>JASDDO010000285.1:708101-1305695 GCA_030015575.1 Agapanthus africanus | reverse complement strand
TAGATTGGTTATTATTTTATCTAATCAGGGTGGCTCCCACTGTTTTAGTCAAATCTCCCTTCAAACCCTAAAAGGTAAGACTAGCCAGGATTAATTACACCCTACAAGTTCGCCAATTTTTCGGCCAGGCCAGTGTCGGTACTTTGAGGGAGGTTCTCCGTGCTTTCGCACAGACCTAATTAAAATAAACCTCATTTTCTCATAGGCATAACCCCATTAAGACCTTTCTAGACACCTACTTGATCGGCTAATTGTAATGTGTAAAACTCTCCCAGGAGTAACTCTTACTCGCAGTGGGTATCGGGATCCAACTATCTCATAGGAGGTATGCAATCTCATTGCAAATTTCAACACTTGAAATTCCCGACAATATTTTACCCCTAACCTCCTATGACCTTGACAGAGGTCAACAAACCATAGGCCGCTAGTCAAGTTCAACCCGTTATTTCCTGATTGAATTAAACCCACCCGCACGACCCTTGACGGAGGTCAACAAGGTCGTACGACTACCCTAAAACAATCGCATCGTATGCTGCAAATAAGTACTAATCAGCTACCGCACACTACTTCTTGACGGAGGTCAACAAACAAAGCACGAATACTAAATACTACTTATCTGAAATGACGGAGGGCTACGACAGGTTTTTAAGAAAACCTTTTGCGTAATGAACTTGATATCGTCGTAGAAACGAGTGATTTATAATGGAGTGTTTTTGAGGTTTTTACTAGTTTTGCTAAAGAGGTCACTCCTGGTGAAGGGATCTTGGCTCTTTCCTCATTGAATGAGGTGCAGGATATTCACAATACCACTATGCAAAGCAAAAACTATAAAAGCAATCAAAAGACAAACCGAGTTTGTAACATCTGCTAGTTTCGCTAAAGAGGTCACTCCCGGTGAAGGGATCTCGGCTCTTTCCTTATTGAATAAGGTGCTGGATATTCTACAAGGAATACCGCTATGCAAAGGAAGAACTAGAGCTACCAGTTTTCGAGACAAGTTTCTACAACATCTTTAGGTTTCTTTTATTTCATTAATCTCATTAATGAAGTCCCATTTATTATGCTTCCCAAGCATCACATATGAAACGAAAGCAGCAATATTAATTATATCTCATATATATAATATATAGGCATTCGTCTGAACATATCACAGTGATCACATCACAGAGCAGCAGAAGATAACATATGAAATATTGGATATACTAGGATTTCCGTGTTTTAAATTAAGCCTGTATAAAACACGGATTCCACGGTCGTGATGAATAGCCAAACCCACATCTCTAGACCCCCACGAGAGCGGCAAGCAACCCTATCAATTCTAGAGTAAGGAGACCCGGTCTCGACTCCTCGAGATGGTCTCCCACTGGACCCTAGAACCCGGTTACTTGTGCTCCTCGCCTTGGATCTATCCTAATGCGGAAAAGTAAATAATATACAATGGTGACATCATCCTCAACTCGGAAGTGCCCCAGTAAAAGAATATTACATACAATGAATTTTACATGAATGAAAATGAAAAACTCTCATCTCACATAAACCCCCCGGCTATTCAAAACACAACGATCCAATATAATATATCACAATAATACATAACATCACATGTCATCAACGTAAGTAAATATGCGTATTCCAATTGTCGTTGGCATATAACAACGAAACCGGCGATACACTACGGTCGCAGAAAAGAAAGTGAAAAACTACAACAGTTGGAATCCGCAACCACCTTAGACATCACATGCCTAACCAAATGAATTCATTAGACATCGCATGCCTAACAATTATAAACCCCGCATTTTAGTTTCGATCTCGAAAACACTTTTCAATATCAAGTCGGGTAATTCAACAAGATTCCCAACATCCTGATCGAATGCTCGTCGGAAACTTTAGCAGATGGCCGCACCCCCCGATACCGTCGACGAAGTGCACTAAGGCGGAACATCGATGCCGTGAGCACCCGAACGGATGCTTTTGGCAACGGGGTTCTCCTACAGTCACTTGGTCAGGGCTATGGGGTGTGGCTATCTAATAAGGTTACCCGGCGAGTATCCGCGTACGCTATATGATTGCGACGAACTTTTGATCGCATCAAAATCCCGTGGCAACCGATCAAATGAGACTAAATTGCTAGATTTATAAAATTCAAATTAGTTATCTCATAACTACTTTTGTGGATTCCAAATATTGTATCCCATCACATAATATCCGGACGACCTTAAACTTTTCGATCAATTCATCAAAGTCCTATAATTTCTCGACAGCTCAACACTTGATCACAGTTCAATAATACCCAGAATATGCCACAGTACCTATGCACCAGCCGTAGAAGGGCAAACCCAAGCCTCACTCATATCGCCACGGAACTGCGGCAAACCCTAGGGTATGATCGCAGTTCCGTGATCCAAAAAGTAGAGTTAGGGTTTCATTCTTCTAGAGGGTTCATAGAATTACTTGCATGTTTTTCCGAATACGTTAAATTTGGAAAAATGGGTTTTTGACATTCGATCGAACTTTTAAACTTCGCCTAGATAATATGTGAATAATCCGAAACAATATTAAAACTATGAATACGAAACACTCTGAATTACTCATAGTGTAAGATCACATCACATGCAAAATTAGCAAAAACAAACAACACATGAAACACCAAAACCAAGTCACTGGAACACAAAAAAAATTTCAGGCAATTCTGGACCAAAGTGGCCGGCCCCAACATGCATGATCTCGGCCAAAATTCGAGCATACCCCCTGAAATTTTCATAGTGTTCTTGATATATCTCATACATCATTCTGCATATGTTTAAAAAAATTTTTGAACACCTTTTAAAATCGGCAGAAACTTCATTTTCGCGTTTCAAGTTTTGGAGTTTTTCGGTTTCGTAATCTTAACAAAATCCATCTAAATTTCTAGCATGGCTCTGATACCATTGAAGGGTTGCCTAGCACGGCAGTAAGGTTTCGAAAGGTATCGTCTATACCAAATTCAAAAATTTGTCGTTCTAGCTAACCCCAACCCTAGAATCGTATACTAGAAATCCGACGAATATGTAAATGCAAACACTTTGCAAGTAAAGTGAGCAAGGAATACAACCTTTGTAGATCAGTCTTTCACTTCAATAGCTCCGTGTAGTAGTCTTTTCGCTGCGATCGTGAAGTCCGGACTCTAGAGAGGCTCCCATGAAGAAATGAACATGCTTGCATCGAAGTCTTCGAGGCCGAAGATGATCAACGTCGGGGAGAAACTAACCCAAGCCATCTCTTCACTAATTACGAAATTAGTGAAGCAAACACCCTATACTAAACGACAAGTATTAGAGGATGATGAAGTAGGAATTTTGCTCTCTTTTATTTTCATATTCTCATAAGTTTTCATCACAAACTCAAAAGCTAGAATGCTTCAAGTGAGAGGAAGAAGAAGAACACGTGAAGTTGTGATGAATTATTATTGAGGTTAGAAATGCAACCAAGGGTTAAGCATGTCATGCTTAACCCTTGTAGAGAGTTAACCATGAGCTAGGGTTTAAGGTTAGGTCAAAAAATATCTTAAGATAGACAAAAAGAGTGGAGAAAGTCAAAGATGCTTATAAGCTTCTACAACCTTTCAACAAATATCAACCATGACAAAATCCACAATATTTGAATTATTTAATGATAAATATAAACCCTAATCGTAACCCTAGCATGGTTTAATTCTCATAAACCCTAGTTGCATTTGTAACCTAGCATGATACAAACATGTACACAAATATACTTATCACATATATACAATGTGCACATCAAGTGAGAAAAGAAATCATAAGTGAGCTTAATATTAGTTAATGTAATGTAATATATCAAATATATAATTATACATTAAATTATTAAATCAATGCTTGATTTAATAATCCGGCTATATCACATACAACCGACTAATATCAATAATATCAATTTACCGAATCAACACTTGTTTCGATAACCCGGCTTTATCACATATATCCGTCCGATATTACATATCGTGAGAATACAATACGGTATCTCATATCGTATCAATCTCGGTTCTGCACATATCACATATGTGCTCCTACTCCGTTTCGCTTGAGCCAGGAAACCTCTGTGTAGGACTCTAAAAACTCGTCAATACGCTAGCAGTAGGTGATGATCATATCAAAAACCCACAAGCCGCAAGCGGTCTTCTAAACGTAACGGTCACCCGGGTATTGAGCGGTCAGAAGATCAACAAGCAAGCCTGCTCATACTCCTGCAAATTCAATTAGTAACACTACCGTACAGTCCGGTCTCTTCGTCTGATATGTCGCATATCTCATCTTGGGGTGGTAAACGTCAGACCCCAGTAACTCGATAAGTCATGTCGATATGAGGCTTATAACGGGTCGAGAAACTACTGATAACACTTACCGGTATATCTCTGAAGTAGCCCTGGCTAGGGACTTCCTGTTATAGCCAATCGAGCACAGCGTAACATCAATCCCCAATACCGGGAGAGACGAAACCCCTCCTATCGCTCATTGCCTCCATGTGATTCGGGACTGTACCCAAAAGCCACCGTTTTGCACGTTCTCTTGAACGTGGTAAGGTGGAAATCAAAGCACGGTGGGAATCACACAAGACTCTATGACGATCTTGGGTCTACAGACTAACCTGTACCAGTGTCACCAGAGAACTGCCATCTGACCTGAGGTATAATACCATCTGGTAGTTCTCGGTGAGTCTGTATAGTGTACCCAGTCTCCACTGAGCACCCGTATACTGTCTATGATGTCAAACACCAATAGATATGGGATTATCCATCGCCCCATCTACATGGGTCGAGAAGCTATACGCTAGTCTATTCTGGTATATCAATGCCCTGTCTCGATACACCCACGACTAGGAACATTTGAAGGATGTACTTAGCGACCACACTGTCCCCACCAGTATGATCTGCATCATAATCCTGGTAGTCAAGTACTCATCCTGAGGACTTTATCAACATGTAACATAGAGACAATCAATGTACATGTTAAGATAAAATACAACCAGATAGCATACTATCATGTCGAGCAAGAAAGTCCTCCCTATATGTGTCCAAGCATCCACTACAATATACATCGTATGTACAGTAATGGTCTATAGGGCATACATATAACTAACAATATCTATATTCACATATCGCCTCTCATCCGTATATCAACATATTAAACCAAGTCATCTTATTTCATCATATTCTCTTTTCGTCACATCAACATCTCATATCAAGCAATCTTATATATATTTATCATATTTTACCGATCCTATAACACATCTATCTCAATCTTATCATATTCATCGATCTCATATCATATCCTTATAGCTTTCATCTCATATCTCGATATATGTATTCAATCATTCATATCATCTTCAACTAACTTTTTGATCATATCCGTAGTTTCCTAGTATAGCTTTCTCCGACTATATTCTATATATCGGTTTCCATTTTTTAATTGCGGGGGTGCTATACGCCATCCACCCGACTTCCCCCGTAGATATAAATCTACTCACCTGCAATACTCCTCGCTAGGCCGAAGTCGATGTGCTTCGTCGTCTCGGAAACCCACGCAAAGGTACCTACAATAAATATATAGTCGAAATATCATTAAAATCAATGTCCGAAAACCAGTACGGCACACGGTGCGCTCATAGGTTAGAACCTATAGCCTACGCATGCAAAAACAACCAAACAACCCTTGTCGTTGACATATAAACGTCCAATGACCAAATCAAATCCAAACACCAAAACCACGAATTTAAATATCGGAAAAACATAGCCAAAGCACTCATAAATAGCTCCCAGATTTTATCTCAGGTTAATTGGGACTAAACAAGCAAGTACAGGGGATAGGTTATAAGGAAATTGAGCTACAGGCAAAACCCAAACACCATAGCAAGAAGGGGATCCGGTGAGATTGCCTCAAAATCCGGTGTCGCCGGCCGTACAGAGGGGATTTGGGTTTGTATTTTTGTGGTGGTCTTCTAGTGGTTAATCTAGGTTAATATAGTTGTTTGTTTTTCTTATACACATCCCAGGTTGCTCCAGATTCCTTGTAGGCCAACAAAACTTCACAAAACCGACACGGGGTAAATCCTAAGTTTGTGTATCGGGTTCTAATCTCTGTTCTTGGCCAGTGAAACATCACTAAGGGTTTGCAAACACTCACTATATCTCAATTTACCAATTACAAGTCAAGTTTCCCACTAAACCTTAACTTGGAAATTTCTAAGATTACAAATCCACGCTTAATCAAACTCTAAACTAAACTAGAAATCTAAGAAACTAATTACAAGGTGGGAAGTGAAGTTATATCTCATGGATGCAATTCAAGAAAAACCTTAGATGCCCAAAGTCTTCCAAAATCCAAACTTTAAAGGTCCATAGGGTGTAGGATGAGGTGGAGATCATTTTCAGTGAAAAGAGTATAGGGTTTTGGTGAAGTTTTAAAGATACTTTCATGGGGTAGAGGAGGTGATGGAGGAGATGAAGAAGATGAAGGAGGAGTTGAGGAAATAAAATGATGAAGAAAGAAATGATGAAGGGTCAAGGGGGTAGCATGCCATCCCCTCTCTCTCTCTCTCTCTCGAGCCTATGCCCCATGTCATGACTTTTGTCCCCCCCTCTCCTCAATCATTTGTTCTCTTTTTCTATTTTCTATTTTCTTTTAAAACCAAATATCATAAATACAATAAAACAACATGCAACCAAATTGCAAGCATGACATGGTGCACTAACCATGGTTAATTAAAAATACGGATTTGGCATAATCGTGATTAGTAGTGCACTAATCGAGTTTAATTTAAACTTGCATATAATTAATTATAAAAATGCCTAAATCCGATAAATATATTTTTAAATGAATAAATCATTTTAATCTCCAATTATTTCACAAATATTGGTATATATTTATACCATTTTACGAACACCCCAAATTCGCAAATCGAATAGTTTTCGCGAAATATATTATTTTAATATTAAATTCTAAAAATAATATTTTATATTTCTGAAATGTTACAATCTTCCCCCCTCAAATAAATTCGGTCTCCGAATTTAAATTTAAACCCCCAAATACTAAAACATTTCAATAATCAGCTCCACTCAACGGGGCTCCGAAGTCACGGAAGATACAGAAATACCACAGCGCATCAAGTGCGCATGAAAACGAGTATAAAACTCAAGGTCGAACTTCGTCAGGCGTAACACAATCATCGGAGTTACAATGGAGATATAGATCTCGAAATCCACTACTGAAATCCAATATGCTATTGTCGAAATCATAATACGTATATAGTACGCATCCCTTTAAATTTCCTCTAAAAACTGGATAAAACACATGCAAATCTTTTCCGAATCGCCGTGTGATGCGTAGCTCATGGCACAAGTGGCTGACGCTCAATTGTAAAGTAGTAAATATATCTATATATGTTTTGCTCAAAATATACGTTCCGCCTTTTTGAAATATCCTAGAGGTTTTTCTTTGTAAAGATTCGTGTCTCTTGCGGAAACTTAAGAAATAGCGAGGCTATAGCTCATTTTTGAAAACCTCTTGGTAAACTTTTAATGCATGCAAAAGTACTCAGGCACTGTCCTCAGATCAGTCCTGCTCGGCTACTACATAATATAGTACTCAACATCAAAATATAATTCTCAAGAGCAAAAATCAGCATCAAAAGGCGTGTCCAATCATCACGTGCGGCTGGTGCGCATGGAAATCAAAGCCAAATACAAGTGCCACGAATGTACACAAAAGCCAAACCAAGTGCAACGGGTGTGCACGAAAGCATCTGTCAAATGCAACTGGTGTGCATGACAACAACATCAAGTGCATCTAGAGTGCACGAAAATCTCAATCAAGCGCAACAACCATGCACCAAAAAAGTCTCCATCAAGTGCATCCAACACGCGCGAATAAAAATCTCAATCGAGTGCATCCGACATGCACGAAAAAAATCTAAATCAAGTGCATCCAACATGCACGAATAAAATCTCAATCAAGTGCATCCGACATGCACGAATAAAATCTCAATCAAGTGCATCCAACATGCACGAATAAAATCTAAATCAAGTGCATCCAGTGTGCACAAAATCTCATACCATGCGTCTAATATGCACAAAAATCCAAACCAAGCGCGTCAGGTCTGTATAAAAATCTAGTGCAATAGCGTGCACGATAACGAAAGTCAAGTGCAAACGCGCACAAAATATAAATCTGGTGAAACAAATGCTTAAAGACATAAATCAGGTGCAACCAATGCACGAAATACCAATTTGGTGCAACAAATGCACGAAATACCAATCCAGTGCAACAATGCACGAAATAAAAATCTAGTGCAACAAATGCACGGAGTATAAATCTAGTGCAACCAATGCACAAAATACAAATCGGGTGCAACAAGTGCACGGAAACTCATCAATAACTCAAACGCGTATAAAAACACACCGAGTGTACCAAGGTGTATAAAATCATAAACGTGTGCACTGCGTGCACAAAACACGTATCAATGCACTGCAAGCACATGCGAGCTATACTAAGTGCAAAAACCAAATCGATTGCGTACCACATGCACAAAATCAAATCGATAGTATCGAAATCCACAATCATAAGTACGTGCAGCCAAGGCACAAAATCGATATCAAGTGCAATAGATATGCATAAATCGCAAACCGATATAGCCGTGTATAAGCATAAATCAAGTGCAATAATTGTGCATAAAAGAAAATATCCAATAGGAGCAACCATGGTGCATGAAAACATAAATCATGAAACCCAATTGTCGAAACTCAAATCCAAGCGATAAAAGTGTGATACTCAGATCACAAAACACAAATCGCAATAAATGATATTGAGGTACACCTCCTTCAATGTCGAAAATATGCCGGCGTGCCCAAACTGGCAGAGCAAGATCATATACTTGCCTCCTGATCACGGTCTGGCGTCTTCAGTCTCTGGGTCCTTGTTTTCTCTGTGGATTACTAATCTCGCAACCTTTCGGCTCGTCGTCCCGGTTAGGTGTACTAACGGAACAGTCTGCTCTAGCACTCCTCTGATCACCGTTTAGCCAATCAATGTGACCACTCTCAACGGTACAATACCGACGGCGGTATCTGGCCCTCTGAATATGCGCGATGTAACTGATCCTGGGTGCAAATCTCTATCGCTGCAGTGCCCTGGAAAGAACCTACTCAAGGTCTCTCCTGATCTCACCTATGCCGAACTATACGAAGGTTGGCACTCTTGCTTAACTCTTTTCTCATAACCGGATATCTGTGTCCTCAGCACGGCTTCCATCTGGAAATTTTTGCTGCATTTAACGTCTCTGCACACATATCAATCCTCTGGCATCAACGGAGCATAACCACTCGTCTTTATTATCGTCCACTTTGACGTCATCTCTTGCTGTCTGCATATTCCAATTTGTCCTCGGCTACGGTCAATCTGGAGTCTCTCACACAGACTCGAAATTACGAATTCGGTATCTTCATCACTCTATAGAAGATATCTAGCCGAACACGTCCTCGGGAACTCATCCAAATCATCGGAGGAATACACTTTATTCGTCCATTCTCGATCGACTCACAACTCATCTGGGTGAGGTCCTTCTATTCGAAACTGTTCAACTTACTGATCTCACATCGGAGCATCTGACGAACAACGTCTTCTCTTGATCGATCTACTCCAGATCTGAGTAAGATCCTTCAACCGGAATTCTTCAACTCAACTGAGCCTACGTTGGCACATCAAATCAGACGAATCATATCAGTCGCTCAACTCGAGATAGACTAGCTATCTCCTGTCACATCTCTGCCTGAAAGCTCCAATGGTTTCAGCTTATAAACTCTAGAAGCGACATTCCATCAATCTCAGCAACAGCTGGGTCATCCGTCTGCATGGTAGACAACATCACGATCTCTGAGGTAGGCTGTACATCAACAGTCCTCTCAATCTGGTAGCCTCTATCAATGACCCGATCATCCGGTGCAAAACCGAACAACCGAACACTCGCCTCAAACGAGAGGCCACGATACAAACACTATACCTACACGTTCTTATGTTACCAGAAAACATCATGGTCAGTCCTCGTCCGTGACGAGCTCGCTCTAACCGCATCTTTAGCAGCAGCAGCTCAATCCGCGCTCAAACCATGGTGACAGGAACCTCAAGTAGGTATCAATGAAGATAGATCAGAGGAACGAAAGAAATCAACAGATCCAAAATGGATACATGATCATAAGGAGGAACGAAATCAAAGAGAGTATGATCATTGGAAGGAATAGAAGCACGGATCTCAAGAATATATATCCTAAGGTTTCTTAAATGGAGTATCGTATCGTAAGTATGCCGCGGAACATACGTACAGTACGTCACTCTACTCAAGCTACCTACTCCATCAATCAAGGTCAACCTATGAAACGAAAGTTCGGGTCTAATACCACCCCGTCAAGTCTAAGTTCCGTAAGGTCAAGCCCAGGTTCCGAAATATATACGCCTTAGACTTCGCATAGTCAAACCCAAACTCAAACTAAGGTTAAACCTAACGCCCTGATACCAACTTTTTCACGACCCAAAATTTAGCACGCAACCGGCACTTAAATCACGCAACGTCCAAAGGCGTAATGTAATTCAAGTAAGCCGAAGCCCAGAAAATCTAAACCTTTTTATGGAAAATAGTGGGGGTGCAGTTTTGAAATAAAGGTATAAAGGAATAAAGTTTTATCTATAAATGCATAACTAATGATATAAGAAAATGCAAGTAGAATGTACTAAAGTTGAGAACATTGTTCGTCTTTAAAATTTGGGCAGCACCTCCCTTATATATTTTGAACCGAAACCACATATACATAACCATATAAAAGGCATCCCCAAGCGGGAGCTAGCTCTTCGCTAAATAGCGGAATCACAACCACACAAGCAATGCATACGACGCCCAACGACGAAGATCAACCCAGAAAGAATAATATGAATAAAGCAAGACATTAAATCCACACATAGCGAACATATACCCATCGCTCTAAGTCTCGCAACCACAAGTCCGTCTAAGTCCACTAAATATACAAAGTCTAGTTTCTGATTGATAGAGTTATCTAGATACAATAGGGAATAATAAATATAAGAGTGGGCACGATCCAATGTGTCCCACCTACCATAACAAACACCCGAATGCAAGCCGTATGCCAGCGATATCGCTACTAATCCCAAGCGGTTAAACCTGCAAGAACTGTGGCACAATGGGGGTGAGTTGCCAACTCGTGAGTAGAAAATATCAGCAGGTAGAAATCGAATAAAACAACGATTTCCTAGGTCACTATATCAAGAAGGTAATACTATGATATATATGGTGACCATGCATGCATATATGTCAACAATATAATCAATGCCAATGACATATACAAATAAACATCTGAATCATATGCCTATATGCAGGTGGATAACATCCACGTGTTTATCAATGACACAACCAATATTATGGAACCTGAGTGTCCAACATCGACACTAGAAACATCATAAAAGCATATGCATGTATGTATGAGGATATCAACCAATGTGTGTCTATCAACGACACATCAAAGCCATGGAACCTGAGTGTCCAACATCGACACTCGAAACATCATGAAACCCGTGTCAAGCATCGACACGTAAATCCTCATATCTCGGGCTCCATCAGTCTGGATCGGCCCACGGGCTTCGTCAGTCCGGATCGGCCCATATCCATCTCAAGACTCCGGTCGGTATTCTCTGGATAACCGCTAGGTCCAACCAATCACTGGTAGGTAGTAGTCCCTCTGCCAGGCTCATCGTCTACTTCACAACATACCTTTCTTGTCCCGAGGTACCATATCGGGTCCTCCATGTACCCGCAAACGGATCATCCATCTTCTCGAATGGGGTTTCTAAAACCAATCTCAAAACCGAGAAAACTCATGGTGGACGCATCGAAATACCATATCAAGAGAAACCGGATTTTTAAAACAATACATACTTTCTTTTTGAAATATAACCACGGTTCTCAAAATCCAGAATCTCATGAAAACATCATCTCAATGCGTATAATCGTAAAGCATGATGTATGCAAACCTATGACAAAAATGTGAGCATATCAGTATATCATGCAATATAGAATAGTGATGTGAGCATATCAGTATGTCATGTCAACGAGTCATGTGGTAATACTGAACAATTAAGAGTAATGACATGATATAGAAGTTTGACCGTGTAAATGACATAGCAATTACCGATGATGATTGTGTGTAAGCCGGTAAATCTGTGTAAGTGTAACATACGCATCATCGATAATTATGCAGGTGTACTAGCAGACGATAAAATAACAAATAATGGAAGCACCGGTATATACAATGCACTGAGAATATCATAAACGTAGCAGAAAGGTAAACCCTAAGCGCCGCATTATAAAATTTACGTATCTAATCTAATATCTACCTAAGAGATTAAAATATCTATAACATATTCGAGTCGATGAATCTATCAATCGGCAATCCAGCCTCATAACATCACGTATGGTATAATCCATCGTACAGTATCCTCGAGTCAAGGGTATGGATCAATCATCTGGTAAAACTCATCGCGTACGGTAATTCATCGTACGGCGGTATTAAACAATTAGGGATTCTATCAACCTATATAACAATGAGGGTGCGGATCTAACGTCTTGTACTGTATATCACTCATTATCCTTATAAATATATATATATATATATATATATATATATATATAATTTAAGTCACATCCGTATCAATCTCATATCATGTCTTAGCAAAAGTATCTATATTCACATATCACCTCTCATCCGTATATCGACATATTAAGCCAAGTCATCTTATTTCATCATATTCTCTTTTCGTCACATCAACATCTCACATCAAGCAATCTTCTATATATTTATCATATTTTACCGATCCCATAATACATCTATCTCAATCTTATCATATTCATTAATCTCATGTCATATCTTTATAGCTTTCATCTCATATCTCGATATATGTATTCAATCATTCATATTATCTCCAACTAACCTTTTGATCATATCCGTAGTTTCCTAGTATAGCTTTCTCCGACTATATTCTATATATCGGTTTCCATTTTTTAATTGTGGGGGTGCTATACGCCATTCACCCGACTTCCCCCGTAGATATAAATCTACTCACCTGTAATACTCCTTGCTAGGCCGAAGTCGATGTGCTTCGTTGTCTCGGAAACCTACGCGAAGGTACCTACAATAAATACATAGTCGCAATACCATTAAAATCAATTTCCAAAAACCGATACGGCACACGGTGCGCTCATAGGTTAAAACCTATAGCCTACGCATGCAAAAACAGCCAAACAACCCTCGTCGTTGACGTACAAACGTCCAACGACCAAATCAAATCCAAATACCAAAACCACGAATTCAAATATCGGTAAAATATAGCTAAAGCACTCACAAATAGCTCCCAGGTTTTATCTCATGTTAATTGGGACTAAACAAGCAAGTACAGAAGATAGGTTAGAAGGAAATTGAGCTACAGGTAAAACCCAAAGACCATAGCAAGAAGGGGATCCGGCGAGATTGCCTCAAAATCCGGTGTCGCCGGCCATACAGAGGGGATTTGGGTTCGTATTTTTGTGGTGGTCTTCTAGTGGTTAATCTAGGTTAATGTAGTTGTTTGTTTTTCTTATACACATCGCAGGTTGCTCCAGATTCCCTGCAGGCCAACAAAACTTCACAAAACCGACACGGAGTAAATCATAAGTTCGTGTATCGGGTTCTAATCTCTGTTCTTGGCCAGTGAAACATCACTGAGGGTTTGCAAACACTCACTGCACCTTAATTTACCAATTACACGTCAAGTTTCCTACTAAACCTTAACTTGGAAATTTCTAAGATCACAAATCCATACTTAATCAAACTCTAAACTAAACTAGAAATCTAAGAAACTAATTAAAAGGTGGGAAGTGGAGTTATACCCCATGGATGCAACTCAAGAAAAACCCTAGATGCCCAAAGTCTTCCAAAATCCAAACTTGAAGGGTCCATAGGGTGTAGGATGAGGTGGGGATCATTTTTAGTAAAGGGAGTATAGGGTTTTGGTGAAGGATTGTAGATGCTTTCTTGGGATAGAGGAGGTGATGGAGGAGATGAAGAAGATGAAGGAGGACTTGAGAAAATAAAATGATGAAGAAAGAAATGATGAAGGGTCAAGGGGGTAGCATGCCATCCTCTCTCTCTCGCTCTCTCTCGCCCCCTATGTCATGACTTTTGTCCTCCCTCCCTCTCTCTCCTCAATCATTTGTTCTCTTTTTTCTTTTCTTTTATCTTTTAAAACCAAATATCATAAATACAATAAAACAACATGTAACCAAATTGCAAACATGACATGGTGCACTAGCCATGGTTAATTAAAAATATGGATTTGGCATAATCGTGATTAGTAGTGTACTAATCGAGTTTAATTTAAACTTGCATATAATTAATTATAAAAATGCCCAAATCCGATAAATATATTTTTAAATGAATAAATCATTTTAATCTCCAATTATGTCACAAATATTGGTATATATTTATACCATTTTACGAAAACCCCAAATTCGCAAATCGAATAGTTTTAGCGAAATATATTATTTTAATATTAAATTCCAAAAATAATATTTTATATTTATGAAATGTTACAATTTTAATGTAAAAGTTCAAATATGATTGATTTACATGAGATTCTTGGGGGAAATTTATTCTAAATATTGGTATTAAAATTACAAATGAAGTGGTAAAATTAGATTGTCTAACTGATAAAGGAGAATGGAGTTATCGGTTTTAGAAAATATGATATCGGTAATAACTCCACTTTTACCGATATAAGATTAAAGATGAATTGTAATGAAAATGTAACAACTCCAATTTCAATGCACAGAAAATTGTTTAAAAGTTAATGTACAAATGGAGTATCTGCAATCCTGTGTACACTATAAGTATTTGTTTTACTTTTGAACAGCAAGAAAACACTTGTAGCTCATTGGTAAAACTTGGCACTGCTGTGACGTAGCCCATGTGATTGAATCCCCCCAGCCACATTATCTTTTTATTTAATTTTCTTTTAATATTTTAGAAACCCAAGGGTTTGCACGTGCACTACACGTAAGATGATAAGTTACAGAATAATCAAACATATGCACGAGGGTATATGAATCAAGAGGGACACGTGGCCAAAGATCCAACACTCCCACCAGATTTCGACCGGCGAAACCCTAGAAAAGACCGGCACCGCCAGGCTAAACCATAGGTAAAGCCTTGAAAATTTCCCCCCGCACCCTTTGGCCTACCCCACTTCTCTTAGACTGTTTGTTTTCTCTGCACATTTTCCAGCGAACAATAAAACACCCTTTAATCTAATTTTAATGTATTCTTTAACCCTCTAAACCCTAATCCTACCCTATAAATACAACGCTATCATTTGGCACTCCTCATTATGAATTCAAGTGCCAAAACTCTCCAAAATTCTCAAGTTCAAGAAGTTGTGCAAGTGGAGCTAGCAAAGGCTGAAGTTCCGGCGAAGTTCCAAAAAGATTCCGGCGACGAAAAGACGCCCCGACTCTTTCCTAGCTTTCCCCTTCTCCCCTCTAACCTTGTAGCCTGTAAGTACTCTCTCCCCCTCTCTTTTTCTATTCTAGAAACTTTCATTCTTCAAAACCCGACGGAAGCGGAGTTAATCCGACTTTCGATTATGTATTTCTTTAAAATTTCTATTTTCTTAAACAATAAAATACCATACTCTCATATAATGTTTAACAAATATTAACAAACATATTAAAACAAGTTTCATCTCAAAAGAATATTTTATGCAATTTTTATCATATTTTTACGGTAAAATACCATATACTTTAGTTTCAACACAAATCAACATAATACTTGTATTACCTTTAGAAAACTCACGAGGTAAGGACCTACCTCATCACAACGCATGTCTTTGATATAGCACGATTTACTTTTGGGCAATATTTTTGGGAATATCATGAGTTACAATAAAATACCCTAAACTATTACAAAACCGTTTTCTTTAAAAAGAGTATTCATTAATTCCTTGCAATTACGCCTCTACAACCCATTTTGGGAAACCCCGATCGGGATAGTGCGGGTTATCGCACGTCCTCGGGCCTAGTAGTGCGAGATGCAGACCTCCGCAAGGAGCATTTAATCTCGATGGAATTCTTAATGCTATTTTTAAGAAAATGAGATTTCTAGAAAATAAATAAAATTATTTTTTTAATATGTATGTGTGTATATATATATATATATATAAGTATTATCAAAAGATCTATTTTAAATATATTATACAAATATTCCAAGTTTTCTAAATCAAAGGAATCACAATTACATGAAATTACCATCTAAATACAAAACAATTCCAATATTTTAATAAAATACTATATACAATGAAAACTAGGTTCTACTCACTAGAAAGTTCACTTTTATAAAATATACATTTATGAAAACTATAAAGACGATAATTAAATACTTGAGGTGTATTTTGAAAATGTATCAAAACTATTTTTAAATAAATCCCCCTCAAGTTATACTAAATTACAATAAGGACCCTAGTAAAGATAGGTTTAAGCGGGACCAATTATCTTGAGCCTCAAAGAGCCGGAGAATGTGGGTGCTTGCCTATCTAAGGTAGACAATCTAAAAAACGGTGTTATCAACACGGTAATTGTATTGGAAAAAGACACAAATCCTGCCGTCCATGTGCAGCAGTTACCGATAATATCAAAACTAATTCAGGACTTCAATTTCTTTTTTAAGTGTATGACTCAGACTGAGTCTCAATCTAATCAATCTGACTTGAATATGATTCAAGTATAAACTACAATACAACATGAATCCATGAATCCGTCTATTCAATCTATATCAATTTATATTGACTGAACCGAACCATGGATATACTCCGTTTACATGACTATCCATTTATATCTATTTCATTTACTGATATCATGGTTTCGGCAAGTCATTCATCTATATAACAAAACAATACAATCAATACAAAAGATATCGTGGGGTTTATAAAGGGGTAGATTGGTATGGAATGTGTTAGAAGTGGCACGAGACTGTAACCTTAATACACCTAACCTGAATATCCATTGCCGTTGTACCGTGGCTGAACGGTTCCTTATGCTCCGTATACCTTAGTCTCCGGAATAGTAGGACTCCTCTCGTATACACTAGTATATTCTGTACCGAGTTACAAACAACCCTGTTAACAATATAATCAAACATCACTAGTCTTATTCTCCTTCTGTCTATTCTATCTCTACTCATCTTTGGGACTTACCGAGCGATTGTTCGCTGACGACATTCCTTTTCTTCTTTCTTTGGAATGTTTTCAGATGATTTGGACACACTAGAGATCGAGCCCGGTACTGAGGACTTGGAGCAGTTTGCTATCGATCCAGAGCTGTAGGCACTTGTACATACTTTTCATTTCAGTCATGCCATTGTTTAGGCATTGCTTTCTATTCATGTATTTACATTCCAGTTGTACTTGTAAAAGAATGTTTAATAAATAAAGTTGTTGTTCATTTATATTCCCGTCTCTTATGTACATTTACTTTATATTGCTTAGATATGCTTAGCGTGTTTACTTCAGAGTAAATACGTAGCGGGCCTCGCCGCATCCCTTTGCCTATACACCGGGAAGCGGGGCGTGACAGGTTTTGTTGGCGGCCCATGTTGGTCAGTTCTGTATGGACATGCAGGTCAGTTCTGCATGGACATGCAGGTCAATTCTGCATGAAGTTCTAAGCAATATAACACAAGAATCAACAACTAAAAAAATTCTTTACATATTCCTTGAATCTAACAATTTCATATACTTTGAATCTATCCTAACCCTATTTTTCTTTCAAGGTTATGGATTCTCCAAACAACACTAGTACCAACTTCAACAACACATCACCACCTCTACCGCTTACACCTACCATCACTGTTCCGATCAATGAGCAGATGGTATTGCTTGAGGCAATCCGCAGCCTCCTGGAGGGACAGCAGCAGCATACTGCTATTTTGATGAACCGTCTAGAAGCGGAAGCACTTGGAGTAAAGCAATTCCGAGCTTTGCACCCCAAGCAGTTTTCAGGAAAAGAGAACCCTCTGGAAGCAGAGGAATGGGCTCAGAGTATTGAAGATGGCATGGTAGCGGCACAAGTGCCAGAGATCGCTTAGGTTCGAGTTGCAAAGCTATAACTCACTGACAAATGCACGAGTTTGGTGGAATGCGGAAGAAAGCCGTCTTGACAAACCTATCGAATGGAGGACTTACTTCCCAGAGACTGCCTGAATTAACATGGAGCAGCAGTTCATCCACCTACAACAGGGTTCTATATGGACTAAGTCCGTGGATGAGTATGATGATGACTTTACCATGCTCAGTAGGTAAGATATGTCTCAATTTTCGATTTTTAAATATCACATATTACACAGCTAACACAAGCCCTTAATAGGTTTGTTTCCCCAATTAGAGAAAAGCTCTGTTCAAATTTTGAAATTTGAAATGAAGCAGTGCTTCATAGCAGTGCCAGCGCTAAGAGTCAAAGACTCTGATGCAGCGCTCACGTGCAAAGCACGAGAGCGCTAGCGCTAGCAGCACCAGCGCTGAGAGTCAAAGACTCTGAGGCAGCACTCCACGTGCAAAGCACATGAGCGCTAGCGCTAAGAGCGCTGCACTCTAAGCAGCGCACCACGTGCAAAGCACATGAGCGCTAGCGCTCTAAGCAGCGCACCACGTGCAAAGCACATGAGCGCTAGCACTAAAAGCGCTGCACTCTAAGCAGCGCACCACGTGCAAAGCACGTGAGCGCTAGCGATAGAATAAAATGTTCTAGGCCCTTGGATCAAAAATCCAACGAACATGATTAAAAATCATCAATTGACCAGAATAAAATTCTGTTAAGGAAACATTCCTCAGAATCTTTCCAAACAGGAAAGATTATGCTCTAAAAATCAGAGCACCGTTGGATCAATGATCCAATGGTGATTAAAAATCACTATAATACAGAATAAATTCTGTATGGGAAAAAATTTCCCAATATTGTTAAAAACAAGAAGATTGCCTTCTGTAAATCAGAAGCCCTTGGATCGAAGATCCAACGGGGGAAACATTCCCAAATCAATTAGAGAAAAGATCTCCTTAACCGATTCAACAAATCAGCCTACCCTATATAAAGGACCCAAGACTTCAAGTTTTACAGAGAGGAACCCCTCCATAAACTTTGAGAAATTTCAAAAAGAAGAGCAAGCTCTCGGGAGAAGAAGAATTTCTTTAAGGTAAATAAAAACAGAGAGATCAAAAGCATCTCATCAAAAGAAGAAGAAACTAAATCTTCTTCAAGATCATAGATCTATAAGACAGATGTCTTTCATAAAAAGAGATCCTAGCATCTCATCATAAAATGGGTGGGGAGAAGAACTTAATTTTTTCCTTGGATCACAGATCCACAAAGACAAGGTCTTTCATAAAAGCAGAAGAGATTGTAAAATTTTCTATTAAAATAAGAACTTAAGTTCTTAGATCTATGAGACAAAGTCTCCTATGAACGAGAGTTTAAATCTCAGAGTACAGAACTGATCAAAGTTTTCCTAATAAGAGCCTTAAGTGCTCCAATTTAAAGAAGCGCCTTAGTGCTCCAAACTGGCGCACAGCGCCGCAGCACTCACAGCGCTCCATTTTAAAAGAAGCGCCTCAGCGCTTCAAGGCTGGTGCTTAGCGCCAAGCGCACCACGTGCTTCTCACGTGCGCACTATCTCACAGAGGGCTCTTTACACTCATTGACTGGCGCTCAGCGCCAAGCGCACCACGTGCACCTCACGTGCGCACTATCTCACAGGAAGCGCCTTAGCACTTTAAATCTGGCGCTCAGCGCCAAGCGCACCACGTGCTCCTCACGTGTGCGCTCTTTCACAGGAAGCGCCTTAGTGCTCTAAATCTTTCGCTCAGCGCCAAGCACGCCACGTGTTCCTCACGTGTGCGCTAATGGAACATAAATTGTTCTTTAAATAAAACCACAGAGCCATAATGAGTGCTCAGCACTCAATACGAGACAAAAATGTTGTCAGAACCTAAACCAATGCTCAGCATTGTTAAATGAAAAAGGACTGAGCCTAATTAAATGTCCAACATTTTAACTGAATGGGTCGATCCCAAGTTGGCCACAGATCCCTAATTCAGATTAATTGAGCCCATATGCTCATAAATCTTTGATCTTAGTCCCAAACTGGACTATAGATCTCCCAACCAATATTGGTTCAAGGGTACATCTCTTTACTCCTCTGATATTTGTCGTTGTAATCTTTCAACGTCTTCAGAGAGGTGACGGGTCCCGACAACCAGACATTCCATGGACTGTGTGGTCCTTAAACTCATGGACTATGATGTCCTTAAATTTTACGGACTGTGAGGTCCTTAAACTCATAGACTATGATGTTTTTAAACTTTACAGACTATGACGTCTTTAAACTATGGACTATGATGTTCTTAAACTCCATGGACTATGATGTCCTTAAACTTATGGACCGCAATGCCCCTAAACTAAAACAATAGAGTCCAAATGCTCTTTTATTGGATCTAAATGATCCTGTTGAGTAGATCTTAGTCTAAAATTAGGCTAACGTATCCTCAACAAACGTTTGAGTTGATCTTAGTCTAAAACAAGACTAACGATCCTTAAACCCAACCCAAACCCAAATCTAAGAAAATATGGATTTGGACTAATCCACGCCCTACGGACGACAACATAAATTAGTCTCCGTATACAATCCATGAGCAACTAAAAATAAAACAAACACATATGACATGAAGTGACCATCTGGAGAAGGAGAAAGTTGTTACCATGATGCGGTAGCGTAAT
This sequence comes from Agapanthus africanus, assembly GCA_030015575.1. NCBI lineage: Eukaryota > Viridiplantae > Streptophyta > Magnoliopsida > Asparagales > Amaryllidaceae > Agapanthus > Agapanthus africanus. Next base: position 1,284,800 of record JASDDO010000285.1, on the reverse strand, counting down.
TAACTGCAGGGCTTGCGCCTGCAGGGAAGAGCGTCCCCACAATCAAAAGCCCCTCACAATGAGGGGGAATATGACGAAGTCTGCTATATCGGCCGCATCCGTCTAAACCTTCGATGCATGGTGCCATAAATCAACTTGGCATCTTCGGAGAGGTGGACGGATAAAACCAAATAGCATCTGCCCCCAAATTCAGGCCGGACGTCCCAACATCCCGGTCGCGTCTTTCGGCGGAGAACAGATTCTGGCACGTCCGGGGGGACCTTTTCCTCTTTCCACTCCACACTTCGTGTGTCGTGTTTCGCGAACAAATCACGGTTTGCTATGGTTGCCCTGGATTCGAGGTACTAGGATTTGGTGTCTTGCTCCGTGCAGAAAACAAAAGATCAATGGCTTTCAACTGCACTAACTGCAATAACTGCAACTCCGTCCTTGCTGGAGGAGTGACTTATGGGCCCCAAGCGGCCTCCATCTACGCAATGCCGGTTGAACAGGTGACACAGGCTACCACGGGATTGTTCTTCGGGACCATGCTCTCACAAATGAGCTTTAACGCCCCACTGCCATTGCAAGAAGCCCCGAAGAAGTCGGTCTTTGATCGGCTTACGACTGCCGCGGCCCCTCTCAACGGGTCGCTCAAATCCAACGCCTTAGTCTTTAACAGACTGGGCCAAAGCTCAAGTGGGCCCGTGAAGAAGGCTGTGATACCTGAAGGGGTTATCCCAAAACGAATAGCCATTCCTGCTCCTGAAGTTGTCAAAGCGGCTTCTCCTGCTAAAAGATCAGTCTTTGCAATACTGGCTGCTCCAACTCCCGTTCCGGGCGAAATCACCAAGGCTGCTACCCCTGTCCGAAAGCCTGCCTTCGACAGGTTGGTCATCCCCTCTCAGCGGACATCGGTTTTCGACAGGCTAATGATAACAACAGCCCCTTATCAGAGCAGGGGGCATGAAGAAGCCACCCCCATAGCTGAGCCAGTACCGTCTGCTCGACACGCTTGACGTCGCCACTGGCGCCGAGTGAAGAAAGCCGGGGGCAGTTCCCCCTCTGGATTGACTCTACCAGCTCCGATGGTGGGAATTGATGCTGCTGTTCCAACTGGTAACAGGTTTGAACCACTTAGGAGGGTGCGCAAAAACTCTCCATCTGCTGTATTGAAAATATCTCCTCCACCTGTGGAGAGCGCTACAAAGGTAAAGCTGGAGCAGCCTCCTCAGCAGTTGTCCTATAAAATTCACAAGATCTGGCGAAGGGTCCAAGACTCGGTGATCAACCAAGACTACTCCCGCCAACCGAAGAAGATGAAAGTTCGGTAAGAGAAGGACCACCCTATTGTACCACAGAAGGCGTCGTCTACTTGGATGCCCGCTGCAATGGCTCCCTCAACTTCGACCGCTCACAAAAGGAGAAGTCCGGAGAAAATCCTTGTGTCTGCGACGAATCTCAAGGGCACTGAACCTAAACGCCCCAAGTCTGGGGGCATGGTAGTGCATACTGTTTATATGGCTTCCGGAAAAGAGGAAAGTCGTGCTTCTACGGGTCACCGACCGCTCACCCGATTAGTAACAAAGGCCCAGGAGCAACAACAGAAGCTCCAGGAAATGTTAACACAGATGGCCGCACTCACTGGGCCAAAAGAAAGCCTAGAGACATCATTAGAGCAGCGTCATGAACAAGAAACTGATGCTGAGTTCCTCCGTAGAATCCTCGAAAAGAAAGATAGAGAGTCCGCGGAACAAGCGGCCAACATTAAACGAATGACACTTTTATTCCAAGATATGGTCGGGATGATGATACAGCCGGATCCTCCAGCCGAAGACCCTCCGATTGTCCTTGAAGATGACAGAAGGGAGCTATCGAACCCTCTTCCGGCTTTATCAACGGCCAAAGAGGAGACGATCTCCAAAGCCGTCCTGGATGACTATATAGCTCAACAGATACGAGCTCATCAGACGAGCGAAGCGGCTAATCAAATCGTTAAAACTGGACGACCCTATCCGGGTTGCTACGATCAAATAAAGTACCCGCCAGGATATACGATCCTTAAATTCTACGTATATAAGGGGACGGGAAATCCACACCAGCACATTGCTCAATTCAGGGCACTGTGCAGCAACACTGGAGGTGACGATAAGCTATTGTTTCGCCAATTCGTTGGCAGCTTGTCGGAGACAGCATTTGAGTGGTATTCCGAGCTCCTGAATGACTCTGTCAAGACATTTGCAGAAATGGAGCTACTGTTTACACAGAGATTCGCAAGCGCTAGCGAGCGCACCCCGATCACCGCACTAATTAACGCCAGGGTGAAGCTGGGAGAAACATTGGTTCAGTACGCGATACGGTGGCGGAACCTATGGTCAAAGTGCGAACAGCGTATAGAGGAAGCTCCTGCAGTAGGCATGTTTGTGGGAACCCTTGATCCGCAAGCGACCATATCTCAATTCATGATGTTCTTCAAGTCAACTACTTTCCAGGCCTTGATTGACAAGCTGGCCTAAATGGATCAAATGGGCCATAGGCCTTCCTCTTCAAAGTCGGAGTCGCGGAGTGAAAAAGGGAAAGGGAAAACGACCTTCGTCGCCAATGCTCAGCAACAGCTGAGTGGTCCAAAACCAGCCAATCGCCAAAACGATAGACAACGATTCTTCGACGAAAAGTTAAAGCGTCCCTACTCGTTTCCTCGGGATAAAACAAGAAGACTGTTCGACCTAGCGGTGCGTAACAGGCTCATCAATCTGCCAGATCCGAGACGTCCGTTACAGCCCGGCGACGTCAACAATCTAAATTATTGCCCCTACCATTGAGCAGTAGGCCATGCAATAGAAGATTGCTTCGTCTTCAAAGGCTGGATTTAGGACCAATACCAACAGGGCAAATTCACACTGTCTGAGAATTGGAAAGTGAGCCCGCCCCAGCCACACGCTCCTAAAAAGGTGGATACGCCGGGGGCATCGTGCTCTTTTGTAAAAGAAGCTCCATGGGAAGTAGTTCTTTCAGCAAAAACTAAAAGAATGCTGAAAGATCTCCAAGCATGTCCGGCGATTAAGTGGAAGAGCCCGCTGGAGCCCAAGATTATTGAGGGAATGCTGAAACCACACCCAACATCGGGAGTTAGTAGCAATGGGCAAAACGCCCATGCCCAGCCGTCAAAGTCTTCAAAGAAGAAGAAGACCAAAAAGCCCATGAAACCTGATGACAAGCGCACGGACTTACAAAATTATATTGACGCGCTGAAGAAATACAACCAAAAGGCGCGAACCTTGGTCACACTCCAAGAATTTCTCAACAATATCCTTGAGAGCGGAGATAACGACAATAACGACGGGGATAACTTGTCAGAAGAATCTGAGGATTATGTGGCAAGTTGCTATATGATCTCTCATTCGGCGTTAACTAACGAAGAAGCTCACTCGGCGTTAGAAGATAACCTAAAGGAGCTAGGGGCAGGGTCGAAGCCAAAGCCCTTAGAACCATCTGACGAGATGATCGACCTGCTGCTGAACGAAGCCCGTCAAAAGAGCAAGGATGATCGAGAACACGAAATGGCCATATTCGAAAAGGCCAGGAGTTGGCATCAATTTAAAGAAGTCATGGGTCACGGAACACTCCAACCAGATCAAAGCACACCCGTGGCAGACAGAAGAAGGTTTAAAACGAGGAAACGATTCGCTAAAGCCATGTCGTTGGGGATGAAGCTGCCACCTCTCAAAGAAGACACTTCAGAAAATACGTCCCCAACAAACTAGATGCACATCTGAATTGCTGATTATATCATCGGAGGACCACGCACCCTACTGAAGAGTGCAATGCCTTTAAAAGCTGGTGGCAGGGATACGTTTCCCACCGACAGCATTTCAAACGGATGAAGCGCAAAACGCGTCAAGAGCAGAAGAGCACGATAGATGAGCGCAAAAGAACTCCCGGCAACTGTCACATGGTTGATTTCGGGGGATCGCAAGTTCTTACCTTCGGGAGCGATTCTGATGAAGAAATAGCCCTCGGCCCTCTCTTCAAGGAATCCATCTCCGAAACGAAAGAGATAAAGACCTTCGAGAACACTCAGCTGTGTAATCGCACGCTACCCGAAAAGAATCTCCGACCCACAAACAAAGGGTTGAGTAAAAAAGATAAAGGGAAGGAAAAAGTCCCTGAAGATATCGCCCTCGATGATCAAGTCGTCAAAGAGCCGACAGCCAAGGACCCGCCAAAGAAAAACAAGGTCGATTACAACGTTCTGGAACACCTGAGGAAGATACCCTCGCAACTGAGCATTCTTGATGCCCTTCTGCTATCTAAAGAGGCGAAAGATTCTTTGATCAAGGCATTACAAGATCCCGAGCAGTTTCAAGCTTTCCTTGCCGAAGAAAGGATGAAGGACGAGCTGGAAGAAGTGCACACGGCTGATATCACTTTCGGCGATGAAGATCTCCTCCTCGGAACGTGCGAGCATAACCGTCCCCTCTATGTCTCCGAGTATTTCCATGACATCAAGATAGGGAAGATCCTAATTGACAATGGGTTCTCTATCAACCTCCTAAATGTAAGGGTGCTAAAAGAAATCTGCATGAGCGTACAACACCTCGCTCGGGATAAAATCACCATCTCCGGTTTCGATTCCCAGTCATCACGGACGCTTGGGTCTGTGATACTGACATTACGCTTTGGGCTGCTCGTCACTGACATCAAGTTTCACGTCATTGACGCCAAGACTTACTACAACGCTTTGCTCGGCAGGCCTTGGTTATACGACAACAACATCATCCCTTCTATGCAACATCAGTGTATGAAGTATTTCAAGTATGGTCTCGAGTATACCGTGACAGGGAGCTGAACCCATTCTCCGTGAATAAAGTTCGCAAGTACGAAGATGCAAAGTACTTCTTACCAGAATTCGAAGACACGGAAAGATGCCATAAACCTGAGGATAAGCAAAAAGCTATCACCACCATTCCGGTCTTCGAGAGCGATACTGAAGAGGAAGAAGAGATGGTCTATTCGAGGCCGCCCCAATACAACAAGCTCGAACCGTTTACCCCTATGTTGGTCTTCGGCAGCGACTCTAAAGATGAGGTCAATGCAGTATTTTCTGTTCGGCCATTAATAAAAGCCCTCACTGGCGATGAATGGAGTTTGAAAATCGCCATGGTTCTGCAAAAGCATTACAAAGACCTCGACGCACTTGATACTTATAGTGTGCAAGAACTGCAGATGTTCTACGTCCCTCCCAGGCGAAGTGATGAAAAGGCGATCCTCTTTTATCGATCCACGGAAACCAAAGTAGAGAAAGAAATCTGGCATGGTGCCGATTCTACACTTGACAAGCTCCAGCCCATCCGTCTGCCCAGATACTACATAGAAGGATTAAAAAGGCTGTTGAAGCGCTAAGGCGTACCCTTCAAACAGACTGCTCGACAAGCTCAGTTCTACAATAGGATCTGGAATGTCCCTGGAAATCAGCGAAAATTGCCCAACGGAAGAATGGAAACGACCGGGCTTGGATATGTTCAATCCAAGAAACGAGAGCGATTCCAAGGCTGCAACATTATACATGATTTCGATGAAGAAGGAGATGCTCTTTTAGAAGACACTGCAATTGAACCAAAATGAGGTCCCGCCATGAAAGTGCCAAGTCCGTCGTTCGAAGAACGGATGGACAAGCTAATAAGGGAAGTGGGTCAAAAAGTCCGGGATGACCACAACCGCGAAATGGCCATTTACGAGAAAGCCAGGATGCAGCGCCTCCTTCAGCAGGCTGCGGAGAATGACGATGCTCTTCGTCGTCAGCCCGTCATACAAAAGACCCGACGCAGAGGTAGAAACAAGCTAAAGAACGGAAAAAAACGTTCAACAACGGCAAAGCGGGTCCAAGATGCCACGCGATCGAGAATTGAGCAGCCGGGATCCGTCTCTTATAAAGAAGATGGGGCCGAGCATATTCATTTTCCCAAGACAAGACAAGAAAGATATTCAATCTTGTCATGCAACATCAAATAATTACGCTCCCGGAATCCAAACACCCTGAACAAGCAGACGAGATCTCTCACCCAGATTATTGCTCCTATCACCGAGCGGCAGGACATCCTCTTGAAGACTGCTTCACATTCAAACACTGGGTAGAAGACCAGTATCAGCAAGACAGGTTCGCTTTATCAAGCAGTTGGAGGGTAACCCCGCCACTGAAGTGTGAACCGAAAGTCACATATGCAGCAAGAGTAGAGCCGAATCAACATTGGTGTTGGAAGCGATCTCGTACCTGTCACGCAATAACGCTGTCAGGAGAAGGAGTACGGGAGGATATGGCTGACCTACCCTGGTGCTTCGAAAACGATGATGACGAGGTGATCTCAGAGTTTCCACCAGCGCCAAAAGAGCTGGAAGATGTGATACATACTACTGCAGATAACCTCAGAAAAATCGACTTGGGAATGGCAAATGACCCACGGCCGACGTTCGTCAGTGAGCTGTTGTCTGAAGAAAAGGTGGCTATGCTCAAGGACGTGCTCATGCAGTATAAAGATTGCTTCGCATGGACTATTCTGAGATGCCAGGATTAGATCCAGAAATAGCCGTCCACAAATTGGCGATTTCTCTGGACGTCAAGCCAGTCAAACAAGCGCCAAGAAGAATGCGGCTCGAGCTTGAGATGAGTATTAACCCCGAAGTCAAGAAGCTAATCGACTCCGGCTTCATCCAAGAAGTTCAATACCCTGCTTGGATCGCCAACATCGTCCCAGTGATGAAGAAGAATGGGACAGTGCGCATCTGCGTAGACTTTCGGGACCTAAACAAAGCCTGCCCAAAAGATGATTTTCCCGTACCGGTCTGTAACGTTTTAGAAATCGTTATGCGAATTTTTCCGTTTTAGGGTAAAATTGTCGGTATTTTCCGTTTTAACCCGACTGTGATCAAACGACCATATAGACTTACCAGCACCTAGTTTAGCAAAAATAAAGCTAGTGCGCAAGCTTTGGGGGTATATGGGACGTTTTGGTTCAATTTGATTTTTTCCCAATTTAAATATTATTTTAATGCGGTATTCGCATTTTTGGGAAATTTCTTCTAGGTTAACTTTTCTTCAATTATACTTGAGTTAACCAAAAACCCATATAATATCTAGATTCTTTGTGTGGACTTGGGATTTTAGAATTAAGTTAAAAGAAAAGAAAAGAAATGTGTGAGGTGCATGCATGTGTGTGTGAATGCATTTATGTGCATTTATGTTGAAATGAGTTAGAACAATCCACACAAAACCCTCCCCTTCCTCTCTTAGCCGAGCTCCATCCTCCCCCTTCTGCTCCTGATCAATTCTTTCTCCTTTTTCATCAATCCTAGCTCAATAAATCCCCAAATTTCCCAAATAAATCACAAAAAATACCCCAAGTCTTGATTTAACATCTTGGAGCTAGGAAAGCTTGGATCTTTGTGTTCTTGAGGATAGGTATGATCACTATTTGTTCATTATGTTGTGGTAGTGATGTGTAGCCTTTTTATTTCAGTTTAGATAGTGTAAAGTTAGGATTTGCGCGTAATATCGTATTTTAGTGTCAGTTTGTGATATCTGTGACCTGCTGTGACTCTGAGATTTTTCTAGAAAACCAAACAATGTAGTTGTGTTGTACCTGTGACCATAGGATCTCACCTGGAGCACGAACCCATGGGGCTCGGACTCGGCCGGCGACGACTCGAAGGAATTCCGGCGACATCGGCCGTAGGTTAGAGTTGGGGTGTGGGTTTTTGAGGGTAGGTCTATGCTGTGGTTTGGGTGTTTTTGGTCTTGTTTGATTGTTGAGTTTTCTCTGTATGCGAAATCTGGGATCACTTAGGTAGTTTGTAGTGTTTCTTTGAAGCGCGATACGTTATACGACACGGATCGTGCACTTTGTGTGATTTTTACTCTTGAGTTGTTTTCGTCGTGTCGCTACGTTCGTTAGCCACAATACGGACACTTGAGAGTAAGCTTTGTGTGGTTGCACCGGTTAAATGTAGTTTGTGCGTGTTTTGAGTCTATTATTAATATATGCTTGCTTTATTGTTTTGATGTGGTAGGTTCGCAGGCGGGGACTTCGGACACTGCTACAAGGGGTAAACAAATGGTTGGCTTCACTTAACCAGGAGCGTTGGTGAGTAGATTTAACATCTATAGGGGAATCGCCCGCATGGCGTTATGCGTCTGAGATAGATATGTTAATTTTCTCACATATTCTATTGCATATATAGAATTGCGCATTCACCTTACTACTTAGTTAAGTGTTGTGCTTGGACTAGTATCCTTAGGACACTGCACTATTATTGACGGCTCATGTTGCATGAGCACTGATTGTATGCCACACACACCGTCAATAATTGCCATGTCACGCACAACCCACATATAGAAATGATATTGTCTTGTTAGGGACATTGAGATATTGATTCATATTTCTTTATGCATATGACTTATAGCATACCTGTGTACCTACATGCTTACACATATGCCTTGACATACTTACGTGCTAGTTACCTGTATACCTATAGAGTATGTACCATTAGCGATAGGTACATACACACCTCATGACATAGCTACAGGTATACCTTGCACACATACTTCACTTATACCCAGCGGGTATATTACATCATTACTCATAGGTAGATACATATACCTTACTATATCTTATGTTTACACATATACCTGGTTATAACTACATGTTTACCTTTACTTGATGTCATTTCGAATTGGAGAGATTAGGAACCGCATGTTATTATATTAACTTATTGCAGTTAATTGTGGCTTTTCCTTTGTATGCTCGCATTTCAGATTTATGATGTGTATATTATATTCATGGATTTTCGCATTGAGATATGGATTTTTCATGATACTTTCTAGATTTGGGGACCGTGGTAGTTTCATGAAATTATGCATTATTTGAAAAACCCGGTTTCCCTTGATATGATATTTCAGCAGCCGCCACAAGATTTATTGGTTTGGATATATATATACCCCACGCGAGGAAAGGAGGGATCCGTGTGCGGGTACATGGCGGGGCCCGGAGGTACCCGGGGCAAGAATCTCAGTGAGGAGATGAGTTAGTAGGGGAACCATACTTTCCGGTGACATTACCAATGACTTAGCGGTTATCATGGGGATACCGACGGGAGTCATGTACGTATAGATATGTCGAGAGGCGAGGGTCAGAGCTAGGCACTCGAGCTTTCGGGATAGCATATGATACGACCTATCAGGGGGCCAGTCATGGAGACAGCACCTGATAGATCAGCCTTTCTGTGTCGATGCTTGACACATTGTTTTCATGATGTTTTACTCCTAAGTATATATAACAGTGGAATGGGACGCTGTTATATATGCCTTTAAACCAATATTAGTGGAATGGGACGCTAATATATGTGTATTGATATCAATTTATATATATATATCATCATATTTATTCATGAAAACACACAGGATATATGAGATATACTTGATATTGTACATTCGGGATATATAAGATTTACTTGATGTTGTACATTAAGGATATGTGAGACTTACTTGATATGATAGCCAATTTGGGGGCTGATTTGTGGAAATTGGGATTTGGATTGTCTTGATGGATTTTGATCTTACCACGATATCAGGATTCCGTGGAGATGACATGTTTCATTCCATACTCTACATTTACTGTTTATGCACTGCTTCATGCATTAGTGTACCTGTTAGAGTACCTTCCATGACTGTTGCATTTACATACCTTTATTCATATCATTTCTTCATGTATTAGTAGTACCGATATAGTACCTTACATGATTGCTGCATACATATTGTCATACTATTATTGCTTCATGTAGTAGTTGTACCTGCTAGCGTACCTTTCATGACCGATGCATTACTTATGACTATTCATTGCTATTAAATGCTTATGTTAGATTCGCGTTGTACGTGCATACTCGCGATTACCTGCATATGTTATTACTATTCACGAGTTGGCAACTCACCCCCGTTGTGCCACAGTGTTTTGCAGGTGTTCCTCAGGATAGTCAGAGGCAGGGCTATTTTCATCCATCGTATCACCTTTGCTGCGGATACCGCTTCGCCTGACAGTGTGCAGTTTTGCTTAGGTAGGTTTTGCGGTTATCCAATGTTTCTTGTTGTATATTCGTTGTAACATGTACACTCCATCTACCATTATCATGTATGACTTAGAGACTTGATGTGAGAACGATATTGTATATTATTTTGTGACTTGGAGGTTTTTATGCAGTTTTATTTATATCGTCTCTTTCTTCGCTACGGCGTCGTATATCTGTGTGGTGGTTGTTTTCCGCCTTTTGGTGTGGATTTGCTCCGTTGGGGATGCTTTACTTTATATTTATGTTGTACCCATTTTGGGGGCTTGTTTTACAAAGGAGGTGCTGTCAAAATTTTAAAGGAAATAAGTTAGACTTTTAAAGAATTTGGGGTGAGATTTCAAAGAGTTTGAAAATGCTATTATTTCTTATTACTTTTGATGGTTTAGATTGCTGGGTTTTGGCTTTCTTTTACTACATTACGCCTGTAGACGTTGCGTAGTATTAGGGCCGTCACGTGCTAATTTCGGGTCGTGACACGGTCACTAAGTTGATGATAGACAACACGTCGACTCACGAAGTCTTCTCCTTTATGGATGGATCATCAGGGTACAATCAAATAAAGATGCATTCTGAAGACCCGAAGCATACCGCTTTCCGGACCCCGCTAGGCATATTCTGCTACAAAATGATGCCTTTTGGTCTGAAGAACGCTGGCGCTACCTATCAGAGGGCAATGACGAAGATTTTCGATGATCTCATTCATGAAATCGTCGAATGCTATATTGATAACCTCATGGTGAAAAGCAAATCACACGAAGAGTATTGGGAGCATCTGAAGATGGTTTTCCAACGTCTTCGGAAATACAATCTGAAGATGAACCCGTTCAAATGCGTGTTTGGAGTTTCCTCTAGCAAATTCCTAGGATTCATCGTACGACATCGAGGCATCGAAATAGACCCGTCAAAGATCAAGGCGATTATGGAAATGCCCACGCCGAGAACTCTCAAGCAACAGCGGTCTCTCCAAGGGAAGCTCGCGTATACTCGGTGGTTCATAGCCAATCTCTCCGGCAAGACCCGCCCCTACAGCCATTTAATGAAGAAGGGAACCCCTTTCGTCTGGGATCGCAAATGCCAAAGCGCACTAGATGAAATCAAGCAATACCTGCAAAATCCACCGGCACTGACCGCTCCGGTCAAGGGAAAGCCCCTCATCCTGTATACGACAGCCCTTGAAGGTTCCTTAGACGCGCTATGGGCACAGGAAAATGACCGAGGGAAGGAAAGAGCCTTCTACTATTTGAGTCGAGTTCTCTTGGGGGCGGAAAACAATTACTCCCCCATTGAAAAACACTGCCTGGCGTTAATCTTCGCGGTAACGAAGCTCCGGCACTATGCTTTGGCGCATGAGGTCCACCTAATATCAAAAGTGGATCCTCTCAAATATTTGATGTCAAGAGCCATACTAACAGGACGGCTCGCTAAATGGGCCCTCCTCTTGATGGAGTTCTCGATAACATATCGACCTCTCAAGGCAGTGAAGAGCCAAGCCATTGTCGACTTCCTCGCTGAGCATCTGATACCTGCCGATTCACCCCTAAATTGCGAATTGCCAGACGAGCACGCATTTGACACGATCGACAGGGAGAAAGGAGAGAGTGATACCCGATGGGAACTCTACTTCGACGGGGCATCTTCCATGAAGAAGCGAAAGCACAACTCCCCCATAATCAAATCGGGGGTAGGCCTTATCTTCGTGACTCCACAAGGAGGGATAATGCGCTTTGCCTTCTCCTTAACAGACCCAAGGACAAACAATAAAACCGAATATGAAGCTTTGATAGCAGGTCTTGAGATCGCTGTCGATATGGGAATCGAAAACCTCCTCATATACGGAGACTCCCAACTGGCCGTTAGTCAAGTAAACGGCGACTATCAAACGTGCAAGCCCGAGTTGGTATAGTACGGCGGGAGAGTACAACAATTGCTGACTCAAATTCTTTCCTACGTTCTGGAAAGCATACCGCAAATGGAAAATAGCAAAGCTGATGCACTAGCCAAGCTCGCTAAAGTATTGGCTGATGAAAATCTCGATGACGTAAGGATCGTTGTACAAAGCCGTCGGGTTCTTGCACTAGCGGAAATATCTCCGAAGTCGTCTGAAGAAAAGAAAGCGACCGAGCAAATAACCTTACAAATAAAGGACCAGGAGAAGGCCAAGGATTGGAGAGAAGTCTTTATAGACTACTTCAAATCCTATCGAACACCTGAAGATGCATCCTCGAGACATCAGCTCATGAAACGAGCTCTGACTTTCGCCTTCATCAATGATACTCTGTATAAGAGATCGTTCGACTCCCTGTAGCTAAGATGCCTGGGACCAAAAGAAGTAAGGAGAATCGTCCAAGAAACTCATGACGAACTCTGTGGTTCTCATCAAGCCGGGCCGAAGATGAAGCTGAAAATCAAAAGGATGGGCTACTATTGGCCCACGATGATTCAAGACTGCCTTGAATACGCGAAGCAATGCCATTCGTGCCAGATTCATGGAGATTTCATCCACCAGCATCCAAACCCGCTACACCCAACGGTGGCGAGCTGGCCGTTCGAAATGTGGGGAACCGACATAATTTGGCCCATCGAACCAGCATCATCTAGAGGACATCGATTCATATTGGTGACAACCGATTACTTCTCTAAGTGGGCAGAAGCAGTACCGCTAAGAGAAGTGAAGACAGAGAATATCTTCTATTTCTTCAAGACACACGTCATCTATCGATTCGGCACTCCGCGATGGATTATCTCCGATAACGGGCGAGCTTATAGAAGTTACAAAATCAGCCGCTTTGCACAGCAACATAATATAGATTGGAGATACTCTTCGGTCTATAATTCCCGAGCTAATGGTCTGGCTGAAGCTTTCAACAAGACCTTGACAAAGATCATAAAGAAGATGGTGTCCCGAAAAAGAAGGACTGGCACGAGAGACTGTATGAAGCTCTCTGGACGTATCGGACCACGTTCAAAACAGTCACGAATACAACGCCGTATGCATTGGTATTCGGCACTGAAACCGTACTCCCCTTGGAGATAGAGCTACCCTCCCTACGAGTGGAGGTTCACTATGAGCTGACAGACGAAGAGAATGCCCATTTTTGGCTTGAGGAGCTCGACGCCCTTGACGAAACCCGGCTCATGGCACAGCAAAACTTGGAGGCTTACAAAGCAAAGATGATGCGCTCATACGAGAGATTGACCAGGCCGAGAACATTCCGCCAAGGCGAACTAGTGCTAGTGGTCAAGAGACCTATGATTTAGGGTTCCTAGGTACACTATAGAGGTCTTACAAGGCATCAACCATGCCAATTTCAAATTTTATGGGTGCCGAGAAACCCTAATACGGATCGTTGACTAGAAATCTAGGCGAAAAGATAATCTAGTTAACTACTTAACTAAAAGTTAGATGCTACAACCTTTGTAGGTTCAGTTCTCCACTTCCTTAGCTCCACGTGGGTGTCCTCTCACTGTCCATCATGAATCCCGAACTCAATCGTCGGCTTCATCGGAGAAACGGGCGAGCTAGGTCGTCGGCTTCGTGTCAAAGACGATCTACGTCGAGGCATCACAAGTTCAAGCTCCGACTTCATAAATTTTTGAAACTTGTGAAGAAAACACCCAAAACAACTTGGCAAGAGGTAGAGGGTGAAGAAATAGGAGGTGGGTTCACTTTAGAATTGGATTTCTCTCACTAGAACTCAAGTTGCCATTGATGGCACCAAGATTTCTATCTTGAAGAAGAAGGAGAAGATCAAGCTAGTTTTTATGATAAGTGTTTTAAAATGAAAAGAAAATTCATACTTATCATAATCTAACTAAAGTTAAGTGTAGAGAATAAACCATGGTCATTTGGAGAGTTAGGGTTAAGCATGAGGACAAGAATGGTTGCAAAAGTCAAGGCTTCATGAAGCTTCAACTAAAGACAAAAGAAAGCCACCATTCTCTTTAAATCATAATCCTTTTTCAAATAAATAAATAAATAAATAAATGAATATGCAAAACCCTAATCAACACTTAACCATGGTTTTAATTCTTTACACTTAACAAAAGGATCAAGTATCATCAAACATGATACAAATATGTGCACAAAAGTATATCACATATACTTCTTGCACATCAAGTGAGAAAATCCATATAAAGTGAACCAATACTAGTTAATGCAATGCAATATATCAAATATATAATTATACATTAAATCATTAAATCAACATTTGATTCAATGATCCGGTCATGTCGCACATAACCGACTAGAATCCAATGTATCGATTTATCGAATCAATGATTCGATAACTAGGTCATATCGAATATAACCAATCGAAACATATATCGCGAGAATGAAATGCGGTATCATATACACGCATTATTCTTGGTCTTGCACATATCTTATATGCGCTCCTATTTCGTTTCGCTTGAGCCAGGAAACCTCTGTGTAGGACTCGAAAGACCCGTCAATACGCCGGCAGCAGATGATGATCATATCAAGCACCCACAAGCCGCAAGCGGTCTGCTAAACGTAACGGCCATCCGGGTATTGAGCGATCAGAAGATCGACGAGCTAGCCCGCTCAAACTCCTGTGAATCCAACCAGTAACACTTACCGTACAGTCCGGTCTGTTCGTCTGATATGTCGCATATCAAGTCTAGGGGTGGTAAACGTCAGACCCCAATAACCGATAAGTCGTGCCGATGTGAGGCTCATAACGGGTCGAGAAACTACTGGTAACACTTACCAACAAATCTCTGATCAGCCCTGGCCAGGGACTTCCCTGTTACGGCTAATCGAGCACAGCGCAACATCAACCCCCAATACCGGGAGAGACGAAACCCCTCCTATCGCTCATTGCCTCCATGTGACTCGGGAATGTACCCAAAGACCACCGTTTTGCATGCCCTCATGGACGTGGTAAGGTGGAGATCAAAGCACAGTGGGAATCACACAAGACTCTATGACGATCTCGGGTCTACAGACTAACCTGTACAAGTGTCACATGAGAACTGCCATCTGACGTGAGGTATAATACCATCTGGGAGTTCTCGGCGAGTCCGTCCAGTGTACCCAGTCTCCACTGAGCACCCGTATATCCTCTCTGATGTCAAACACCAATGGATATGGGATCATCCATCGCCCATCTCATGGGTCGAGAAGCATATACGCTAGTCTACTCTGGTATATCGATGCCCCGTCTCGATACACCCACGACTAGGGACCTTAAAGGATGTACTTATGGACTACCATGTCCCCACTAGTATGATCTGCATCATAGTCCAGGTAGTCAAGTACACATCCTAAGGGCTTTACCAACATGTAACTATAAGACAGTTTAAAGAGACTAGTGTACATGTTAAGATAAAGAGTAACCAGATAGCATACTATCATATCGAGCAAGAAAGTCATCTCTATATATGTCCAAGCATCCAATATAATATACATCATCTGTACAATACTGGCCTCTAGGGCATACATACAACTAACATATGATCCCCAATCGTGTCAAACGGGGGAAATTCGAGCCGAATTATGAGGGCCCGTACATCATAGACAAGGTCTATCAAGGTGGGGCTTACTTGCTCATGAATATGCATGGCGAAAGACCCTTCAGGCCAATAAACGGCCGGTTCTTAAAAAAATACTACGCCTGACAAGTCACGGCCTAGGCCAACGATAGATGGCGACGCCCATGTCCGCTCGCTATCTTCCTAAGCCCAAGCTCTATAAGTAGTATCCGACGAAAGCTCACCTCGAAAACATGCGACGGACCGTAATGTCCTTAAACTAACAACGGACCGTAATGTTCTTAAACTAGCAATGGACCGAAATGTCCTAAAACTAACGACCGACCGAAATATCTGTAAATTACTACGAACCGCAGCATCCTAGAGCCGACGTAAAAAAAACGGTACGTCCACAAGTAAAATGGGCGCGGATGAAAACCCGAAAGGGTTCCGTGAGTAAAAACAGCAGGGCTACCAGCGAGTTTGTGAAAACCCGAAAGGGCGTAATCTCGTTAAAAGACACTTGCAAGTTCCTCTCAGCCTTGTAAGGAGAAAACTACCTGTGTGAGATCCTTACAACTCACAAAGGAGCAACACACTTAGGGATCCCTACGATTCCTAAGGAGAAATTACACTTACCAAATCCTCACGACTCGTAAGGAGAACCCTCTTATGAGACCCTCACGGCTCATAAGATTCAAAAGCCTTAAGCTATAGGGATCTGAACCTGTTTTTAATCCATCACCTTTCCCAGATTGCCCTACAAGCGGTTCAATACTGACCCTTGTATACAATCCATGGGCATAAAGAATCCTTTCCTTGTCGAGTCCCACTAACGACGAGGAATGACCTCATTCGATGAACAAACACTTGTAAGTTCTCTCGATTTACAAGGAGAAAACACTCTTACAAGATCCTTACGACTTACAAGAGAATATACACTTAGAAATCCTCACGATTTCTAAGGAAAAACGACACCTACGAGATCCTCACGACTCGTAGGGAGAAACACCTTTATGAGACCCTTACGGCTCATGAAGTCAAAAGCCTTAGTCGAAAGGATCTTAACCCTGTTTGCTAAGCCACCTTTATTCGAACCGACAAAGGTAGACGATGATTCACTCCCGGCAATTTTCCAGTTGTAGCGATGCTGATGCCTAAATCGGTATCAAATTCCAAGTCCTTTCATGGCAGACGATGATTCGCTCCTGGCAATATCCGAGTTGTAGCGATGCTGATGCCTAAATCGGTATCAAATTCCAAGTCCTTTCATGGCAAATAATGATTCGCTCCTGGCAACATTCCAGTCGCAGCGATACTGATGCTAAGAGTGGTATCAGATTTTGAGTTCCGTACTCGAAAAAAATGCATATGAAATAGCCGAAATGTTTGGGCAACTAGCAATAAAAATCAGCGAGTAAAATATATGCAAATAAAAATAGCCGAAATGTTTGGGCAACTCGCAATAAAAAAACAGCGAGTAAAGAAAAAGAAAAATAGCCGAAATGATTGGGCACCGCGAAAAATAGCCGAAATGATTGGGCAATCGCGACTTTCGCGATATAAGAAGCTGAAATGATAGAGCATCGCGGAATAAAAAAAATTGAATGAAATAAAACTTTTTGCCCTGCAGGTGAGTCCATACTGACTCCTGTATACAATCCATGGGCATAAATGAAAAGGGAACCACATGTCCTAACAAACTCCATCAAAGAGAGAGGTAGGTCTCAGCAGCAATATCTGCATCCCAGAAAACCAGCAACGGCGTTCCTCCTCATGCCAGCAGGACACGGACATGACACTACCAATTGGAGCCACGGCAAAACCCCCAGTTCCAAGACTCTGTGGTTCACAGACACCTAGAGTCAACCCTGACACCGTAGAAAATGGAGAAAGTCGATCCCGACACTGTAGAAAACGGAGCATGTCAACTCCTGACCTCCCTATCGTCAAGCAACGCTTTGACACGGATACATGTCAACTCCTGACCTCCTTGTCATCAAGCAACGATTCGATTCGGATACATGTCAACTCCTGACCTCCCTGTCTTCAAGCAACGCTTCGACACGGATACATGTCAACTCCTGACCTCCTTGTCGTAAAGCAACGCTTCGACACGGATACATGTCAACCTCTGACCTCCCTGTCATCAAGCAACGCTTCGACACGGATACATGTCAACTCCTGACCTCCTTGTCATAAAACAATGCTTCGACACGGATACATGTCAACTCCTGACCTCCTGTCGTAAAGCAACGCTTCGACACGGATACATGTCAACCCCTGACCTCCTTGTCATCAAGCGACACTTCGACACGGATACATGCCAACCCCTGACCTCCTTGTCGTCAAGCAACGCTTCGACTCGGATACATGTCAACTCCTGACCTCCCTGTCGTCAAGCAACACTTCGACACGGATACATGTCAACTCCTGACTTCCTTGTCGTAAAGCAACGCTTCGACACGGATACATGTCAACTCCTGATCTCCCTGTCGTAAAGCATTGCTTCAACTCGGGAACAAGTCAACTCATCAATCACTTACAAGTCCTTTCGACTTGTAAGAAAGAAAATTCTCTTATGAGATCGTTAAGACTCTCAAGAGAAAACGTACTTAGGAGTCCTCACGACTCCTAAGGAGAAAATACACCTACGAGATCCTCACAACTCGTAGAGAGAAAAATCTTTATAAGACCCTCATGGCTCATAAAATTGAAAAGTCTTAGGCGGCAGATCAGAACCTGTTTCCTAAACCATCACTACCCTACGAAGAGTTCAAGATGAACTATTATCTATCATCTACATGCTAAATTTGCTAAAATCACATGACAACAAAGCAAAGAAAAGAAGGCGATAACGCAAGATAGAAAAGAAATGTATCTTTTATTCATAAATTCAATTGGATACAAGTTACATCATATGAAAATGAATGGAATAAATAAAATGATGAAATGAATACATGTTATTCATAAGTTATAAATGTACAATCGATACAAAGGCAGCTGCTGAGAAGGAGGCATTTTCAATAAATCAGCCAGTTGCTCGCGCACTCCTTTCAGCTCCTTTTCGCGATTAGCCGCCGCGGCCAACTCCGCTTCGACTCGAGCCCGTTGCTGCAAGCTAGACGAAAGTTTCTCATCGATTTTCCGTTGAGCAACTTCGCGATTCTGCGTAACCCTCTCTAAGAAGTCAAGTTTCTGCCTTAGCGCTAGCCCGTCCGAAATGCATCGTTGCAAATTGTCGAATACGGCTCTCAGTTGCGTAGCATTTTCTTCAACTTGGGCGTGCAGCCGGGCGGACTCACCTGAAGCCTCCTTGCATTCCTTCCGCCTTAAGGTCACTTCTTGTTCAAAATGGCGGAGGAAGGGAGCGCTCTTCTCAACCCATGCAGCCCGCTGGGAGTTCAGAGCCAGAACCTCGGGAGCAGGATGCTTGAGCTCAAGCTCATGCAGGCAGGCCTCAATCTTCTTGCAGCGATTAACCCAAGACTCAACGACGCCTTCGCTATGGAAGTTCACGAGCGTTGCCAGCATGGGATTAACCTCGGCAGCAAAATCTGCAGCAAATGCAGGGACCTCAGTGTCAAGCTCCTCGATGTACTCACTCAACATGCACAGGCTAGTCACATCACCCTTGGAAGATGGACGTCTAGAAAAGGGTCCTGCTGGCATTATTATGCAAGAATCGAAGGTAGCAGGAGCCGATGCGATTGCTCTAAAATGAATTACGATTAAAAGCTAATTCGCGAAATGAAGGAGTCACATGAGCGATGAAGTCTACTATACCAGCTGCGACAGGTGGCAAAGCCGGGAGTACCGGTGGCGCGACTATTCTCTCGTCCCCTCCTTCAATCTGTAGTGCTACAGTCAAGGAAAAGAAGAATTAGCAACGACTTGGTTGCCCGTAAAAAAAGGGCAAAAAAGATATTGGCTAAAGACTATACTCACCGACGCCACCAGACGGAGCGATCTCCGACTGGAAGGAGAAATGTGGGTTCAGCACCTGATACAGATGGTCAAAAAGGACTCCTGTGATGGTGTAACAATGCGATGTCAGTACATAGAGTATATTACCCAAAATGAAACCGATAAGTCGCAAACATATACCTTCCAACATTTCAGAAGACATGGGAGAAGGAGCAATAGCCGTCATTATGGTGACCCGAGGTGCTTCAGAGGACACAAGAGAAGGCGAAGGGTCGGTGACCGTCAGAGCAGCAACTGGCGACACTTCTTCGGGTGGCACGGCCTCAGTGCTCACCATGCCTACATTAGAAACAAAAAAATGCCATCAGAAGGAATTGAAAGGGATTGCGAAATAGAAAGGAAAACAGTAACCCAAGATATACCTGATGGGTCGTCAATCGAAACCACAACAAGAGCATCACCAGGCGCAGCGACTACTTCACTTTCCTCCATTAGAATGGCTTCGCCGCTTATGGCTTCGTCCCCTGATTCGACGAGGGCCGTTGTGACACTCGCAATGCCAACCGACAGTCTGGAACCGCAAAGAGAAAGAGCAGCAATTGGGGCAGTCCCAGACTCCTGAGAAAGAGTAGCCGCTTCAGGATCGGTGGTTGCCTTCATCTCACCTACGCCTCATCACCAGGACTTGGCCCTGCAGGATATAGTATATAAGAATTTGAAGATCAAATTCTAAGAAAAGACTCAGCGTTATGTTATCTTGGAGCGGCTTTTCGGCTTCTTCCCGAGCCGCGCGCACCATTTTTCTATGGACGGTAGACAAGGCAGCTGGAGCATCTTCGGAAGAAATAGTGATGGATGGGATGGCGCTTGAACCCGCACCCACGGCCAAGCTGGCATCACGTTCCCTCGCCACATGCTTTCTGCGCTTCTTGTCAGCCTTGGCAGTGAGAAAGGACCTCCTCAAGACCTCCGTCAAAGTGACGTAATCATCCGAGCCGGGAGCTACCTCTGGAGCCATTACGGTGTCCGTCATCAGCTGTTTGAGCGAAGCTTCTTTCGGCAATACTGGGAAAGCTGGGACTTCGGCAGCTGGCCTTGGGAGCGTTGCCGCGTCACCATGCGGGATTGGCACCGCACTCGGGATAACCTGAGTCGAAATAGTTCCTATAATAAAAAAAGGGGGCCCAGACTATCCATAAAGAAAAAAGGAATGAAGACACAATGAGCCGAAAGATATCGAGGCCCAAAGAAGCGCGAAGCCTCTCTTCCTCCTCAAAAGTCCGAAGGGAAGCCGCCAGAGCCTCTTCAGCGGAAATGCCCGACAAAGAAGGATGCATTAATAAATGAATAATAAGAGAGAAGGAAAAAGCTCAAAATGACATGACTAGAGCATACCCGTTTCCGCAAGTGATAGCAATGCCGCCTCTGCGCTAGCCTGTCGTTCGGAAGCCACAAGGGCGGCTTGAAGATCGGTATCATCCGCAGGCTCAATAAATAGACCCTCATTGGTCCCGTACTCATTCAAACCCTCTCTATACGGAGCATAGGGCTCCTGGCCGAGTATGACGTCGAGAGAAAACATCGACTTCTTCTTCTTCTGCGAACGAGCCCCGGCGGCCGACGATAGGAGCCTACGCTTCACGGGCATTTTGGGACGATGGGTCCCGATCTCAGTACCCACGCCAGACTTGGGAGACGCCACAGCTACCGCTTCTACAGGCACACGGGGTAGGGGTAGCTCAGGAATAACACGTAGTACTACAGCCGCAGCAGCTTCCCTCAAGGGAGGACGGACAATGGTCCGTCGCTTCAAGGGAACGGCTGGATTACCAGCCGGGGCGGTGCCCTTACGATCAAGCAGCAATCGCTTTTCTTCCCTAATAACGGCACCCATCGAATGCTGATACCACGCTACATATACGTTCAAGGCTTTCGGAACACAACTCGGCTCACTGATGAAGAAATTGGACCTTGGGGTTAGGCGCATGAAGTGGTGCAAAGCGCTCCAGATACCCTCTTCAGTAGCAACCGGTTCTGCCAAGAAGGCCTCGAGCGGGACGCCCTGATTATAACTTGATTGCTGGGCAAAACGGTGGGGGTTATATCTCATGAACAAAGCCTAGTCGTTCTGCCTGAACACCAAGTAGCCCGGCCTGATCGAATATAAATGGAGAATCTCCTGAGCTTTCAAGGTAGAAGCTCCGTCCTTAAAGTTGTCCCGCAGCGGCTGCACCGCCTTGGTGGATTCCTTACCGATAGTCATGACCTTATCAACAAAGGTCTTGCCGTCACCGACTGTACACGGGCGAAGAATCAGACCCCGAGCCTCTCGCTGATTTGGCTCCAAAGCAGAAGCATCGGCCGGCCGCATGACCCGGGGAAAGTTGCAAGTTTCATAGAAATGGGGCCCCTTGTGAATTCCAAAAGCGCCAAGCATATGCAGCTCGAGACATGAAGTAAAATAATGCATCGGGAAGTTTACGGGCAGCACCCCCGGTTGAGTAGTGTCGGCCGCCGAACTAAGGCCATGATTCTAATAAGCCAGCCTGGCAATCCTAACGGCAACCGGAGTCCCTTCGACCATTCGGTGAGCCGGGTAGAAAATGGACGGCCTCATGTAACAATGGTGCATGGGGAGCACGGACCAGCTTAGCCATAAACCAAGAAACCCTAGATAGAACACCTCTTCATCGATGTCCTGAGCGGCGAGTTTTGAAAAGGGGACAACCGCGGCATTCGGGAGGAAGAAACTCTTTTGATCTGCTTTCGCTATCGGCCGGCTATCCAAGCTAAAACCAAAAGGATCGTCGAGTTTGGAAATCTTCTCACCTTGTTGTGACAAAGCTTCTGGACGAAGAAAACGGGTGATGAAGTCCGCAAAGCTGACCCCATGGCTTCCAGATTCAAGAAATAAGCCCTCGTAAATATTTAGCACCTTGATTAAGCTTAGGAACCGGTGTTGAATGGCATTCTCTAGGGTCAGACCCATCATTACCGATCGAGTGGCGAAAATATACTCGTCGAGGGGTAAGATCTCCTCATAGTGCTCCCCCTGACAGGCAAGCCGAAAATCTCCGCAAAACGCTTCCAAAGAGATCGAAACTTCCTGATCTAGTAGAAGGAAAGTATGAGTTGGAACGTTCCATTGTCCCAAAAAGGTTTTGACCCACCATGCAGGAGGTGTTGAATACTGAAACAAAGAAGGATAGATCGCGGGGTACAACCCGAGCCTTAGCAGCTGTGACTTCTTTGCCGATAAGATATATCGGGTCCACTGCAGATATCCGGTTGGGTGACGGGGAGTTAAGCCTATGTTGTATGGCTGTCCCTAAGGGCGCGACTCGCCTTGACAAATACGCCGCCCCAAGATATCCAAAGCCATCGGCGGCTGCATGGGTATCGCGGCCATAGAAGGTTGGAGTCAACCTTCTGAGGTCCAGTTGACCTCCTCTACGGCATAGTTCACCGGAGGTGCATCAGCATAATGGATCGGCGAAATGGGCTACGAAGGTGCTGCGCAAGAAAAGCTACGCCGACCCCTGATGAACTGATTGTACCACGTTCCCCATAGATGAAGGTTCTCCCGCTCTGGGTCATGATCCTTGATCAGTGCAAAAACTTCCCGGTCGACTGGCGCGTGAGCAAATGCGCTCTCCGGACGAACAAAGGGGAATGAAGTGTCGAAAGACATAGTGCCTGCACGAAAAAGAACAAAAAAAATTATTAACCGTCGATGCTAAAATTTAAGTTCTGGCATTTTGTACTTTAAATTCGTACCGCACTGCAATGCAGTGGAAAGGGACCAAGGGGGACCCACATAATCTAGATAATGGTTCAACATTAATAAAACAGTCTCATTATTTGACGAGACAATCATTAAATGAGGAAATTTTCAAAGGAATCTCATTTAATGAGCGCCCCTTGGGCCAAGGAGTAAATCTCTCTTGAGAGCAGCGCTCTACAACAGAGTGACATCTGTCAGCTATGATGATGGAAGGAATAAAAACTCCTCAAGAAAAATTCTGAAGAGCCATGCCCTGTAAATATGATGGAATAACCCATCAGAAAACTTAAAGTAAAACTTTTAATGAATTAAAAATTCTGAGATCTTCAAGATCTATGAACAAACTCTAAGAGTTCTTCATAAAAGATTAACAAATCTACATGATTTGAAAGAGGAAAGCTCTGTTAATAGGTTAAGAAACCCTAAGAAAGATCTCTTTAGATCTATGAAGAGCAAAGATCTATTGAGAAATCCATATGATTTGAAAAGAGCAAAGCTCTGTTAATAGGTGAAACCCTAGATTATAAAATAATCTCTTCAAAAGATTTGATCTTTACCTAAAAATTTGACAGAGTTCTGTCTCTAGGAGAGTTCTTAAAACAGAGAGCTATGCTCGAAAAGAGAATTAATTCTCAAAAAAACAAGAAAGGAGATGAACAGAGGTCATCTCAAGGGCCAAAGGCCCTATTTATAGGCACTGAAAGACGTTTCAACTTCTGAGTTGATCCAATGGCAGAGATACTGCCACCGCTGCACTCACGTGTAGGCCACGTGAGTGCAACAGTGGGGGGCATTTGTTTCCCCAATTAAAGCAAAGCTCTGTTCAAATTTTGAAATTTGAAATGAAGCAGCGCTTTATAGCAGCGCCAGTGCTAAGAGTTAAAGACTCTGATGTAGCGCTCACGTGCAAAGCACAAGAGCGCCCGCGCTAGCAGCGCCAGCACTGAAAGTTAAAGACTCTGAGGCAGCGCTCACGTGCAAAGCACCTGAGCGCTAGCGCTAAGAGCGCTGCACTCTAAGCAGTGCACCACATGCAAAGCACGTGAGCGCTAGCGCTAAGAGCGCTGCACTCTAAGCAGCACACCACGTGCAAAGCACGTGAGCGCTAGCGATAGAACAAAATATTCTCGGCCCTTGAATCAAAGATCCAACGAATATGATTAAAAATCATCAATTGAACAGAATAAAATTCTGTTAAGGAAACATTCCTCAGAATCTTTCCAAACAGGAAAGATTATGCTATGAAAATCAGAGCACTGTTGGATCAATGATCCAATGGTGATTAAAAATCACCAAAATACAGAATAAATTCTGTATGGGAAAAAAATTCTCAATCTTGTTAAAAACAAGAAGATTGCCTTCTGTAAATCAGAAGCCCTTAGATCGAAGATCCAACGGGGGAAACACCCCCAAATCAATTAGAGAAAAAATCTCCTTAAATGATTCAACAAATCATCCTACCTATATAAAGGACCCAAGACTTCAAGTCTTGCAGAGAGGAACCCCCCCATAAACTTTGAGAAATTTCAAAAAGAAGAGCAAGCTCTCAGGAGAAGAAGAATTTCTTCAAGGTAAATAAAAACAGAGAGATCAAAAGCATCTCATCAAAAGAAGAAGAAACTAATTCTTATTCAAGATCATAGATCTATAAGATAGATGTCTTTCATAAAAAGAGATCCTAGCATCTCATCATAAAAAGGGGAGGGGAGAAGAACTTAATTTTTTCCTTGGATCATAGATCCACAAAGACAAGGTCTTTCATAAAAACAGAAGAGATTGTAAAATCTTCTATTAAAATAAAAACTTAAGTTCTTAGATCTATGAGACAAAGTCTCCTATGAACGAGAGTTTAATTTTCAGAGTACAGAACTGATCAAAGTTTGCCTAATAAGAGCCTTAAGCGCTCCAATTTAAAGAAGCGCCTTAGCGCTCCAAAACTGGCGCACAGCGCCGCAGTGCTCCTAGAGCTCCATTTTAAAAGAAGCGCCTCAGCGCTTCAAGGCTGGCGCTTAGCGCCAAGCGCACCACGTGCTCCTCACGTGTGTGCTATCTCACAGAGGGTGCTCTGCACTCATTGACTGGCGCTCAGCGCCAAGCGCACCACGTGCTCCTAACGTGCGTGCTATCTCACAGGAAGCGCCTTAGCACTCTAAATCAGGCGCTCAACGCCAAGTGCATCACGTGCTCCTCACGTGTGCGCTCTTTCACAGGAAGCGCCTTAGCGCTCTAAATCTGGCGCTCAGCGCCAAGCACGCCACGTGTTCCTCATGTGTGCGCTACGGGAACATAAATTGTTCTTTAAATAAAACCACAAAGCCATAATGAGTGCTCAGCACTCAATAAGAGACAAAAATGTTGTCAGAACCTAAACCAATGCTTAGCATTGTTAAATGAAAAAGGACTGAGCCTAATTAAATGTCCAACATTTTAACTGAATCGGTCGAGCCCAAGTTGACTACAAATCCCTAATTCAGGTTAATTGAGCCCATATGCTCATAAATTTTTGATCTTAGTCCCAAATTGGACTACAGATCTCCTAACCAATATTGGTTCAAGGGTACATCTCTTTACTCCTCTGATATTTGTCGTTGTAATCCTTCAAAGTCTTCAGAAAGGTGACGGGTCCCGACAACCAGACATTTCACGGACTGTGGGGTCATTAAACTCATAGACTATGATGTCCTTAAACTTTACGGACTGTGAGGTCCTTAAACTCATAGACTATGATGTCTTTAAACTTTACAGATTATGGCGTCTTTAAACTATGGACTATGATGTCCTTAAACTCCATAGACTATGATGTTCTTAAACTTATGGACCGCAATTTCGCTAAACTAAAACAATAGAGTCCAAATGCTCTTTTATTGGATCTAAATGATCCTGTTGAGTAGATCTTAGTCTAAAATTAGGCTAACGTATCCTCAACAAACGTTTGAGTTGATCTTAGTCTAAAATAAGACTAACGATCCTTAAACCCAACCCAAACCCAAATCTAAGAAAATACGGATTTGGACTAATCTGCGCCCTACGGGTGACAACATAAATTAGTCTCCGTATACAATCCACGGGCAACCAAAAATAAAACAAACAAACACGACACGAAGAGACCATCTGGAGAAGAATAAAGTTGTTACCGCGATGCGGTAGCGTAATTAACTGCAGGGGCTTGCGCCTGCAGGGAAGAGCATTCCCACAATCAAAAACCCCTCACAATAAGGTGGAATCTGACGAAGGCTGCTACATTGGCCACATCCGTCTAAACCTCCGACGCACGGTGCCATAAATCAACTTGGCATCTTCGGAGAGGTGGACGGATAAAACCAAATAGCATCTGCCCCCAATTTCAGGCCAGACGTCCCAACATCCCGGTCACGTCTTTCGGCGGAGAACAAGGTTCATGGCACATTTGATACCAACTGCTGAGATCAGATCCAGAAGATTTCAGCAAGGATTAGATTCGGAAATCCAAGCTTCTTTAGCTATAGGGGATTTCCCAACCCACGAGATATAGGGTTCTGCAGCACCGCCACCGGGTTTCGGGAGGTATCGACCATGCCGTTTTTTAAAAAATTGGCACGCTAAAGAACCCTAACCAAGAATCTTAACTAGAGAGTTAGACGAAACTAGAATGTAAACAACTTTACATCTAAGTGAAAAAGGAATACAACCTTTGTAGACTGGTCCTTCACTACTAAAGCTCCGTATAGTAGTCCCTTCGCTCCAAGTAGTGAACTCCCGGACTCTAGAAAGGCTCCATAAGATGAAAGGAACAAACTTGCTTGAAGTCTTCGAGGCCGAAGATGATCTACGTCGAGAAGACACTAACTCAAGTTACCTCTTCACTAATTGTGAAGCAAATAACCTAAAATAATGGTTAATTTAATGTAGGTTGATGAAGTAGGAATTTTGCTCACTTTAGAAATATTTTTCTCACTCATTTTCTTCACCCCCCAAAAGCTAGAGAGTTTGAGGAAGGAGATGAAGAAAAGCAACCATGGAAAAAACTTGGTGTTGAATGGGAAGCATGGATGAGTTAATATCATATACTAACTCATGTAGAGACTTAACCATGGCTTAAGATAATGGTTGGGTTAACAAATATCTAATGTAAAACAAAACTAGTGGACTAAATTAATGGTTCTACAAGCTTCCACTAAGCTCAACCATGTGACTAATTTCCAACTAATTATGATTTACTTTAAATAAATAAACCCCACATTATCATAGGCATGGTGTGAGTCTCATACACCCATATAGGATGTAGCAACTAGCATGACACAATAATATATATCACATATATATTAAGTGCCCACAAGTGAGAAAAAGAAATGCTTAAGTGAGCTAATATTAGTTAATGTAAATCAATATATCAAATATATAATTATACATTAAATAATTAAATCAACACTTGATTTAATAATCCGGCTATATCACATATAATCGAATAATATCATATGTATCAACTTATCGAATCAATACTTGATTCGATAACCCGGCTATATTACATATAACCGACCGATATCACATATCGCGAGAATAGAATATGGTATCACATACGTGTATTAATCTCGGTCGCGCACATATCACATATGTGCTCCTACTTTGTTTCGATTAAGCCAGGAAACCTCTGTGTAGGACTCTAAATACTCGTCAATACGCCGGCAGTAGGTGATGATCATATCAGTCACCCACAAGCCGTCAGCGGTACTAGCTGGACGTAACGACCACCTGGGTATTGAGCGATCAGAAGATCAACAAGCAAGCATGCTCATACTCCTGCGAATACAATAAGTAACACCACCGTACAGTCCGGTCTCTTTGTTTGATATGTCGCATATCTCAGCCTGGGGTGGTAAACGTCAAACCCCAATAGCCTGATAAGTCATGCCGATATGAGGCTCATAACGGTTCGAGAAACTACTGATAACACTTACCAGTAAATCTTAGTAACTCTGGACAGAGATTTCCTGTTATAGCCAATCGAGCATAGCGCAACATCAACCCCTAATACCCGGAGAGACGAAATCCCCTCCTATCGCTTATTGCCTCCATGTGACTCGGGACTGTACCCAAAAACCACCATTTTGCACGATCTCTTGAAAGTGGCAAGGTGGAAATCAAAGCACGGTGGGAATCACACAAGACTCAATGATGATCTCGGGTTGACAGACTAACATGTACCAGTGTCACCAGAGAACTGCTATCTGACGTGAGGTATAATACTATCTAGAAGTTCTCGGCGAGTCCATTTAGTGTACCCAGTCTCTACTGAGCACTCATATACCATCTCTGATGTCAAACACCAATGGATATGGGATCATCCATCGCCTATCACATGGGTCGAGAAGCGTATACGCTAGTCTACTCTGGAATATCGATGCCCCGTCTCGATACTCCCATGACTAGGAACATTTGAAGGATGTACTTACCGACTACCTCTGCCCCACTAGTATGATCTGCATCATAATCCTGGTAGTCAAGCACTCATCCTAAGGGCTTTATCAACATGTAATAGAGAGACAATAAGTGTACATGTTAAGATAAAGAGCAACCAGATAGCAAACTATCATGTCGAGTAAGAAAGTCCTCCCTATATATGTCCAAGCATCCACTATAATATAAATCGCATGTATAATAATGGCCTCTCGGGCATACATATAACTAACACGAGATGGCCCTGAAAGCTGCCCGCCGATACGAGGCAGTGGTGAAGATGAAAGGCAGACCCCACTCCACCGGGATGAAGCGCCCTGCCACTCATATGGCAGGAGGAGTCTCTTCAAGGCCACAATCTGTGCCCAGGAGACCGGGAGTATCGAACAACCGGCCAAACCCAGCCTTTTGCACTTACTGTAGGAGAGATGGACATCCCGCGAAAGACTGTCGGCATGCAAATCGTCTTTGTTTAGTCTGCGGCTCACTATTCATGACATTGGGTCTTGTCCTCGTAGACAAAACCCAAATGTTGCATCCAGGCCAGCAATCACTTATCAGCAGCGCTCGGCCATCCAGGCACCTGCTCTACGACTCGCACTACCTGTTCCCCCTACTCGTGGACCGACTGCACCTCCTCCTCGTCAGTTCCATCATGTTCAACGGAACGTACCTCAAGTACAAAGGAACGGGAAAAGGAATGCTCCTCTAGCAAGGAGGAATGTACCGAGGCGACAAGCTTTCACAATGACTGTGGAAGAAGCTGAAGCCACCGGCCAAGTCATCACTAGTAACATTTTCCTTTCAAACTTTCTTTCAGTCTATATACATACCTACATATCTTTTCTTTATACCTAAAACCTATCCCACATAACTTAGGTACAATATTAGTAGCCTCACTTCCTGCACTAGCACTCTTCGATACTGGAGCAACTCATTACTTTATGTCGCAACGGTTTGTCCGAACTCATGCGATTCCAGTCAAACCTCTCGTATCCACCTGGAATGTCAGTTCAGGAAACGACGTTCTAAAGGCAGTAATGGGATACGACCTGTTGTTCCCTTATAAAAAATAAAATAATAAATAAAAAGCGATAGGAAAAATTACCCCAAATGGAGAATTACGTGCCCACACGTGATGCGCCTTAGAGCAAAGAATATAAGCATTGCGCTTAAACTAATAAGGCTGAAATTGAGCCTCACGTGCAGGCACGTGAGCATCTATATACAAAGTATATAGGCGCCTTCCTAAAACAAATAACAGGCCAGAGAAGCTCACGTGTCAGCACGTGATGGTCTTTGTTGAGCTTAACTTCATGGGGGTCACGTGCCACACGTGAAATTCCTGAACATCAGCTCACGTGCCAACACGTAATGCCTTTCTCTGGGACTGCTGTATAAAAGCAAACCAGTTTAATGCTATAGGGATCACGTGCTACACATGACGGTTCCTAATGCCTTCTGAGTCGATAGAATTAAATTCTAAATAAGAGGGATCAAAGCCCTATTTGGAAAATATTTTCTCATATCTTTCTAAACAAGAAAGATTATGCTTTGTAAAACAGAGCACCGTTGGATTAAAAATCCAATGGTGATTAAAAATCACCAAGTTACAGAATAAGCTCTGTATGGGAAAATATTTTCCCAATCTTTCTAAACAAGAAAAATTACAGTAAAATAGAGCACCGTTGGATTAAAGATCCAATGGTGATTAAAAATCACCAAGCCATAGAATAAGTTCTGTATGGAAACTATTTTTCCAATCTTTTTAAAAAAAAGAAAAATATTTTCTGTCAAACAGACGTCCTTGGATCAAAAATCCAACGGCGGATAAAATCCCCGAATCAATTAAAATCTCTCAACGAGAGATTTCCTTAACTAAATCAACAAACTTGCCTCTACTATATAAAGGACCCGAGACTGAAAGGAACAAAGAGAGGAGACCCCCTATAAGATTTGAGAAACAAAAAAGAAGAAGAAGAGTTCTCTTTGAAGAAAAGAAACCCTGGGTAAAAAAAAGACCTAGAGATCATTTTATCTCCTCTTACAAGAGTTTAACTCTTCCAAAAAAGAACTTAGTTCTTCCTCTAGTTGAGGTCTGCAGAAGCAGATCTCCCCATAAGTTGAGAATTTAATTCTCATCGGAGAGATCCTGTCATACAGTCCTAAAACTTAGAGGAAAGGACTAAATTTGAAGAATTTAATTCTTCCAAAAGATATAGGAATTTAATTCCTCTGATGAAACTAGGGTTTAACCCTGCATAAGAATTTAATTCTTATAAAACAAAGGACCTGAAATTCTTAAAACTCAGATCAAGATTTCCATGCATATAAAAAAACGATTATCGTATAATGCTACAACAACAGATCGCGTGTTCCCACGTAAGCACCTCTGAGGAACAGAAAGGAACGACGGAGATCGAGTCACGTGACCTCCAATAGTGCTTAGCACTTAGAAAAGAACAGGAAGATAAATCCAAAGGAGGCAGTTCCCAACTCGGGGGCGCCTCACGTGTCCACACGTGATGGCCACGAGATCTAAGTATTTAACACTTATATCTATAGACGGGGATTTGAACCCAAGGATACCACACCAACTTTCGGGTGCCTCGCGTGCCATACGTGAGTGCTCCAAATTGTAGTGTTTAACACTGCTTTAGAGCCTCACGTGGGAGCACGTGAGCGCCAAGCAAATATCAGTGTTTAACACTGTGAGAGGCTATCCTCAGACCAAATTAGCCAAGTCTCCCGAGGCCAAAACCTTTTGACTATCAATCAACCGAGTCTTCCTATATTCAGGTCTCCCCAAATCAATCTTAGTTCGAAAGATGACCAATGATCTCCTGACACATAGCATCTAAAATGATGTTCGTTCCACCATGGTCCCTTCCTTCAATCTGGAGTTCGGTTTGAGGGTACATCTCTCCATACCTCTGATACATGTCATTGTAATTCTTCAACGTCTTCAGATAGGCGGAGGGTCCCAACAACTAACAGCTCTTTTGGTACACTCCTAAACCCATAAGCACACCCCATTGGACCCCAACATACTTAAACTACAATGGACCGTAACGTCCTTAAACTAGATATAGACAGAAACGTCCTTAAACTAGCAACGGACCGTAACGTCCTTAAACTAAAGCAATAGAGCCCAAATGCTCTTTTGTTGGGTCTGAACGATCCAATGTAGATCTTAGTCTATAATTAGACTAACGTATCCTCAACAAATATTTAAGTTAGTCTTAATCTCAAATGAGATTAACGATCCTTAAATCAAACCAAACCCAAATCTAAGAAAATACAGATTTGGACTAATCCACGCCCTACGGGCGATAACACAAATTAGTCTCCGTATACAATCCACGAGCAGCCAAAATAATAAAACAAACACACACGACACGAAGTGAACATCTGGAGCAGGAGAAAGTGGTTATCGCTACGCGGTAATGAAATTAACTGCAGGGGCTTGCACCTGCAGGGAAGAGAGTCCCCATAATAAAAAACCTTTCACAGTGAGGGGGAATCTGACGAAGTCTGCTACAACGGCCGCATCCGTCTAAACCTCCGAAACACGATGCCATAAGTCAACTTGGCATCTTCAGAGAGGTGGACAGATAAATCCAAATAGCATCTGCCCCCAAATTCAGGCGAGATGACCTACTCGGTTTCGTCTCTGTTTTCAGCGGTAAACAAATTCTGGCACGCCCGGTGGGACCTCTTCCTCTTTCCACTCCACACTTCATGTGTCGTGTTCGCGAATGAATCACGGTTTAATATGGTTCCCCCTGGATTCGAGGTACTAAGATTTGTTGTCTTGCTCCATGCATAAGAGAAGATAACATTGATGGCTTCTAACTACACAAATTGCAACAGCAACTACCACTCCGTCCCTATTGGAGGAGTGACTTATGGGCCCCAAGCGGCCTCCATCTTTGCGATGCTAGTGGAGCAGGTGACTCAGGCCACCACCGGATTGTTCTTCGGGACCATGCTCCCGCCAATGAGCTTCAATGATTCAGTGACATCACATGAGGCTCCAAAGAAGTCGGTCTTCGATCGGCTTGCAACTACCACGGCCCCTCTCAACGAGTCGTCCAATTCTAATGCCTCAGTCTTTAACAGACTCGGCCATGGCTCCAGTGGGCCCATAAAGAGGCCTGCAATATCTGAAGGGGTGATCCCGAAGCGGATAGCTATTCCAGCTCCGGTAGACGAAGTCGTCAAAGGGGCTTCTCCTGCTATAGGATCGATCTTCGCAAGACTGGTCGTTCCAAATCTTGCTACGGGTGAGGTCGTTACAAGTGCTTCCCCTATTCGAAAGTCAGTCTTCGACAGGTTAGACGTTCTTTCTCAACGAACGTCAGTCTTCGACAGGTTGGCACCAACACCAGTCTCTCATCAAAGTAAGGGGCATGACGAGGTCGCTTCTACAACTGAGGTGATCCCATCTGCAAGACACACTCGACGTCGCTACTGGCGCCGAGTGCGGAAAGCTGGGGGTAGTTTCCCCTCTGGACTTACCCCACCAGCTCCAATGGTGGAAATTAATGCTGCTGTTCCAATTGGGAACAGCTTCGAGCTGCTCAGAGGGTGCGCAAGAACTCTCCAACCGCCATCTTGAAGAAGTCTCCTCCGCCCGTCGAAAACACAAAACAGGTGAAGCCGGAACAGCCTCCTCACCGGTTGTCCTCCAAGATCCACAGAGTTTGGCGGAAAGTCCAAGACTCTGTAATTGACAAAGATTATTCTCGCCGGCTGAAGAAGACGAAGGCTCGGCAAGAGGAGGACCATCCCTCTGCCATACCATGAAAGGTATCATCTGCTTGGGTGCCTGCCGCAACGGCCCCTTCAACTTTGACTTCCCATAAGAGGAGAAGGCCGGAGAAGATCCCCCTGCCCGCGGTAAATTTCAAAGGCAGTGGACCTAAATGCCCCAAGTCTGGGGGCATGGTTGAGCATACCGTCTACATGGCATCCGGAAAAGAGGATAGTCGTGCTTCCGTGAGTCATCGACCGCTCACACGGTCTGTGACGAAAGCTCGGGACCGACAACAAAAGCTCCAGGAGATGTTGACAAGGATGGCCGCACTTACTGGGCAGAAAGAAAGTCCGGAAGTATCGTCAGAACAACGCCAGGAGCAGGAGACCGACACCGAATTCCTACGGAGGGTTCTTGAAAAGAAAGACAAAGAGGCCACGGAACAAGCGGCTAATATAAAACAA
Source organism: Agapanthus africanus (assembly GCA_030015575.1). Taxonomy (NCBI): domain Eukaryota; kingdom Viridiplantae; phylum Streptophyta; class Magnoliopsida; order Asparagales; family Amaryllidaceae; genus Agapanthus; species Agapanthus africanus. The sequence goes on along the minus strand of JASDDO010000285.1, from coordinate 1,250,848 downwards.
ATGACGCTTATGCTCCATGTCATGGTGGGGATGATGATCCAGCCGGATCCTCCGGCCGAAGACCCTCCAATAATCATTGAAGACGACAGAGGGGAGACATCAAACCCTCCTCCGGCTTTATCAGCAACCAGGGAGGAGACGATCTCAAAAGATGCCCTTGATGACTACATAGCTCAACAAGTACGAGCTCATCAAGCGAACGAAGCGGTAGGACAAGTCGTCAGATCTGGACGAACTTATCCAGGATGGTACGACCAAATTAAGTACCAGCCAGGATATACGATCCCCAAATTTCATATGTATAAGGGGACGGGCAATCTGCATCAGCACGTTGCTCAATTCAGAGCTTTGTGCGGTAATACTGGGGCGATGACAAACTGTTGTTTCGCCAGTTTGTTGGCAGCTTGTTGGAGTCGACATTTGAATGGTACTCCGAGCTCCCAAATGACTCTGTTAAGTTATTTACGGAGATGGAACTGCCGTTCGCACAGCGGTTCTCAAGCGCAAGCGAGCGCACCCCAATCACGACATTAATCAACGCCAGAGTCAAATCGGGAGAGACCTGGGTTCAATACGCAATTCGGTGGCGTAACCTATGGTCAAAGCGTGAACAGCACATAGAAGATACTCCTGCTGTGGGCATGTTCATGGGGACCCTTGATCCTCAGGCAACTATATCCCAGTTTATGATATTCTTCTAGCCGACCACCTTCCAGGCCTTGATTGAAAAACTGGCCTAAATGGACCAGATGGGCCATAGGCCGTCCTCTTCAAAGACAGATTTTCGGAATGAAAAGGGCAAAGGGAAATCGACCTTCGTCGCCAACGCTCAACAACAACCGAGTGATCCGAAACCGGTTGTTCGCCAAAGCAACAAACCAAGATCCCTCGAAGAAAAGTTGAGACATTTTTACTCGTTTCCCCGGGATAAAACAAGGAGATTATTCGAATTGGCGGTGCGCAACAGGCTCATCACTCTGCCGGATCCGAGACACCCACTGCAATCGGGCGACGTCAACCATCCCAATTACTGCCCCTACCACCGAATAATGGAACACCCAATCGAAGATTGTTACATCTTTAAAAACCGGGTCGAAGACCAGTACCAACAGGGTAAGTTCGCGCTGTCCGAAAACTGGAAGGTAAACCCGCCGCAGCAGCACGCTCCTAAAAAGGTGGATACGCCGGGGGAATCATGCTCATTTGTGGAAGAAGCTCCATAGGAAGTGGTCCTTTTAGCTAAAACTAAAAGAATGCTGAAGGATCTTCAAGCATGTCCGGCGATTAGGTGGAAAAGCCCGCTGGAGCCTGAAATTATTGACGGAATGCTGAAACCGCGCCCAATACCAAAAGTTGGTAACGATGGACAAAACCTCCAGGCCAAGCCTCCGAAGTCTTCAAAGAAAAAGAAGAAGGCCAAGAAGCCCGTCCAACTCGACGGCAATCGTACGGGTCTGCAGAAATACATCGATGCACTGGAGGAATACAACCAAGAGGCACGGACCCTAGTCACACTGGAAGATTTCTTTAAGCATGTTCTTGAGGATGGAAACAGTGACATTGATGAAGGAGACGATTCATCGGAAAAACCCGAGGATTATGTAGCGAGTTGCCACATGATCTCTCACTCATCTATAAATGGAAAAGAGGCTCCTGACGTAGAGAAACTGGGAGCAGATCCAGAACCAAAATCCATGGAACCGTCGAATGACCTAATTGATAAGCTGCTGAACGAAGCTCCTCAAAAGAGCAAAGCTGGTCGAGAACGTGAAGCGACCATTTACGAAAAGGCCAAGCGTTGGTGTGAGGCTGAAAAAGCTCCGGTGATGAGAATCCATAAATTACCTCAACCGGATCAAAGTGTCCTTGCCACCAGCAAGAGCAAAATCAAGATAAGGAAGTAATTCGCCAAAACCCTGTCAATAGGAATGAAGTTGCCACCTTTCAAAGAAAATACTTCCGGGAGTATGTGTCCCGATGAACCGGATGTACATCCTAACTTCTGGTTATACCATCGGAAGGTCACGCACCCTACCGAAAAGTGTAATGCCTTCAAGAAGTGGTGGCAGGGATACGTTTCCTATCGACAACAATTTAAGCAAACGAAGCACAAAGTTCGTCGGGAGCAGAAAATCACGACAGATGAGCGTGAAGGAACAGCCAATAACTATTATATGGTTGATGCCATCCTAACAAAAAGGAAGTCTCAGGTTCTTACTTTCGGGAGCGATTCAGACGAGGAAATGGCCCTCGGCCCTCTCTTCAAGGAATCCACCTATAGAAAAGAAGGAGAGATGAGAAACTGTGAGAACATTCAGTTGCGTAACCGTACGTTGCCTGAAAAGAATCTCGGACCCTCAAACAAAGATTTAGGCAAAAGGGACAAGGGAAAGGAAAAAGTCCCTGAGGAGATTGCCCTCGATGATAGAGTCGTCGAAGAGCTCACAGCCAAGGACCCGTCTAAGAAGAACAAGGTGTATTACAATGTCCTGGCACACCTGAGAAAGATACCCTCACAATTGAGCATCTTGGATGCCCTTCTCCTGTCTAAAGAGGCACGAGATTCCCTGATCAAGGCGTTACAAGAGCCCGATCAGTTCCAAGCTTTCCTTATGGAAGAAAAGATGAAGGACGAGCTGGTAGAGGTTCATACAGCTGACATCACATTCGGTGATGGAGATCTCCTCCTCGGAATGTGCGAGCATAACCGTTCTCTGTATGTCACTGGGTACTGCCACGATATCAAGATAGAGAAGATTCTGGTTGACAACGGGTCCTCCGTTAACCTTCTCAATGTGAGAGTGTTGAAGGAGATTTGCATGAATGTTCAACACCTGGCTCGGGACAAAATTACTATCTCCGGGTTCGACTCGCAGTCACCATGGACGCTTGGATCCGTAATATTGAAATTACATTTCGGGATGCTCGTCACTGACATCAAGTTTCACGTCATCGACGCTAAGACTTGCTATAATGCTTTGCTCGGTAGGCCTTGGTTACATGAATACAACATCATCCCTTCTACACAATATCAGTGTATGAAGTATTTCAAAGACGGACTCGAGTATACAGTTACAGGGGAGCTAAACCCTTTCTCCGTAAATGAAGTCCGCAAGTATGAAGACGCTAAGTACTTCCTGCCAGAATTCGAAGACACGGAAAGATTTCGTAAATTGGAGAATAAATAGAAAGCCATCGCCACCATCTCGATCTTTAGGCGCGATACCGGGGAGGATGAAGAGATGGTCTACTCGGGACAATCCCAAGGCAATAGTTCAGGACCATCTACTCCTATTCTAGTCTTTGGCAGTGACTCTAAGGACGAGGCCGACACAGTGTTCTCCGTCCGCCCGTCAATACAGACCTTTGCTGGAGCTGACCAGAGTTTACAAATTACCATGGTTCCGCAGCAGCATTACAAAGAACCTGATGCATTTGATACGTACAACGTGCAAGTGCTGCAAACCTTCTACGTCTCTCCTAAGCAAAAGGGAGAGAAGGCGATCCTTTCCTATCAATCCACGGAGACCAAGGTAGAGAAAGAAGTATGGCACGATACTGAACCTGCGCTCGACAGACTTCAACTAATCTGTCTTCCCAGATACTACGCAGAGGGACTGAAATGGCTATTAAGGTACCAAGGCGTGCCCTTCAAACAGACTGCTCGACAAGCCCAGTTCTATAATAAGATTTGGGACATTCCCGGGACTCAGCAAAAGATGCCCAACGGAAGAATGGAGACGACTGGCCTTGGATACGTTTGATCCAAGAAACGGGAGCGATTCCATGGCTGCCATGTCATAAATAACTCCGGTAGAGAAGTGAATGCATTTCCAGATAGCGTTGATATCGAACCAGAGCGAGATCCTGCCATGAGAATACCAAGCCCGTCATTCGAAGAACAGATTGACAAGCTGATAAGAGAAGTGGGTCAAAAGGTTCAGGATGACCATAGCCGTGAAATGGCCATTTATGAGAAAGCCAGGACGAAATGTATCATTCAGCAGGCTACGGAAGGAGAAGACGACGATGCCCTTCACCCTCAGCCCGCTGTGCGTTCTTGCGGTAAGGAAAAAGTCCGACGCAGAAGCAATGACAAGATCAAGAATGGGGACGGCATTCAAAGACAGCGAAACGAATGTAAGAAGCCACGCCAGCGAGAGAAAGTAAGCTAGAACCAATCTTTTATGAAGAAGATGGGTCCAGAATACTCTTTCCCTCAAGAAAAGATAAGGAAAATATTCAACCTTGTCATGAAGTATCAAATGATGACACTCCCGAAGTCTCGATACCCCGAACAGATAAACGAGGTCCATCACCCAGATTATTGTTCCTATCACCGAGTAGTGGGACATCCTGCTAAACACTGCTTCACCTTCAAAGACTGGGTTGAAGATTAGTATCAGTAAGGCGGGTTTGCTCTATCTGACAGTTGGAGGGTAGCCCCGCCACGAAAGCATGAGCCGAGAGCAACTTTCACTGCAAGGGAAAGTCTAGATCAACATCGAGCTTGGAAACGAGCTCGTACCTGCCATATGATAACATTCTCAAAGGAGGGAGAGCATGAGAATATGGATGACCTCTCCCAATACTTCGCAAATGAAGATGAGAACAAGGTGATTTCAGAATTTCCACCAGCGCCAAAAGAGCTGGAAGATGGAATACACACCACAGCAGCCAACCTGAGAAAAATCGACTCGGGGACGGCGAACGAGTCGAGGTCAACGTTCGTCAGTGAGCTGTTGTCTGAGAAACAAGTGGCTATGTTAAAAGACGTGCTTATGCAGTATAAAGACTGCTTCGCATGGAACTATTCCGAAATGCCGGGATAAGATCCAGAGATAGCTGTGCATAAACTGGCGATATCGCCGGACGTTAAGCCAGTTAAACAGGCATCAAGAAGAATGCGGCTTGAGCTTGAGATGAGTATCAATGCCGAAGTCAAGAAGCTAATCGACTCCGGCTTCATCCAAGAAGTTCAATACCCTGACTGGATCGCCAATATCGTTCCGGTAATGAAGAAAAATGGGACAGTACGCATCTGCGTAGATTTTCAGGATCTCAACAAAGCTTGTTCGAAGGAAGACTTCCCAGTGCCTGTTATCGAGCTGATGATCGATAACACATCCTCCTATGAAGTCTTCTCCTTCATGGACGGATCCTCAGGGTACAACCAAATCAAGATGCATCCTGAAGACCAAAAGCACACTGCTTTCCGGACTCCGCATGGCATATTATGCTACAAAGTGATGCCCTTCGGTCTGAAGAACGCTGGCGCCACCTACCAGAGAGCCATCACAAAGATCTTTGATGACCTCATACATGAGATTGTCGAATGTTATATTGACAACCTCGTGGTGAAAAGCAAATCGTACGAGAAGTACTGGAAGCACCTGAAGATAGTGTTCTAGCGCCTTAGGAAATACAACTTGAAGATGAACCTTCTGAAATGCGCGTTTGGAGTATCCTCAGGAAAATTCTTGGGATTCATTGTACGGCATCGAGGCATCGAAATAGACCCGTCAAAGATCAAGGCGATTATGGAAATGCCTTCGCCTAGAACTCTCAAGCAACTGCGGTCTCTCCAAGGAAAGCTCGCGTATATCCGGTGGTTCATACCTAACTTCTCCGGCAAATGCCGCCCCTACAGTCATCTAATGAAGAAGGGGACCCCGTTCGTTTGGGATTGTAAATGCCAAAGCGCACTGGACGAAATCAAGCAATATCTGCAGGACCCACCGGTACTGACCTCTCCAGTCAAGGGAAAGCCCCTCATCCTGTACACAACAGCCCTTGAAGGTTCTTTAGGCGCGCTATGGGCACAGGAGAACGACCAGGGGAAGGAAAGAGCTCTCTATTATTTGAGTCGAGTTCTCCTAGGGGCAGAAAACAATTACTCCCCCATCGAAAAGCATTGCCTGGCACTGATCTTCGCGGTAACAAAGCTCCGCCATTATGCCCTGGCACATGAAGTCCATCTCATATCAAGGGTGGATCCTCTCAAGTATTTAATGTCGAGAGCCATATTAACAGGAAGGCTTGCCAAATGGGCCCTCCTTTTGATGGAGTTCTCGATAGTATATCGACCCCTCAAGGCAATAAAAGGACAGGCCATCGCCGAATTTCTCGCTGAGCATCCGATACCCGCCGACTCTCCCTTAAAGTGCGAATTGCCGAACGAACACACGTTTGACGCAATCGAAAGGGAGAAAGAAGGGAATGATACCCGATGGGAACTCTACTTCGATGGGGCATCGTCTATGAAGAGGTGGAAGCAAAGCACCCCTATAATCAAAGCTGGAGTAGGCCTTATCTTTGTGACTCCACAAGGAGAGATAATGCGTTTTGCCCTTTCCTTAACGGAGCCAAGAACAAACAACGAAGTGGAATATGAAGCTTTGATAGTAGGTCTTGAGATCGCCATTGACATGGGAATCGAAAACCTCTTCATATATGGAGACTCCCAGCTGGTCGCTAGCCAAGTAAATGGCGACTCTCAGACGTGCAAGCCAGAACTGATCAGGTATGGTGAAAGAGTGCAGCAATTGCTGACGCAAATCCCCTCCTACACCCTGGAAAGCATACCGCGTGCGGAAAATAGTACGGCGGATATGTTAGCCAAACTCGCTAAAGAACTGGTCGACGAAAACTTCGATGACGTAAGGATCATTGTGCAAAGCCGTCGGATTCTCGCACTGGCAGAGATATCTCCGAAGACGTCTAAAGGAGAGGAAGCAACCGAACAAGCGGCCTTCCTATTAGAGGATGAAGAAAAGGCGAAGGATTGGAGAGAAGTCTTCATAGACTACTTCAAATCCCATCGAATGCCCGAAAACACATCATCAAGACATCAGCTCATGAAGCGAGCTCTGTCTTTCGCCTTCGTCAATGATACTTTATATAAGAGACCGTTCGATTGTTTGTGGTTAAGGTGTCTGGGACCAGAAGAAACAAGGAGAGTCTTCCAAGAAACTCATGACGGATTCTGCGGTTTCTATCAAGTTGGGCCAAAGATGAAGCTGAAGATCAAAAGAATGTGCTATTATTGGCCCACGATGATTCAGGACTGTCTCGAATATGCGAAGCAATGTCACTCGTGCCAAATTCACGGGGACTTCATCCACCAGCATCCGAATCCGTTACACCCGACATTGGCTAGCTGGCCATTCGAAATGTGGGGAACCGATATAATTGAGCCCATCGAACCAGCATCATCCAAGAGACATCGGTTCATACTAGCAACAACCGATTACTTCTCTAAAAGGGTAGAAGCAATACCGTTAAGAGAGGTGAAGACGGAGAACATCCTCCATTTCTTCAAGACACATGTCATCTACTGGTTCGGCACTCCGCGATGGATCATCTCGGATAATGGCCCGGCCTACAGAAGCCACAAGATCAGTCGCTTCGCACAACAACATGAAATAGATTGGAGATATTCTACAGTCTATAACCCCCGAGCTAACGGTCTAGTTGAGGCTTTCAACAAAACCTTGACGAAGGTCATAAAGAAGACGGTGTCCAGAAATAAATAGGACTGGTACGAGAGATTGCATGAAGCTCTCTGGGCTTATCGGACCACATTCAGTACGGCCACGAATACAACGCCATTCGCGTTGGTATTTGGCACGGAAGCAGTACTTCCCTTGGAGATAGAGCTACCCTCTTTACGAGTGGAGGTCCGACATGAAATGACGGATGAAGAAAATGCCCATTTTCGGCTTGAGGAGCCCGACGCCCTTGATGAAACTCGTCTCATGGCATAGCAAAACCTAGAAGTTTACAAAGCAAGGATGACGCGCTCATACGAAAGATTGACTAGGCCGAGAACATTCCGCCAAGGCAAACTCGTGCTAGTCGTAAAAAGACCTATGATCCCCAATCGTGCTAAATGGAAGAAATTCGAGCCGAACTATGAAGGCCCATACATTATAGACAAGGTCTACCAAGGCGGGGCCTACTTGCTCTTGGATATGTATGGCGAAAGACCTTTCCGGCCAATAAACGGCCGGTTCCTTAAGAAATACTTCGCTTGTCAAGTCACGGCTCAGGTTAATAATTGATGACGATGCTCGTGTCCGCTGCTGTCTTCCTAAGCCCAAACTCTATAAGTAGTATCCAGAGAAAGCTCGCCTCAAAACCCCCAAGGACCGCAACGTCCTTAAACTAGCTATGGACCGAGATGTCCTTAAACTAACAATGGACTGAGATGTTATTAAATTAACATTGGACCGAGATGTTCTTAAACTAACAATAGACTGGGATGTCCTTAAACTAATATTGGACCGAGATGTCCCTAAACTAACAATGGACCGTAATGTCCTTAAACTAAATACGTCGCCTCAAACACGGCGATAGTAGAATTCAAGTCCACAGGTACTAGCGGCAAAGACTGCAACTCAAATCTCGCTGGCTATACAACTATCCTGGTAGCGAAGTACCACGATCGCAAAAAAAAAACGGTACGTCCACAAGCGAAAATGGGCACGGATGAAAACTCAAAAGGGCTCCGTGAGTAAAAACAGCAGGACTGCCGGCGAGTTTGTGAAAACCCAAAAGGGCACAGACTCATAAAAAAATTTTCATGCACACTTGCGAGGTCCTCTCGACCTTGTGAGCAGAAAACACCTGCGTGAGATCCTTACGACTCACAAGGGAGCAACACACTTAGAGATCCCTACGATTCTTAAGGAGAAATCACACTTACGAGATCCTCATGACTCGTGAGGATAATTCCCCCAGCGAGACCCTTATGGCTCATAGGATTCAAAAGCCTTAAAATACAGGGACCTAAACCTGTTTTTAAGCCATCACACTCCCCAAGTTGCCCTACAGGCCGTAAATATTGGCTCTTGTATACAATCCACGGGCACAAATAAACGATTTCCCCTACCAAGTCCCACCAACGACGAGGATTGTCCTCATGTGGTGAACAACACTTGTAAGTCCTCTCGACTTATAAGGAGAAAACACTCTTGTAAGATCCTTATGACTTATAACAGAACATACACTTAGGAATCCTCATGACTCCTAAGGAGAAAACACACCTATGAGATCCTCACGACTTGTAGGGAGAAACACCTTTATGAAACCCTTACGGCTCATGATGTCAAAAGCCTTAGTCGACAGGATCTTAACCCTGTTTGCTAAGCCACCTTTGTTCGAATCGACAAAGGCAAATGATGATTCTCTCCTGGAAATATCCCAGTTGTAGTGATGCTGATGCCTAAATTGGTATCAAATTCTATGTTCTTTCACGGCAAATGATGATTCGCTCGTGGCCATATTCCAGTCGCAGCGATGTTGATGCTATGATTGGTATCAGATCTTAAGTTCCATACTCGCAGCAAAAATCAGCGAGCCAAAAATGCATATGAAATAGCCGAAAGGATAGGGCAACTTGCAACAAAAATCAGTGAGTAAAATATATGCATATAAAAATAGCCGAAATGATTGGGCGATCGCGACTTTCGTGATATAAAAAGCTGAAATGATAGAGCATGACGGAATGAAACAAAAAAATAATGAAACTTTTGCCCTGCAGGTGAGATCACATCGACCCCTGTATACAATCCATGGGCACAAACGAAAAGGGAACCACATTGTCCCATTAGGCTTCGTCGAAGGGAAGCTAGATCTCGATAGCTATATCTATGGCCTAGAAATCAACAACAGCGTTCCTTCTCATTCCAACCAGAAGCAGATACGACGTTAGCAAAATGGAGCCACGGAAAAGTCTCATAGTTCCAAATCTCGACGGTTCACGGACAACCTAGAGACTACCGTGGGAGCCACAACAAAATCCCCTAGTTCCAAATCTCGACGGCTCACAGACAACCTAGAGACTACCTCGGAGTCATGGCAGAGTCCCTAGTTCCTAGGCTCGACGGCTACATCTATGGCCTAGAGATCAACAACAGCGTTCTTCCTCCCTCCAGCAGGATGCAGACGCGATATCAACAAACAGAGCAACGGAAAAGTCCCCTAATTCTAAATCTCGACGGTTCACAGACAACCTAGAGACAACCTCGACATTCGTTGTAATATTGCAGACACAATGTCAACAAACGAATCCAAGGAAAATCTCTCGCTTCAGGGTCTTGACGGCAACTCAAATGAAACCAGAAAAGACTATCGGAGATCATCCCACACCAGTGCGGAGTGGTCATGACTCATCGGGGCTCCCAAACTGAGCCTAACCTCAAGTAAAAAGCGATATGGAATATCCCTAACGCTTGCTCTTTCGACGGTAATATCACCTGGAAGATTACTTGAAGACGTCTTGTCCAGCTCCCGAAGGGATCAAAGACATGACAGTCGCGGGGCTACCCGAACAACAAGATTGCGTATCGAGGAATACATCGGCCAACGCGGTGGTACGACGGGTATAAAACCCTAGTACCACAGACCCTAATAGACTTCTATTAGCAGGAGTTAACTGTGACGTTAGGACATCCTTGCGAGAACTTCTCGATTCGTCTCGACTCGTAAGGAAATTAGTGTCCTTGCGAGAACTTCTCTATTTATCTCGATTTGTAGGGAAAAGCCTTAGGCAATGGGGATAAGGACCTGTTTCCTAAGCACTGGGGCCCTACAAATCGGTATAAGATGGACTATTGCATACTATTCAAAGGCCACATTCTCCAAAGTTGAATATCGACAAGGAGGGAAACAACCATTTACGAGTCCTTTCGACTTGTAAGCGGGAAATTCTCCTGTGAGATCCTTACGACTCTCAAGAGAAAACGCACTCAGGAGTCCTCACGACTCCTAAAGAGAAAATACACCTACGGATCCTCTCGACTCATGGGAGAAAAGTCTTTGCCACGCCCTGCTTCCCAGTGTACGTGCAGAGGAAGCGACGAGGCCGCTATGATTTACTCAGAAGTAAATACGCTAAGCGTAACTAAGAAATATAAAAGAAATATACACAAGAGACAAATGTAATGAACAACAACTTTATTTATTAACATTCTTTTGTACAATGCATCTGAAAATTAAATACATGGAATGGAAAGCAATGCCTAAACAGTGGCATAACAGAAATGGAAAATACAGAATGTAAATGTGTACAAGAATCTAAAGCTCTGGGTCATAAGCTAGCTGGTCTAAATCCTCGCTGGTGGGCTTGATCTCTGGAAGGTTCGAATCACCTGACAACATTCCAAAGTAGAAAGAGAAGAAATGTTGCCAGCGAACAAACGCTCGGTAATTCCCAAAGATAAGGGAAAAGTGGAATAGACACAGAGAGAGTGTAGCTTTTAAAGTTGTATTATATTGTTATAATGTTGTATTTAGTGTTAACGCTGTTATTTGTAGCTTGGTACAGAAGAGGCCAGTGTAAACGAGAGGAGTCTCAGTAGACCAGAGACTAAGGTGGACGGAAAGTACAAGGAACCGTTCAGCCACGGTACAACGGCAATGGAATACAGGTTATGTGTCTTAATGATTGCAGTCTCGTGCCACTTCTAACACCTTTCGTACCAATCTACCCCTTATAATCCCTGCAATGTCTTAATCGTATTGTTTGTATTATATTGTCTTGTAATTGAATTGTATAGATGGATGACTTGCCGAAACCATGATATCAGTAAATGGATGTAACTGGAGAATCATGTAGATGGATGTATATCCATGGTTCGGTTCGGTCGAGTTGTATAGATTGATAGATTGAACAGATTGAATACATGGATTCATATTGATTTGTTATATATACTTGAATCTCATTCAAGTCAGATTGATTATATCGAGACTCAGTCTGAGTGGAACAATTAGAAAAGAAATTAAATCCTGAATTAGGTTTTGGTGTTATCGGTAACCGCTGTACATGGACGGCAGGATTTGTGTCTCTTTCAAAGACGATTACCGTGTTGATAACACCGTTTATTAAGTTATCTACCTTAAATAGGCAAGCATCCATATCTCCGGCTCCCTGAGGTTCAAGAGACTGGTCCCGCTTAAACCTATATTTACTAGGGTCCTTATTGTGATTTATAAAACTTGAGGGGGTTTTATGTAAAAATAATTTTGTATAATTTTTAAAATACACCCCAAGTAGTTAATTATCGTCTTTAGAGTTTTTATAGATGTAGATTTTATATATGTGATATTTCTAGTGAATAAAACCTAATTTCATAATATGTGGTATTTAATTGTAAAGTATTGAACTTATACTGAGCATGGTATTTTCATGTAAAGTGATTCTTTTGATTTAGAAAAGTTGGAATATTTGTATTATATCAAAAATTAGATATTTTAATGACACACACACACACACACATATATATATATATATTTATATAAAATAATTTTAATTTATTATTTTTTTAGAAATCTCATTTTCTTAAGATATTTGTACTTTTAAATTTTTCGAGACCGTATGCTCTTTGCGGAGGTCTGCATCTCACACTACTAAGCCCGAGGATGTGCGATAATCCGCACCATCCCGAACGGGTTCCACAAAATGGGTTGTAGCGACGCTTTGCAAAGATTTGTTTAAAATACATCATCTTGTAGAAAAAGGTTTTTATATAAGTCGGAGATAGTTTTATGTAAAACCGTATTTTCCCATATCTATGTTTCCCAATATCACCGTGCTATGTTACATATGAGTGTTGCGAAGAGGTAGGTCATTACCTCATGAACTATCTAAAGGTATAGCAAGGGATTACAATGATTTATGTCCAAACTAAACTGTATGGCATTTTTCTGTAAAAGTGCAATAAAAATTAAAATATGAATTATTTTGATATAGAACTTGTTCAATATGTTTTTTCAATGATTAATAGTCATGTTGTGAGAGTTTGGTATTTTTTTTAAAAGAAAAATAGAACTTTTAAAGAAAAACCGAATCGGAAGTCGGATTAACTCCGCTTCCGTCGGGTTTTAGAATTACGAGTTTTCAGAATAGAAAAGAGAAGAGGGGGGAAGGAATTACTGGATTTTTGATTAGAGAAGAGGAAGAGGGAGTAGTAGGAGGTGCCGGTGCGTCATTTCGTCGCCGGGAGCTCCTACGGTCGTCGTCGGAAATTCGTCGGAGCTTCGCCCTTCGCTAACTCCACTTGTACACTATTGAACTTAGAATTTTCTTGAGAGTTTTTGTACAGAGATTTGGAGTGAGGAGATGGAAAAGAGTGTGGGTATTTATAGAAGAATTTTAGGGTTAGGGTAGATGAAAAGATATATTGAAAATTTGTAATAAAAATTAGATTAATTGGGGTTTTGAATGGCTCTGTTAATGTGCAGGGTTTCTAAACCATTCAGGGGTTATAAGAAGACAAAAAGACACAGAAGTCATGAAGGGAGAATCTGATTTGGGGATGAATCGGCCAGCGGCGGCAGCCGATTCGGCCGCTTCGCCGACTGAGTCAGGCCGAGTCGGGCCTCCCCGACGCCACGTATCCCTTGTTTCTTGGTTAGTATAGTGGGGTCGTTTGTTTTTATGTGTGACTCTTGGTTTTTACGAGTTATGCATGTGTAGACTCTTGGGATTCTAAAAATTTAAAAGAAAACTAAATAAAAAATAATGTGGCTAATGGGATTTGAACTCTGGTGCTTTGGTTCAGCAGTGCAAGGTCTTACCAGTGAGCTACAAGCTCCTTCTTGCTATTAAAAAGCAAAACAAATTTATAACTTGTTCTCAGACTCAGGTACCCCTTTCTATATTTTGTTTTGAAAAAATTGTACAGAAAGTTGAGGGTTGTTACAGTCTTTATGAGACCCTCATGGCTCATAAAGTTGAAAAATCTTAGGCGGCAGACCTGAACCTATTTCCTAAGCCATCGTTTCCCTGCAAGGAGATCAAGATAGACTATCTACAAGACGCATTTGCTAAAGGAACACGTCGGTATGAAATAAAATATGTCTTTTATTTATTAATCCAAATGAATACAAGGTACATTTCATAGAAAAATCAAAATGAATACAAGATACTCTCATTCAGGAATAAATACAAAAAAGGAGAATAAAAAAAATCTTCAAGCCGGCGGATGGTGCAATAAGTTCGTCAGTTCATCATTCTTCCGCTGGGCCTCGGCTTCAAGCTTTGTTATTGCCACAAGATGGGTCTCCGCCTGAGACCGTTGAGTCTGATACGAAGCGAACCGACTCTCAAGATCCTTTTCAGCAACTTTATGAGCTTCAACAATCTCGCGGGTAAAGATAACGGCTTTATCAAGAGCTACCATCGCTGTGATAGCTTCTTGAAGCACCCGCCAAATTTCGTACGCACGGGTGGTCTTAGTAGTGAGTTGAGCCTGGAGTTCCCCCAAAGCATTTGAAGCTAGCTCATTCTCTGAAAATTTCCGGTTGAGCCTCTTCTCGCAAGACTGTAGATTAACGGCGCACCGCTCAATCCACCCCCGTAGGCTCACCTTTGCAGTTAGGAGCTCGGAAGGAAGGCGTATGCACTCAAGATTATGTAAGCAAGCTTCCACTCATCGACAATACTCAACCCAAACATGCACCAATGTTTCGTCATGATAAGTGGCAAGGAAGGGCAAAGAAGTATTGGCTTCGGCAGAAATTCTTCGGCCGTAACAGAACTACCATCACGAAGAACTTCAATGAGGGCCGACAAGGAGTGAATGCTTTGTCTCTCCATCCTTTCAGATGCATGTCGGGCATATGGGCCCGGTGGCATAGAGATTCAGGACTCTAACGGAGCCAGAGCTGGCAAAGCTGTTAAAGTTTATGAATAGTCAGCGAGACTGGTAAACATGGAATAAACAAAACAATACCAAGGGTAAAGCTTTACTTACCCACAGTCATGCAAGGGGGGTTTGAAAGATCCCCAGACCCATCAAGGATCTCCACTTCGTCATCAGCTTCCAGAACTGCAGAGGGCATATTAGCATCGTTGTAAAAAAAATGATAATAAAGCAAATGGGTCAAAAAACACTGACCTTGCCCGGAAGAAAGGACGATGCTTTGCGGGGATATCGCCTGTAGGGCAGCCATATCAAGTAGACGCTAGAAGGACTTCCTGAGAGATAGGTCCGCTATAGAAGCCGCCAATTCCCGCGGTTTTGAAGGAAAGAAGAGTTCAGATAACGAGGGAATAAAATGTAAGAGATTACCTTCTACACTCCGCTCGCCTTAAACTGGAGGGATAGCAGCTTTGGCAGCCTCCTCCGCGCCCTCAAGCACATCACCGGGGATATTTGTTGGTGTAGCAACTTCCAGTTGTGGAGCAACGGCCGCTACTTCAGGTTCCAAAGATGGAACAGTAGCCTTGGCGGTCCGTCCTACGATCTTCAAGATGCCACTAGAAAAATCCATTGGGTCTATGACCGGCAAGGTCGCCTTTGTGGAAAATACAGACGCTGAAGAAGTGGAGGTCATCACCGGGAGCTTCAAGATAGAACTAATGGCTTCGACAATCTCTTCTACAACTTTCGGTGCGTCATTAGAGAAATCCATAGGGTCCACAGCCAATGGGGTCACCTCCGCTGGAGGAATTAACACCGAAAGAATAAGAGTCACCACCGGAAGTTCCACAATAGGAATGGCGGATGTAGTGATCTCTTCTACACCTGCCGATGCGTCATGGGATACATCTATAGAATCGATGGTCATGATGCGACCTGGGCTTAAATCTTCTTTCGTTGCTGAAGTCCCTGCAAAGTTTTCGCAAAGATAAGAAGATATAAAAAAAGCGATACAAATTACTTGCCAAAAGAAAAATACGGAAAGCACACATACCGATACGCCAGGATGCTTCTACTATGGCTTTTTCAAGCCGTCGTTCCTTCCTGAGGAAATGTGCTCGTCGGGCTTCAAATGCAGATTCATGCCCACCGGTCTTCAATGCTAGCTCATCTTCAGAAGCAGCCGAGATGGGCTGGTTGAAGGCTCTTTCATCTTTCCTTTGCAGAGGACCCATATGTACTCTCCGTAAAGAAGGGGGATCTTCGTAGAAGATAACCGGGGGGTAGGGCTTTTTCGGGATGTACAAATTTTTGGTCTCATCCTGTGAGCACCTTAAAGCTTCAGCTAATTGCGTGGCTTCCTCAGCGGACGAGCTAAGGTAAATAAGACAATCATCCGGCTCTTGCATGGAGATGGGTTCGTCTTGAACAATAGGTTTTCCAGCAAGAGGTCAAACAAACCAGCAACTATTTTCTTCCTCCTTTTCGAGCTGGAGCTAACACTGGAAGAGGATCGCTTCCTTCCCCTCGGCGTTTTGGCGCGACATTGGCCAACCTCGCTTCTGGTATCCTATTTTGGCGATACCACCACTGATGACACCGCCACTGATGGCACTGCCGCTGGCGCTTCATCGGAGGCCTTTGTTTGAGCTCTAGTGTGCACTAGCATCCCAGCAGTGCGAGGAGTCAATTCTGTTTCTGTGGCTTTCGGGATAAGAACCACGCCGCTATCTCTCAATGGAAGGCGAACCACTATCTGCGGCCACAACGGAACACCAGTGGCTTGGACCGGAGCCGACGATCGATACTCAACGAGTACTTACCTCTCCTCGACAATGACGAGACTAACTCGATGATGATACCAACCTGTGAAAGACCCCACACACCTTGGGATATAGTCAGCCTCGGGGATCACGTAAAGGGAGCCGGTGTTCAGCCGCATAAAGTGATGGGCGACGTCACGCGTGACTTCCAGAGACGGAGTAGGCTCAACTATGAACGCTTCGAAAGGGACACCCTGGTTATAGCCCAACTGCTGGGCGAATCGATGCGGATTGTACCGCATAAAAAGGGCTGCATTATTCTGCCGGAACACCAAGTAGCCCGGCCTAATCGAGTACAGGTGCATGATCTCCTTAGGCTTTAAAGACGACGCTCCACCTTTCGACGAATCAAACAGCTGCTGGATAGGCCCCGTGGGAGCAGAGAGGAATTGGTCGCTAAAATCCATCCCGCCCTCGTTGGAGTACGGATTAAGCAGCACGCGGAGGGCTCCTAGCTGGGTCGGATCGGGAGCGGAAGCATCCACCGACCTCATAACCCATGGGAAGGTGTAGGAATCATAGAAATCTGGCCTCCGATGCGCTGTGAACGCTCCCAGTACATGCATCTCGATCCACGACGTGAAGTAGTGGAGGGAGGAATTCACGACATCTATACCTGGAGTTGAAGTGTTGGCCCCAACAATTAATCCATGATAAAGATGCGACAGTCCCGCAATGCCAACGGCCAACTATGCCCCTTCGGTTATGCGATGAGTGGGGTAGAAGACGGAGGCTCTCATGAAGCATCAATGTGTCGGCATGGCGAATCGACTGAGCCAAAGACTGATGAAGTCGACGAAGAAGGTCTTTTCTTCCATGCCGGGAGCCGCGATTGCATCGAAGGGCACGACCGACGAGGCCGGAATATAAAACTGCGGCAAGTCCTTTTCTATGGCCAGCAGCTTATTCAGCCCAAAAGGGTCGTTAATGTTCGCAAATTTTGGAGCCTGTTTTGATAAAACATCTTTACGGAGAAAACATGCGATGAAGCACTTAAAGGTGACTCCCTGTCCTTCTGATTCCGTGAACAGCTTCTCGAAAATACCCAGAGTCTTGATTAGACTAGGGTACTTATAACGGACAGCAATTTCAGTCGTCAAGCCGTCAAGCGTGGTAGGCACGGTCGTGAACACATACTCATTGGGAGGCAGCAACTCTTCATAATGCTCTGCCCTGATCGGCAATCCGCAGATCTCGCGGTACTCTTCCAGTGAAATCGGGACCTCACGATCCCCTGGTAAGAAAGTGTTGGTAGGAAGATTCCATTGGTTCAAGAAAGCTTTAACCCACCAGACGTGAGGATCCGGGCAATGAAAAATAGACATGTACACCGCTTGATATAACCCAACCATCTGCAACCGTGCACGGTGGGCGGAGAGAACATATCGAGCCCAAGGAAGATAGCCGATTGGGTGGCGAAGGGTAAGCCCTACCTTATAAACTTGTACCTAGGGTTGGGCTTCACCTTGACAGATGCGGTGCCCCAAGATATTTATAGCCGGTAAGGGCTGATTGGGTATCCCGATTGTTGATGGCTCAAGTCGGCTCGTAAGAGTCCAATTAGCCATCTCCACAGCATAAGCGGTCTGCGGACGCTCCATCAGCAGTATCGGGCGGAGAGGTTCTGTTGGCATCTCACAAATAAAGCCGCAGCGGCCCCGGATGATGTGCCCATACCAAACTCCCCATAGGAGCAAACTCGTACAGTCCCTGTTATGGGCCCTGATCATTGCCATAGCCTCCCCATCCGACGGAAAAGCGGCGTTTGAGCGAGTAAAAGGAAAGTAGGGAAGAGAAGTCATTGTTCCTGAAATAAGGGAAAGAAAAAAACCATTAATGAAACACACACACACACACACACACACATATAACAAGAAAGGGAAACGACAGAAAGTTTGTTCCACGGGACCACTGATTGCAAACTAATGAACCCCACAAAATCAATATGGCGGCTCACCAATGATGAGACAGGACAATCATTGTGAGAATCAAAAAAGATTCTCATTAAACGGACACATGAGTTTAAACAACTCTTGACATTCTCATAGAGAAAACAAGTTCTGTTAAAATACCCAACAAATTTGAATTTGTGCAAATAAAAAAACCTATGAAAATAAGCTTAAGAATACCAGGGAATGAAATTCCCGAGGGGCCCTTTTGATCTTTCGGAGCTAAGCTCTTCGGTGAGGAATTAAATTCCTTTTATTCGATGGAATTAAATTCCAGAAACTCCCATGATGGGGAAATGAAAAATAAAAATGCCATGAATCCTTAAAGGTAAGAGGAGGAATGCCCAAGACATTGAGGTTTACTACTCAAAGATCATGTCTTTGGATCTCTAAGAGATGGGTTTCAGAAGAGAGCAAAGCTCTTATGGTGGATTTAAAATCCCGGAAATTTTTTTAAGAAAAGGGTTTCTTTGTTATTCAAGATCGTTACCTAAAAAGGGTTTTTCTTTTTTCTGACAGAGTTTAACTCTGGAATTGCAATGGACAGAGAACTAAGCTCTGAAGAAGAGAATTAAACTCTCAAAGAAGACAAGAAAGGAAGAAGATGAAAGAATATTGGCTTCCCAAAGATCAAACCCTTGCATTTATAAGACGTGACAAGGGCGGTTCACCTCCCCATTCCCCTAGGCAATCCAACGACTGTAAAGATGACACGTTGCACTCACGTGCAAGCCACGTGAGAACAACACTGTGGGGGCATTTGTTCCTTTATAAAAAAATAAAATAATAAATAAAAAGCGATGGGAAAAATTCCCCCAAATGGAGCATCACGTGCTCACACGTGATGTGCCTTGGAGCAAAGAATATAGGCATTGTGCTTAAACAAATAAGGCTGAAATTGAGCCTCACATGCAGGCACGTGAGCATTTATATACAAAATGTATAGGCGCCTTCCTAAAACAAATAACAAGCCAGAGAAGCTCACGTGTCAGTATGTGATTCTCTTTGTTGAGCTTAACTTCGTGGGGGTCACGTGCCACACGTGACATTCCTGAACATCAGCTCACGTGCCAACGCGTGATGCCTTTCTCTGGAACTGCTGCATAAAAGCAAACTAGTTTAATGCCATGGGGGTCACGTGCTACACGTGAGGGTTCCTAATGCATTCTGAGCCGATAGAATTAAATTCTAAATAAGAGGGATCAAAGCCCTATTTGGAAAATATTTCCTCAGATCTTTCTAAACAGAAAGATTATGCTCTGTAAAACAGAGCACCGTTGGATTAAATATCCAATGGTGATTAAAAATCACCAAGCTACAGAATAAGCTGTATGGGAAAATATTTCCCCAATCTTTCTAAACAGGAAAGATTACACTCTGTAGAACAAAGCACTGTTGGATTAAAGATCCAATGGTGATTAAAAATCACAAATCTACAGAATAAACTCTGTATGGAAAATATTTTCCCAATCTTATTAAAAACAAGAAAAATATCTTCTGTAAAACAGAAGTTCTTGGATCAAAAATCCCATGGCGGATAAAATCCCCGAATCAATTAAAATCTCTCAACGAGAGATTTCCTTAACTAAATCAACAAACTTGCCTCTACTATATAAAGGACCCGAGACTAAAAGGAACAGAGAGAGGAGACCCCCCATAAGATTTGAGAAACAAAAAAGAAGAAGAAGAGTTCTCTTTGAAGAAAAGAAACCCTAGGTAAAAAAAAGACCTAGAAATCATTTTATCTCCTCTTACAAGAGTTTAACTCTTCCAAAAAATAACTTAGATCTTCCTCTGGTTAAGATCTGCAGAAGCAGATCTCCCCATAAGTTGAGAATTTAATTCTCATCGGGGAGATCCTGTCATGCAGTCCCAAAACTTAGAGGAAAGAACTAAGTTTGAAGAATTTAATTCTTCCAAAAGATATAGGAATTTAATTCCTCTGATGAAACTAGGGTTTAACCCTGCATAAGAATTTAATTCTTATAAAACAAAGGATCTGAAATTCTCAAAACTCAGATCAAGATTTCCAAGCACATAAAAGAAACGATTAGCGTATAATGCTATAACAACAGATCACGTGTTCCCACGTGAGCACATCTGAGGAACAGGAAGGAACGACTGAGATCGAGTCACGTGATCACACGTAACCTCCAATAGTGCTTAGCACTTAGAAAAGAACGGGAGGATAAATCCAAAGGAGGCAGTGCCCAACTTGGGGGTGCCTCACATGTCCACACGTGATGGCCACGAGATCTAAGTGTTTAACACTTATATGTATTGACGGGGATTTGAACCCAAGGATACCACACCAACTCTCGGATGCCTCACATGCCACACCTGAGCGCTCCAAATTGCAATGTTTAACACTGCTTTAGAGCCTCACGTGGGAGCACGTGAGCATTAAGAAAATATCAGTGTTTGACACTGTGAGAGGCCAACCTCAGCACAAATTATTAGCCAAGTCTCCTGAGGCCAAAACCTTTTGACCATCAATCAACTGAGTCCTCCTATATTCAGGTCTCCCCAAATCAATCTTAGTTCCAAAGATGACCAATGATCTCCTGACACATGGCATCTAAAATGATGTTCGTTCCACCATGGTCCCTCCCTTCAATCTGGAGTTCGGTTCGAGGGTACATCTCTCCATACCTCTGATACATGTCGTTGTAATTCTCCAACGTCTTCAGAGAGGTGGAGGATCCCAACAACCAACAGCTCTTTTGGTACACTTCCATACCTATGAGCACACCCCATTGGACCGCAACGTCCTTAAACTACAACGGACCGCAACTTCCTTAAACTAGCTATGGACCGAAACGTTCTTAAACTAGCAACGGACCGTAACGTCCTTAAACTAAAGCAATAGAGCCCAAATGCTCTTTTATTGGGTCTGAACGATCCAAAACCCCTACTGAGTAGATCTTAGTCTAAAATTAGACTAACGTATCCTCAACAAATATTTAAGTTGATCTTAATCTCAAACGAGATTAACGGTCCTTAAATCAAACCAAACCCAAATCTAAGAAAATACGGATTTGGACTAATCCACGCCCTACGGGTGATAACACAAATTAGTTTCCGTATACAATCCACGGGCAGCCAAAAAAATAAAACAAACACACATGACATGAAGTGAACATCTGGAACAGGAGAAAGTGGTTATCGCTACGCGGTAACGTAATTAACTGTAGGGGCTTGCGCCTGCAGGGAAGAGCGTCCCCACAATAAAAAACCCTTACAGTGAGGGGGAATCCGACGAAGTCCGCTACAAAAGCCGCATCCGTCTAAACCTCCGAAACATGGTGTCATAAATCAACTTGGCATCTTCGGAGAGGTGGACGGATAAATCCAAATATCATCTGCCCCCAAATTCAGGCAAGACGACCTACGCGGTTTCGTCTCTGTTTTCGGCGGTAAACACCTGTGTCCAGTGGTCGTCTGTAGAAGAGAATTCTATGCTGACTTCAAGGTGCTGGACATACCGAATTTTGATGTCGTTTTGGTTATGGATTGGTTCGGAACTTTTTATGCTGCCATCGACTGTCGTCAAAGGAGCCAAGCACATACAAGATTCCAGACCATTTGGTCTTTTATTTCTAAAGTGGAGACCAAACTCTGGAGCCAAGCACATACAAGGCAAAACCGAAGAAGGCAGTGATTGTAACACTTCAAGCGGAGGAAGGATCGAAGCCAGAGGTAGTTCGAGAGTTCGATGATGTATTTCCTGAAGACATATCAGGTTTGCCTCCCGATCGAGCCCTTGAATTCAACATTGATTTAGTACCGGAGCACAACCGGTGATCAAAACACCGTATCGATTAAGTCCTGAAGGTTTGAAGGAAGTTCGTACTCAGTTGGACGAATTATCGGCGAAAAGATGGATTCGTCCCAACACTTCAAGTTGGGGATTACCAGTTCTGCTGGTGAAGAAGAAGAAAGGTTCATATCGAATGTGCATTGATTTTAGAGCTCGGAACGAAGTAACTATAAAGAACAAGTATCCACTCCCGTGCATCGATGATTTTTTCGACCAGCTAAATGGATCTTGCGTTTTCTCCATGTTAGATCTTCGTTCGGGTTATCAACAGATGAAGGTCAAAGAATCTAATATCCATAAAACGGCATTTAGAACTCGCTATGGACATTACGAATTTCTTGTGATGCCATTTTGAGTGACCAACGCACCAGCTATATTCATGAACTTAATGAATCAGGTTTTCCGAGAGTACCTAGACAGGTTTGTTGCCATCTTCATCGACGACATCTTGGTGTATTCTAAAACTCAGAAAGAACATGCCGGACACCTACGAATTGCCTGGAGACTCTACAACAGCATCAACTCTATGCCAAGTACTGCAAATGCGAGTTTTGGCTAGATCAAGTCGGTTTTCTCGGACATATTGTATCAGGTGATGGAATCTCTGTAGATTCAGCTAAAGTATCAGCAGTAAGTGAATGGCCGACACCGAAGTCAGTGAAGGAAATTAGAAGTTTCTTGGGTTTAGCAGGATATTATAGAAGATTCATTAAAGGATTTTCAAAGATTGCAACACCCCTGACCAAGCTCGCACGTAAAAATGAAGAATTCGTGTGGTCAGAAGAATGCGAACGAGCTTTCGTAGAACTCAAGTCAAGATTAACATCAACACCTATTCTCGTCATACCGGACCAATCTGGAGGTTTTGAAGTGCATTGCGATGCATCTGGTAAGGGATTAGGATGTGTTCTACATCAGCACGGTAAAGTTGTAGCTTATGCTTCAAGACAGCTGAAGATTCATAAGCGCAATTATCCGACGCATGATTTGGAGTTAGCAGCCATTATCTTTGCTCTTAAAATTTGGCGCCATCTTCTTGGCGAACGAGTGGACATATACACGGACCACAGGAGTCTGAAATATGTGTTTACTCAGAAAGAGTTGAATATGTGGCAGAGAAGATGGTTAGAACTCATGGAGGACTTCGACATCAACCTACAATATCATCCAGGGAAGGTGAATGTAGTACCTGATGCCTTTATTCGCCAACCATTAGCATTGAATCTCACCGCACAGTGGAAGATTCAACAAAACTTGCATCAAATGGAGATTGAAGTAGTCATGCCAGGTAACGCTTCAAGTTTGATGAACTTACAAGTTCAATCTACCATTGCCAATCAGATTAAAGCAGTTCAAGCAAGTGATGCTAAGTTGCAAAAGATCAAAGAACAAGTAGAAAGTGGACTTCGAACAGACCTCATCATCCATGAAGACGGATCTTTGAGATACGGCAGTAGATTGTGTGTACCAAAAGGTTCTGTGCGAGAAGAGTTGATGAAAGAAGTTCATAGCACTTCTTATTCAGTACACCCTGGAGGTACAAAGATGTACAAAATCTGCGTCAAAATTACTGGTGGTATGGAATGAAGCGTGAAGTAGCCAGAAGCGTCGCTAAATGTTTGGTGTGTCAGCAAGTAAAAGCTGAACATCACAGGACAGCTGATTTATTTCAACCGTTACCTATCCCAGAATGGAAGTGGCAACACATCACAATGGATTTCGTGACTGCACTTCCTCGCAGCACAAAGGGTAACGATACAGTATGGGTTATTGTGGATCGACTCACAAAGACGGCTCACTTTATTCCCTTTCGAGTTGGCCAATCTACTGAGACACTAGCAAAGAAGTACATGGAGTTAAGAATTTAAGTAAGATTTAACTCTTCAAATATGTACTATTTCTGATACCCATGAACTCATGCAGGAAATCGTGAGATTACATGGAGTACCGGTCTGCATTGTCTCCGATCGTGACACCAGATTCCGATCGCAATTTTGGCAAAGTCTGTAAGCTAGCTTGGGAACAAGTCTGAACTTCAGCACAGCTTATCATCCATAAAAAGATGGCCAGTCTGAGCGAACTATTCAGATCTTAGAAGATATGCTAAGAGCGTGTATGCTAGATTTCGGAGGATCGTGGGAAGATCACCTACATCTTGTAGAGTTTTCATACAACAACAGCTACCAAGCAAGTATAGGAATGACACCTTTTGCAACTTTATATGGAAGGAAGTGTCGATCGCCATTAAGTTGGGATGACATTGGAGATAGAGAACTTCTTGGACCTGAGATGATAGTAGCAACTGTCGATATGGTTCGCACTATCAGGGAAAGAATGCGCATAGCCCAAGATCGACAGAAGCACTAGGCTGATGCAAAGCGTCGTCACTTGGAGTTTTAACCGGGAGAACATGTATTTTTGAAGATATCTCCGAATCGTGGAGTGATTCGTTTTGGAAGACGGGGTAAGCTCAGTCCAAGGTATATTGGACCGTTCGACATACTCGAATAAGTCGGTGAAGTGGCATATCGCTTGGCACTTCCACCATCATTGGAAGGAGTGCACAACGTGTTCCACATATTCCAACTCAGAAGGTATGTGAGTGACCCCAGCCATATCCTTGATCACTATGAGCTCATTGTACAGTTAGACTTATCTTGCGAGCAACAATCTGTTGGGGTCCTGGATAGAAAGATGAAATCACTTCGGAACAAGGAGGTCAACTTGGTTCGAGTGATGTGGAGAAAAGATTCACTAGAAGAATCAACATGAGAACGTGAGAACGATATGCGTGCAAGATACCCTCATTTGTTTGTAAACTATTCCTTAAAATAATTGTAAATTTCTAGGACGAAATTTTTGTAAGGAGAGTAGGTTGTAACAACTTCAATTTCAATGTACAGAAATTTTTTTAAGAGTTAATGTACAAATGGAGTATTTGCAATCACTATAAGTATTTGTTTTACTTTTGAACAGCAAAAAAACACTTGTAGCTCATTGGTAAAGCCTTGCATTGCTGTGACGTAGCCCCTGTGATCGAATCCTTCCAGCTACATTATCTTTTTATTTAATTTTCTTTTAATCTTTTAGAAGTCCAAGGATTTGCACGTGCACTACACTTAAGATGATAAGTTACAGAATAATCAAACATATGCACGAGGGTATATGAATCGAGAGGGACACATGGCCAAAGATCCAACACCCTACCGGATTTCGACCGGCGAAACCCTAGAAAAGACCGACACCGCCGGGCTAAACCGTAAGTAAAGCCTTGAAAATTTTCCCCATGCGCCCCTTGGCCTACTCCACTTTTCCTAGACTGTTTGTTTTCTCTGCATATTTTCTAGAGAACAATAAAACACCATTTAATCCAATTTTAATGCAAATTTTAATGCATTCTTTAACCCTCTAAACCCTAATCCTATCCTATAAATACAACCCTATCCTTTAGAACTTCTCATTATGAATTCAAGTGCCAAAACTCTCCAAAATTCTCAAGTTCAAGAAGTTGTGCAAGTGGAGTTAGCAAAGAGTGAAGTTCCGACGAGGTTCCGAAGAGATTCCGGCGACGAAACGATGCCCCGACACTTTCCTAGCTTCCCCCTTATCCCCTCTAACATTGTAGCCTGTAAGTCCCCTCTCCCCCTTTCTTTTTCTATTCTAAAAACTTTCTTTCTTCAAAACCCGACGGAACCGGAGTTAATCCGACTTTCGATTCGGTTTTTCTTTAAAAATTCTATTTTTCTTAAACAATAAAATAACACTCTCATATAATATTTAACAAACATTAACAAACACATTAAAACAAGTTTCATCTCAAAAAAATCTTTTATGCAATTTTTATTGTATTTTTACGGCAAAATACCATATATTTTAGTTTCGACACAAATCAACATAATACTTATATTACCTTTAGAAAACTCACGAGGTAAGGACCTACCTCATCACAACACATATTTTTGATATAACACAATTTACTTTTGGGCAATGTTTTTGGTAATATCACGAGTTACAATAAAATACCCTAAACTATTATAAAACCGTTTTCTTTAAAAAGAGTATTCATTAATTCCTTGCAGTTACGCCTCTACAACCTGTTTTGGGGAACCCCGATCGGGATGGTGCGGGTCATTACATGTTCTTGGGTCTAGTAGAGCGAGATGCAGACCTCCGTAAGTAGCATTCGATCTCGATGGAATTCTTAATGCTATTTTTAAGAAAATGAGATTTCTAGAAAATAAATATTTTTTAATATATATATATATATATATATGAGTATTATCAAAAGATCTATTTTAAATATATTATATAAATATTCCAAGTTTTCTAAATTAAAGAAATCACCATTACATGAAACTACCATCCAAATACAAAACAATTCCAATATTTCAATAAAATACCATATATAATAAAAACTAGGCTCTACTCACTAGAAAGTTCACTTTTATGAAATATATATCTATGAAAACCCTAAAGACGATAATTAAATACTTGAGGTCTATTTTGAAAATATATCAAAACTAGTTTTATATAAACCCCCCTCAAGTTATACTAAATTACAATAAGCACCCTAGTAAATATAGATTTAAGCGGGACCAATTCTCTTGAGCCTCAGGGAGCCGGAGAATATGAGTGCTTGCCTATCTAAGGTAGACAATCTAACAAACGGTGTTATCAACACGGTAATTGTCTTGGAAAAAGACATAAATCCTACCGTCCATGTGCAGCAGTTACCGATAATATCAAAACTAATTCAGGACTTTAATTTCTTTTTCAAGTGTCTGACTCAGACTGAGTCTCAATCTAATCAATCTGACTTGAATATAATTCAAGTATAAACTACAATACAACATAAATCCATGAATCCGTCTATTCAATCTATATCAATTTATATTGACCGAACCGAACCATGGATATACTCCGTTTACATGACTATCCATTTATATCCATTCCATTTACTGATATCATGGTTTCGGCAAGTCATCCATCTATATAAAAAAATAATACAATCAATATAAAAGACATCGCGGGGTTTATAAAAGGGTAGATTGGTACGGAATGTGTTAGAAGTGGCACGAGACTGTAACCTTAATACACCTAACCTGAATATCCATTGTCGTTGTATCGTGGCTGAACGGTTCCTTGTGCTCCGTATCTCCGGAATAGTAGGACTCCTCTCGTATTCACTGGCATATTCTGTACCAAGTTACAAACAACTGCGTTAACAATATAATCAAACATTACTAGTTTTATTCTCCTTCTGTCTATTCTATTTTTTTCCCCAATCAGAGCAAAACTCTATTCAAAATTCAAATTTTGAAATGAAACAACGCTTCAGAAACAGTGCCAAGTGCACTGCGCCCTAAGCACGCAGCACGTGCAAAGCACGTGTGCGCTAGCGCCAAGTGCGCTGCGTCCTAAGCAGCGCACCACGTGCAAAGCACGGGTGCGCTAGCGCTAGAACTAAAAGCTCCCCACCGTCAGATCAAAGATCCAATAATAATGATAAATCATTAATTAATCAGAATTAAATTCTGTTAAGGAAAGATTCCTCAAAATCTTTCCAAATAATAAGATTGTGCTCTGTAAATCAGAGCATCATTGGATCAATGATCTAATAGTGATTAAAAATCACCAAAACACAGAATAAATTCTGTTTAGAGGAAATTCCCCAATCTTGTTAAAAACAAGAAGATTGCCTTCTGTAAATCAGAAGTCCTTCGATCAAAAATCCAACGATGGGAAAATCCCCAAATCAATTGGAGAAAAGATCTCCTTAACTGATTGAACAAATCAGCTTGCCTTATATATAGGCCCCAAGACTTCAAGTCTTGAGAGAGAAAAAAACAAATAGAGGAACCCCCCATAAGTTTTGAAAAAATCTGAGAAAGAAGAGCCAAGCTCTCGATAGAAGAACAACTTTTTTTCAAGGTAAAAGAACAGAGAGATGAAATCATCTCATATTAAAAAAAAGAATTCATTTCTTTAAGATCATAGATCTACAAGACCAAGGTCTTTCACAAAGAGATCAAAGGATCTCATCATGAAATAAAAAGAAGAACATAATTCTTCTTACAGATCATAGATCTACAAGACTTAGGTCTTTTATACAAAGAGATCATAATATCTCATTATAAAAAGGGGGAGAATACTTCAATTCTCTGAGGATCACAGATCCTTAAAGGTAAAGCTTTTCACCAAAATAAGAGATTGAAATATCTCCTACAAAATAAGAACTTTGTTCTTAGAACCTTGAGACAAAGTCTCTTATAAACGAGAATTTATTTCTCAGATCATAAAGTTGATCAGAAGCGCTTTGCGCTCATAGATTATCACTCTGCGCTCTTGGACTAGCGCTTTGCGTCCATGGAATGGCGCTCAGCGCCAAGCGCACCACGTGCCCTTCACGTGTGCGCCACTTAACAGTCAGCGCTCTGCGCTCTTGGACTAGCGCTTTGCGCCCATGGAATGGCGCTCAGCGCCAAGCGCACCACGTGCTCCTCACGTGTGCGCCATTGAACAAATAGCACTTTGCGCTCATAAATCAGCGCAATGCGCTCATAGACTGGCGCTCAGCGCCAAGCGCACCACGTGTCCTTTACGTGTGCGCTACTCGGCAGAAGTGTACTGCGCTCTTTGACTGGAGCAAAGTGCCAAGCGCACCACGTGCTCCTCACATGTGTGCTGATAGAACATAAATTATTCTTTAATAAGCCCCAGAGCTATGATGAATGCTCGGCATTCAACAAAAGACAGAAATACTGTCAGAATCCAAATCAATGCTCAGCATTGTTAAAAGGGCCAAGCCCAAATAAATGCTCAACAGCCCAAAATAAATGTTAAACATTTTAACTTAATTGTACTTAGCCCAAGATTGGCTATAAGTCCTTAATTCAGATTAATTGAGCCCATATGCTCACAAATCTTTTGATCTTAGTCTCAAATTGTACTACAGATCTCCCAACCAATATCGGTTCAAGGGTACGTCTCTTCACTCTTCTGATATTTGTTGTTGTAATCTTTCAACGTCTTCAGAGAAGTGACGGGTCCCGACAACCATACACTTCATAGACTATGGCGTCTTTAAATTGGACTGTGGGGTCCTTAAGCCCATGGACTATGATGTCCTTAACTTCGGACTGTGGGGTCCCTTTAAACCCATGGACTATGATGTCCTTAAACTCGGACTGTGGAGTCCTTAAACCCATGGACTATGATGTCCTTAACCTCGGACTGTGGGGTCTTTAAGCCCATGGACTATGATGTCCTTAACCTTGGACCGTAATGTCCTCAAACTAATCGACCGCAATGTCCCTAAACTAAACAATTGAGCCCAAATGCTCTTTTGTTGGATCTAAACGATCCGTTTAAGTTGATCTTAGTCTAAAATTAGACTAACGTATCCTTAACAAACGTTTAAGTTGATCTTAGTCTCAAATGAGACTAACGTATCCTTAAACCTAACCCAAAACCCAAATCTAAGTAATTAACTGCAGGGGCTTGCGCCTACAGGGAAGAGTGTCCCCACAATCAAAAAATCCCTCAAATGAGGGGGAATCTGATGAAGTCTGCTACATCGGCCGCATCCGTTTAAACCTTCGATACATGGTGTCATAAATCAACTTGGCATCTTCGGAGAGGTAGACGGATAGCACCAATTAGCATCTGCCCCCAAATTCAGGCAAGACGGACCTACGCGGTCTCGTCTCTGCGTTCGGACGGGAACAGATTCTGGCACACCCTGTAGGACCTTTTCCTCTTTCCACTCCATATTTCGTGTGTCGTTTTTGCGAATGAATCGCGGTTTAATATGGTTGCCCTTGGGTTCGAGGTACTAAGATTTGGTTTTGCTCTCGTGCAGAAAAAAGAAATGGCCTCTAACTGCTCCGGCTACAACTGTAACTCCCGTTCCACCTCATCTGGAGGTGTAACCTACGGGCTACAAGCGGCCTCCCTGTTCAAGATACCAGTGGAGCAAGTAACTCAGGCCACCACTGGGCTTTTCTTTGGGACCATGATCCCACCAATGAGCTTCAATGCCCCGCTGCTGTCGCAAGAAATCCCAAATAAGTCAGTCTTTGATCGACTTACCACTACCGCGGCCCCTCTCAACGGGTCGTCTAAATCCAACGCCTCAGTCTTTGACAGATTGGGCCAAAGCTCATGTGGGCCTGTAAAGAAGCCTGCGATACCAGAAAGGGTTATCCCTAAGCGGATAGCCATTCCTGCTCATGAAGTCGTCAAGGCGGCTTCTTTTGCCAAAAGGATGGTCTTCACAAGACTGACCGTTTCAGCTCCTGTTTCAGGTGAATCGTCAAGGCTGTTTCACCTGCTCGGAAGTCTGCTTTCGATAGGTTGGCCATCCCCACTCAGCGGACATCAGTCTTCAATAGGCTGACAATGACAACTTCTGATCAAGACAGAGGACACGGGGAAACCACCCCCGTAGCTGAGATAATTCCAACTGTAAGACACGCTCGACGTCGCCACTGGCCCCGAGTGAGGAAGGCTGGGGGCAATTCCCCTTCCGGACTCACTCCGTCGGCTCCAACGGTGGAAGTTGATGCTGTTGTTCCAACTGGGAACAGTTTTTGAACCGCTAAGGAGGGTATACAAAAACTCTCCAACTGCCGTGCTGAAGAGATCTCCTCCACCTGTGGAGAAAGCCCCAAAGGCGAAGCTGGAGAAGCCCCCTCAGCGGCTGTCCTCTAAAATTTACAAAGTCTGGCGACAGGTTCAGGAATCGGTGATTGACCAGGATTACTCTCGCCGACGAAAGAAGATTAAAGCTCGGCAAGAAAAGAGCCATCCCATGGGATCACAGAAGATGTCATCCATCTGGATGCCCGCTGCAACGGCTCCCTCAACTTCAACCGTTCATAAGAGAAGGAGGCCGAAGAAAGCCCCTGTGATCGTGGCGAACCGTAAGGACGCTGAATCTAAATGCCCCAAGTCTGGGGGCATGGTAACACATACCGTTTATATGGCTTCCGGAAAAGAGGAAAGCCGTGCTTCTACGGGTCATCGACCGCTTACCTGATCGATAACAAAGGCTCAGGTGCAATAGTAGCAAAAACTTCAGGAGATGCTGACTGCAATGGCCGCACTCACTGGACCAAAAGAAAATCCAGAGACCTCAGAGCAGCGTCAGGAACAAGAACTGATGCTGAATTCCTCCGAAGAATGCTCGAGAGGAAAGAAAAAGAGGCCGCGGAACAGGCGGCCAACATAAAACGAATGGCTCTTTTGTTCCCCTGAAGATTATGTGACAAGCTTCCATGTGATCTCTCACTCGTCGATAGACGATGAAGAAGCTCCTTACGTAGAGAAACTAGGGGCAGATCCTGAGCCGGAACTTCTAGGACGATCAGACGAAATGATTGATGCGTTCCTAAACGAAGCTCTTCTTAAAAGCAACGCTGATCGGGAGCGCGAGATAGCCATATTTGAAAAAGCCAAACGCCGGCGACTAGATGAAAGGGTCGAAATACTCCCACCAGATCAAAGCACATCCGCCGCCAACAAAAGCAGGTTCAAGACGAGGAAAAGGTTCGCCAAAGCCATGTCGATGGGAATGAAGTTGCCACCCCCTGAAGGAAACACTCCTGATGAAGCAGATATACATCCTAGCTACTGCTTATATCATCGAAAGATTGCGCACCCCACCGAAGAGTGCAACGCTTTTAAAAACTGGTGGCAGGGATATGTTGCTCACCGACAACATTTCAAGCGGATGAAATGCAAAACTCGTCGGGAGCAAAGAAATACGACCGAGGAGCGCAAAAGAACTACCAGCAACTGTCACATGGTCAATGCTGGGGGATCGCAAGTTCTCACCTTTGAGAGCGATTCTGATGAAGAAATAGCCCTTGGCCCTCTCTTCAAAGAACCCACATCCGAAACGGAAGAAATGAAGACTTGTGAGAACATTCAGCTGCGCAATCGTATGCTGCCCGAAAAGAATCTCGGGGCTGCGAACAGTGGGTCGAATAGAAAAGATAAGGGGAAAGAAAAAATCCCAGAGGACATCGCCCTAGATAATCAAGTCGTCAAAGAGCTGACAGCCAAGGACCCGCCAAAGAAAAACAAGGTGGATTACAACGTTCTGGCACACTTGAGCAAGCTACCTTTGCAGCTAAGCATTCTCGATGCCCTCTTGTTATAAAAAGAAGCAAGGGATTCTCTGATCAAGGCGTTACAAGAGCCCGAACAGTTCCAAGCTTTTCTCGCCGAAGAAAAGATGAAGGACGAGCTGGAAGAAGTACACACGGCCGATATCACTTTCGGCGATGAAGATCTACTCCTCGGGACGTGTGAGCATAACCGTCCCCTTTATATCTCCGGATACTGTCATGATATCAAGATAGGCAAAATCCTGGTTGACAATGGGTCCTCCGTCAACCTCCTCAATGTAAAGGTGTTGAAGGAAATCTGCATGAGTATTCAACACCTCGCTCGGGATAAGATTACTATCTCTGGGTTTGACTCCCAGTCATCACGGACGCTCGGGTCTGTGATACTGACGCTGCGCTTTAGGCTGCTAGTCACTGACATCAAGTTTCACGTCATTGACGCTAAGACCTGCTATAACGCTTTGCTCGGCTGGCCTTGGTTACACGAGTACAATATTATCCCTTCTACACAACATCAGTGTATGAAGTACTTCAAAGATGGACTCGAGTACACTGTAAAAGGGGAACTAAACCCATTCTCCGTGAACGAAGTTTGCAAATATGAGGATGCCAAGTACTTCCTGCCAGATTTCGAAGACACAGAAAGATGTCGCAAACCGGAGGACAAGAACAAAGTTATCACTACTATTCCGGTCTTCAGGAGTGATACCAAGGAGGAAGAAGAAACAGTTTATTCAGAACCGCCCTAACGCAACAAGCCGGGACCGTCCACCCCTATCCTGGTCTTCGGTAGCGACTCGGAAGATGAGGTCAATGCCGTATTCTCTGCTCGGCCATCGATACAAGCCTTCGCCGATGAAGATCAAAGTTTGCAAGTTAACATGGTTCCGCAAGAGCATTATGTTCATAACATAATATTGCATTTTGTATTCCCCATTCTTATGCATTTAAGAATAAAAACAGGTGCTTTTGACCCATGTCTGCTACATGTTACAGGTTACAGGTTCTTGGAACGAAAACAGTGAAAAAGAAAAAAGATGACACAAAAAGAGACTTTTGACCAACAAATAGGAGGATCTTAGTCAAGCCTAAAAACGAAGAACGGTTCACCATCAACAAGGCAACGAAAAATCCAAATATGCGAGAAAAACGGTTAAAAGATCCCTTGCAAAGTGTTCACTGAAGATCTGGAATTAATACAGAAGCCAAATTGATAAAGAGAATAAAGAACCAGGAAGCCCAAAAGAACCAAACCAAGCCCAAGAAATATCAAATGGTGATTCCATCATTGGGCCGCGGAACCGCGGCCCAAGAGCGCCCATGCCGCGGATCCGCGGCCGTCCTGTGCCCTAGTGCGCAGGAAATTTTGCCATAATTTTTTGGCGGCTTTGGAAAGATTTTTCTAGGGGTATATTTGTAATTGTAGACATGCGGTGCAATTGTAAACCTAGGGTTTCTATGTCCTATAAATAGAACCCAAAGCCTTGTATTTTCTCATGCCTCTACTCATGAATAAAATTCTGTTTTCTTGAAGTTAGAGCGCATCAAAAGTAAGTAGGTTATTTTCCTTGCAGTAGTCGTAGTTTTTCATATCTGCTCTTATTTTTCTCGCCTTAGTTTAATTTATTTTAGCTTTTATTAATTTGCAATCGATGTTTTCTCTCTTTAATAAACTCATGTCTTCTTTCATCCCCTCAATGAGCGAGTAGTTTCCTCGCTTGTTAGGGTTAGGAATAGGGAAGGATTTGAGAGATGAAGATCTCTCATCTCTTTTCGTTGCCAACTTTTATGAATATTAGAACTCCATGCATACCTTTTTACTCCGCTCCCTACGGCACTTTTACCCTCAAGGTAACGGTGAATTCCGTAGTTTAAAGGTCCGGATTTTAAGGTTTTCCATGGAGGTTAGGGGAAAGATTAATAAAGGAAGGACAAGGATCTAGAGGAAGAATCAATCATCTCAATCATCCTAATCCCCTTTAAAAATATTTACCATAACACTAATATGATATCTTTAATAAATGGCAATGGAAAGAGATGTAGATCTTTGTTTACCAAATTTTCCCTAGACCTAATCCTAGCAAGTTTCTAATTCTAGTCTCATACAACTTCAATTTTTAGGTTTAATTATAAATCCAAACACCATTTGGAATTAACTCGTAAGAACTTAAAGGAGATTTACACATCCCTGTGGACCGACCCGTATTCACCGGCTAGCTTCAAGCGACGCCGTTCTTGATTGCGGTAAATATTTTTTAATCGACAAAACCTCTCTTAATCACATTACAAAGAGCTCGATGCTCTTGAAACTTATAGTGTGCAAGAACTGCAGACATTCTATGTCCCCCCAGACGAAAGGGTGAAAAGGCGATCCTATTCTACCGATCCGGGGAAATCAAAGTGGAGAAAGAAATTTGGCATGGTGCGGATTCTACACTTGACAGACTCCAGCCCATCCGTTTGCACAGATACTACACAGACGGATTGAAAAGATTGTTGAGGCGCTAAGGCGTACCCTTCAAACAGACTGCTCGACAAGCCCAGTTCTATAACAGGATCTGGAACGTCCCCGGAACTCAACGAAAGTCGCCCAACGGGAGAATGGAAACGACCGGGCTTGGATATGTTCAATCCAAGAAACGGGAGCGATTCCGCGGCTGCTACGTCATACATGACTTCGATGAAGAAGGAGATGCTTTGTGGGAAGATGCTAACCCTGAACCAAAACAAGCTCCCGTCGTAAAAATGCCAAGCCCGTCGTTCGAAGAACAAATGGAAAAGCTTATAAGGGAAGCGGGTCAAAAAGTTCGAGACGACCATAATCGCGAAATGGCTATCTATGAGAAAGCCAGGACGCAGCGCCTCCTTCAGCAGGCTGCGGAAAATGAAAATATTCTTCGTCGCCAGCCCGTCATACAAAAGACCCGACGCAAAGGCAGAAATAAACCCAAGAACGAAAAAGCGTTCGACAGCGACAAAGCGGGACCAAGAAGCCCCGCGATCGAGAATCGAGCAGCCTGGATTCGTCTCTTGTAAAGAAGATGGGTCGTCGAGCGTATTCTTTTTCCCAAGACAAGATAAGGAAGATACTTGATCTTTCCATAAAACATCAAATGATTACCCTCCCGGAGTCCAAGCACCCCGAGCAAGCAGGCGGGGTCACTCACTCGGATTATTGCTCCTATCACCGAGCGATAGGATATCCTCTCAAAGACTGCTTCACATTCAAAGACTGGGTAGAAGACCAGTATCAGCAAAGCAGGTTTGCTCTATCCAGCAGTTGGAGGATAACCCCGCCATAGAAGCATGAACCGAAAGCCACGTATACAGTGAGAGTAGAACCGGATCAACATCGGTCTTAGAAGCGATCTCGTACCTGTCACGCGATAACGCTGTCAGAAGAAGGAGTACGCGAAGATATGGATGACCTCTCCTGGTGCTTTGAAAACGAGGATAACGAGGTGATCTCAGAGTTTCCGCCAGCGCCAAAAGAGCTGGAAGAAGGGATATATACTACTGCAGATAACCTCAAGAAAATCGACTTGGGGACAGCAAGTGACCCACGGTCGACGTTCGTCGGTAAGCTGTTGTCTGAAGAAAAGGTGGCAACGCTCAAAGACGTGCTTATGCAATATAAAAATTGCTTCGCATGGAACTATTCCGAGATGCCAGGACTAGATCCGGAGATTGCTGTGCACAAATTGGCGATATCTCCGGACATCAAGCCGATTAAACAAGCACCGAGAAGAATGAGGCTCGAGCTTGAGATGAGCATCAATGCCGAGGTCAAGAAGCTAATTGACTCCGGCTTCATCCAAGAAGTTCAATATCCTAACTGGATCGCCAACATTGTCCCAGTAGTGAAGAAAAATAGGACGGTGCGCATATGTGTGGACTTTCGGGATCTCAACAAAACTTGCCCGAAGGACGACTTTCCAGTACCAGTCACCGAGTTGATGAAAGATAATATGTGCACTCACAAAGTTTTCTCTTTCATGGACGGCTCATCAGGATATAATCAGATAAAGATGCATCCCTAAGACCAGAAGTATACCGCTTTCCGGACCCTTTTGGGCATATTCTGCTACAAGGTGATGCCTTTCGGTCTAAAGAACGCCGGTGCAACCTATCAGAGGGCCATGACGAAGATTTTCGACGACCTCATACATGACATTGTCGAATGCTATATTGACGACCTTGTGGTGAAAAGAAAATCGCACGAGGAGTATTGGGAGCATCTGAAGATCGTGTTTCAACGCCTTCGGAAATACAACTTGAAGATGAACCCACTCAAATGTGCGTTCGGAGTTTCCTCGGGCAAATTCCTAGGATTCATCGTACGGTACCGAGGTATTGAGATAGACCCGTTAAAGATCAGGGCGATCATGGAAATGCCTCCGCCCAGGACTCTCAAGCAGTTGCGGTCTCTCCAAGGAAAGCTTGCATATATCCGGCGATTCATAGCCAATCTCTCCTGCAAATGTCGTCTTTACAGTCACCTAATGAAGAAGGGAACCCCGTTCGTCTGGGATCGCAAATGCCAAAGCGCACTGGACGAAATCAAGCAATACCTGCAGAATCCGCCAGTATTGGCCACTCCTGTTAAAGGAAAACCTCTCGTCCTGTACACAACAGCCCTCGAAGGTTCTTTAGGTGCGCTGTGGTCACAAGAAAACGAACAAGGGAAAGAGAGAGCCCTCTACTACTTGAGTCGAGTTCTACTGGGGGCAGAAAGAAACTACCCCCCCATCGAAAAACACTGCCTGGCGTTGATCTTTGCGATAACGAAGCTCAGACACTACGCGTTAGCACATGAGGTCCATCTCATATTGAAGGTGGATCCTCTCAAATATTTGATGTCAAAGGCTATATTAACGGGACGGTTTGCTAAATAGGCCCTACTCTTAATGGAATTCTCGATAACTTATCGTCCTCTTAAGGCAATGAAAGGCCAGGCCATCACCGACTTCCTCACTGAGCATCCGATACCTGCCGACTCTCCCTTGAACTACGAATTGCCAGACGAGCACGCGTTTGACACGATCGACGGGGAGAGAAGAGAGAGTGATACCCAATGGGAACTCTATTTCGATGGAGCATCTTCCATGAAGAAGCGCAAACAAAGCACCCTCATAATCAAATCGGGGGTAGGCCTCATCTTCGTAACTCCACAAGGAGGGATAATGCGCTTTGCCTTCTCCTTGACGGAACCGAGGACAAACAATGAAACCGAGTATGAAACTTTAATAGCAGGTCTTGAGATCGCTATCGACAAGGGAACCGAAAACCTCCTCATATACGGAGACTCCCAACTGGTCGTTAGTCAAGTAAACGGCGACTATCAAACGTGCAAGCCTGAATTGGTAAAGTACGGCGAGAGAGTACAGCAATTGCTGATTCAAATTCCTGCCTGCACCTTGGAAAGCATACTGCGTGCGGAAAATAGCAAGGCGGATGCGTTAGCCAAGCTCGCTAAAGAACTGGCCGATGAAGACCTCGATGACGTAAGGATCGTCATGCAAAGCCATCGAGTTTTTGCTCCGACAGAAATATCCCCGGAGTCGTCTGAAGAAAAGGGAGCAACCGAGCAAACGACCTACAGATAGAGGACCAGGAAAAGATTAAGGATTGGAGAGAAGTCTTTATAGACCACTTCAAATCCCGTCGAACGCCTGAAGATGCGTCTTCAAGACATCAGCTCATGAAACGAGCTCTATCTTTTGCCTTTGTCAATGATACTCTGTATAAGAGATCGTTCGACTCCCTGTGGCTAAGATGCCTGGGACCTGAAGAAGCAAAGAGAGTCATCCAAGAAACTTACGACGGACTCTGCGGTTCTCATCAAGCCGGGCCGAAGATGAAACTGAAGATCAAAAGGATGGGCTACTGTTGGCCCACGATGATCCAAGACTGCCTCGAATACGCGAAGCAGTGCCACTCGTGCCAAATTCACTGGGACTTTATCCACCAGCATCCAAATTCGCTACATCCGACGGTGGCTAGCTGGCCATTTGAAATGTGGGGAACTGACATATTCGGACCCATTGAGCCAGCATCGTCTAGAGGACACCGGTTCATATTGGCGACAACGGACTACATCTCCAAGTGGGCAGAATCCATACCGCTAAGAGAAGTGAAGACGGAGAATATCCTCCATTTCTTCAAGATACACGTCATTTATTGGTTCGACACTCCCGAAGGATTATCTCCGATAACGGGCCAACCTACAGAAGCCACAAGATTAGCCGCTTCGCACAACAGCATAATATAGACTGGAGATATTCTTCGGTCTATAACCCCCGAGCTAATGGTCTAGCTGAGGCTTTCAACAAGACCTTGACGAAGATCGTGAAAAAGACGGCGTCTCGAAATAAGAGGGACTGGCACGAGAGACTGCATGAAGCTCTCTGGGCGTATCGAACTACGTTCAAAACAGCCACAAACACTACGCCGTATGCATTGGTATTCGGCACAGAAGCGGTACTCCCCCTCGAGATAAAGTTACCCTCTCTACGAGTGGTGGTTCACTACGAGCTAACAGACGAAGAAAATGCTCACCTTCGGCTTGAGGAGCTCGATGCCCTTGATGAAACCCGGCTCATGGTGCAACAAAATCTGGAGGCTTATAAAGCAAAGATGATGCGCTCATATGAGAGATTGACTAGGCCAAGAACATTCCGCTAAGGCAAACTCGTGCTAGTGGTCAAAAGACCTATGATCCCCAATCGTGCCAAGCTGGGGAAATTCGAGCCGAACTATGAAGGCCCATATATCATAGACAAAGTTTACCAGGGTGGAGCCTATCTACTCATGGACATAAATGGTGAAAGACCTTTCAGGCCAATAAACGGTCGCTTCCTGAAAAAATACTACGCCTGACGAGTCACGGCCTAGGTCAACGATAGATGACGATGCCTATGTCCGCTCGCTATCTTCCTAAGCCTAAACTCTATAAGTAGTAGCCAGCAACGGACCGAAACGTCCTTAAACTAACAATGGACCACTATGTCCTAAAATTGGCTATTGACCGAGACGTTGATAAACTACTACTGACCGCAGCATCCCAAGGCTGACGACGCAAAAAAAAATGGTATTTCCATAAGCAAGATGGGCACGGATGAAAACCCGAAAGGGCTCCGTGAGTAAAAAAAGCAGGACTACCGGCGAGTTTTGTGAAAACCCGAAAGGGCGCAATCTCGTTAAAAAACACTTGCAAGGTCCTCTCGACTTTATGAGGAGAAAATACTTGCGTGAGATCCTTACGACTCACAAGGGAGCAACACACTTAGGGATCCCCACGATGCCTAAGGAGAAAACACACTTACAAGATCCTCATGACTTGCAAGGAGAATCCCCCTTTGAGACCCTCACGGCTCACAGGGTTCAAAATCCTTAAGCTACAGGGATCTGAACCTGTTCTTAAGCCATCACAATCTCCAATGCTGCCCTACAAGCGGTTCAATATCGACCTTTGTATACAATCCACGGGCGCGAATAAACGTTTCCCTAATAAGGTCCCACCCGCGACTGGGGATATGTTTACACAGTGGACAACCCTTGTAAGTCCTCTCGACTTATAAGGAGAAAATACTCTTGTAAGATCCTTACGACTTATAAGAGAACTACACTTAGGAATCCTCACGATTCCTAAGGAGAAAACGCACTTACGAGATCCTCATGACTCGTAGAGAGAAATACCTTCATGAGACCTTTACAGCTCATGAAGTTAAAAGCCTTAGTCGACAGGATCCTAACCCTGTTCGCTAAGCCACCTTTGTGCAACATCGACAGAGGTAAATGATGGTTCGCTCCTGGCAATATCCCAGCTGTAGCGATGTTGATGCCTAAATCGGTATCAAATCCCAAACTCGCAGCAAAAAGCCAGCGATCCACAAATGCATATGAAATAACCGAAATGATGGGGCAACTTGCATAAAAATCAGCAAGTAAAAAAATGTATGCATATAAAATAGCCGAAATGATTGGGCAACTCGCAATAAAAAGCAGCGAGTAAATAAAACAATTAGCTCAAATGATTGGGCACCGCGAAAATAGCCAAAATGATTGGGCAATCACGACTTTCGCGATATAAAAGCTGAAATGATAGAGCATCGCGGAAAGAAAAATATATAAAATAAAACTTTTTGCCCTACAGGTGAGATCACATTGATCCTTGTATACAATCCAGGGGCACAAAAAAGAAGGAACCATACCTTCCCACCAGGCTCCATCAGACAGAGAGCCAAATCTCGACGGTTCACAGACAACCGGGAGATCATCACAACATTCGTCTCATTACGAAAGACGCAACATCAGCAAATTGGAACTGCGACAATTCCCAGTTCCATGACTAGGCGGTGCACAGACAACCGAGAGTCAACCCCTGACTCCGTGAAATGCGGATAAAGTCAACCCTTCCTGGTCCTTCCGGAACACGGCTAAAGTTAATCCCGACCCCGTGGGAAGCGTCCAGAACGGATCCTGGTCCTTGCGGAACACGGCTAATGTCAATTCTGACCCCGTGGGAAGCGTTCAGAGGAAATTCTGGTCTAGTTGAACACGGCTAATGTCAATCCTGACCCGTGGGAAACATCCAGAGCGGATTCTGGTCCTTGCGGAACACGGCTAATGTCAATCCTGACCCCGTGGGAAGCGTTGTGAGCAAATCCTGATCTAGTGGAACACGGCTAATGTCAATTCTGACCCCGTGGGAAGCGTCCAGAGCGGATTATGGTCCTTGCGGAACACGGCTAATGTCAATCCTGACCCCGTGGGAAGCATCCTGTAACGTTTTGAAAATCGTTTCGGTGAAATTTCGGAAAAATCGGTAAAATAAGGGGGTTTTCTGTAAAAAGTCAAAATACAAATATTTTTATTATAAAATTAAATATACATATTCTAGCTATATAATTGCTAGTATTTGGTGTTTATTGAGCCATTGGTAAAATTTCTAATTTCCTGAAAATTTTTACGAAATTAATTATTTTAATATTATTTTAAGCCGTCACTAATACATTTAATTAGGGAAAATTACAAGTTGGAATGAGTTGAAACAAATTTTGTGCAACATAACACATTAAACAAAATTTTAACATGTAGTTTTTGAAATGAAATGAAGTTGTTAAACGGTGTTAGAAAATATCGAAGAAAAAGGCTTAAATGGTGAAAATAAGTTAAATGGAAATTTGGGGTATAACATTTATCATTTTCCCTCACCCCACACCCATACCCACACCCACACACCCTTACCCTCTCCCCTTTTATGGCTGAAATCAGCAGCCCTCCCCTCATTTTCTCCACTTGAAAAGTCAATGAAGAGAAAAGAAAACAAGAAATGAAAAGGGAATTGAATATGTTATAACATAGAGGTATGGGCTTTGTTTTCCCCCATCATTTTCAACACCTCACTCTCTCTCCTCATCCTCCCCATTTCTGGCCGAGCCCCCCCATTGTGCAGCCCACAAAAATTCCCATCTCATTTCCCCTCAAAA
This sequence comes from Agapanthus africanus, assembly GCA_030015575.1. Classification (NCBI taxonomy): domain Eukaryota; kingdom Viridiplantae; phylum Streptophyta; class Magnoliopsida; order Asparagales; family Amaryllidaceae; genus Agapanthus; species Agapanthus africanus. The sequence goes on along the minus strand of JASDDO010000285.1, from coordinate 1,208,984 downwards.
TTCATCAAATTCCACTCAAAAATCAATGCAAAAATCCCATAAAATTCAAATCTAATCCCTACATATTTCTCCTTAGCCTATACTAGCATGATTCTTGGAGCAAGTTAGCATATTGGAGGTCAATATTTTCATGCTAGATCTCAAATCTTGTGAGGTATAAATCTTGACCTTTTGTTAAATTGTTGTTTGAATATATTAAATCAAGCATAATTAGTTAAGAAATTGGGTTTAATTGAATGTTTGGAAAAATATAGTAATGGTTTGTGATTTCAATTAGGGTTTTTATTATATCATTAGGGATGCAATGTTTAGTTTAATATCTTAATATATGTAAAACCTAGTTTGGTTGATTAAACTGCACTTGTTATATGTAATTTGTCCAAATCACTCATATTTGTAAACTAGGTTTTGGTAATTAATTCAAAATTGAGAATTTAAAATATGGTTAGGGTTTTTATCACCTCATTAGCAACATAATGTGTAGTTTAACACTTTAGGGCTATGCAAAACCTAGCTAGTTGTTGAATTGAGAATTTTGTTTTAAAAATGTTAAAAGAATTGTATCTTTGCAAACTAGAAATTTTGTTTCAAAACAAATTGATGAGAGAAAAATATGGAGGTGATTTGTATGACCTAATTATGTTATTAAGTGAACATTTTGGCTATTAGAATCGTTAAAATATTTAGTTTGGGTAAAACATCAAGCTTTGAACCGAAATGGGAATTTGTGCTAAGTAGGTTTTTGGGAAATAAAACGATTTGTTTACTTTTATGGTTTTGATGAATTAAAACCTATTTCTTATATAATTAGTGAGTTTTGAAACCACGATTGGTGCGTTTGAGTTTTTCGCGATCACTCGGCGTTTGTACGCCGATGTCAAGGGTTTTGGGTTGATTTGTGAAAGCAAACCATAGGTTTTGACCTATGTGGGATTCATGTGTCGTTTTGGTCATGAGTCGGATTTTAATGCGATACGGTGCGTTATGATATGTAGGTACCCCATGTGGATTTCGAGACGAAAAGCAAGCGCGTGGCGACGTCGGCACCGGCGAGCGAGGATCAGGTGAGTAGATTTATATCTACGGGGAGAAGTCGGGTGGATGGCGTATAGCACCCCCGCAGTTCGTGGTGATGTATACGAATACGTATACACACATATATTGATTATATATTGTTTGAGATTATTGATGACAGAGATGGATTTTGGGTGTGATTGTATTAGTTTAGTGTTGCGAAATCCTAGAGTAGTGGTTGCACCACACATACACACACATCCATACTTGCATACATTCTTCTTTCATATGTGCTTAGATGAGAATATATATTTATGTGTTCACATGGGTATGGGACTATGTGATCATATACTGGATTTGAGGATAGTACTTGGAATTTAAGGTGAGTCGATGAGATATGATTTGAGACTGTGAGATCGGTGATATGGCAGAATTCGTATTTGAGATACGTCATGATGTTATAGCGGATCTTTGGACGACGATACCATGTGAATGGTGATGTAAATAAAATGGTCGACATGTGATCGTGATATGAGATATAATATGTTAGGATGTTTATGTTAGGCCGCATTGGGCGATGTATACTCCTTTATGATGATATGTGCTGATGATATCGATTTGTATGAGACTGTCGATCAGTAGTCAGATTATGGTCATATTGATGATATTAGTATTGTACTAGACGTAGATCAGTACCCGAATGATGATCTTTGATAAAGAGGATACCAGATGAATAATATGATGAATGTGATATTGACCCGTACCCAGATTTGGGATGCCGTACGACGAATTTACGTACGAGCTATATATGGATGTTTGATCCGCACTCTTGACTTGGGAATATCTGATTATAAATATGGTATCGGATGTGATATTATCGAGGTGGGATCACCGACTAATATATATATATATATATATATATATATATATATGTATATGTATGTATCGACTCAGATGTTAGGCGGCTTCCTTACTTTCAGTTAGCCTGTTAGCTCGGCCCTATAGTTTAGTGTACTGGTTAGACTATATTTATATTAAATGCAGATTAGTTATCGTTGTGTTTAGTATTTAGCTCCCGCTCATTATTGCTGTTCGCTTCGCACCGCATACTTATATTGTGTTTTTCATATACCGTTATTGATATCATGCTGTTAGGACACCAGCACCATTACCGATGATGCGTATGTACCACGTATACTTACTTGCCGGCTCCCATACATCTTCATCGGTAATTGCCATGTCACGAACACTTTAGAAAATACTATTTCATTTGACATAGGTTGTTAGCTAATAGTTTAGACATGATATTAGTGTACTTGCCTTATATGCTAGTTTAGACATTGTAGTTATTACTTTCTACTTCTTGCATGTTATTATTCATTAATATGCCTATATTCACTGTTTACATGCTATTGAGGATTCGGATTCGGATTTTCATGAGATTTCCTGGATTTGGGGGAAAACCGCAAAAACACTTATAAACTTCTTTCTTTCTTTTTAAAAGAAAAGTGCGGTTTTCCCAAGATGTATGAGTCGTCCACCATGAGTTTGCTGATGGATTTCGAGACCCGATTCGAGGAGTTGGATGAACCGTTTCGGGTACATGGTGGACCCGGTAAGGTACCCCGGGGCAAGAAGCTCGTGTTGCTGACGATGAGCCCGGCAGGGGAGCACTACCAACCGGTGATTTTACCCGACGCGTCGGATATCCGGAGGATACCGTCGTGGTCTTGAGTTGATGGTAGGGGCCGGTCTGGACTGACGGCGCCCTAGATAGTGAGATTGATACAGAGATTCTGAGATATTGAGGTACAGAGATTTGAGGATACAGGCCAGTCCGGATAGCCGGAGCCTGAGATATTGAGACATTGGGATTCATGTTTTGTGTCGATGCTAGACACTGTTTATGCTGATTTCATTTATGATACCTCTTTTAAAAATACAGAAATCTCACTAATTTATGAAAGCAGTTTTCTTTAGTACATGCATTCTGTTTCATGCATTCATACATCATCCATATGATACATTGCTACCTGAAGCACTGACATGGGCACATGGGATTATACTTGGGTTAGATATTTACCCTAGCCATTATTATAGGCTGCTGGTTATATATTTGAGGATATATTATGATCTTATGACCTAGGACTGCGTTGTTCATGTGATTTCTGTTCGTAGATGTTTTTCTACTCACAAGTTGGCAACTCACCCCCGTTGTGCCATAGTTTCTTGCAGGTTTTGCCGTACAGGTTTCATTACGGCTTTGCTGGCACTGCTTCTTTCGGGTGGCTTGCTAGTAGGTGGGTTTATTGGTATCGTATCCATCATTATACTTTGTATAATAGTATTCAGTTGTATCTAGTAAATTCCATCAACCAAACATGTATATATTTCAGAGATAGAGAACAGTGATTTTATTCTTTCGACTTTAGAGTCACGCATTGTATTTCTATGGTTTTCTTGCTGTTTTGAGTTTCCTTTTGAGTTTTGATTCTCGCCCTTGGCGTTGTATATTATATTGCTTGTGAGGTTGTGACCGTCGATTGACGAAGAGCTAGCTCCCGCTTGGGGATGCCTTTTTATTGATTTCGTATACTATTCATGTTGTATCCCGTTTGGGGGCCAGTATTTACAAAGGAGACTCTGCCGAAATTTTCAGAAAATACTTGATATTTTTAAAACGCATAATTCGGCTTATGCTATTAAAACTACTTGTTTTAAGTTGGTTTTCCTTCACTCTACTACTTTTCTTGGTTTGGATTTCTGGGTTTTCGGCTTACTTAGATTACGTACGCCTCGAGACGTTTCGTAGTTTAAGTGTCGGTCATGTTCCGTACTTTCGGGACGTGACAAAGTTGGTATCAGAGCGTTAGGTTTTACCTTCGGAGCGTAGGATGACCCTTGGTTGATAGAATAGGTGACTAAAGTAGAGTGACGTACCGTGGGTATGTTCCGCGGCAAACTTACGATACGCTACTCCACTTAAGAAGCCTTAGGATGTACATTTCTTTGTTCAGTATTATATTCATTCCTGATCTAGCCTCATCGGTATCAGTTATGGTTTTGCTGCCACGATTACGGGCAGGGAGAGGTACGGCTAGAGTTGCGGTCAGCACGAGCTCGTTACAAACGAGGACTGACCAGGGCGTGATTCTGGCGATACACGATTGCAGAGATATATCTTTTTATGGTGTTTTTGCGCTACGAGCGTTGGATGGATCGCTGTATGAGGTTACTCGGATGTGTTGATCGGCACCAGAGGATTGAGCCACTGATAGAGGCCAGCCAGATTTTGATGACCATTGATGTACTGCTTATTCATGATGATTGAGGCACTGCTCAGTGTACAGACGAGTGAGCCAGTTGTTGCTGCGAATGACGAGATATCGTCCCAGATGTTGGAGCTACTGCAGTATGAGTTGTACTAAGAGATGAGAGAAGGTCGCTAGTCACCGAGGATGAATGATTAGGACATGTGATTCGTTCGCTACCCCGATGCGAGGTCATCAGATAGATTGATTCCAGCTAGAGACGACTTCACGCAGAGACGTTGAGAGTCGACAGAGACGATCGAATGTCAGAAACTTATTATTCCAAGTTTAAAGTAGTCGAAAAGACATGCAGGCAATTCTATGGACCCTCTAGAAGAATGAAACCCTAACTCGACTTAATGACCGTGTGAAAGCTTTTGAACCTTAGGGTTTGCGGCAGTTCCGCGGCGCCATTAGTGAGGCTTGGATTTGCCCTTCTACGGCTGGACCACCGATGCTGTGGTATGTACTCGATACTATTAAACTGTACCCAAGATGTTGAGCTCTTGGGGGATTATGAGGTTTTGACAAATCGATCGGATGGTTCGACTTCATTCGGATGCTAGGTGGTGAGATGCACTTCTTGGGAGACTCCAGATAGGAGGATAGTCGTTGGAGCTCAGACCATGCAGCCACGACGAGACGAGTCCCAAGCAGTCGACATTAGAGAATGGTGGAGTAAGAGGTTCGTACAAGATCTGGATAAGATGACGTTCCACTCCGCCGACATCAGAGATGCGATACGCATGCCGAGGCATCGTACTTGGATATACCTTCCAGAAGCAGTCGCGATGCGTATGCAGCCGTTCCGGAACGAGAAACAGATATAGTAAAGGACGATGACTTCCGGATAGTTCGGCAGGGACGAGATTTGAGAGAGACCTCGACAAGACCTTTCTGGAATAAATTACGAGAAGACTTGGACCCAGGAGTGGTTATGTTACGCACACCGGCAGGCCAGAGTTCAGGATCATCGACGAGACATGCTATGAGTGACCACGACAGTTGGCCAGAGATTCTTGGAGGATGTGCTTGAGCTGGACTATTCCGCCATACTTGATTTCGGTATTTTGGACGATCTATTCGCATGATTGATTTTGATGATTGAGTTTCATGATATTTGTTTTCATGGACCATGTTTGCACCTGCTGGGTATTTGCGATTTTTGCACAGTTGTTGCACTTGATATCGTTTTCGTGCCTTGGTTTCTCAAGTTTATGATTTTATGGGTTTCATACAGTTGAGTTGATTTTGTGCGTATATACGCACACGATATAGTTTTTTCACTCGGTATGATTCACATATGCTTGCAGTGTAGTGATACGCATTTTGTGCACTTAGATGCACTGGACTTCGATTTCGATTGTGATACTCGATATTTGTTTTGTGCACCTTGTGCACCTGATTTGATTTTGCGCATGTTCGGTGCTTGATATTGGATTTCATGATTTCGTGTATGATGGATGCACCTGATTTGGATTTTCGCGCATGTTGAGCGCATGTTTTGAGATGCGATTTTGGTGCACACCAGATGCACTAAATCGAGATTCTTCGTGCATGTCAGATGCACCCGTTTTTGCTGTCAGGCACACCTTTTGCCCTTGACAGATGTTTCGTACACATCCGATGCACTTAGATATTGTTTCTGTGCGCAAGTATGGCACATTCATGGATTTTGATTTCTGTGCGCACCAGACGCACATAGTATTTATATGCATATTTTGGGATTGATTTCTTATGGAGCAGTATGTTTTTATGATGATTGCTATGAGTTTTTGTACTGAGCAGGACTAGTCAGAGGACAGTACCTGAATATATTTTGCATGCATTGATAGTTATTGAAGGGATTTCCAAAAAGCGAGCTATAGTCTCAGTATTTACCTACGTGTCTGATATTACACGAAATGTTTAAAACAAGAAGACCCTTCTAAATTGTTCCAAAATGGCGGAACACACATTTTACACAAAAGGTATATATATGTATATGGTTATTTTCTTATGATAGACGTCCGCCACTGTGCAGTGTTATGCGCATTGCACAACGACTTTAAAAGATTTGGCATGCATTTCCTTCAGATATTTACATATATAGATTTGATATTTACATGTATAGTTTCGAGTTATATCATATTGGTTTTGTATTGAATTTGACATTTGTGTCTTATCTTGACTCCGATGATTGCGGGATGCTTGACGGAGTTTTGATTTTGAGTTATATGCTCATTTTTCATGCGCATGCGCTCCGCTACGATCTGTTTTATGTATTTATGATTTCGGAGCCCCGAAGACTTGATGGTTTTGCTTAGATGTTTTAGTATTTGGGGGGAGTTTTAATTTAAATTCGGGGACCGAATTTCTTTAAGGGGGGAAGATTGTAACGTTTTGAAAATCGTTTCGGTGAAATTTCGGAAAAATCGGTAAAATAAGGGGGTTTTCTGTAAAAAGTCAAAATACAAATATTTTTATTATAAAATTAAATATACATGTTCTAGCTATGTAATTGCTAGTATTTGGTGTTTATTGAGCCACTGGTAAAATTTCTAATTTTCTGAAAAATTTTACGAAATTAATTATTTTAATATTATTTTAAGCCGTCACTAATACATTTAATTAGGGAAAATTACAATTTGGAATGAGTTAAAACAAATTTTGTGCATCATAACACATTAAAAAAAATTTTAACATGTGGTTTTTGAAATGAAATGAAGTTGTTAAACGGTGTTAGAAAATATTGAAGAAAAAGGCTTAAATGGTGAAAATAAGTTAAATGGAAATTTGGGGTATAAAATTTATCATTTTCCTTCACCCCATACCCATACCCACACCCACACACCCTCACCCTCTCCCCTTTTGTGGCTGAAATCAGCAGCCCTCCCCTCATTTTCCCCACTTGAAAAGTCAATGAAGAGAAAAGAAAACAAGAAATGAAAAGGGAATTTAATATGTTATAACATAGAGGTATGGGCTTTGTTTTTCCCCATCATTTTCAACACCTCACTCTCTCTCCTCATCCTCCCCATTTCTGGCTGAGCCCCCCCATTGTGCAGCCCCACAAAAATTCCCATCTCATTTCCCCTCAAAATTCATCAAATTTCACTCAAAAATCAATGCAAAAATCCCACAAAATTCAAATCTAATCCCTACATATTTCTCCTTAGCCTATACTAGCATGATTCTTGGAGCAAGTTAGCATATTGGAGGTCAAAATTTTTATGCTAGATCTCAAATCTTGTGAGGTATAAATCTTGACCTTTTGTTAAATTGTTGTTTGAATACTTTAAATCAAGCATAATTAGTTAAGAAATTGGGTTTAATTGAATGTTTGGAAAAATATAGTAAGGGTTTGTGATTTCAATTAGGGTTTTTATTATATCATTAGGGATGCAATGTTTAGTTTAACATCTTAATGTATGTAAAACCTAGTTTGGTTGATTAAACTGCACTTGTTATATGTAATTTGTTCAAATCACACATATTTGTAAACTAGGTTTTGGTAATTAATTCAAAATTGAGAATTTAAAATATGGTTAGGGTTTTTATCACCTCATTAGCAACATAATGTGTAGTTTAACACTTTAGGGCTATGCAAAACCTAGCTAGTTGTTGAATTGAGAATTTTGTTTTAAAAATGTTAAAAGAATTTTATCTTTGCAAACTAGAAATTTTGTTTCAATACAAATTAATGAGAGAAAAATATGGAGGTGATTTGTATGACCTAATTATGTTATTAAGTGAGCATTTTGGCCATTAGAATCATTAAAATATTTAGTTTGGGTAAAACATCAAGTTTTGAACCGAAATTAGAATTTGTGCTAAGTAGGTTTTTGGGAAATAAAACGATTTGTTTACTTTTATGGTTTTGATGAATTAAAATCTATTTCTTATATAATTAGTGAGTTTTGAAACCACGATTGGTGCGTTTGAGTTTTTCGCGATCACTCGGCGTTTGTACGCCGATGTCGAGGGTTTTGGGTTGATTTGTGAAAGCTAACCATAGGTTTTGACCTATGTGGGATTCATGTATCGTTTTGGTCATGAGTCGGATTTTAATGCAATAGGGTGCGTTATGATATGTAGGTACCCCATGTGGACTTCGAGACGACAAGCAAGCGCGTGGCGACGTCGGCACCGGCGAGCGAGGATCAGGTGAGTAGATTTATATCTGCGGGGAGAAGTCGGGTGGATGGCGTATAGCACCCCCGCAGTTCATGGTGATGTATACGAATACGTATACACACATATATTGATTATATATTGTTTGAGATTATTGATGACATAGATGGATTTTGGGTGTGATTGGATTAGTTTAGTGTTGCGAAACCCTAGAGTAGTGGTTGCACCACACATACACACACACCCATACTTACATACATTCTTCTTTCATATGTGCTTAGATGAGAATATATATTTATGTGTTCACATGGGTATGGGACTATGTGATCATATACTGGATTTGAGGATAGTACTTGGGATTTAAGGTGAGTCGATGAGATATGATTTGAGACTGTGAGATCGGTGATATGGCAGAATTCGTATTTGAGATACGTCATGATGTTATAGCGGATCTTTGGACGATGATACCATGTGAATGGTGATGTAAATAAAATGGTCGACATGTGATCGTGATATGAGATATAATATATTAGGATGTTTATGATAGGCCGCATTGGGCGATGTATACTCCTTTATGATGATATGTGCTGATGATATCGATTTGTACGAGACTATCGATCAGTAGTCAGATCATGGTCATATTGATGATATTAATATTGTACTAGACGTAGATCAGTACCCGAATGATGATCTTTGATAAAGAGGATACCAGATGAATAATATGATGAATGTGATATTGACCCGTACCCAGATTTGAGATACCGTATGACGGATTTACGTACGAGCTATATATGGATGTTTAATCCGCACTCTTGACTTGGGAATATCTAATTATAAATATGGTATCAGATGTGATATTATCGAGGCGGGATCACCGACAAATATATATATATATATATATATATATATATATATATATATATGTGTGTGTGTATCGACTCAGATGTTAGGCGGCTTCCTTACCTTCAGTTAGCCTGTTAGCTCGGCCCTATAGTTTAGTGTACTGGTTAGACTATATTTATATTAAATGCAGATTAGTTATCGTTGTGTTTAGTATTTAGCTCCCGCTCATTATTGCTGTTCGCTCCGCACCGCATACTTATATTGTGTTTTTCATATACCGTTATTGATATCATGCTGTTAGGGCACCAGCACCATTACCGATGATGCGTATGTACTACGTACACTTATTTGCCGGCTCCCACACATCTTCATCGGTAATTGCCATGTCACGAACACTTTAGAAAATACTATTTCATTTGACATAGGTTGTTAGCTAATAGTTTAGACATGATATTAGTGTACTTGCCTTATATGCTAGTTTAGACATTGTAGTTATTACTTGCTACTTCATGCATGTTATTATTCATTAATATGCATATATTCACTGTTTACATGCTATTGAGGATTCGGATTCGGATTTTCATGAGGTTTCCTGGATTTGGGGGAAAACCGCAAAAACACTTATAAATTTCTTTCTTTCTTTTTCAAAGAAAAGTGCGGTTTTCCCATGATGTATGAGTCGTCCACCATGGGTTTGCTGATGGATTTCGAGACCCGATTCGAGGAGTTGGATGAACCGTTTCGGGTACATGGTGGACCCGGTAAGGTATCCCGGGGCAAGAAGCTCGTGTTGCTGACGATGAGCCCGGCAGGGGAGCACTACCAACCGGTGATTTTACCCGACGCGTCGGATATCCAGAGGATACCGTCGTAGTCTTGAGTTGATGGCAGGGGCCGGTCTGGACTGACGGCGCCCTAAATAGTGAGATTGATACAGAGATTCTGAGATATTGAGGTACAGAGATTTGATGGTGCAGGCCATTCCGAATAGCCGGAGCCTGAGATATTGAGACATTGGGATTCATGTTTTGTGTCGATGCTAGACACTGTTTATGCTGATTTCATTTATGATACCTCTTTTAAAATTACTGAAATCTCACTAATTTATGAAAGCCGTTTTCTTCAGTACATGCATTCTGTTTCATGCATTCATACATCATCCATATGATACATTGCTACCTGAGGCACTGACACGGGCACATGGGATTATACTTGGGTTAGATATTTACCCTAGCCATTGTTATAGGCTGCTGGTTATATATTTGAGGATATATTATGATCTTATGACCTAGGACTGCGTTGTTCATGCGATTTCTGTTCGTAGATGTTTTTCTACTCACGAGTTGGCAACTCACCCCCGTTGTGCCACAGTTTCTTGCAGGTTTTGCCGTACAGGTTTCATTACGGCTTTGCTGGCACTGCTTCTTTCGGGTGGCTTGCTAGTAGGTGGGTTTATTGGTATCGTACCCATCATTATACTTTGTATAATAGTATTCAGTTGTATCTAGTAAATTTCATCAACCAAACATGTATTTATTTCAGAGATAGAGAACAGTGATTTTATTCTTTCGACTTTAGAGTCGCACATTGTATTTCTATGGTTTTCTTGCTGTTTTGAGTTTCCTTTTGAGTTTTGATCCTCGCCCTTGGCGTTGTATATTATATTGCTTGTGTGGTTGTGACCGTCGATTGACGAAGAGCTAGCTCCCGCTTGGGGATGCCTTTTTATTGATTTCGTATACTATTCATGTTGTATCCCGTTTGGGGGCCAGTATTTACAGAGGAGACTCTGCCGAAATTTTCAGAAAATACTTGATGTTTTTAAAACGCATAATTCGGCTTATGCTATTAAAACTACTTGTTTTAAGTTGGTTTTTCTTCACTCTACTACTTTTCTTGGTTTGGATTTCTGGGTTTTCGGCTTACTTAGATTACGTACGCCTCGAGACGTTTCGTAGTTTAAGTGCCGGTCATGTTCCGTACTTTCGAGACGTGACACATCCAGAGCAAATCCTAGTCTAGTGGAACACGGCTAATGTCAATCCTGACCCCGTGGGAAGCGTCAAGAGCGGATCCTGGTCCTTGCGGAACACGGCTAATGTCAATCCTGACCCCGTGGGAAGCGTCCAGAGAAAATCCTGGTCTAGTGGAACACGGCTAATGTCAATCCTGACCCCGTGGGAAGCGTCCAGAGCGGATCCTGGTCCTTGCGAAAGACGGCTAATGTCAATCCTGACCCCATGGGAAGCGTCCAGAGCAAATCCTGGTCTAGTGGAACACGGCTAATGTCAATCCTGACCCCGTGGGAAGCATCCAGAGCAAATCCTGGTCCTTGTCCTGGTCCTGTATAACACGGCTAAAGTCAATACTGACCCCGTGAAAAACGCCCAGAGCAACCCCTGACTCTGTGAAATGCGGATAATGTTAACCCCATCAATCACTTACGGGTCCTCTTGACTCGTAAGGAAGAAAACTCTCTTGTGAGATCCTTACGACTCCCTAGAGAAAACACACTTAGGAATCCTCACGATTCCTTAGGAGAAAATACACCTACGAGATCCTTTCGACTCGTAGGGAGAAAAGTCTTTATGAGACCCTCACGGCTCATAAAGTTGAAAAGCCTTAGACAGCAGATCTGAACCTGCTTCCTAAGCCATCACTACCTCTCGAAGAATTCAAGACGGAATGCTCTCTATCATCTACAGGCTACGCTTACTAAGGTAACATGCCGACAACAAAGAAAAGAGAAGAAAGCAAGAGAAAACACAAGATAGTACGAAAGAAATGTATCTTTTATTTATAAGTTCAATTGAGTACAAGTTACATCATATGAAAGGATAAAAAAATGGATACATTTTATTCAAAAATTACAATTGTTAATTGATGCAAAAACAACTATTTGGAGGGAGGAGTTTTCAATAAACCAGTCAGTTGCTCGCGCACTCCCTTCAGCCCCTTTTCACGGTCAGCTGTCGCGGCCAACTCCACTTCAATCTGAGCCCGTTGCTGCAAATAAGATGAAAGCCGCTCATCAATGACCCGCTGAGCTGCCCCATACGCATCTCGCTCGATGAGGTCGAGCTTCTGCCTCAGCGTTAGCCCGTCAGAAATATATCGTAGAAGGCCCTCAAAGATAGCTTTCAACTGTACAGCATTTGCATCAACCTGATCATGCAGTCGGGCAGATTCGCTTGAAGTCTCTTCACACTCTTTACACTTTAAGGCCGCTTCTTGTTCAAGATGGCGGAAGTAGGGAGTGCTCTGCTCGACCCACGCAGCCCGCTGGGAGTTCACAGCCAGGACCTCGGGAGCAGGACGTCCGAGCTCAAGCTCATATAGGCAGGCCTCAATTTTCCAGCAGTGATTAACCTAAAACTCAACGACGCCCTCGCTATGGAAGTTCACAAGCGTCGCCAGCATTGGATTAACCTCGGCAGAAAAATCTGCAACGAATGTAGGAGCCTCCGTGTCAAGCTTCTCGATGTAATCGCTTAACATGCGCAGACTGATCACAGCGCCTTTTGAAGATGGACGTCTGGAAAAGGGGCCTGCTGGCATTATGATTCAAGACTCGAACGGAGCTGAAGCCAGTGTCACCACTGCAAAAGAATCATAGTAAAATGACGGTTCAAGAAATAGAGAAGGTACATGAACAATGGAGTTTACTATACCGGCTGCGGCAGGTAGCAAGGTCAGGAGTACCGGTGGTGCAACTATTCTTTCATCTCCTCCTTCAAACTGTAGTGCTGCAGTCAAAACAAGGAAGAGTTAGCAACGACTTGGCTGCCCATAAAAGAAAAGAGAAGATATTAGCTTGAGGCTGTACTCACCAACGCCACTAGATGAAGCAATCTCCGACTGGAAGGAGAAATGTGGGTTCAGCACTTGATACAGATGATCAAAAAGAACTCCTACAAGGGTGTAATAATGCAATGTCAGTATATAAAATATATCGCTTACAATGAAACCGATAAGTCACCAACCCGTACCTTCCAGCATTTGGAAGGACACGGGAGAAGGCAAAGGGGCGGCCACCGTCAAAGCAGCAACTGGTGATACTTTCTCGGGTGGCACAACCTCAACGCTCACCAGACCTGCATTAGAAACGAAAGAAATACCGTCAGAAGAGATTGAAAGGGATTGCAGAATAAAAAGGAAAGCAATGATCCAAAATCTACTTGGTGAGTCGCCGGTCGAAACCGCGACAAGGGTGTCACTGGGTGCAGCGACTGCTTCACCCTCCTCCGTTGAAATGGTTTCGCCACCCATAGCTTCATCTTCTGACTCCACGAGAACCGTCATGATACTCGCAATGCCCAGCAACGGCAAGGAACCGCAAGGGGAAAGAGTGGCAATTGGGGCAGTTCCAGACTCTTGAGAGAGAGTGGCCACTTCAGGCTCGGTGGTTCCGCTATCTCACCTACCACTTCTTCATCGAGACTCGGCCTGTAGGATAGGATATATGAGAATCTGAAAATTAAAACTTATACGAAAGGACTCGGTGTTACGTTACCTTGGGTCGGTCTTTCAATTGCCTCCCGAGCCATGTGTATCGCCTGTCTATGAGTGATAGACAGAGCAACCGGAGCACCCTCTGAAGAAGCAGGGACAGGAGAAGCAGTGCTCGAGCCTGCACCTACGGCCAAGGCGGCGTTACGTTCTCTTGCCGCACACCACCTGCACTTCCTTTCCGCCTGGGCCGTAAGGGCCGATCTTCTCAGGACCTCCATCAAGGGGATGTTATTGTCCATGCCAGGAGCTACCTATGGAGCCATTATGGCATCCGTCATCGGTTGCTTAAGTAAAGCCTCTTTTGGCAATGCTGAGGAGGCCGGGACTTCGATAGCTGGACCTGGAAGCATATCCGCATCACCCTGCGGGATTGGCACTGAACTGGGCATGACCTGAGTCGAGGTAGTCCCTGCGATAAGATGAAAAAGGGGTCAGATTATCCATAAGAAAGGCGAATGAAGGCACAATGAGCCGAAGTATACCAACGCGCAAAGTGCGAAGCCTCTCCTCCTCCTCAAAAGTCTTGAGGGAAGCCGCGAGAGCCTCTTCAGTGGAAATGCATGTTGAAGGAAAAGTGTCAGTCAAAACATGATAATAAAAATATAATGCAATGACAAAAGATACGGCTAAAGTTTACTTGATTGTCCAAGGATGATCAGTCCTGCTTTGTGGCTAGCTAGACGCTCGGAAGCTGCGATGGCAGCCTCCAGATCAGTATCATCTGGCGCTATGAATAGACCTTCATTGGTCCTATACTCGCTCAGGCCCTCGCTATAAGGAGCATGAGGCTCCTGGCCGTGTGCAACGTCTGCAGAAAGAATCGACTTCTTCTTCTTCTGCTTCTGCGAGCGAGTACCGGCCGCTGGCATAAGCTTACTCTTGGTAGGCACCTTGGGATGACGAGTCCCGATATCTGAACCCACTCCAGACTTGGGAGACGCCACAATCACCACTTCAATGGGAGCACGGGGCATCGGTAGCTCAGTCATATCACGTAGCGCCACAGCCGCAGCAACTTCCCTCAAGGGAGGATGGATAATGGTCCGTCGCTTTAAAGGAATAGCGGGGTTACCAGCCGGAGCGGTGCCCTTGCGATCAAGCAGCAATCGCTTCTCCTTCCTAATGACGGCGCCCATCGAATGTTGATACCACACCATATACACATTCAGGGCCTTCGGAACACAGCTCGGTTCACTAATGAAGAAGTTGGACCCCGTGTTCAGGCGCATAAAATGATGCAGCGCGCTTTGTATACCCTCTTCGGTAGCAGCAGGTTCTGCCAAGAAAGCCTCAAGAAGGACGCCCTGATTATAGCTTACCTGCTAGGCGAAATGATGCGGGTTGTATCTCATGAGCAACGCCGCATCATTATGCCTAAATACGAGAAAGCCCGGCCTGATGGAGTACAGATGAAGAATCTCCCGAGCTTTCAACACAGAGGCATCGTCTTTAAAAATGTCCTGCAATGACAGCACCGTTTTTGTAGATTCCTGGCCAACGGTCAATATTTTATCGGTAAAGGACATACCATCTCCAACCGTGCATGGACGAAGGAGCAAACCCCTAGCTTCCCGCAGTGTCGGATTTACAATGGATGCGTCGACCAGCTGCATTATCCGAGGGAACTTACATCGGTCATAAAAGGAAGGTCTTCTGTGGATACCGAAGACCCCAAGCATGTGCAACTCGAGCCATGAGGTGAAATAATGCATTGAGAAGTTGGCAGGCTGCACCCCTGGCTCAGTAGTATATGCTGCCAAGCTGAGGCCGTGATACCGGTGGGCTAACCCAGCAATCCCGACGGCCACTTATATCCCGACGACCATTCGATGCGCTGGGTAGAAGACAGACGACCTCATATAGTGAGGGTGCATGGGAAGCGCGAACGAGCTTAACCATAAACTGAGGAACCCTAGAAAAAACGCTTCCTTATCGATGCCCGGAGCGGTAATTTCCGAAAAGGGGACGATCGCGATGTTTGGAAGAAAGAAATCCTTTTGATTGGCTTCTAATATTGGCCGGCAATCCAAGCCAAAGCCGAAAGGATCATCAAGTTTGGCAAACTTTTCACCTTGTCGCAATAAAACTTCCGTACGGAGAAAACAAGCGATAAAATCCATAAAAGTAACCCCGCGGCCTCCAGATTCGAGAAAGAGGCTCTCATACATATTCAACACCTTTATCAAACTTGGGAACTGGTGTTGAATGGCGTTCTCTGGGGTAAGACCCATTACCACTGATTTGGTGGCAAAAATATACTCATTCGGAGGAAGCAGCTCCGCGTAATGCTCTCCCCTAACGGGTAAACCAGAGACCTCGGAAAATTCCTCTAAAGAAATAGAGACTTCTCGATCCAATAAGAAGAAGGTATGGGTCAGAATGTTCCATTGCTCTAGAAATGCCTTGATCCACCATGTAGGAGGTGCAGAATACTGGAACAGGGAAGCGGAGATCGCAGGGTACAATCCGAGCTTCAGCAGCTCTGACTTCTTCGCCGATAAGATATATCGGGCCCACTGTAAGAATCCGGCCGGGTGACGGGGAGTTAGTCTTATGTTGTAGGGCTGTCCCCAAGGGCGCGACTCGTCCTGACATATGCGCCGCCCTAGAGTGTCCAAAGCCATCGGCGGCTGCACAGGTACTGCGGCAATAGAAGGCCAAAGGAGACCCTCTGAAGTCCAATTCACCTCCTCCACAGTATAGCTTATCAGGGGTGCATCTGCATAAGGGATCGCAGAGATAGGCTCCGAGAGTGTCGCACAAGAAAAGCTCCGGCGGCCTCTGATAATTTGATCGTACCATCTACCCCATAGATGAAGATTCTTGTGCTCCGGGTCATGGTCTTTGATCAGGGTTGTTCCCCTCCGAACGGCGGCCAAGACGCGGGGACGTCCATGCCTGAGGTTCGGGGCAGATGCTAATTGGTGCTATCCGTCCACCTCTCCGAAGATGCCAAGTTGATTTATGGCACCGTGTATCGAAGGTTTGAGCGGATGCGTCCGATGTAGCAGACTTCGTCAGATTCCCCCTCACTTGAGGGGTTTTTTTTTATTGTGGGGACGCTCTTCCCTGCAGGCACAAGCCCCTGTAGTTAATTACGCTACCGCGTTGCGGTAACAACTTTTTCCTTCTCCAGATGGTCACTTCGTGTCGTGTGTTTTTGTTTTATTTGTAGTTGCCCGTGGATTGTATACGGAGACTGAGTTATGTCGTCGCCCATAGGACGTGGACTATTCCAAATCCGTATTTATCTTAGATTTGGGTTTGGGGGTTTGATTTGAGGATACGTTAGCCATATTTGAGGCTAAGATCAACTCAAACGTTTGTTAAGGATACGTTAGTCTAACTTGAGACTAAGATCAACTTAACGGGATCGTTTAGATCCGACAAAAGAGCATTTGGGGCTCTATTACTCCAGTTTAGGGACATAGTGGTCCATTGAATGTATGGCCGTCGGGACCCGTCACCTCTCTGACGACGTTGAAGGATTACAACGATAAATATCAGAGGAGTTCAGAGATGTACCTTTGAACCGAAGTTGATTGGGGGGATTCATAGTCCAGTCTGTTTGAAGGTTTAAGGATACGTTAGCCATATTTGAGGCTAAGATCAACTTAAACGGGATCGTTTAGATCCGACAAAAGAGCGTTTGGGATCTATTGTTCCAGTTTAAGGACATAGTGGTCCATTATTAGTTTAAGGACATTGCGGTCCGTAGGTAGTTTAAGGACATTGCGGTCCAGGTTAAGGACGTCGTAGTCCATGGGTTTAAGGACCCCACAGTCCATTGTTAGTTTTAAGACATCTCGGTCGAGGTTAAGGACGTCGTAGTCCATGGGTTTAAGGACCCCACAGTCCGTTGTTAGTTTTAAGACATCTCGGTCAAGGTTAAGGACGTCGTAGTCCATGGGTTTAAGGACCCCACAGTCCGTTGTTAGTTTTAAGACATCTCGGTCAAGGTTAAGGACGTCGTAGTCCATGGGTTTAAGGACCCCACAGTCCGTATCAATATGTGGTCATCGGGACCCGTCACCTCTTTGAAGACGTTGAGGGATTACAACGTCAAGTATCAAAGGAGTGAAGAGATGTACCCTGGAACCAGAGTGGATTAAATAGTCTTTGGCCCAATTTGGGATCAAGACCAATTAATTATGTTATGAGCCCATTAGCCCAGTTAATTACGAATTGAGGACTTATGGCCATCTTGGGCTAAGTCTAATCATGTCTGGAATATTGACTTCCTGTTGGTCCCTTGAAGGAGAGGCTTTGTCTCTATCCATTCGGCCAATTGGGCCAGTGTCTAATGTTAAACACTAAAGACGAATCAGTGTTGAACACTGGGAATAAGGTTGATAAGTTAGTGTTTCAACACTAAAAGATAGTTGGTGTTAAACACCAGCAACCAGGCTTTCAGATTAGTGTTGAACACTAAAACAGTCCAGTGTTAAACACTGGCAACAGGAGTCCCAAACTAGTGTTGGACACTACGGTAATCAGTGTTGAACACTGCAAATATAGTTCTGTGCTTAGTGTTGCACTAAGGCCAAACAATGTTTTGTCACTGATTCAGGGGTTCCGTTTTAGTGTTTAATCACTAAGGCAAGAGGGGTCACGTGGCAACACGTGAGAGCGCCCTCCCTTCACTTGTTCTTCTGAGACTATGCATCTTTTAGAGCATCACGTGCCATCACGTGACAGGGATTCAAGCGCTTATGTGTTAAAGCTTCTGTCAAGAGTCACGTGAGTCACGTGAGGCACTGCCTCCAGAGGGCTTTCTGTAGATCTTTTTTTTGGGGGGGGAGGGGTCACGTGGTGGCACATGACCCTGCCTCTATGTATGTTGTTTAGAAGATCTGTTAATCTTTTTTCAGGAATTAAATTCCTCATAGGGTTAAACCCTAATAAAAAGCTTTAAATTCCAGAGGAATTAAATTCCTACTTCCTTTTGAAGATTTATATTCTGGAATAGAGTTGAACTCTGAATTTTCTGTAGGAATTAAATTCCTCATATATGTGGAGAACTGAATAGGGTTAAACCCTAATAAAAGCTTTAAAGAATTAAATTCCCATTCTCGGTTAAAGAATTATGATTAAGGGAATTAAACTCCCGTTGTTTCAACAGAACTAAGTTCTTAATTAGGGTTAAACCCTGTTTCTTTTTGTTCTGAAGGAATTAAATTCCCATAACACAGGGTCAAGCCCTAGTTTTATTTTAAAGGAATTAAATTCCTATAGTTTTGTGAGAATTGAATTCTCGTGCTTCCGTTCCCTCTCTATGCTTTGGATCTGCATGGCAGGATCTCAACCCATTGAGAATTAAATTCTCAACTCAAGGGGAGATATGCACTTTACAGATCCTCCATCAAAGAGAGAAGAAATATGTCCCTCTGTTCTATATCAGAGTTAAACTCTGTCGAGAATTAAATTCTCTTTTCTTTCAAGAAGCCTTCCTTCTCTTACCTAGGGTTTTCTTTTTGCAGAAGATCCAAATTCCTCAAAATATCGAGGCTCCCTCTCTTTTCTTCCTTCTGCCTCTCTATATTTTTGCATGTCTCTTGGCTCCTATTTATAGGAGAAGCAGCCGAGTCAATTAGTTTTTTGACGAATCTTCATTGAGAGATTTGATTTGCATCCATCATTCGTTTTGGACCTTTGGATTATTAGGTGAATTTTATTCACCATTGGATTTCAAATCCAGGGATTCTCCTTTGTTATTTCTGTTAGATTTAAAGGGGAAATCTTTCCAAGTTCAGGATTTTTCCATAGATAGACGATATTCAATCATCTTTAAATCTTTAATTCGGTTGGTTCCAGATAATCGCTTTCCTTTGGAAAGATTTGAATCTCTTTCAGAATTTAATTCTGTTAACAAAATGGGCTTTGAAAGCCGGTCACGTGTGACCACGTGACCCATGGTCACGTGTGGGCCCGTGACCCTCTTGGAACGAGCCTTCTTCCTTCTTTTTACGCTCTGTCTTCTGGTTGCTGCTTAACTATCACGTGCCACCACGTGACAACTGATCACGTGTGAACACGTAACCCTGGCATGGAGCCTTCTTCTCGATTTAACCGGAGAATGAGTCTGATGTTTTGAGTGTCACTGCCAACACGTGACCCTGGTCACGTGGAAGCACGTGACCTCTTCTGAAGCCTTTTTCTTGATTTTCTCAGGGAGCTGTTGGGTTTTGAAGCCGCTTTTGATTGTCACGTGCCAACACGTGACACAGGTCACGTGGGAGCACGTGACCCTTTCTGAAGCCCCTTTTCTTTGATGTATTTGGGAAACTGAATTTGCCTTGCTGATGCTTTTAGGTGTCACGTGCCAACACGTGACTGCTGGTCACATGTAAGCACGTGACCCTCTTCTGAAGCTTTTTCCATAAGCTTTTCTGATTTTAAATCAGGAAACAAATGCCCCCACAGCGTTGTTCTCACGTGTCCGCACGTGAGTGCAACGCTGTCACCTTTTATGACCGTTGGATTCCTTTAGGGATTTGGGAAGATGAATCGTTTCCATCGCCTTCTATAAATATAGGGGTCATCTCAGGGACGCCTCCACTTTGCTTGTCTTCCTCCTTGCAAACTTTCTCTGAGAATTTAATTCTCTTCTTTCAGAGCTTAGTTCTCTGCCTTGAAACAATTTTTAGAGTTTAACTCTGTTTGAAAGGACTTCTTTCCCTTAGGTAATGTTCTTGGGCAAACGATGGACTTTCACATTCTTCTGGATTTTAAATTCAAAACAAGAGTTTTACTCTTTTAATATGAACCCATTTCCTTCAAATTCATCAACAGGAACAGAAAGCCATTTTATCTTCAAACTGTAGCTCTCTTAGGGTTTAAGCGGCCCTTAGGGAAATGATGATGACAATCTATGGATTTTAATTCCTTCCCAAAATGTCTTATGGGAATTTAATTCCCTTTTCCAAAAGGAATTTAATTCCTGTGAAGAACTCAGTTTCTTCACATGGAGCCTTCTTGGGGCCTCTTGGCCCGAGGTTGTCCTTCTGCAATTGATGGAACAGGAGTTTTGTAATGATATCTTCTGTGGGAATTTAATTCCTTTGATCCTGTTGGATCTGTTGCGGGGCCCGAGACAGATTCGTCTCCTAGAGGGGATGTGTAGGGTCACCCGAGTCTCAGTCTTTATTTAATGGGGATATTCCCTTTGTTTTATTATATCTATTTGGTCTCATTATTAATAAGCCGTCATCCGGATTCTGTGGGGCCCATGTGTTTTGCAGCCAATAGTCCCAGAAAACTCTGCTGTTGCTTTCTTTAACTAGTCTTCATGTTCATGCATGGATCTATATCTCTGACTTTGCTTTTAACGGTCTCCTTTTATTGGATTTCAGGTGCGATGGCTTCTGTTCCCTGCTTTCCCTTTTCTCGCTCGGAGGCTGCTTTTCCTCAGTCGCCATCTGATGAGGAAGCGATGGCGATGATCCGGGCCCATGACCCGAACTGTACCAACCTTCTTCAATGGGGATCTTGGTATAGTCAGATTATTCAGGGTCGCCGGAGTTTCCTTTGCGCGGTACCGACGGAGCCCACTTTCCCATTCTTACCGATGGATACTCCGAGGATGGTTTTTGCTATGGAAATGCCTAACTGGACTCCAACGGGGAGGCTCGAGCCTTCGACGACCGGTATTCCGAACCATCCGATCCCGGCCATAGACATCTTGGGGCGGCGTATCTGCCAGGGTGAGGCCCACCCGTGGGGGCAGATCTATAAGATAGGGCTCACTCCCCGACACCCCACGGTCTATCTTCTCTGGGCTCGCTACATCCTTGCCACCCATCGTGCGCGGCTGCAGAAGGTCGGGCTTTATCAGGCAATATACACGTCACTCTTCCATTATAAGTCCCCGCATGTCTGGTGGGTTAAGGCGTTTTTGAACCAATGGAATCTTCCCACCAACACTTTCATTCTAGGAGATCGTGAGGTCTCGATCTCTCTTGCAGAATTTTATGAAATCTCGGGATTGCCAATCAGGGTTGCACAGTATGAGGAGTTGTTGCTTCCTGACGAGTATGTCTTTGAGCCCGAGTCTGCACCGGCTGACGGCTCGTCTGTTGAGAACGCCGTTCGCCATAAGCGCCCCAGCTTGATCAAGGCGCTGGGTATTTTTGATCGATTGTTCACTGAGTCTGAGTAGCAGGGTGTTACTTTTAAAAGCTTCATTTCCTGCTTCCTTCGTGAGGACGTCATATCGAAGACTGCTCCGAAGTTTGCTAACATCAAAGACCCCTTTGGGTTTGGTCCGAAGAAGCTACCGACCGCTGAATCGGACCTGCCACAATATTATATTCCCATCGTGTCGTCGATGTCTTTTGAGTCCGTTGCAGCACCCGGTATGGATGAGGAAACATTCTTCGTGGGGTTTGTCAGTGTTTGGCTCAGTTGGTTCGTTATCCCTATGCATCGCCGCTTCATGAGAGCTTCGGTTATCTACTCGGCTCATCGTGTTGCTGAGGGGACGCGATTGGCTATCGGCATCCCGGTGTTGGCGCATCTTTATCATGGGTTGGGCACCGCAGCTAATACCTCTACTCCTGGCGTGGATGTGGTAAACTTTTCGCTTCATTATTTCACGTCCTGGATCGAAATGCACGTATTGGGGGCTTTTTCCATGCATCAGAGGCCCTCATTTTATGATGCCTACCCCTTTCCACGACTTATGCGATTAGTGGATGCTTCTGCCGCCGACCCGACTCAGTTCGGGGCTATTCGGGTGCTGATTTCTCCTTACGCTGCCGCTGGCGGGATGGTTTTTAATGATCGGGTCTTGTCTACTCCCTCAGGTCCAGTTCAACAACTCTGGGATCTGTCAAAAGACAACGCACCTTCTTTGAAGCCCCGGAAGGCTGCGCACTTATATACAATTAGACCGGGCTACTTGGTGTTTCGCCAGGACAGTGCAGCTCTTTTCATGCGGTACAATCCGCATCGATTTGCCCGACAACTTGGATACGACCAGGGTGTTCCCTTCGAGGCTTTTATAGTCGCCCCAATCCCTTCGCTCGATGCCGTTCTCGATGCAGCTCATCATTTCATGAGGCTAAACACCGGCTCCCACATCATTGTACCTGAAGCTGAATACCTGCCCCGGTGCGTGGGCGCGTTTACGGGTTGGTATCTTCATCGGGTCAGCCCAATCATTCTTGAAGAAAGGAGGGTGCTTCTTGGCAACGATGCCCTTCCTCTGGTTCCAGGAGCTAAGCTGCGACCGAGGGCTCCGGTCCGCTTCCCTCTAAGGGATACCGGCACTGCGCTCATCCCAGGAGAATCGGAGGTGAACCTTACTCCAACGGCCGGTATGCCCCTGGGTTCCCGCTCGTGAGGTGGAAGGGCCCCGGTATTAGCACCACCGCCTGTGGCAGCACCGCCCCCCGTGGCATTGACAATGACAGTGTCATCCTCGGTCGTGGCACCAGGCGAGGGTAATAGAGATGAGGGCGTCGTAGGCGATGTGGGTCAGCGTCGCCCTAAGGCTTCGCGGGGGAGGAAACGGTCATCCTCGGCGACCGGCTCTGGGTCTAAGCGTCGAAGGAAGGTGGCCACTAATTCGCTCGATTCTTTGGCGGAGTCTGAGCCCACTCTTGAAGACGAGCCGTTGGCCCCGCAAGAGTCAGACGCTGGACTTCCTTTCCCGAGTTCGGCCGATGAGGAGGCCGCACAGTTGGCTGAGGCCATACGACGTTCCAAAGATGTGTCTCATAATGCTAGGGTTCCGAAGAAGTCCTATCCCGCTGTAATCTTTTACGAAGACCCTTCGTGGATTCGGCGGTGATTTATCGGTCCTTTGGAGGAATGGGGGGAGAGGGCTTTGAAGCAGGCCGCTTCAGAAGATGCAGCTGACGCACTTTCTTTATGGACCGGCGGCCATGAGTCCACTCTCGAACCCCGGCGAGCCCACCTCCTTGAGAAGGAGCAGCGGCTTGAAGAAGCCATATTGAGGGCTTCTTTGCGCATCGGTACGTTGTGGTTCTTTTCGTAGTTCTTCAGATTGTTTGTGCCCGTGCATATGTATCATTATTCTTATTTGAATCGTGCAGAATCTTCGACGCTGGGGGAGCTCCCTTCGGGCCTATTAAAGCTGAAGCCCGCCGAAATTCTCAATGAAGCCTTGCTTGATGTGGAGGGGGCTAATGAGGCTGCTCCTCTCGTGGTAGAGCCTCCAGCGGCGGTTCTTGATCAGGGAGCGTTTGCCCCTTTGGGGGAGGCTCCTTTGGAGGTCACCGTCCCAACGACTCTTACTGAGGGCGGCCCAGAGGCCGGAAGAGAGGTAGTCGGGACTACTCTTCCTTTGTTGAATCCTGACGTTACGGCGGAGACCGTTGAAGCTGCTATCTCCCCAGCTCAGAATGGGAGGAGTGTTGAAGGTAACCCTCTGTGTTTTAATTTAGCAACCCCTTCATAGTCTGAACTCTTTTATCTTTCCCAGAATTGCGTGGTTTGGCGGCCACGATCGCGGATCTGTCGCCTCGACAGTCATTTCAGTGTTTATTGGAGATGGCAGCTCCGCAGGCGATCTCCCCTCAGCGTATTGTCCTTTCCTCTGGGCAAGGTTAGTGTCATTCGCCATTTTTTCTTTTACTATAGCATTGTTACTATCTTGCGAAATGACGTTGATGTCTCTTATAGTTTTGGAAGCTGACGATGAGGTCGAGGTCGTCGAAGGGCCAGGGGAACCTTCAGCTCCTGCTTGCATGACTGTCGGTGGGTGACATTTTATTATAGTCCAGTTTGTTCTACATTTAAAAGCTTTACTAACATTTCCCAAATTTGAGCAGCTCTGCCAGTCTCCATGGCTTTGGAATCGCGCATCGTGATGCCGCCCGGTTCTTATGTTTTGCGGGCTTCAGAACGCTTGGCCCGATTGAGCCTTGTCTCCCTGTCATCTTTCGTCGAGGAGCTCCGTGCTGGTAGCGCGACCACGGCCGAAGCGTTTGCCGCTGAAGCTAACGGCTCTCTTCCTTTTCTCGCCACCTATCATAGCGAGGAGGTGGTGCGGGTCTGGGTGGAGTTCTGTAGGAAGGTGGAGGCTTGTTTGCACGCTCTTGAATGTTCTCGCCTTTCCTCGGAAGCCGTGGCTGCAAAAGCGGAGTTGCGGGGTCTGATAGCACGATGTGCGGCTAACATGACGTCATGCGAGAAGAGGCTTGGCCGTAAGTTCTCGGAGAGGGAATTGGCTTCTAAGGCGTTGAGCGAGCTTCAGGCCAGCCTCACAGCCAAGGCCAACAAAGCATACGAACTCTGGCGAGTGCTCCAGGAGTCCATAAAAGAGGTGGTGGCCCTCGATAAAGCTGCCACGTTCACTCGTGAGAGGGTCGAGGCTCATAAAGCCATCGAGAAAGAGCTCGAAGTTCGGCTTGCTTCGTATCAAGCTCAGCAAGCTCAGGCGGAGGCTCGTCTTCTGGAGATCTTGCGTCATGAAGCCGTGGCTCAGCAACAGAACGATGAGCTGGTGAAATTGCTGCACCGCCCGCCGGCTTGAGGACTTGTATCTTTTCCCCTTTTTTGTACGTACTCATGGATAAGAGTATCTTTCTTTTTTTGTTTCTGTCATGAATTGTACTTTGTATCCATTTTGGTTTATGAATAAAAGATACATTTTTCTTCTTAACGATGTGTCCCCTTTCATTGAATGCGTTTGTGGACAATTTATCTTGATCTCCTCGTAGGGCAGCGATAGCTTAAGACTCAGGGTTAAGATCTGCTTCCTAAGACTTTTGCATTTTAAGAGCCACAAGGGTCTCATAAAGAGCTTTTCTCCCTACAGGTCGAGAGGATCCCATATGTGTAAGTCCTTCTTAAGAATCGTGAAGGTTCTTAAGTGGGTTTTCCCTTGAAAGTCGTAAGGATCTCACAAGAGAGTTTTTCTTCCTCGCAGGTCGTGAGGACCTGCAAGTGTTGGATGTGGTCGCCCTTATCCGTGTTTCACGGGGTCAGGGGTCGCTCAAGGTATCGTAGTTTAAAGACATCACGGTCAAGGTTAAGGACCTGATAGTCCGTGGATTTAAGGACTCCACAGTCCGATGTTAGTTTTAAGACATCACGGTCAAGGTTAAGGACCTCATAGTCCGTGGATTTAGGGACTCCACGGTCCGATGTTTGGTCGCAGGGACCCGTCACCTCTTTGAAGACGTTGAGGAATTACAACGCCGAGTATCAAAGGAGTGAAGAGATGTACCCTTTAACCAAGGGAGAATCCGTAGGGAATCGGGATGGTTGATCGTTAGTTTTAAGACATTGCGGTCGAGGTTAAGGACGTCATAGTCCGTGGATTTAAGGACTCCACAGTCCGGTATTTGCTCTGGATGCTTCACACGGGTTCACTGCCGTGCTCGGCGAGGACCAGGCTCCGCTCTGGGCGTTTTCCGCGGGGTCAAAGAGTGACGTTATCCGCGTTCCACGTAACCAGGAATTTTGCACTAGATGCTTCACACGGGTTCACTGCCGTGTTCGGCGAGGACTAGGCTCCGCTCTGGATGCTTCACACGGGTTCATTGCCGCGCTCTGTGAGGACCAGGATCCGCTCTGGATGCTTCACACGGGGTCAAAGAATGACATTGTCCGCGTTCCACGTAACCAGGAATTTTGCACTAGATGCTTCACACGGGTTCACTGCCGTGCTTGGCGAGGACTAGGCTCCGCTCTGGATGCTTCACACGGGGTCAAAGAGTGACATTATCCGCGTTCCACGTAACCAGGAATTTTGCACTAGATGCTTCACACGGGTTCACTGCCGTGCTCGGCGAGGACTAGGCTCCGCTCTGGATGCTTCACACGGGGTCAAAGAGTGACATTATCCGCGTTCCACGTAACAAGGAATTTTGCACTAGATGCTTCACACGGGTTCACTGCCGTGCTCGGCGAGGACTAGGCTCCGCTCTGGATGCTTCACACGGGGTCAAAGAGTGACATTATCCGCGTTCCACGTAACCAGGAATTTTGCACTAGATGCTTCACACGGGTTCACTGCCGTGCTCGGCGAGGACTAGGCTCCGCTCTGGATGCTTCACACGGGGTCAAAGAGTGACATTATGCGCGTTCCACGTAACCAGGAATTTTGCACTAGATGCTTCACACGGGTTCACTGCCGCGCTCGGCGAGGACTAGGCTCCGCTCTGGATGCTTCACACGGGGTCAAAGAGTGACATTATCCGTGTTCCACATAACCAGGAATTTTGCACTAGATGCTTCACACGGGTTCACTGCCGCGCTTGGCGAGGACTAGGCTCCGCTCTGGACGTTTTCCACGGGGTCAAAGAGTGACGTTATCCGCGTTCCACGTAACCAGGAATTTTGTCGATTGTATCCGCATTTCACGGGATGGAGGTTTGACTGTTGGCGATATGTATACCGCCGAGCCATGGAACTGGGAGTTGCCGCTGTTTCGTTTAGCTTGAAGTTGTGTCCGTCGTTACGAGACGAGTGTTGAGACGATCTCCAGGTCTCCTTTGGCACGTCGAGATTTGGCTTCTTCTTCTTTGGTGAAACCTGGGGGGGGGGAAGAGTGTGACCCTTTCTTCGTTTGCGCCCCTGGATTGTATACAGGGATTGATGTAGCATCACCTGTAGGGCAAAAAGTTTCATTCTTTCATCATTTTTTTTATTCTTTCCGCGATGCTCTATCATTTCAGCATTTTATATCGCGAAAATCGCGATTGCCCAATCATTTCGGCTATTTTTCGCGGTGCCCAATCATTTCGGCTATTTAGTTTATTTTTACTCGCTGCTTTTTATTGCGAGTTGCCCAATCATTTCGGCTATTTTTCATGCATACATTTTTTTTACTTGCTGATTTTTATTGCAAGTTGCCCCATCATTTCGGCTATTTCGTATGCACGTATGGCTTGCTGTTTTTTTTATATATCGCGAGTGTGGTACTTGGGATCTGATACCAATCTTAGCATCAGCATCGCTGCGACTGGAATATTGCCAGGAGCGAATCATCATTTGCCATGAAAGAACTTGGGATTTGATACCGGTTTAGGCATCAGCATCGCTGCAACTGGAATATTGCCAGGAGCAAATCATCATTTGTCTCTGTCGATGTTGAACAAAGGTGGCTTAGAAAACAGGGTTAAGGTCCTGTCGACTAAGGCTTTTGACTTCATGAGCCGTAAGGGTCTCACAAAGGTATTTCTCCCTACAAGTCGTGAGGATCTTATAGGTGTATTTTCTCCCTAGGAATCGTGAGGGTTCCTAAGTGCATTGTTCCTCTGTAAGTCGTAAGGATCCTATGGGAGGGTTTTCTCCTTGTAAGTCGAGAGGATTTACAAGGGTTGTTTACCATGCAAACATATCCCTAGTCTCGGATGGGACTTAGTTAGGGGAATGTTTATTCGCGCCCGTGGATTGTATACAAGGGTCAATATTGGACTACTTGTAGGGCATCATCGAAGGTTGTGGGGGATTGCTTAAGCACAGGTTTAGGTCTCTGTAACTTAAGACTTTCAAATCTTACGAGCCGTGAGGGTCCCATAAGAGAGTTCTCCTTGCGAGTCGTGAGGATCTCGTAAGTGTATTTTCTCCTTAGGAATCGTGAGGATCCCTAAGTGTGTTGCTCCTTTGTGAGTCGTAAGGATCTCACGCAGGTGGTTTCTCCTTACAAGGTCGAGAGGACCCTATAAGTGTCTTTTGACGAGGTTGCGCCCTTTCGGGTTTTCACAAACACTCGCCGGTAGTCCTGCTGTTTTTACTCACGGAGCCCTTTTGGGTTTTCATCCGTGCCCATTTTGCTCATGGACATACCGTTTTTTTTTTAATATTCTTTTTCTCTTCTTTTTTTTTTTACAAGGTCGCGCCCTTTCGGGTTTTCACGAATACTTGCCGGTAGCCCTGTTGTTTTTACTCACGGAGCCCTTTCGGGTTTTCATCCGTGCCCTTTTTGCTTATGGACATACCGTTTTTTCATCATTTTTTTTTATATTTTTCTTTTTCTCCTTTTTTTTTTATCTCGTCAGCCTAAGGATGCTGCGGTAGTAGTTTAGGGACGTTTCGGTCCGTCGTTAGTTTAAGGACATTTCGGTCCGTCGTTAGTTTAAGGACGTATCGGTCCGTGGTTACTTTAAGGACGTATCGGTCCGTTGTTAGTTTAAGGACGTATCGGTCCGTTGTTAGTTTAAGGACATTTCGGTCCGTTGTTAGTTTAAGGACATTTCGGTCCGTTGTTCAGGGGAGGACCGGCTACTGCTTGTAAAGTCTAAGCTTAGGAAGATAGCGAGCGGACATAGTCGTCGTCATCTATCATTGACCCAGGCTGTGGCTCATTAAGCATAGTACTTCTTTAAGAAGCGGTCGTTTATTGGCCTTAAAGGCCTTTCACCGTGCATGTCCATGAGTAGATAGGCTCCACCCTGGTAGACCTTGTCTATGATGTACGGGCCTTCATAGTTTGGCTCAAATTTTCCCCGCTTGGCACGATTGGGGATCATAGGTCTTTTGACCACTGGTACGAGTTCGCCTTGGCGGAATGTCCTCGGCCTGGTCAATCTTTCATACGAGCGCGTCATCTTTGCTTTGTAGGCTTCTAGATGTTGTTGCGCTATGAGCCGGGTTTCATCGAGGGCATCAAGCTCCTCAAGCCGAAGGTGAGCGTTTTCTTCGTCCGTCAGCTCGCAGTGGACTGCCACTCGTAGAGAGGGTAACTCTATCTCAAGGGGGAGCACTGCTTCCGTCCCAAATACCAACGCGTACGGCGTTGCGTTCGTGGCCGTCTTGAATGTAGTTCGATAAGCCCAAAGGGCTTCTTGCAGCTTCTCGTGCCAATCTCTCTTGTTCCGGGAAACGGTCTTTTTTATGATCTTCGTCAAGGTCTTATTGAAGGCCTCGGCCAGACCGTTAGCTCGTGGGTTGTAAACTGAAGAATATCTCCAGTCTATATTGTGCTGCCGCGCGAAGCGGCTAATCTTATGGCTTCTGTAGGCTGGCCCGTTATCGGATATAATCCGCCGTGGGGTTCCAAACCGATAGATGACGCGCGTCTTGAAGAAGTGGAGGATATTCTCTGTCTTCACTTCCCTCAGCGGTACTGCTTCTGCCCATTTGGAGAAGTAATCAGTTGTCGCCAGGATGAAACGATGTCCCCGAGACGATGCTGGCTCGATGGGGCCAACCATGTCAGTCCCCCACATTTCGAATGGCCAGCTGGCCACCGTTGGGTGTAGTGGGTTCGGATGTTGGTGGATAAAGTCTCCATGAATCTGGCACGAGTGGCATTGCTTCGCATACTCGAGGCAGTCCTGGGTCATCGTGGGCCAATAGTAACCCATCCGTTTAATTTTTAACTTCATCTTTGGGCCTGCTTGGTGAGAACCGCAGAGTCCGTCGTGAACTTCCTGAACGACTCTTTCTGCTTCGTCAGGTCCTAGGCATTTCATCCATAGAGAATCAAACGATCTTTAGTATAGAGTGTCATTAACAAAAGCAAAAAATAGAGCTCGTTTGATGAGCTGATGTCTTGAAGACGCTTCTTCGGGCATTCGGTGGGACTTAAAGTAGTCTATGAAGACTTCCCTCCAGTCCTCGGCCTTCTCGCGGTCTTTTATTTGTAGGGTCGCCTGCTCAGTCGCACCCTTCTCTTTATATAATTCCGGAGGTATTTCTGCCGGGGCGAGCACTCGACGGCTTTGTACCACGATTCTGACGTCATCAAGGTTCTCGTCAGCCAGTTCTTTAGCAAGTTTGGCCAACGCGTCTGCTTTGCTGTTTTCCGCACGCGGTATGTTCTCCAAAGTATAGGAGGGAATTTGGGTCAATAGTTGTTGCACCTTTTCGCCGTACTTCACCAATTCTGGTTTGCACGTTTGGTAGTCACCATTTACTTGACTAACGACCAATTAGGAATCCCCGTATATAAGGAGATTTTCGATTCCCATGTCGATGGCGATCTCGAGGCCTGCTATCAGAGCTTCGTATTCAGCTTCATTGTTTGTCCTCGGCTCTGTTAAGGAGAAGGCGAAGCGCATTATCCCTCCTTGTGGAGTTGCGAAGATGAGGCCTATCCCCGATTTGATCATTGGGATACCCTGTTTCTGTTTCTTTACGGAGGATGCTCCATCGAAATAGAGTTCCCATCGGGTACTACCACCGCCAATCGCATCAAATGCATGCTCGTCTGGCAACTCGCAGTTCAGAGGAGAACCAGCAGGTACTGGATGCTCAGCGAGGAAGTCGGCAATGGCCTGGCCTTTCACTGCCTTAAGAGGTCGATACGTTATTGAGAACTCCATCAGGAGTAGAGCCCATTTAGCGAGTCGACCCGTCAATATAGCCTTTGACATCAGATATTTAAGAAGGTCCACCTTCGAGATGAGACGGACTTCATGTGCCAACGCATAGTGCCTGAGCTTTGTTATCGCGAAGATTAACGCCAAGCAATGTTTTTCAATGGGAGAGTAGTTGCTTTCTGCCCCCAGCAGAACTCGACTTAAGTAGTATAGTGCTCTTTCTTTCCCTTGGTCGTCCTCTTGTGCCCATAATGCGCCTAAAGAACCTTCGAGGGCGGTTGTATAAAGAATGAGAGGTTTTTCTTTAACCGGAGCAGCCAACACCGGCGGGTTCTGCAGGTATTGCTTGATCTCGTCTAACGCGCTTTGGCATTTTTGATCCCAGACGAATGGGGTTCCCTTCTTCATCAGGTGACTGTAAGGATGGCATTTGCCTGAAAGATTAGCGCTAAACCGCCGGATGTATGCGAGCTTCCCTTGGAGAGACCGCAACTGTTTGAGGGTTCTTGATGGAGGAATTTCCATGATCGCCTTGATCTTAGATGGATCTATTTCGATACCTCGATGTCGAATGATGAATCCCAGGAATTTACCCGAGGAGACTCCAAACGCGTATTTGAGGGGATTCATCTTCAAATTATATTGACGAAGGCGTTGAAAGACAGTCTCCAGATGTTTTAAATGCTCTTCGTACGACATGCTCTTCACTACAAGGTCATCGATATAGCACTCGACGATGTCATGTATGAGATCGTCGAAGATCTTTGTCATGGCCCTTTGATAGGTAGCACCGGCGTTCTTTAGACCAAAGGGCATAACCCTGTAGCAGAATATACCCAAAGGGGTCCGGAAAGCGGTGTGCTTCTGGTCTTCGGGATGCATCTTTATCTGATTGTATCCTGATGAGCCGTCCATAAAGGAGAAAACCTCATGAGTGGACGTGTTATCTATCATTAGCTCGGTTACCGGTACTGGGAAATCGTCCTTCGGGCAAGCTTTATTGAGATCCCTGAAATCCACGCATATGCGTACCGTCCCATTTTTCTTCATTACCGGGACGATATTGGCGATCCAGTCGGGATATTGGACTTCTTGGATAAATCCAGAATCGATCAGCTTCTTGACTTCGGCGTTGATGCTCATTTCAAGCTCGAGCCGCATCCTTCTTGGCGCCTGCTTGACCGGCTTGATATCCGGGGATATTGCTAACTTATGCACAGCAATCTCCGGATCTAATCCTGGCATCTCGGAGTAGTTCCACGCGAAGCAGTCTTTATGTCGTAGAAGCACGTTTTTTAAAGCAGCCACCCTTTCCTCAGATAGCAGCTCGCTGACAAATGTCGGTCGCGGGTCGTCTGCCGATCCCAACTCAATCTTCTTGAGGTTATCTGCAGTAGTATGTATGCCATCTTCCAGTTCTTTCGGAGCTGGCGGAAATTCTGAGACCACCTCATCATCGCTGTTCTCAAAGCACCAGGGAAGGTCATCCATATTCTCGGGCTCTTCTTTTAATATCGTAATCGTGTAACGGGTGCGAATCCGCTTCCAGGACTGAGGTGGATCTGGTTTTGCTTTTGCGGCTTTGGGTTCGTGCTTTTGTGGCGGCGTTACCCTCCAGCCGTCGGATAAGGCGAATCTGCCAAGCT
The DNA here is from genome assembly GCA_030015575.1 of Agapanthus africanus. Taxonomy (NCBI): domain Eukaryota; kingdom Viridiplantae; phylum Streptophyta; class Magnoliopsida; order Asparagales; family Amaryllidaceae; genus Agapanthus; species Agapanthus africanus. The sequence continues at coordinate 1,176,305 of JASDDO010000285.1, read as the reverse complement.
GATACTGATCCTCGACCCAATTCTTGAAGGCGAAGCAATCTTCGAGAGAATGACCTATCACTCGATGGTAAGAGCAATAGTCTGGGAGTGAGGCTTCGCCTGCTTGTTCGGGGTGTTTAGACTCCGGCAATGTAAGCATTTGGTGCTTTAGGGCAAGATCGAGTATCTTCTTCGTCTTTTCCCGAGGAAACGAGTATGCTCGACCCATTTTCTTCATGAGGGATAGGTCAATAATGCTCGATTCCCATTTGCGTGGCTTCTTAGCCCTGCTTTGCTGCTGTTGAGCGCCTTTTTGGCCTTTCGACTTATTTCTGCTTTTGCGTTGAGCCTTCTTTACATCAGGTTGACAAGGAGCGGCATTTTCATCTTTTACAGCCTGTTGAAGAAGGCGTTGCGTCTTGGCTTTCTCGTAGATGGCCGTCTCGCGGTTGTGGTCTTCCCGAGCTTTCTGACCCACTTTCCTGATAGGGTTGTCCATTCGTTGTTCAAACGACGGACTCGGCATTTCAATCGCGGGATCTAGTTTTGATGAGGGGTTGGCATCTCCTGACAGGGCGTCCTCTTCTTCATCAAAAGTATATATAGCGTAGATGCTGTGGGCCCGTCCCCGTTTTCCGGTTCTCGCGTATCCAAGCCCAAGTGTTTCCATTTTCCCGTTGGGCAATTTGCGTTGAGTCCCAGGGACATCCCAGATCCTGTTGTAGAACCCAGCTTGTCGAACAGTCTGTTTTAAGGGTACTCCTTGGCGCTTCAATAGCCTCTTTAATCCATTTGTATAGTATCTGGGCAGACGGATGGGTTGGAGCCTGTCGAGTGTAGCATCCGCGCCATGCCAGATCTCCTTCTCTACTTTCGACTCTGAGGATTGGTAGAATAGGATCGCCTTCTCACCCTTTTGCCTGGGAGGGACGTAAAATGTTCACAGGTCCTGCATATTGTGAGCTTGAAGTGTGTCGAGATCCTTGTAGTATTCTCGCGGTACCATGGTGATTTGCAAACTATGGTCATCGCCAGGGGGTGTTTGTATTGACAGCCGATTGGAGAACACGGCATTAACTTCATCTTCTGAATCACTTCTGAAGACCAACATGGGGACGGGCGTCCCCAGGTTGTTGCGTTGAGATGGCCCTGCATAAACTATCTCTTCCTCTTCTTCGGCATCGCTCCCGAAAACAGGGATGGTGGCGGCGGTTTTGTTTTCCGGGTTGCGACACCTTTCTGTATCCTCGAAATCTGGCAAAAAGTACTTCGCATCTTCGTATTTGCGGACTTCGTTCACGGAGAATGGGTTCAACTCACCTGTTACGGTATACTCGAAACCATCCTTAAAGTACTTCATACACTGATGTTGCGTAGAAGGGATGATGTTGTACTCGTGTAGCCAAGGACGGCCGAATAAGGCGTTGTAGCAGGTCTTGGCTTCAATGACATGGAATTTGACGTCTGTGACGAGAAGTCCGAAGCGTAATGTTAGTATTACAGATCCGAGAGTCCGTGACGATTGTGAATCGAAACCGGAGATAGTGATTTTGTCACGAGCGAGGTGCTGCACACTCATGCAGATTTCCTTCAACACCCGAACATTAAGGAGATTGACGGAGGATCCATTATCCACCAGGATCTTGCCTATCCTGATATCATGGCAGTATCCAGAGACATATAGGGGACGGTTGTGGTCGCACGTCCCGAGAAGGAGGTCTTCGTCACCGAAAGTGATGTCGGCCGTGTGCACTTCCTCTAGTTCATCCTTCATCCTTTCAGTGGCGAGGAAGGCTTGAAATTGCTCAGGTTCTTGTAACGCCTTAATTAGTGAGTCTCGCGCCTCTTTTGATAATAGGAGGGCATCGAGAATGCTAAGCTGAGAAGGTAGCTTCCTTAGGTGCGCTAGGATGTTATAGTCCACTTTACCCTTTCTAGGAGGGTCTTTGGCAACCAGCTCTCTCATGACTTGGTCATCTAAAGTGATATCTTCAGTGACCCTTTCCTTTCCCTTATCTTTCCTACTCGCGGGCCCGAGATTCTTTTCTGGGAGTGTGCGATTGCGCAGCTGAATGTTCTCGCAGGCCTCCGATTTCTCCTTTTTCCCTAAAACAGATTCTTTAAAGAGAGGGCCCAGAGCCATTTCTTCATCAGAGTCGCTCCCAAAGGTGAGAACTTGTGACCCCCTGGCGTTAACCATGTAACAGTTGCCAGTAGTTCTGTTGTGCCCATCGACGGTACTTCTTCGCTCCCGACGGATCTTGCGTTTCATGCGCTTAAAATGTTGCCGATGAGCAACATATCCTTGCAACCATATCTTAAAGGCGTCGCACTCCTCCGTGGGGTGTGAGATTTTCCGATGATATGCGCAATAATCAGGGTGCCTCTCCACCCCATCGTGCGTGTTTCCTTCCGAGGGTGGTAGCTTCATTCCCATTGACATGGCTTTGGCAAACCTTTTCCTCGTCTTGAATATCTTCTTGTCTACTTTGGATGCCTTTCGCTCTGACAGGGGTAGTTCAACTCTTTCGTTCAGTCGCCTGCGTTTGGCTCCTTCTGAAGCGGCCATCTCACGCTCCTGATCCGCTTTACTTTTTAGGCGAATCTCGTCTAGAAAAGCGTCGATCATTTCGTCTGTTGGCCATGCACGCTCTGGTACAGGCTCTGCCTCCAGCTTCTTAGTGCCAGGAGTTTTCCCATCATCGGTAAACGAGTGGGAGATTACGTTACAACTCGCCACATATCCTTCGGATTCATCCGACGAGCTCTCTCCATCATCTTCCTCTTGAAAGATGTGGTTGAGGAACTCTTGCAGTGTGACAGGAGTTTGCGCCTTTTGATTGTATTCTTCCAGCGCGTCGATTTGCTTTTGCAGTTTGTGTGCTCGTTTCCAAGCTTCACGGACTTCTTAGATTTCTTCTTCTTTTTCTTCGAAGATTTTGACGGTTGGGCGTGAGTATTTAGGCCCTTATCGCGAGTCTTCGTAGTTGGGCGAGGCTTCAACATTCCTTCGATAATTTGAGGTTCAAGAGGGTCCTTCCATTCGATCGCAGGGCACGCATGAAGGTCTCTCAGCATTCTTTTGGTTTTAGTTGATAGCACGACCTCCCATGGAGCTTCTTCAATAAAAGAACAGGTTGCCCCCGGTGTATCCGCTTTCCTAGGAGTATGCGGCTGTGGTGGGTTCACCTTCCACTTTTTGGACAGTATAAACTTCCCCTGGAGGTACTGATCTTCAATCCATCCTTTGAAGACGAAGCAATCTTCGATCGGATGACTTACCGTTTGATGGTAAGGGCAATAATTAGGGTTATTCACCTCCGTGGGTTGCGGCGGTCGCCTTGGATTTGGTAGGTTTATAAGTCTGTTGCGTATTGCCAGCTCGAATAACCGTTTCGTCTTGTCTCGTAGGAACGAGTAAGGACGTTTCATCTTTTCATTATAATACCGGCGTCTTTCTTCCAGTTGATCTGCCGGTTTCGGGGCGTTAGGTTGCTGCTGGGCATTTGCGACAAAGGTTGCCCTTCCTTTACCCTTGTCATTCCGAGGTTCCGACTTCGGGGGAGGTGGTCTATGACCCATCTGGTCCATCTGAGCCAACTTGTCGATTAAAGCCTGGAATGTGGTTGGCTTAAAGAACATCATAAACTGGGAGATAGTTGCGTGGGGGTCTAGGGTTCCCACGAACATGCCCACTGCGGGTGCCTCCTCAATGCGTTGTTTGCATCTCGACCACAAATTCCGCCAGCGTATAGCATACTGGACCCAGGTTTCGCTTGGTTTTATCCTGGCGTTAATCAGTGCTGTTATTGGAGTGCGTTCGCTGGCACTTGCGAATCGCTGAGTGAATAACAACTCCATTTCAGCGAACGTCTTGATAGAATCGTTCGGGAGTTCCGAATACCATTCGAACGCTGTTTCTGATAAGCTGCCCACGAACTGGCGAAGCAACAGTTTATCATCACCGTCGGTGTTACCGCAGAGGGCCCGAAACTGGGCAACATGTTGATGGGGATTGCCGGTCCCCTTATACACGTGGAATTTCGGTATCGTATAGCCTGGCGGGTATTTAATTTAGTCGTACCAGCTTGGATACGGCCGGCCCGTCTTTACGACTTGACCAGCTGCCTCAGTCGCATGATGAACCCGGATTTGCTGGGCTATATAGTCAACCAAGTCAGCTTTAGAGATCGTCTCTTCCTTGGCCGTTGAGGGGGCTGGCGGTGGATTTGACGTTTCTCCTCGGTCGTCTTCAAGAACGATTGGGGGATCCTCGGCGGGTAGGTCCTACTGGATCATCATTCCTATCATATCTTGGAAGAGAAGGCCCATACGCTGTATGTTGGTTACTTGTTCGGCAGCCTCTGTGTCCTTTTTCTCCAGTATCCGGCGAAGGAATTCAGCGTCGGTTTCTTCCTCCTGGCGTGCGTCTGAGGACGTTTCTGGGCTTTCTTTTGGCCCGGTAAGTGCGGCCATAGCATTCATCATTTCTTGGAGCTTTTGCTGCTGCTCATGGGCTTTGGTCACCGACCGTGTAAGCGGTCTATGACCCGTGGACGCGCGGCTGTCTTCTTTTCCTGACGCCATGTATACGGTGTGGACCATCATGCCCCCAGACTTAGGGCGTCTGGGCTTAGTGCTATTAGCTGTCGTTGCAGGCTGGGGGATCTTCTCTGGCTTCCTCCTTTCATGAGCCATGGAGGTTGAGGGGGCCGTTGAGGTGGGCATCCAGACAGCCTTTCGGGGTTTAGCCTGGTGACCAGCTTCTGGTTGGATTTTCAGCTTCTTGTGCTGGGGGGAGAAGTTTGGATCGATGATCGAGTCTCGGGCCTGTCGCCAAACCTTATAGATTTTGGAAGACAGCCGTTGAGGGGATCGGGGCTGTTCTGATTTTATTTCCACAACCTTTCTTAATGGGGGAGGAGACCTCTTTAGCACTGCAGTGGGAGAATTCCTTCGTACCTTATTTAGCATCTCGAAGCTGTTCCCAGTTGGAACAGCAGCATTAACTTCTGCCATCGGGGCTGATGGAGTTAACCCGGAGGGGGAGTTGCCCCCAGCCTTCCTTACTCGGCGCCAATGGCGACGTCGAGCGTGTCGAGCGGACGGCGTTGGGTCAGCGGTAAGAATGGTTTCGTCTTGCCCCCTGTGTAAGTGGGGGGTCGCTGTTGGTGTTATCCTGTCAAAGACCGACGTCTTTTGGGTAGCAGGGGCGGGAGCTGAAGCCGTCAATCTTGTAAAGACCGACTTTTTGGCCAGAGAAGCCGCCTTGGCGATTTCGGGAGCAGGAGCAGCCACTTTCTTAGAAGCAGCCTTCTCCAGGATTGCAGACCTCATGATGGGTCTACCGGATTTCTGGCCCAATCTAGAGAAGACCGAGGCGCTGATGTTGGGCGACCCGTTGAGATGAGCCGCGGCAGGGGTAAGACGATCAAAAACCGACTTCTTGGGAGCTTCCTTTGTCAGCACTGGCGCCGTGAAGCTTGTTGGTGGGAGTATAGTCCCGAAGAACAATCCGGTAGTGGCCTGAGTCACCTGGTCCACCGGCATTGTGAATAACGAAGCAGCTTGGGGTCCGTAGGCTATACCTCCTGGCGAGGCAAAGCGTTGGTCGCAATTGCAGTCTGAGCAGTTGGAGAATTTCACGGAAGTAAAAGCCATCGATCCTTTGCTTTCTGCAATAAGCGAGACGCCAATTCTTAGTATCTTGAAACCCAAGGGCCACCATTAGCGAACCGCGATTGGTTCGCAAATCACGACACACGAAGTGTGGAGTGGAAAGAGGAAAAGGTCCCACCGGGCGTGCCAGAATCTGTTCCCCTCCGAACGGCGGCCGAGACGCGGGGACGTCCATGCCTGAGGTTCGGGGCAGATGCTAATTGGTGCTATCCGTCCACCTCTCCGAAGATACCAAGTTGATTTATGGCACCGTGTATCGAAGGTTTGAACGGATGCGTCCGATGTAGCAGACTTCGTCAGATTCCCCCTCACTTGAGGGTTTTTTTTTATTGTGGGGACGCTCTTCCCTGCAGGCGCAAGCCCCTGCAGTTAATTATGCTACCGCGTTGCGGTAACAACTTTCTCCTTCTCCAGATGGTCACTTCGTGTCGTGTGTTTTTGTTTTATTTGTAGTTGCCCATGGATTGTATACGGAGACTGAGTTATGTCGTCGCCTGTAGGACGTGGACTAGTCCAAATCCGTATTTATCTTAGATTTGGGTTTGGGGGTTTGATTTGAGGATACGTTAGCCATATTTGAGGCTAAGATCAACTCAAACGTTTGTTAAGGATACGTTAGTCTAACTTGAGACTAAGACCAACTTAACGGGATCGTTTAGATCCGACAAAAGAGCATTTGGGGCTCTATTACTCCAGTTTAGGGACATAGTGGTCCATTGAATGTATGGCCGTCGGGACCCGTCACCTCTCTGACGACGTTGAAGGATTACAACGACAAATATCAGAGGAGTTCAGAGATGTACCCTTGAACCGAAGTTGATTGGGGGGATTCATAGTCCAGTCTGTTTGAAGGTTTAAGGATACGTTAGCTATATTTGAGGCTAAGATCAACTTAAACGGGATCGTTTAGATCCGACAAAAGAGCGTTTGGGCTCTATTGTTCCAGTTTAAGGACATAGTGGTCCATTGCTAGTTTAAGGACATTGCGGTCCGTAGGTAGTTTAAGGACATTGCGGTCCATAGGTAGTTTAAGGACATTGCGGTCCAGGTTAAGGACGTCGTAGTCCATGGGTTTAAGGACCCCACAGTCCATTGTTAGTTTTAAGATATCTCGGTCGAGGTTAAGGACGTCGTAGTCCATGGGTTTAAGGACCCCACAGTCCGTTGTTAGTTTTAAGACATCTCGGTCAAGGTTAAGGACGTCGTAGTCTATGGGTTTAAGGACCCCACAGTCCGTTGTTAGTTTTAAGACATCTCGGTCAAGGTTAAGGACGTCGTAGTCCATGGGTTTAAGGACCCCACAGTCCGTATCAATATGTGGTCATCGGGACCCGTCACCTCTTTGAAGACGTTGAGGGATTACAACGTCAAGTATCAAAGGAGTGAAGAGATGTACCCTGGAACCAGAGTGGATTAAATAGTCTTTGGCCCAATTTGGGATCAAGACCAATTGATTATGTTATGAGCCCATTAGTCCAGTTAATTACGAATTGAGGACTTATGGCTATCTTGGGCTAAGTCCAATCATGTCTGGAATATTGACTTCCTGTTGGTCCCTTGAAGGAGAGGCTTTGCCTCTATCCATTCGGCCAATTGGGCCAGTGTCTAATGTTAAACACTAAAGACGAATCAGTGTTGAACACTGGGAATAAGATTGATAAGTTAGTGTTTCAACACTAAAAGATAGTTGGTGTTAAACACCAGCAACCAGGCTTTCAGATTAGTGTTGAACACTAAAACAGTCCAGTGTTAAACACTGGCAACAGGAGTCCCAAACTAGTGTTGGATACTACGGTAATCAGTGTTGAACACTGCAAATATAGTTCTGTGCTTAGTGTTGCACTAAGGCCAAACAATGTTTTGTCACTGAATTCAGGGGTTCCGTTTTAGTGTTTAATCACTAAGGCAAGAGGGGTCACGTGGCAACACGTGAGAGCGCCCTCCCTTCACTTGTTCTTCTGAGACTATGCATCTTTTAGAGCATCACGTGCCATCACGTGACGGGGATTCAAGCGCTTATGTGTTAAAGCTTCTGTCAAGAGTCACGTGAGTCACGTGAGGCACTGCCTCTAGAGGGCTTTCTGTAGATCTTTTTTTTGGGGGGGGAGGGTCACGTGGTGGCACGCGACCCTGCCTCTATGTATGTTGTTTAGAAGATTTGTTAATCTTTTTTCAGGAATTAAATTCCTCATATGGTTAAACCCTAATAAAAAGCTTTAAATTCCAGAGGAATTAAATTCCTACTTCCTTTTGAAGATTTATATTCTGGAATAGAGTTGAACTATGAATTTTCTGTAGGAATTAAATTCCTCATATATGTGGAGAACTGAATAGGGTTAAACCCTAATAAAAGCTTTAAAGAATTAAATTCCCATTCTCGGTTAAAGAATTATGATTAAGGGAATTAAACTCCTATTGTTTCAACAGAACTAAGTTCTTAATTAGGGTTAAACCCTGTTTCTTTTTGTTCTGAAGGAATTAAATTCCCATAACACAGGGTCAAGCCCTAGTTTTATTTTAAAGGAATTAAATTCCTATAGTTCTGTGAGAATTGAATTCTCGTGCTTCCGTTCCCTCTCTATGCTTTGGATCTGCATGGCAGGATCTCAACCCATTGAGAATTAAATTCTCAACTCAAGGGGAGATGTGCACTTTACAGATCCTCCATCAAAGAGAGAAGAAATATGTCCCTCTGTTCTATATCAGAGTTAAACTCTGTCGAGAATTAAATTCTCTTTTCTTTCAAGAAGCCTTCCTTCTCTTACCTAGGGTTTTCTTTTTGCAGAAGATCCAAATTCCTCAAAATATCGAGGCTCCCTCTCTTTTCTTCCTTCTGCCTCTCTATATTTTTGCGTGTCTCTTGGCTCCTATTTATAGGAGAAGCAGCCGAGTCAATTAGTTTTTTGACGAATCTTCATTGAGAGATTTGATTTGCATCCATCATTCGTTTTGGACCTTTGGATTATTAGGTGAATTTTATTCACCATTGGATTTCAAATTCAGGGATTCTCCTTTGTTATTTCTGTTAGATTTAAAGGGAAAATCTTTCCAAGTTCAGGATTTTTCCATAGATAGACGATATTCAATCATCTTTAAATATTTAATTCGGTTGGTTCCAGATAATCGCTTTCCTTTGGAAAGATTTGAATCTCTTTCAGAATTTAATTCTGTTAACAAAATGGGCTTTGAAAGCCGGTCACGTGTGACCACGTGACCCATGGTCACGTGTGGGCACGTGACCCTCTTGGAACGAGCCTTCTTCCTTCTTTTTACGCTCTGTCTTCTGGTTGCTGCTTAACTATCACGTGCCACCACGTGACAACTGATCACGTGTGAACACGTGACCCTAGCATGGAGCCTTCTTCTCGATTTAACCGGAGAATGAGTCTGATGTTTTGAGTGTCACGTGCCAACACGTGACCCTGGTCACGTGGAAGCATGTGACCTCTTCTGAAGCCTTTTTCTTGATTTGCTCAGGGAGCTGTTGGGTTTTGAAGCCGCTTTTGATTGTCACGTGCCAACACGTGACCCAGGTCACGTGGGAGCACGTGACCCTTTCTGAAGCCCCTTTTCTTTGATGTATTTGGGAAACTGAATTTGCCTTGCTGATGCTTTTAGGAGTCACGTGCCAACACGTGACTGCTGGTCACATGTAAGCACGTGACCCTCTTCTGAAGCTTTTTCCATAAGCTTTTCTGATTTTAAATCAGGAAACAAGGGTAAGAACCTCTCGGTCTACGGGCGCTTCGGGGAATCCGCCTTCTGAGCGGACGAACGGGAAAGAAGTGTCGAAAGACATAGTACCTGCGCGGAAAAGAACAAATTTTCAGCCGCCAATGCTACAATTTAAGTTCTGTCACTAAGTACTTTAAATCGGTACCACACTGCAATGCAGTGAAAAGGGACCAAAAGGGACCCATATAATCCAGATGACATTGCATCATTAATAAAACAGCCTCATCAATGAGGAAATCCTCAATTGATTCTCATTTAATGAGAATTCCTCGGGCCAGAGAGTAAATGTCCCCTTGAGAGCAGTGCTCTATGGCAAAATGACATCTGTCAGATTCTAATGATGAAGGAATAAAATTCCTCAAGAAAATTCTAAGAGCCTTGCTCTATAAAAATGATGGAATAACCCATCAGAGAACTTAAAGTAAAGTTATAACGGAATAAAAATTCCATGATTTTTAAGATCCATGAACAAACTCTTAAGAGTTCTTTATGAAAGATTAATAAATCTATGTGATTTGAAAAGAGCAAAGCTCTGTTAATGGGTTAAGAAACCCTGAAAAGGATCTCTTAAGATCTAAGATCTAACAAGAGCAAAGCTCCGTTAATGGGTTAAGGAACCCTAAGAAAGATTTCTTTAGCTCTATGGGTTCAAGAGAGCAAAACACTGTCAACAAAACCCTAAAAAAGGTTTTCTTTAGATCGAAGATCTATGAAGAGCAAAGCTCTATTAATGGATGAAACCCTAGATTATTAAATGATCTACTCAAAGATTTAATCTTTACCTAAGATTTTGATAAAGTTCCGTCCTTAAGAAAGTTCTTAAGCCAAAGAGCTATGCTCTGCAAGAGAATAAAAATTCTCAGAAGGAAGAAGATGAACAGAAATCATCCTGAGGGCCAAGAGTCCTATTTATAGGCACTGAGATGCCGTTTCAACTTTTGAGTTGATCTAAGGGCGCAGATGTTGCCACCGCTGCACTGACATGTGGGCCACGTGAGCGCAACGGTGGGGGGTTGCATTTGTTTCCCCCAATCAGAGCAAAACTCTATTCAAAATTCAAATTTTGAAATGAAGCAACACTTCAGAAGCAGCGCCAAGTGCACTGCACCCTAAGCAGCGCATCACGTGCAAAGCACGTATGCGCTAGCGCCAAGTGCACTACGCCCTAAGTAGCGCAGCGCACCACGTACAAAGCACGAGTGCGCTAGCTCTAAGTGTGCTGCGCTCTAAGCAGCGCACCACGTGCAAAGCACGAGTGCGCTAGCGCTAGAACTAAAAGCTCCCCACCGTCAGATCAAAGATCTAATAATAATGATAAATCATTAATTAATCGGAATTAAATTCTGTTAAGGAAAGATTCCTCAAAATATTTCCAAACAAAAAGATTGTGCTCTGTAAATCAGAGCATCGTTGGATCAATGATCCAATGGTGATTAAAAATCACCAAAACACAGAATAAATTCTGTTTAGAGGAAATTCCCCAATCTTGTTAAAAACAAGAAGATTGCCTTCTGTAAATCAGAAACCCTTGGATCAAAGATCCAACGATGGGAAAATCCCCAAATCAATTGGAGAAAAGATCTCCTTAACTGATTGAACAAATCAGCTTGCCCTATATAAAGGCCCCAAGACTTCAAGTCTCGAGATAGACAGAAACAAATAGAGGAACCCCCATAAGCTTTAAGAAAATCTTAGAAAGAAGAGCCAAGCTCTCGATAGAAGAACAACTTTTCTTCAATGTAAAAGAACAGAGATAGAGAGATGAAATCTTCTCATATTAAAAAAAGAATTCTCTTCTTTAAGATCATAGATCTACAAGACCAAGGTCTTTCACAAGGAGATCAAAGGATCTCATCATGAAATAAAAAAGAAGAACATAATTCTTCTCACAGATCATAGATCTACAAGACTTAGGTCTTTTATACAAAGAGATCATAATATCTCACTATAAAAGAGGGGGGGAGGAGAATACTTCAATTTTCTGAGGATCACAGACCTATAAAGGCAAGACCTTTCACCAAAATAAGAGATTGAAACATCTCCTACAAAATAAGAACTTTGTTCGTAGAACCTTAAGACAAAGTCTCTTATAAACGAAAATTTATTTCTCAGATCATAAAGTTGATCAGATAGCGCTTTGCGCTCATAGATTAGCGCTCTGCGCTCTTGGACTAGCGCTTTGCGCTCATGGAATAGCGCTCAGCGCCAAGCGCACTATGTGCCCCTCACGTGTGCCCCACTTAACAGTCAGCACTCTGTGCTCTTGGACTAACGCTTTGCGCCCATGGAATGGCGCTCAGCACCAAGCGCACCACGTGCTCCTCATGTGTGCGCCATTGAACAAATAGCGCTTTGCGCTCATAAATCAGCGCAATGCGCTCATAGATTGGCACTCAGCGCTAAGCGCACCACATGTCCTTCATGTGTGCGCTACTCGGTAGAAGTGCACCACGCTCTTTGACTGGCGCAATGCACCAAGCGCACCACGTGCTCCTCACGTGAGCACTGATAAAACATAAATTGTTCTTTAATAAGCCCCAGAGCTATGATGAATGCTCAGCATTCAACAAAACATAGAAATACTGTCAGAATCCAAATCAATGCTCAGTATTGTTAAAAGGGCCAAGCCCAAATAAATGCTCGACAGCCCAAAATAAATGTTAAACATTTTAACTTAATTGGACTTAGCCCAAGATTGGCCATAAGTCCTTAATTCAGATTAACTGAGCCCATATTCTCACAAATCTTTTGATCTTAGTCTCCAATTGGACTACAGATCTCCCAACCAATATCGGTTCAAGAGTAAATCTCTTCACTTCTCTAATATTTGTCGTTGTAATCCTTCAACGTCTTCAGAGAGGTAACGGGTCCCGACAACCATACACTTCATAGACTATGACGTCTTTAAACTGGACTGTGGGGTCCTTAAGCCCATGGACTATGATGTCCTTAACCTCGGACTGTGGAGTCCCTTTAAACCCATGGACTATGATATCCTTAACCTCGGACTGTGGGGTCCTTAAACCCATGGACTATGATGTCCTTAACCTTGGACTGTAGGGTCCTTAAGCCCATGGACTATGATGTCCTTAACCTTGGACTGTAATGTCCTTAAACTAATCGACCGCAATGTCCCTAAACTAAACAATAGAGCCCAAATGCTCTTTTGTTGGATCTAAACGATCCCGTTAAGTTGATCTTAGTCTAAAATTAGACTAACGTATCCTTAACAAACGTTTCAGTTGATCTTAGTCTCAAATGAGACTAACGTATCCTTAAACCCAACCCAAAACCCAAATCTAAGAAAATACGGATTTGGACTAATCCACGCCCTATGGGAGATAACATAAATTAGTCTCCGTATACAATCCAGGGGCAACCAAAAACAAAACAAACACCCACGACACGAAGTGACCATCTGGAGAAGGAGAAAGTGGTTACCGCGATGCGGTAGCGTAATTAACTGCAGGGGCTTGCGCCTGCAGGGAAGAGCGTCCCCACAATCAAAAAACCCCTCAAATGAGGGGGAATCTAACGAAGTCTGCTATATCGTCCTCATCCATTTAAACCTTCGATACCTTATATCATAAATCAACTTGGTATCTTCGGAGAGGTGGACGGATAGTACCAATTAGCATCTGCCCCCAAATTCAGGCAAGACGGACTTACGTGGTCTCGTCTTTGTGTTTGGAGGGGAACATCTATCTCTACTCATCTTTGGGACTTACCGAGCGATTGTTCGCTGACGACATTCTTTTTCTTTTCTCTTTGGAATGTTGTCAGGTGATTTGGACACACTAGAGACCGAGTCCAGTACTGAGGACTTGGAGCAATTTGCTATCGACTCAGAGTTGTAGGCACTTGTACATACTTTTCATTTCAGTTATGCAATTGTTTAGGCATTGCTTTCTATTCATGTATTTACATTCCAGTTGTACCTGCAAAAGAATATTTAATAAATAAAGTTGTTGTTCATTTATATTCCTGTCTCTTGTGTACATTTACTTTATATTACTTAGATATGCTTAGCGTATTTATTTCGGAGTAAATACGTAGCGGGCCTCGCCGCATCCTCTTGCCCGTACACCGGGAAGCGGGGTGTGACAGAAAAGAAGGAGGATTGGGAGGGACTTAAGGTTTAGAAATTTCAAGGAGAGGTTGAAGAAGAGGGGATGATCTTTATGGCATCACGGGTGCTCCAGAATTGGCTTCGATCTTCGCTGGAACCAACTTGCTTGCTAACTCCAATTTACTTCACTTGCACTGGGAACTTTTTAGAGAGTTTTGGCTAGAATTTTCTGAATGGTGCTGAACCAAAGTGTGGGGTGATATTTATAGTGGAGAATTAGGGTTTGGGAATTAAAATTGTGGATTAAAAAGCATTAAAATGGTGTTTAATTGTGAAATGAAAGGTTTCTGTTTGATTGCAGGGAAATCAAACAATGCAGAGGGGTTAGGGGTAGCTGAAGTGACAAGTGTGCAAAGCACGGGCTTCATTAGCCAATATCTGACCAACCCCGCTGGTTTTTAATCAAGTTCGGTCGATCGATCTCGAGGCTCTGGCCATGAGATTCGTGCCACTTGATCAATTCAGTATTTAAACCATTTCCCACATGTTTGATTTTTCTGAACTTTTCATTTCCCCATGTATTGTACGTGCAATATTTTGGACTTCCAAAAAGTTAAAAAAAATAATTGTGTCTGATGGGAATCAAACACAGGGGCTACGTCACAGCGTGTAAAGGCTTTACCAGTGAGCTAAAAGTTGTTTCTTGCTGTTATTTCACAAAAGTGACTTATAACTCAAACTCAAGCTGTAAAACTCATTTCTTGTATATTAACAGAAAATTTCCATACAAAGATTTTAGAGTCGTTACAGACACGCTCATCTGTGTAAGGCTGCTACGTCACAAACTCGTTCCGTATTGTGTTCAGCTCATCCCTGTATAAGTCAAGGTACTCATGAGGGTTTCTCCTCCATGTTAGCCGAGCTGCCCACCGAACACCTAGAGGAGACCTCTGATCCTCAGGACCATTGATGATCCACCTATCCGAGAGATGCGTGATCTCAGGGCATCCAACGTATAATTTCTCCCATGCCTATATCTGTAGGAACACGGAACATCCAGTCATCTGCGTCGTGCCATGCGATCCACGACACAAACCATGATACAGGCATGCCAAGATCTCGCTGCCCCAGCTAAATGATACCGCAGCATCTCTGGTCAGACTGGCAATCAACGATAGATACAACAGCGACACCATATCTCCGGATGAATTCGGGAATAGGACACCCCCGAACAAAGTCAAAATGCACGCACGAGCGTAACACTCTATCTGATAAGGATTGAAGTCCTTAGTGATGGTATCATGAAAATGATCATGTAACCATGAAAGCCGTAAACGTGAATCTCGGAGCTAACCCGATGGCGGCACAACTCCTAAAAGTTTATCGCATAATGTCGGCAGATCATAAACTAACGTACTGAAAACTGCCAAACCATCCACTGGAACTCCCAATAGTACACTGAAATCATGTAGTGTTGGGTCATCTCACCATCCAAAAAATAAAATGTGTGTGTCTCGAGCCTCCATCGCTCTATCAATACTGTGAGTAGAGCGTGATCCAACTGCATACTGCCGATGAGTCCAACTCCATACAATCCACACTCAATAAGGGTATCAGCTATCTGTGGTATCATCGGCAAATAATCATGGAATCGAAACTTTATGTCGGATGCCGCCTCACCGTTCCACACGGCCTCCGATCTATGCCATGTCTATAAAGTCAAGAGTGTTGGTATCTAAAGGCCCGGATGTGTAATATTATAACCTCATGGCTCATCCTGATCATCATGACGACCTCATCGACCAGGAGATCAGCCACCACGAAATCCACCAACACATTCTCGTACCATCGTACAAACCTGTAAGGTAAAAAACGGTAAGGTAAAAAACAATAAGGTATTCGAATATGACAAGCGATAAGAGACTCATCGGAAAAAATTAACAAAACGCAATGCTACAATATCCAATAAAATAAAATGTAAAGAATCGCGACAATATAGATGACAATAATCATGATAACAAAAAAAGAAAAGCAATGTTACAATATCCATCATAACAGAAAAGTAAAGTAACGCTGCAATATCCAAGATATCAATACAATCTCTAAATTCATCCTAATTACTAAAAGTTTCATACAAATATTCATTCTAGCTCAATACTAATAATAATTAATATCAACACAAACATCCCTATTATATTGCTCCACGACCATTTATTGACGCGACGAACCTGCTTCATCACGTAGTGGACACCTACGACTGTGATGTCCCTCCTAATGACATTTCTTACACTGGTATTGACTGGATATTCTATCTTGCCTCACATCCATATCATTTCGAATACATGTCAACAGTGATCGTCCTTTCTTGCATCTTCGCAAATACTTGTCGGAAACAATATGTGCACTGGTATGGATGCACCGGTACTCCTTATAAGCGATCGGGAAAAAATTAAGTGCCCAAGTGGAGGCCAACCGATTTACGGAATAGTGTGGGTCGATGAAGATACAGTAATCAACCGCTCGAGATGCGCAAGATGCCATGACATGCGAGCAAGGGAGGTGATAGGCCTGCATTTTCCCATAAGAATATCTTGGGGACTCCTGAAGGTTAACTATCTGTGTCCTGCCACCTCTAAACCGACCATCTACAAGATACATACCGGTTTTAATCGAAAATAGTCTAGTGTTTTCATTGTATATCGTCACCTCATGAAAATTAGCTTTTTCACACCTAATGTCTAACAATACTTGAACCCTTGGAGCGAACATTTGACCCTCAGTAATAAGTTCTTGCGCCACACGGCGTCACTTGGTAAAATAGTCATTCAACCGATGGAATGTAAACTGGATAATCGCCGTGACTGGCAAATTACGAACTTCTTTCAAAACAAAATTGAATATCTCTGACAAATTTGTAATCATCATGTCATATTTACGACCATCGTCGAATGCAATAGCTAATTTTTCATGAGGTTCTTTTTCTAACCAAGCAATCATTTCAATATTTACCTCCTTAATCCTTACGATCGCTCTATTATATTTTCTTCTTTGATTCTAGGTGGTGACTTTCATCACCATGTTCATCATTCGCATGTTGCCAATTTTTTTTTTTGAATGTTTGATGCAAAGTGTCATATACAATAACGGTGATAAGCAAACAGTTCATTCTAATCATACATTGTGTTAGGAATTTAGGCACACTAGCAAGCTAATTTTACAAGATAACAACATGGATTTCAAAATTTTCTAATTTGCTAAAGTTCCAAAACCATGAATCGAACTAAAAAGTTAGAACTTATAAACAAAAACTAGTGAGCTATACTAATCTACTATATTAGCAATACTCACATCCTCAAGCTATCTTCAATAGCTCCAGTTCGCGCTTTCAAGCCGGTCCTCCTTCGCCTAAAATGATCCACCCGAGGGAACCAAGATCAAGTTTCAACTTCATCCATGAAATAACTAAAAATCTAAGTTGCTAATTCAGGATGCTTAGTGATGTGTGTGAGTGTTCAAGCATTTTTCTTTCTATTTATCTTCATGATTCTCAACTCATGAGAGTGTTGGAGATGAAGAAGAAGGTGGAGGCATGGAAGAGAGAGAAACAAAATGGTGGAATGAAAAATTCTTCTTCTAATTCAAGCATGCTTATATTATTTTATTAAAAGAATTTTACCATTTTGAAAATCCAACCATGCTTGAATAATATGTGCAGATGAATTAATAATTCATTTGCCCATACCCTTCATCATTTCTCTTTTCCACCTCATTTTTTAAAAAAGAAATCCTTGAAAAGTGGTGTCCTCCTTCTAGAAGTATTCTTGTATAAATACAAGAATATGCCTCCGCAAATACATGCCCGTATTCGTATCAAAATACGAATACCCAAGAGATAGAAAAATATAATGAACGTAATACTAGAATATATATATATATATATATATATATATCGAAATCTATATATGTAAATTATTAAATCAAAACTTGATTTAATAATACGGTTTAATCCTAAACCGGCTAGTATTATCATCCGCCTGATTGAAGTCCGCGTGACTAGCACACATACCTAATCGGAACCCTACACGTATCAATATACAGCCACTACATCATTTTGCTTGAACCGGCAAAACTCTCTGTGTAGGACTCTAAAAACTCGTCAATACGCTGGCAGTGGGTTTAACCACAAGCATGTCAGCGGCACTAGTTGTACGTAACGGCTACCCAGGTATTGAGCGAAAGGAAGACCGATGAGCAAACTCATCCGTACCCCTACTGAGCCTGTCTATAACAATCTCCGTACAGTCCGGTTTTTTGTTTAAGAGTATCGCATACCAGGTCTAGGGGATGGATAACGTCAGACCCCTACTGACCCGATAAGTCGTGCCGGTCTGAAGCACATCACCTACTGAGAAACTGCTGATATCGCATCAATAAATATCATCCATTTTAGCCAAGAATTTCCGATGATGACTGACCCAACACAGCACGACATCGACTCCCAATACCGGGAGAGACGAATTCCTGACGATTGTTCACTGCCTTCATGTGGTTCGGGAATGTACCCAACTAAAACCTGTTTTCACGACTCCGTTGAGCCGTGGTATGGTAGTAATCTAAGCACAGTGGGAATACACACGAGACAAATGAAATTCTCTGGTCAAAGGACTAATCTGTATTCATGCCATAAGAGAACTTCCATCTGACGATAGGTATAATACCATCTAGAAGTTCTCGGCGAGTCCGTCCGGTGTACTCACCTCCAGTGAGCACCTGTAGACTATTTTAGGTGACTGAACACCAATGGCTTGCGAGACCTTGCCATCGCCCCTCATCGGGGTCTCGAAAAGTATACACTAGTCTACTCCAGAATATCGATGCACAGTCTCAATACTCCCTCGACTAAGGATGTGCGTAAAGACCATCCAGCTCCCACGTATATGATCGCCATCATAATATTGGTAGTCAAGCAATAATCCTATAGGCTTTATCAAAACTTATACACATAATGATAAAAAAAAACCAGATATCATACTATCTTCTCGAGTAAGACTATTCTACCTATATAGGTCATCTTTCAATTATCATAATCGCCTACTTGCAATTACAATAATTGCCTTGAAGACACTATATCCAACACATTGGCTCCCTCATAGTATTAAGAATACCGGCGTGACGATATGATATAACACAACGGATATCTCTGAGTTACATACACTCATATGCTGTACATAAACCAATCCCAGCTATTTGTGTTTTCCGATTCAACTATACCAAATGCAAAGGGAAATAACCGATCATTGGTATCTGGAGCTACTGCTATTAAAAGTGTGCCTTTGTATTTTCCATACAGAAAAGTCCCATTAATGCTAATAACCGGCCGATAGTACTTGAAACCCTCGATTGACGGACCGAATGCCTAGAATACCTTTTGGAACAATTCCTTTCCTGGTTCAATAGTCGCAGTTTGAAACTAAACAACAGTTTACAGGTTAGCAGCCTGCAATACCGTTATGAACTTAGGCAGCTCGGTATATGACGTTGTGAAATTCTCGAACAGTATTTCCAACGCTCTACATTTTGCCCACCAAGCCTTCTTATAGTTTATAACATAACCGGACATAACTTTTATGGTTTGAACACTGGCTTGAGGCGTAGTATTCAAATTCACTTTTACAATATCAACATTTATTTTTGCCACAAAACCTGAGTCAATTTGAAAGTGATCCCGGTTTACAATTGGATTGATACAAGTGTGAGTCTTTTTAAGTTTTTTGATCGTCAATGGCTCGTCAGTATTTTATCTAAACACGTGGAGAGCCCATGGACAATCTTCACTGATCTTGCACATGACCCGCTACGTCAATGTGTTTGACTTTGCAACTGAGTATTGCCAATGATTTTTAACGGAATACATCGCCACTGCATGTTTAAGATCCTCTTGACTTTGAAACTGTTGTATTTTGCACAACTCCGAACCGCTTCCTCCGACAACAATCGGCTCGTCAAAATTGTTGACTATCACATTTCCAATCCAATTTATAGAGATAAACTTAGAGGCCGCCGCATTTTATATGTCAATTGACTTATATTCTGCCCAGCTGGATCGTCTTCATCACCATGCTCCCCTATATCGCCTACATCCTCATCCTCATTCTCCAATATTAATTTGTTGTTCATCCGGACATATGCAAATAATTGAGTAGAATTTTCATTCAAGAGAAAATTTGGAAACACGCCACAAGCAGCATGCTCACCAAGCGAGATTTCATTCGGTGGAAGTACTTCATACTGTGACGTGAAATAAGACTCACTTTGTGAAGCGTCAACTGTTAGCGGGACTTCACTCTGTGACGTAAAATCAGGCTCACTTATTAGCATTCCACCTGTCAGTGTGACTTCATTATGCGAAGGGAAGACAAACGACGACGACGGTTGATCGTCATGGAGTTGGTGTTATTCAATATAAAATTTCAAAGCACCCAAGATGTATTCGAGAATGATGCATACTCGATCGTTGATTGCGGTGAATTGTCATCTGCAATGCTCACAAGCTTAAAGTGTGATCTTCCCCCCTACCAACATCATATCATGCCTGAATTGTCACGTGATATCTTATTCTATCCACTCCTAGTTTCTCATAAAATGCTCCTAAAAATTCATTAATCGATATTTAACGACGGATCCAAACTTGTTCGTATATGGTACAACCCTTATACTCAATCCCATGAGAATCAATGTTCATAATCCGTCCACCAAAATACAGCCAACATGGAACACGCGAGCCCATCGTATACCCTATATATCAAGTAAAAGACTTTTTCAATACAATTCATATAAATAGTTTTGTTAAGAAAAACTTCATAAATTATACTGTAATCCACTTAATTATCTTTGTTTTCTATTAAAACAAATTCCTAAAATTTCATATAAATTTCCTAAACTATCATTTTCCTAAAATTTCAAGCCCAATTTCAGATTCATTTTAGATCTAGTGATTTTCAAATTATTTTTGAATCAAACAAATATCAAATTTGTGAACAAAACCCCCCACGAAGATCATGCCAACATTGTGAGAAATCAAACCAAAACCCCATCAAAAACCAAGCAATTAACATGCAAAAGGAGCGATCATCGTAGAAATGGGTTGAGATATATCTTTGTCTGCGTTGAGAGGAATTCTCCTTTGACCTTTGAATTAAATTTCAGAGATTTTAAGCGAAAGAGATGAGATTTTTAGAGAGCGGCGTGGAGTTAGGGTTTTTTTTGGTTACCGAGAGCAAAGGGATCGAGTGGAGAGAGAGAGAGATTAGAATTGTGAAGAGAGAGAGAAAGAGTCGACTATAAACAATAGGAAGCAGTGGGTCCAAAGGGAAAACGCCACCTGTAGTAGAGTTTTCTCTCGAAGAAAAACGCTACTACAAGTAGCGTTAGCGATTTTCTTGCTATTCAAATCGAAGGAAAATTTGCATCTGGGCCAAAAACGCTAGCACAAATCGCGTTTTTTGCTTACGTGGCAATCTAGACTACACGTTAGCAATCCCGAAGTCATTTTAGGAAATAATTTGGGGCTGGCATCATTTTGAGATTTAATTAATTAATTAGAGTTATTCAGAAAAAAAAATCAAAAAATTCTTCCCATCCCATCAAACTATTAGGGATGTAAACCAACCCGGATAATCGGACCCGGATCCGTTTTCCGATCCGACAACTTGCGGATATGGATAGTAAAAATCCATATCCGGACAGATCCGGATCTATATAGGAAATTTTTATTTAGTCAGATTCGGATTCAAAACCGGACACTAACAAAGTTTTCGAATTCGTATCCGGATATCCAAACTAATGGTACCCGCTATTCAACCATCTTATTATCCGTTATAGTTAGACTTATGGATCTAAAAATATACGTATTTACATAAAAATATTAGCTTACCTATTTAAATATTTTATTAGTTGTATTGAATTATAACTTTTTATTTATCCAAATATCAGCATCTGATTTTAGCGGATGTGGTTTTTACAATATCTAATCTGTATCCATATTCGATTTATAGCGGATAGTAAATTTTTGTTACCGACAACTATCCGTATCCGTATCCGCATCCTTAAATAGATACTGATGAGAATCGGCCTACGAAGACACGACGCTCAGCACGATTTCTAACTCTCAAGAAAAATCACAAGCTAAAACTCATGATAGCAAGGATGAATTATAATAGTCTCTCCTTCCAAATCTTTCCATAGGCATTGGTGGTCTCCTCTTATTATATTTATTGCATGTCTCAAAATTGAAGCTTTTTTATTGCAAATCTCATACCTTAACCGATTTTCTAGCCTCCTCGGACTCAATTTTGGAAAAACCTTTTAAATAAATAATTTAATCATATAACCTTCTCCTACACTTCCTAAACACTAATTAAGAAATAAGAAGTAATAGTAGAAACAAACTCTCAAATAGTGATAGTAATCAACAATACGAAAAGGGCAAGGAGGAGAATAAGTAGAAGACCAAGAAGGAAGAGGAGAGGGAAGCGTAAAACTGTAAGGAGTTAGGGGTAAAAATGGAAAATGCTATCCTAGCTTAAATAACCCAATAACTTAAATTTAAATCTAATAGTAAAAATATAACCATATAGGTCAAAATAATTTAATACAAATATTTGGGGTTTTTTACACTATGGATTTTAGGTTGGATTGGAAAATAAGGTCCCTGTTTAGAAATCCCAAAAGTTAGAGAGTCAATATTAGAAAACCATTTTAAGTAAAAAAAAATTCGTCAACCACCCTTTTTTGTTATATAAAAAGAAAATAGTGATTAGTAATTTAATATCGCATATTTTTTCTAATCCAAAAGGATAGGGGCCTTCCTCTACAAATGATTTAGAATTTTGTGCCTCTTTATAAAAGAAAATATAAGCAAAAGAATTTCATATCAAACATTAACCGCTAGCTCTTATTTTCACTCTCGTTAACCTTTCTTTTTCTTCTTTTCTGCTCTTTTTTCTCTTTTCCCTATAGTATAGGATAAATTATACTAAATACCATAAATTTTCCGCATTTGTTATAAAAAATACTATATAGATTACAAATTGCACTGAAATATCATGAACCACTTTAAGTTGTTATCCATTGAAAAAGAAAGTAGTTTGATAGTCAAAAGATCGCTATTTTCTCTTTATATCTTTTTATAAAGTACTCATAGTTTGTCTCTTTCTTTTTCTGTTTCTTTTGTTTTCCTCCATTTTTCTATACCTAGAAGCCGAGAGAGAGAGGGAGAGAGGGAGGGAGAGAGGGAGACTTGTATTGTAACACGAAGGGATTATAACTTAAGCATTGGAAGGTCTTTGCCCCACACTAACCGCTTGTTATCATGTTACCTTCGTCGATCGGCATTAATGTTTCTTAATATTGTAACCTAAGCAAAATATCAAGCACCCATGCACCAAATTCCCCCAAATAAATGCACATTTATTTCCATAGCTAGTACTCATGTAGGTGCGTACGTATGAATACTCTCAAACAAAAAGCCTTTTCTAATATATAATATTGGCTTGATTTTAATTAAAGATATATATGCTATCTGAATTAATTTAGGGTTTGCAATTTTGCAAAGAAAAATATAACTCTTAAAATTAAATAAGTCAAAAAGAGGATTAATTAATACATTAATGCTAGATAGCTAGCGATCAATCGATCTATGTATATATGCGATACCAGCTGATCAGTACGTATACAAAAAGTGTAGAGTAGTGCACTAAATATTAAGAAGCGGTCGAGTGGACGGATATGCAAGTATAGAACTGAGCCTGATCGATCGGTCATTGTAAGTTGTTGTTAATATTAAAAGTTGGAACAATATCTTGAAGAAGACCATAGTCTGTAGGGAGCTGGAGCTGCTGCTGCTGCAGGTAAATATTGCTCCCCACCTGCTGCTGCTGCTGCTGCAGGCTGCTGTTGATCATTAATTGGGGTCGGAGTTGGTGCATCAAGAGATGATGATGCTGCCGACCTTGATGTTGTTGGTGATGATGATGTATATTTAAGCTATTAATAGTGCTCATTAATGGCGGAGCTGGAGATGACAGCATAATATTATGAGAGCTCCCCCGGATCGTGGCAGGGCTTGGATGGGTGTGTTGGCCTTCATAGGTTGTGATCACAATACTTGGGTCTTGATATGACCTCTCCACCCTCTTCTTCACCGTGCATTTCTGTGTCGTGCACCGATAATAGCTCCTGCACCCACCCAAGCATGCATATCCAGGGTCATAATATATGAATTTATGTTATGGGATAACAATGCATCTTATCAAGACAACATAATACTTTAATAAAATATAATTATCATAATTAATTATTAAAACAGTTGCAGTGTATATGGTACCTGGGATAAGGACTGTTCTTGACCGCCTTCTGGCCATACTTCCTCCAACGATAACCGTCCTCAAGATTATCAACCTCGCTTTTCGTCATGAATGCAAACCGGGGCTCTCTTTGGCGCCTTTTCTCTCCTTTCTTCCTGGTCTTGCTCCTGCATATACAATCAACCATATATATGTTTAATCATTCCAAATGTATATTCAAATTATCCTAGCTAGCCAGCCAATTAATATATATTTTTCTTTATCTGAAAAATTAACTTCAATTGTACATGGGCAAGGACTCAAAACAAAGGGTACAAGCGTGTATATGAATGACAAGGAAAACTTGCAAGTCATTATTCCCCCCCCCCCCCTTCTATTGCATTTGTGATGTTGGTCGGAATCTTCCTCAAATGGTGTCCTCCGTCGACAGCAGGACTGAACGGTTGAGATTGATGGTGGAGGTTTGGTGTGGATCTCAATGGGCTATTGATTATTGTTGATGCCGTGCTACCTGCAAAGAAAGTCCCGGGATGGGAAGCCACCGTAGGACCCTCCAACAATCAAGTACTGAAGAATAATTGAATAGAGTAGCGGTGTATTGGATTGAATTCGAATTAACTGAATCATCTGGAGGATGGATTTATATAGGGGTCGCATCGGAGCGGGCCGTTGCGAGATTCTCGCCATCAGTTCCGCCCAAGCGTAACGTCCGCATTAATGGGGAGATGCATTCATTAATGACGAGATATGCTGACGTGGGATGCGGGACGTTGTGTCACGTCCCGTTTCCCAAAATACGCAAATATGGCACGTGACAGAGCCAACCATGCTACATGTGGCTAGAAATTATCCCTCCACAGTTACATTACGGCTGTCAATCGGATATCAAGAAAAGTAAAATATAATCTAGCTAACACATGTCCATCTGCCACAGTAAATAAAACCAAAAAATAGGTGTAGCGGAAACGAATCAAGATCCAATAAACAATAGTATCTGAATCACGTCCCAATATGGACTCACATCAATAGAAATAAAACTACGGAAATAAATAACCTAAAAGTCTCTAAACTAAATGGCCAGATCCTCATTGCTCGGCTTGATTGCTAAAATACTTCTGATCTGCCTGTGATAAAAGTAGAGGAACCGAGCTATGCAAAACCCAGATGTCAGTGCGTCATAAATATCAAAACAATAGTAATAATCAGGATATGATGATATGATTAAATATATGTATAAATAACTAACACAGAGGTAAAACAATGAGATATATGTATGTGATGTGTATTCTAGACTCTGTGCTTCTAAATTGTCTATTCTACAAGTCTTTGAAATCAATTAATATAATTCTCATCGTAACTCAACAGTATATATCCCGTTCAAACCCCCATGGGACCACGGCACAATGATTATTCCGCAACGCCCGGAATCACGGCAAATAATGATTTATTCCGTAACGCTCGGAATCATGGCAAACAATGATTTATTACGTAACGCCTGGAATCACGGCAAGCAATAATAATATTCCCTTGAGTTACATTTCGGTTGCATTCTTGATTTCCCCTTTCCCCCCAAGATTCTTTTATCAAATCAGGTATTGCCAATATAATCTAATGCCAATACAGGATCATGCATATACAGGTCTTGTCTACACAGACAATAAGTCACGTTCGTTAGGACAACAATCAAGATTGTTGGAATTAGCAATAAAATCCAAGTAACAAGTTTGGTAGTGTCGTGAACATGCCATGTACTGTATATTAACCAAAATAGATACCAACTGTAAAACTTCAATCAATATCGAAACATAATTAATACCATGATGCATATGTATCTATCTGTAATAACCGTTATACGTCCATTACCATGTATGATGCAATCTAGATAACATATTGAACTGATATAATAGTATAATAATATCGTGATGTTCCGGCATGCAACTAGATAAGCCAATATCAGTACGGATACAGACGGATGTTATAAAACTGTAAATATGTAATTTCTGCTGAATAGTAAAACACATGTACTATAATTTATCAAATATATATTGATATAATAATATAGTATGTTGCAAGTTTAGAACTTGTCTGATCGGATCTCATATCGAGATACGGATGTCACGTTCCGACGACAAAATAAAGTTACGACGCAAACTTACGCACGCATGACTGGACCTGGCTGAGTAGAGACATGGTGACAGGGCTAGATGACGATGGTGGCCGGGTCGTCTGGATCGTCGGCAACGTGCGCAACTCCGGTGAGACGATCGGAGATTAAGAAAAGAAAAGAAGAAGAAGTTGTTGTTGGGGTTTGCTGGGGTTCTGGGGATTTGGCGAGGACAGAGGAGATGGTGGCGACGAGGTGAAGTCGTCGGCGGCGAGGGGCGCGGCGTGGATTAGGGTTTCCGTTCGCGGGTGAGGACGTGAAGAAGAACGGGGGGAGAGAGGGGGTGAGGTTTAGTCTTATAATAGGTTTTATAATAATTATATATATATATATATATATATATAAAGAGAAAGAGAGAGAGAGAAATAGAGAGAGAGACACGGAGAGAGGCGAGAGATTGAGACAGAGAGAGAGAAAGAATTTTATTATAATTAATATATATATATATATATATATGGGTTTTTACAGATAATACCAGATTATTCTGAATATTACCCCCACCCCTTCAAAAATCTAGCTAGTTTTTCAATATGGAGAATATACGCAAAACTTTAAACTATAATGTGATATCCAGTAAATAAAAACATATACCCCAAATACGGATCTACGTAAATATACGTAGCGGTCAAATAATATGTCAGTTAACACTTAGGGTATGAACATGATATATGGGTGCAACCACATGGTATGGAGTGTTATGACATGCAAGACTTGATAAGAAAATATATTATTTGATTTTATATTGTATTCTTAAAAGGATATGTGGATGCTAAAATATATCACATATGTATATAAAATCTATATTTGCATGAATATTTTATACTGGCAAATATTTGATATAATCTTAAACCATGATGCGTTTCAACCATGTGGGTCGGGTCGGATAATAACCACAGCTACTAATTGCACTATCCGCAACCCAAAGCAACAGTAATCAAGAATTTTACCGCAAGATTTGAAATACCCCAAAAATATATTATAACAGTGCTAGGGTGTTACGCGTGGAGGGGCGGAGATCTCGCTATGGCGAAATACACGGAGCTGTTATGAGGACGCTCGTGCTCCATGCCCTCTGCCAAACAGAGAAGCCGAGAAATCTCAGTTATAGGATAGCTCGGAGACGAGCAAGAAAGCTAAGGAAGCTCAACTCTATGTTCGCTCGGAGACGAGCTATTGGCTGACGGTTAGGCAAAGAGGGAACGTACATAAGGGAGGCCCCTAAATGGTCGGGTGCTACCTCGGAGGCGAGACGTCGAGAAATGTCCCCATTGGATCATACCTATTCCAGTTCCATAGCCTCCAGAAATCTAATGGGCTTACGTGGATGACACATATCTGTTATGTGGTGTGATCTGGGGAATCTCCATTTACGAGTATCATCATTAACTCCCCACTCTCGTTCCGGCCTATTTATGGGTCGGATTGAGAGTGGTCTGCTCGGCTTTCTCTGTTCAGCTTAGTCAGAAGAATCTTCATGGTAGGTTGTCCAGAAACGACATGACGTTTGGCAGTTGTGTCTCTTTGATCCCCGAGTCCACGTGGCGTATTATCGGGCAGGAAACTGTTCATCGGCCTCATGGCGAGGGCTAAGATTTCAGGGGTTAGGCCGAGCAAGAATCTACTCTTGGCGAGGGCTTAACATTCACAATTTATATTAGGCAGGAATTTACCCGCTATGAATGAGTGCGATGGGCAGGAAACTGTCCGCCAGCCTCGGAATCGAGCAGGAGTCTACTCATGCGAGAGCTTAGGATTCACGAGTTTGGTCGGACAGGGATCTACCTGCTGTACACGTGTGCGACAGGGAGGAAGCTGTTCGCCGGTTTCGGAACCGAGAAGAAATCTGCTCTCGTGAGGGCTTAGAATTCACAAGTTATGTTGGGCAGGAATCTACCCGCTGTGAATGAGTGTGACCGGCAGAAAGCTGTTCGCCGACCTCCGAACCGAGGAGTCTACTCGTGCGGGGGCTTAAGAGTCACAGGTTAGGCCGGGCAGGAATCTACCCGCCGTGAATGGGTGCGACGGGCAGGAAGCTGTCCGTTGGCTTCGTGGCGAGAGTTTAGCATTCATGGGTTAGGCCGGGCAGGAATCTACCGGCCATTAATGGGTGCGACGGGAAGGAAGCTATCCACCGAACTCATGGTGAGGGCTTAGGATTCACGGGTTAGGCCGGGCAGGAATCTACCCACCGTGAATGTGTGCGACGAGCAGGAAGCTGTCCGCCGGCATCGGAACCGAGCAGGAATCTACTCGCATGAGAGCTTAGGATTCACAACTTATGTTGGGTAGGAATCTACCCGCTGTGAATGAATGCAACGGGCAGGAAGCTGTCCGCCAGCCTCCGAACTGAGCAAGAGTCTACTCGTGCGGGGGTTCAGGATTCACGGGTTTGGTTGGGCAGGAATCTATCCGCCGTGAATGGGTGCGACGGGCGGGAAGCTGTCCCCCGGGCTCGTAGTGAAGGCTTAGAATTCAAGGATTAGACCGGACATGAATCTACCCGTCGTGATGGCTTAGGATTCACAACTTATGTTGGGTAGGAACCTAGCCGCTTTGAATGAATGCAACGGGTAGGAAGATGTCCACCGGCCTCCGAACCGAGCAGGAGTCTACTTGTGCGGGGCTTATGATTCACGGGTTAGGCCAGGCAGGAATTTACCCATCGTAAATGTATGCGGCGAGTAGGAAACTGTCCGACAGCCTAGGAACCGAGCAGAAATCTACTCGCGTGAGGGTTTATGATTCACAACTTATGTTGGGAAGGAATCTACCCGCTGTGAATGAGTGTGACAGGAAGGAAGCAGTCGGCCGGCCTCCGAACCGAGCAGGAGTCTACTCGTGCGAGGGTTTAGGATTCACGGGTTTGGTTGGACATGAATCTATTGTTGGGATATCTACAACGGAAGCAAGGTTTCGGGTGGCATCTCTCATACCAATTTCAAATTTTGCCATTATAGATAACCCTAAACATAGGAACTTTAACTAGAGAATCAAACAAAACTAGTATGTTAACACTTTAACATCTAAGAGTTAGGGATTATAACCTTTGTAGTCCATTCCTTCGCTTCATAAGCTCCGTATTGAGGTCCCTTCGCTGCGATCATCAAGTACCCGGACTCTAGAGAGGCTCCAAGAAGAGAAAGATGCAAGCTTACTTCCAATCTTCAAAAACTAAGATGGTCTACCTTGAAGAAATACTAACCCAAGCTCTTGCTTCACTAATCATGTATTAGTAAAGTAAACACCCTAATCTAAGTGGCTAGAATAGATGAGGATGATGAACTAGGAATTTTGCTCTCTTTTGTTTTCAATTTCTCACAAAATATCCATCACTAATGAAAAGCTAGAAAGCTTTCAAGAGAGGAAGAAGAAGAATTTCCTTTTGTAATGAATAATGAATTATTGTTAAGGAGAGAAATGCAACCTAGGGTTAAGTATGACATGCTTAACCCTTGCAGAGACTTTACCATGGGTTAAGCTTTGGGTTGGGTTAACAAATATCTCTTCAAAATATCAAAGAAAATGGACAAAGTCAAACCTTCATGAAGCTTCCTCAAAGCTCATCCAAAACCGTAATCCAAAATCTTAACCCTAATCCAAACCCTAACATGGTTAAATCTCAAATCCTTTGTTGCATTTGTAACCCTAACATGTTACAATATTATATATCACATATATAATATATATAGTAACAAAATAAAATAATACAATTAACATATATCGCATATACATCAATGTATTATCCATGTGAGAAAAAGAATTTTTAAGTGAGCATATATTAGTTAATATAATATAATATATCAAATATATAATTATACATTAAATTATCAAATCAACACTTGATCCGATAATCTGGCTATTTCACAAATAACCGACTAATATAATCTGTTTCAATTCATCGAATCAACACTTAATCCGATGACCCGGCTATATCACATATACCTGGCCGATATCAAATATCGCGAGAATCGAATACGATATCACATACACGTATTATTCTCGGTCCCGCACATATCACATATGTGCTCCTACTCCGTTTTGCCTGAGCCAGGAAACTTCTGTGTAGAACTCTAAAGAATCGTCAATACGCCAGCAGTAAGTGATGATCATATCAAACACCCACAAGCTGCAAGCGGTCAGCTAAACGTAACAGCCATCTAGGTATTGAGTGATCAGAAGATCAACAAGCAATCCTGTACATTCTCCTGTGAATTCAACCAGTAACACTCCCGTACGGTCCGGTCTCTTCGTCTGATATGTCGCATATATAGTCTAGGGGTGGTAAACGTCAGACCCTAGTAACCGATAAGTCGTGTCAATATGAGGACCATAACAGTTCGAGAAACTACTGATAACTCTTACCAGTAAATCTCAGCAACCCTGGCCAGAGATTTCCAGTTATAACCAATCGAACACAGCGCAACATCAACTCCCAATACCGGGAGAGACGAAACCCCCTATCGCTCATTGCCTCCATGTGATTCAAGACTGTACCCAAAAGCCACCGTTTTGCACGTTCTCTTGAACGTGGTAAGGTGGAAATCAAAGCACAGTGGGAATCGCACAAGACTCTATGACGATCTCGGGTCTACAGACTAACCTGTACCAGTGTCACCAGAGAACTGCCATCTGACGTGAGGTATAATACCATCTGGGAGTTCTCGGCGAGTCCGTCCAGTGTACCCAGTCTCCACTGAGCACCCGTATACTATCTCTGATGTCAAACACCAATGGATATAGGATCATCCATCGTCCATCTGTATGGGTTGAGAAGTTATACGCTAGTCTACTCTGGTATATCGATGCCCTGTCTCGATACACCTACGACTAGGAACATTTGAAGGATGTACTTAGCGACTACTCTGTCCCCACTAGTATGATATGCATCATAGTCCAAGTAGTCAAGTACTCATCCTAAGGGCTTTATCAACATGTAACATAGAGACAATCAGAGTACATGTTAAGATAAAGAGCAACCAGATAGCATACTATCATGTCGAGCAAGAAAGTCATCCATATATATGTCCAAGCATCCACTACATTATACATCGTATGTACAGTAATGGCCTCTAGGGCATACATACCACTAACAATCTCCCACTTGCACTAGGGCTATCTGTTGTAGTATCTCATACCCAACAATCAGCTGTGGTTGAAGTATCTCATACTCAACCATCCCATAAAAGCCTCTACTGGGAAATAAGCCTTTGTAAGTGGATCCGCGATATTGTCCTATGTATCTACTCTCCTATCCTCGATCTCCCTGGAGATCACCCATCTCCATGATCAGGTGATACTGCCTAAGAATATGTCTGGATCTCTGATAGGACGGGGGTTCCTAGGCATAAGCCACAACTCCATTGTCACACAATAGTAGGAACGAAGTTCATCTCATGAACTTATATATATCCAGACTGCCTCTTTGGTAGCATCCTTGGTAACGATATATCTTGCCTTTAATCGTCTAGTTTGTCACGGTATCTAGTTTGGAACTCTTCCATACCGTCCCTTCACTGAGGGTAAATACAATGCCTGTGACTGACATTCAGTTGACCTTACCACCCTGGAATCTGTTAGTTATATGTATGCCGTAGAGGCCATTACTGTACATAGGATGTATATTGTAGTGGATGCTGGGACATATATAGGGAGGACTTTCTTGCTCGACATGATAGTATGCTATCTGGTTGATCTTTACCTTAACGTGTATACTGTTTGTCTCTCTGTTACATGTTGGTAAAGCCCTTAGGATCTGTACTTGACTACCTGGATTATGATGCGGATCATACTAGTGGGGACATGGTAGTCCGTAAGTACATCCTTCAAAGTCCCTACTCGTGGGTGTATCGAGACGGGGCATCGATATACCAGAGTAGACTAGCGTATACCTTCTCGACCCATACAGATGGATGATGGATGATCCCATATCCATTGGTGTTTGACATCAGAGATGATATACGGGTGCTCAGTAGAGACTGGGTACACTGGACGGACTCGCCGAGAACTCCCAGATGGTATTATACCTCACGTCAGATGGCAGTTCTCTGGTGACACTGGTACAGAGTAGTCTGTTGACCCGAGATCGTCATAGAGCCTTGTGTGGTTCCCACTGTGCTTTTATTTCCATCTTACCACGTCCAAGAGGGCATGCAAAACGGTGGTTTTTGGGTACAGTCCCGAGTCACATGGAGGCAATGAGCAATAGGAGGGGATTCGTCTCTCCCGGTATAGGGGGTCGATGTTGCGCTGTGTTCGATTGGCTATAACAGGAAATCCCTGGCCAGGGTTGCTGAGATTTACTGGTAAGTGTTACCAGTAGTATCTCGAATTGTTATAGACCTCATATCGACACGACTTATCGAGCTATTGGGGTCTGACGTTTACCACCCCTAGGCGAGATATGCGACATATCAGACGATCAGACCGGACTGTACGGTAGTGTTACTGGTCGGATTCGCAGGAGTGTGAGCGGGCTTGCTCGTCGATCTTTTGATCGCTCAATACCCGGGTGGCCGTTACGTTTAGCAGACCGCTTGCGGCTTGTGGGTGTTTGATATGATCATCACCTGCTGCCGGCGTATTGACGAGTCTTTAGAGTCCTACACAGAGGTTTCCTGGCTCAAGCGAAACGAAATATGAGCGCATATGAGATATGTGCGGGACCGAGAATAATACGAGTATGTGATACTGTATTCAATTCTCGTGATGTGACATTGATCGGTTATATGCGGTATAGCCGGGTTATCGGATCAAGTGTTGATTCGATAAGTTGTTACTGATGATACCAGTCGGTTATGTGTGACATGACCGGATCATTGAATCAAGTGTGGATTTAATGATTTAATGCATAATTATATATTTGATATATTACTTTGCATTAACTAGTATCGGTTCACTTTAGACGGATTTTCTCACTTGGTTCGTGCGCATTGCATATGCGATATGATTTTGTGCACTTGTTTGTATCATGTTTGATGATGCGAGCATGCTAGGGTTTTGTGTAATGAGTTAAACCTAGGTTAAGTAAATGATTAGGGTTTTCTTTTATTAATTCATTTATCTTTTCATTTGGATATAAAAGATAAATGAGAAGAAGAAAACAAAAGGGTTTCTTTCATGAAGCTTTGACCAATCTAACCCTTTTGTCTTCATCTAACAAACCCTAACCATTCTTTTAACTATGGTCAACTCTCTACACATTACCATAGTTAAATTATGATAAGAAATGATTATTCATTTTCTATTCTATTATTCTTATCATAATTTTTTAGCTTCTTCTTCTTCTTCCTTCAAGTGAAGAAAAGCTTGACCATCAATGGCAACTTGATGAAATGAGTGAGAAATCCAATTCTAAAGTCTATCCACTTCCTATTTCTTCATCCTCTACCTCTTGCCAAGTAGTAGAGTGTGTTTCCTTCATAAGTTTTCAAGACTTGGTGAAGGTGGAGCTCGATCTAGTGATGCTTCGACGTAGATCATCTTCGGCATGGACATCGACGACCTAGCTCGCTTATTCTTCGACGAAGCCGACGCTGGAGTCCGGATTCTTTTTGGACAGCGGAGGGGACTTCGTTGCGGAGCTATGGAGGTGGAGCACCGGATCTACAAAGGTTGTATTTCCGTATCTCTTAGTTAATTGTTAACTAGTTATCTTTTTCGCCTAGTTTTCTAGCAAACGATCCGTAGTCGGGTCTCTCGGCACCCGTAAAATTTTATATTGGCATGTTCGATGCCTTGCGAGAACTCATTAGGGTGCCTAGGGACCCTGCAGTGGTATCAGAGCCTAGCTAGAGCCTTAGGCGAAGTCCAGACGGAATTTGAAACCCGAACGAACCCGAAACCCACACCCGAGAATGCTCTCTGGACATTTTTGAAATATCTGGATTTTTGTGAATTAAAAATTGCTAAAAAATTCAGCAGGAAATTTCATGAGTTACTGTGAAGCACGTGATGGTAACTCGACTACAGAGGCGCGGAACCGCGGCCCCACCATGGGATTCGCGGCGGTTCCGCGGCCACTGTGTTGAGTTACACCACGTGGCGTGCACAGTAATTCATGTCTTATAGTGCTGAGTCTTCTGGAAATTTTTAGAATTTACTCTACAGTTGAGTTTTCTGGGGTAGTGTTGGGACTTCGTATATTCGATCGGATTGTCAAACTTCGTCTATTTGGCTTTCCGGATAATTTTAGAATATGTTAAAAAGTTCGACCGGATATAAATACCCAATTTTTTCCCTGCCGGAAAATTTCCAAGTGTTGGATTTTTCCGTAGTTTAACGACGTTCTAAGTAGTGCAAGTAACGTGATGGACCCTCTAGAAGACAACAAACCTTAACTCGATTATGTGACCGTCTTGAACTGCCCTTTGAACCTTCGGGTTTGGGGGAGTACGGCGTGCCACATGTGAGGCGTTGGCTTGACCCTTCTACGGCTGGACGTTGGTACTGAGGCACGAACTGAATGTTGTTAGACTTGTTTCTTGTGTTGATTAGTATCGGGAAAACTTGGGTGTTCGATTGTTCGATCGAAAAGTTTAACATTTTCTGTTTATCTGGAATGGGATACAATAATTGGAATTCACAAAAGTTATGAGATAACTGAATGAATGTTATAAACATAGCAGTTTAGTCTCACTTGATCGGTTGCCACGGAATTTTAATGTGATCAAAAGTCCGTCGCAATCACGTAGCGTACGCGGATACTCGCCCGGTAAACTTAATAGACAGCCTCACTCCATAGCCCCGACCAAGTGACTATAGGAGAACCCCGTCGCCGAAAGCATCCGTTCGGGTGCTCGCGGTAGCGGTGTTCCGCCTTGGTGCACTTCGTCGACGGTATCGGGGGTGCGGCCGCCTACTAAAGTTTGCGACGAGTATTCGATCAGACTGTCGGGAATCTTGTTGAATTGCCCGACTCGATATTGAAAAGTGTTTTCGATAATGAGACTGAAATGCGGGGTTTATAATTGTTAGGCATGTGATGTCTAAGTAATTCATTTGGTCAGGCATGCGATGTCTGAGGTGATTGCGGATTCCAACTGTTGTAGTTTTACACTTTCTTTTCTGTGACCGTAAGTGTAATATGTGATATCGCCGGTTTCGTTGCTATATGTCAACGACAATTGGGATGCGCATATTTACTTACGTTGATGACATGTGATGTTATGTGTTGCTGGATATGTTATATTGGATCGTCGTGTTTGAATAGCCGGGGTTTTTTTATGTGAGATGAGTGTTTTTCATTTTCATTCATGTAAAAACTTGTATGTAATATTCTTTTATTGGGGCACTTCCAGGTTGCGGAAATTGTCACCCTTTGTATATTATTTACTTTTCCGCACTAGGATAGACCCAAGGAGGGGAGCACAAGTAACCGGGTTCTGGAGTCCAGTGGGAGACCAACTCGAGGAGTCGAGTCCGGGTCTCCTAACTCTAGAATTGGTAGGGTTGCTTGCCGCTCTCGTAGGAGTCTAGGGGTGTGGGTTTGGCTATTCATCACGACCGTGGAATCCGTGTTTTATACTGGCTCGTATTGAAAACACGGACGTCCTAGTATATCCAATATTTCATATGATTCTTCTGCTGCGATATCTGTGATGTGATCATGTGATGTTCTGTGATAGATACAGTATATAGTATATATGATATATTATATAGACGTTACTTATGTTTTACACCCGTACTAGCCCTGCCCCGCTCTGCCGTTAGTTACCTAACCTAACGGTGCACGAGGGGACATCGAGGCGAATGCGGATGGCATAAGTGTACGTCGTATTTATCTGTGATGTTTAGGTACTTAATTGATGGGACTTCATTAATGTGATTAATGAAATAAAAGAAACCTAAGATGTTGTAGAATCGAATTTCAAAAATAAAACCAGGTAGCTACAGTTCTTGCTTTGCACAGCGGTATATATGATATATCCTGCACCTTATTCGATGAGGAAAGGACCGAGATCCCTTCACCGGGAGTGACTCCTTTAGCAATAACTGGCAGATGCTACACACTCGGTTTGTCTTTTGATTGCTTTTAAGAGTTTTTGCTTTGCACAGTGATATATATGATATATCCCGCACCTCATTCGATGAGGAAAGGACCGACGATCCCTTCACCGGGAGTGACTCCTTTAGCAAAACTAGAAAAGCCTCAAAAGCACTCCATTTTAAAATCATTTGATTCTATAACGATATCAAGTTCATTACGCAATAGGTTTTCAGAAAAACCTGTCGTAGCCCTCCGTCATTTCAGATAAATCCTGTTTAGTATTCGTGCTGCGTTTGTTGACCTTGTCAAGGCGCAGTGTGCGGTAGCTAACCAGTATTTATCTGCTTATGCATATGATGCAGATTGGGTTAGGGTAGTCGTGCGGCCTTGTTGACCTTGTCAAGGGTCGTGCGGGTGGGTTTGATTCAATCAAGAAATGACGGGTTGAACTTGACTTGCGGTCTATGGTTTGTTGACCTTGTCAAGGTCATAGATCGTTCGGGGCAAAATATTATCGGGAATTTCAAGTGTTGAAATTTGCAATGAGATTGCATACCTTCTATGAGATAGTTGGATCCCGATACCCGCTGCGAGTAAGAGTTACTCCTGGGAGAGTTTTATACATTACAATTAGCCGATCAAGTAGGTGTCTAGAAAGGTGTCAACGGGGTTACGCCTCTGGAAAAACGAGGTTTACAGTAATTAGGTTCGTGCGAAAGCACGGGGGACCTCCCTCAAAGTACCGACACTGGCCTGGCTGAAAGATTGGCGAACTTGTAGTGTGTAATTAATCCCGGCTAGTCTTTCCTTTTAGGGTTTGAAGGAAGATTTGATAAAAAGTAGTGGGAGCCATCCTGATTAGATAAAATAATAACCAATCTATTCTTGACAGAGCGCACGCTGAGTGTTTTCTTCTCTCTCTCCAGGTAGCGACCATATCACGCCTTAATCAAGATAATAATACGGAATATTGACCGAACCCGCTTGTTATACTGAGCTGGGGAACGTTGGTCCCGCTCCAACTTATAATTGTTATAAGAAAGAGCAGGAAATTGGGGATTACCAGAATTCCCGTGCCGCCCAAACGAAGAGAGTGCATGCTGATGCATCATTTTCGGGTGTGTTCATTATACAGAACTGTTTCTCTGTAACCTCTACGTCCTGGGTATGTGATACCGGATCAGGATCCCAGATATGTAATCTGTTACATAGGGCTACAGCTAGGTAGAGAACTGAGAACGGGTGATAAGTTTCATGAGGCAGAAAACGGGGCAAGCGTTGCAGCCAAGTCTGTTGGTCACTGTCACCCTGTATTACAATACATTGATTCTGAACGAATGTTATTAGATACCGAACCTGATATACAAAATCATATCTGTCTCTTTATTAGTAAAGAAACGGTAAAATTTTGTATTGTTGGATAATGTTTTGAACATTTCCTATATCAAAAGTTGATCGGTTCAGGCACGTTATCTAAAAGCATTAATGTTCTAAATCAAACTACAGTTCTTCGTATACAGAACACACACAAGAGGAAGAGTTCAGAAATGAACGGATCCTTCTTAAGGTATTGTAGACTAGGTCATATCAATGCGACCCGACAAGCTAAGTTCCAAATAGATGCATATTTAAGTCTGTTTGAATTTACATCTTATGAAACTTGCCAGTCATGTCACAAAGATAAGATGACCATAGCTCCGTTTACTGAAAACAGAGAAAGAGTTAGAAAACTCTTGGGATGATACATGTTGATGTATGTAGGTCCCCTGTCTACACATGCCAAGACCGGTTCTTAGTACTTCATTACATTCTCTGATAATCTCTCAAGATTCAGACATATGTTCCTGTTGAAACACAAGTCCGAACCTTTTGAGATATTCACAGAATATAAGCGAGAAGTAGAGAACCAGAATACGGGTATAAGTACTATGTCCTTTGATGAGATCAAGGAGGAGAATACTTGTGCACAAAATTCCTGGACTATTCTAAAGGAGAATGAGATTCTCTCTCAGCATTACTCCTCCGTATACACCATAGCACGATGGTATATCGGGGCGGAGCAATCGCACCCTATTTGATATGGTGTGCTCTATGATGAGTAATACTGAGTTACCCGTTTCCTTTTTGGGAGTTATGCGCTTGAGAAGCTGCATACCTATTGAATAGGTTCGAATCAAATCAGTTGCCTACCATTTCATATGTGATATGGAAAGGGAAGAGCCCATATCTTAAGTTGGTTAAGATTTGGGGTTGTCCGGCCTATGTCTAAAACCATAATCCGGACAAGTTCGAGGCAAGGTCTGTTATGTAGAACTGGAATAGTTCCAGCTATACAAGCTACAGCAGATGATTTGGTACAACCAAAGGATTCAGTAGATACCAACGAACCTCAGCCTCTCCGCCGATCTAGTAGGGTTCCTCACCCACCTGAGAGATACTTCGGTTTCTCTATGACAGTGGGAGCGAGGATTGCATCATGAGATGATGACCCAACTAGTTTCGAGCTGGCCTTCAGGAGTAAGACTCTATAAGAATGGTTGGATGCTTAGTGATCTGAGATGGAATCCTTATACACCGACAAAGTATGGACTTTAGTTGCTATATCTGAAGGGTTAAATCCCCATCAGGAGCAAGTATATCTTGAGAAGATTACTTGGTGTACATGGAAAGGTTGAGACTTTCAAAACTAGACTTGTTAAAGGTTTTCGTCATCAACCAGGTGTGGATAATGATGAAACCTTTTCAAGTAGCTATGCTTAAGTCCATCCAGATCCTACTTACCACGGCTGCATACCATGACTACGATCTCTGGTGGTTGGGTGTCTTGACTGCTTTTCTAAATAATGATTTGGAAGAGAGCGTCTATATGTACACAGCCAGAGGGCTTCGTAGACAGTGGGAGCAGCGGAAACGTGTGCAAGATGCTTTATAGGATAAAGCAGGCATCGCGGAGTTGGAACATCTGTTTTGATGTGTTAGTCAAAGAGTTTGACATCATCAAAATGGTAGATGAACCTTGTATAAACAAAAGGTAGTAGGGAGTATGGTGGTGATCCTCGTAGAGTACGTGGATGACATACTCTTGATAAGAAAGGAGTTTCTTATGCTACGCTCGATCAATCTCCGCTTATCACAATGATTCTCCATATAGGATCAAAGTGATACCTCCTAAATCCTGGGTTTTTGGATCTATGAGATAGATCTAATTGGATGTTAGGACTCTCACTAGTTGTAGTGAGACGGTATCAACCGATCCTGGGGAGAATCACTGGAAGGGTTCCAGGGTGATAAAGACGACTGAATGTCAGTCACAGGCATTGTCTTTACCCTCGGGGAGGGACGGTATGTTGGAAGAGTTCCAAGCAAAATACCGTGACATACTAGACGATAAAGGCTGGATACATCGCTACTTAAGATGCTACCAAAGAGGCTGTTTGGGTGTATATTGGTTCATGAGATGAACTATGTTCCTCCCATTGTGAGACAATGGAGTTGTGGCTTATGCCGAGGAACGCCGGTCCCATCAGTGATCCAGACACATTCTAAGGCAGTATCACTTGATCATGGAGATGGTTGATCTCCAGGGAGATCGAGATTAGGAGAGTAGACACAGAGGACAACACAGCGGATCCACTCACAAAGGCCTGTTCCCAGAGAGAGACTTTTATGGGATGGTTGAGTATGAGATACTACAACCACTGCTACAGATGGCCCTAGTGCAAGTGGGAGATTGTTAGTTATATGTATGCCCTAGAGGCCATTACTGTACATAGGATATATATTGTAGTGGATGCTGGGACATATATAGGGAGGACTTTCTTGCTCGACATGATAGTATGCTATCTGGTTGATCTTTACCTTAACGTGTATACTGTTTGTCTCTCTGTTACATGTTGGTAAAGCCCTTAGGATCTATACTTGACTACCTGGACTATGATGCGGATCATACTAGTGGGGACATGGTAGTCCGTAAGTACATCCTTCAAAGTCCCTAGTCGTGGGTGTATCGAGACGGGGCATCGATATACCAGAGTAGACTAGCGTATACCTTCTCGACCCATACAGATGGGCGATGGATGATCCCATATCCATTGGTGTTTGACATCAGAGATGATATACGGGTGCTCAGTAGAGACTGGGTACACTGGACGGACTCGCCGAGAACTCCCAGATGGTATTATACCTCACGTCAGATGGCAGTTCTCTGGTGACACTGGTACAGAGTAGTCTGTTGACCCGAGATCGTCATAGAGCCTTGTGTGGTTCCTACTGTGCTTTGATTTCCATCTTACCACGTCCAAGAGGGCGTGCAAAACGGTGGTTTTTGGGTACAGTCCCGAGTCACATGGAGGCAATGAGCGATAGGAGGGGATTCGTCTCTCCCGGTATAGGGGGTCGATGTTGCGCTGTGTTCGATTGGCTATAACAGGAAATCCCTGGTCAGGGTTGCTGAGATTTACTGGTAAGTGTTACCAGTAGTATCTCGAATTGTTATAGACCTCATATCGACACGACTTATCGAGCTATTGGGGTCTGACGTTTACCACCCTTAGGCGAGATATGCGACATATCAGACGATCAGACCGGACTGTACGGTAGTGTTACTGGTCGGATTCGCAGGAGCGTGAGCGGGCTTGCTCGTCAATCTTCTGATCGCTCAATACCCGGGTGGCCATTACGTTTAGCAGACCGCTTGCGGCTTGTGGGTGTTTGATATGATCATCACCTGCTGCCGGCGTATTGACGAGTCTTTAGAGTCCTACACAGAGGTTTCCTGGCTCAAGCGAAACGAAATAGGAGCGCATATGAGATATGTGCGGGACCGAGAATAATACGAGTATGTGATACTGTATTCGATTCTCGTGATGTGACATTGATCGGTTATATGCGGTATAGCCGGGTTATCGGATCAAGTGTTGATTCGATAAGTTGTTACTGATGATACCAGTCGGTTATGTGTGACATGACCGGATCATTGGATCAAGTGTGGATTTAATGATTTAATGCATAATTATATATTTGATATATTACTTTGCATTAACTAGTATCGGTTCACTTTAGACGGATTTTCTCACTTGGTTCGTGCGCATTGCATATGCGATATGATTTTGTGCACTTGTTTGTATCATGTTTGATGATGCGAGCATGCTAGGGTTTTGTGTAATGAGTTAAACCTAGGTTAAGTAAATGATTAGGGTTTTCTTTTATTAATTCATTTATCTTTTCATTTGGATATAAAAGATAAATGAGAAGAAGAAAACAAAAGGGTTTCTTTCATGAAGCTTTGACCAATCTAACCATTTTGTCTTCATCTAACAAACCCTAACCATTCTTTTAACTATGGTCAACTCTCTACACATTACCATAGTTAAATTATGATAAGAAATGATTATTCATTTTCTATTCTATTATTCTTATCATAATTTTTTAGCTTCTTCTTCTTCTTCCTTCAAGTGAAGAAAAGCTTGACCATCAATGGCAACTTGATGAAATGAGTGAGAAATCCAATTCTAAAGTCTACCCACTTCCTATTTCTTCATCCTCTACCTCTTGCCAAGTAGTAGAGTGTGTTTCCTTCACAAGTTTTCAAGACTTGGTGAAGGTGGAGCTCGATCTAGTGATGCTTCGACGTAGATCATCTTCGGCATGGACATCGACGACCTAGCTCGCTTATTCTTCGACGAAGCCGACGCTGGAGTCCGGATTATTTTTGGACAGCGGAGGGGACTTCGTTGCGGAGCTATGGAGGTGGAGCACCGGATCTATAAAGGTTGTATTTCCGTATCTCTTAGTTAATTGTTAACTAGTTATCTTTTTCGCCTAGTTTTCTAGCAAACGATCCGTAGTCGGGTCTCTCGGCACCCGTAAAATTTTATATTGGCATGTTCGATGCCTTGCGAGAACTCATTAGGGTGCCTAGGGACCCTGCAGTGGTATCAGAGCCTAGCTAGAGCCTTAGGCGAAGTCCAGACGGAATTTGAAACCCGAACGAACCCGAAACCCACACCCGAGAATGCTCTCTGGATATTTTTGAAATATCTGGATTTTTGTGAATTAAAAATTGCTAAAAAATTCAGCAGGAAATTTCATGAGTTACTGTGAAGCACGTGATGGTAACTCGACTACAGAGGCGCGGAACCGCGGCCCCACCATGGGATTCGCGGCGGTTCCGCGGCCACTGTGTTGAGTTACACCACGTGGCGTGCACAGTAATTCATGTCTTATAGTGCTGAGTCTTCTGGAAATTTTTAGAATTTACTCTACAGTTGAGTTTTCTGGGGTAGTGTTGGGACTTCGTATATTCGATCGGATTGTCAAACTTCGTCTATTTGGCTTTCCGGATAATTTTAGAATATGTTAAAAAGTTCGACCGGATATAAATACCCAATTTTTCCCCTGCCGGAAAATTTCCAAGTGTTGGATTTTTCCGTAGTTTAACGACGTTCTAAGTAGTGCAAGTAACGCGATGGACCCTCTAGAAGACAACAAACCTTAACTCGATTATGTGACCGTCTTGAACTGCCCTTTGAACCTTCGGGTTTGGGGGAGTACGGCGTGCCACATGTGAGGCGTTGGCTTGACCCTTCTACGGCTGGACGTTGGTACTGAGGCACGAACTGAATGTTGTTAGACTTGTTTCTTGTGTTGATTAGTATCGGGAAAACTTGGGTGTTCGATTGTTCGATCGAAAAGTTTAACATTTTCTGTTTATCTGGAATGGGATACAATAATTGGAATTCACAAAAGTTATGAGATAACTGAATGAATGTTATAAACATAGCAGTTTAGTCTCACTTGATCGGTTGCCACGGAATTTTAATGTGATCAAAAGTCCGTCGCAATCACGTAGCGTACGCGGATACTCGCCCGGTAAACTTAATAGACAGCCTCACTCCATAGCCCCGACCAAGTGACTGTAGGAGAACCCCGTCGCCGAAAGCATCCGTTCGGGTGCTCGCGGTAGCGGTGTTCCGCCTTGGTGCACTTCGTCGACGGTATCGGGGGTGCGGCCGCCTACTAAAGTTTGCGACGAGTATTCGATCAGACTGTCGGGAATCTTGTTGAATTGCCCGACTCGATATTGAAAAGTGTTTTCGATAATGAGACTGAAATGCGGGGTTTATAATTGTTAGGCATGTGATGTCTAA
The DNA here is from genome assembly GCA_030015575.1 of Agapanthus africanus. Taxonomy (NCBI): domain Eukaryota; kingdom Viridiplantae; phylum Streptophyta; class Magnoliopsida; order Asparagales; family Amaryllidaceae; genus Agapanthus; species Agapanthus africanus. Next base: position 1,133,182 of record JASDDO010000285.1, on the reverse strand, counting down.
GTAATTCATTTGGTCAGGCATGCGATGTCTGAGGTGATTGCGGATTCCAACTGTTGTAGTTTTACACTTTCTTTTCTGTGACCGTAAGTGTAATATGTGATATCGCCGGTTTCGTTGCTATATGTCAACGACAATTGGGATGCGCATATTTACTTACGTTGATGACATGTGATGTTATGTGTTGCTGGATATGTTATATTGGATCGTCGTGTTTGAATAGCCGGGGTTTTTTTATGTGAGATGAGTGTTTTTCATTTTCATTCATGTAAAAACTTGTATGTAATATTCTTTTATTGGGGCACTTCCAGGTTGCGGAAGTTGTCACCCTTTGTATATTATTTACTTTTCCGCACTAGGATAGACCCAAGGAGGGGAGCACAAGTAACCGGGTTCTGGAGTCCAGTGGGAGACCAACTCGAGGAGTCGAGTCCGGGTCTCCTAACTCTAGAATTGGTAGGGTTGCTTGCCGCTCTCGTAGGAGTCTAGGGGTGTGGGTTTGGCTATTCATCACGACCGTGGAATCCGTGTTTTATACTGGCTCGTATTGAAAACACGGACGTCCTAGTATATCCAATATTTCATATGATTCTTCTGCTGCGATATCTGTGATGTGATCATGTGATGTTCTGTGATAGATACAGTATATAGTATATATGATATATTATATAGACGTTACTTATGTTTTACACCCGTACTAGCCCTGCCCCGCTCTGCCGTTAGTTACCTAACCTAACGGTGCACGAGGGGACATCGAGGCGAATGCGGATGGCATAAGTGTACGTCGTATTTATCTGTGATGTTTAGGTACTTAATTGATGGGACTTCATTAATGTGATTAATGAAATAAAAGAAACCTAAGATGTTGTAGAATCGAATTTCAAAAATAAAACCAGGTAGCTACAGTTCTTGCTTTGCACAGCGGTATATATGATATATCCTGCACCTTATTCGATGAGGAAAGGACCGAGATCCCTTCACCGGGAGTGACTCCTTTAGCAATAACTGGCAGATGCTACACACTCGGTTTGTCTTTTGATTGCTTTTAAGAGTTTTTGCTTTGCACAGTGATATATATGATATATCCCGCACCTCATTCGATGAGGAAAGGACCGACGATCCCTTCACCGGGAGTGACTCCTTTAGCAAAACTAGAAAAGCCTCAAAAGCACTCCATTTTAAAATCATTTGATTCTATAACGATATCAAGTTCATTACGCAATAGGTTTTCAGAAAAACCTGTCGTAGCCCTCCGTCATTTCAGATAAATCCTGTTTAGTATTCGTGCTGCGTTTGTTGACCTTGTCAAGGCGCAGTGTGCGGTAGCTAACCAGTATTTATCTGCTTATGCATATGATGCAGATTGGGTTAGGGTAGTCGTGCGGCCTTGTTGACCTTGTCAAGGGTCGTGCGGGTGGGTTTGATTCAATCAAGAAATGACGGGTTGAACTTGACTTGCGGTCTATGGTTTGTTGACCTTGTCAAGGTCATAGATCGTTCGGGGCAAAATATTATCGGGAATTTCAAGTGTTGAAATTTGCAATGAGATTGCATACCTTCTATGAGATAGTTGGATCCCGATACCCGCTGCGAGTAAGAGTTACTCCTGGGAGAGTTTTATACATTACAATTAGCCGATCAAGTAGGTGTCTAGAAAGGTGTCAACGGGGTTACGCCTCTGGAAAAACGAGGTTTACAGTAATTAGGTTCGTGCGAAAGCACGGGGGACCTCCCTCAAAGTACCGACACTGGCCTGGCTGAAAGATTGGCGAACTTGTAGTGTGTAATTAATCCCGGCTAGTCTTTCCTTTTAGGGTTTGAAGGAAGATTTGATAAAAAGTAGTGGGAGCCATCCTGATTAGATAAAATAATAACCAATCTATTCTTGACAGAGCGCACGCTGAGTGTTTTCTTCTCTCTCTCCAGGTAGCGACCATATCACGCCTTAATCAAGATAATAATACGGAATATTGACCGAACCCGCTTGTTATACTGAGCTGGGGAACGTTGGTCCCGCTCCAACTTATAATTGTTATAAGAAAGAGCAGGAAATTGGGGATTACCAGAATTCCCGTGCCGCCCAAACGAAGAGAGTGCATGCTGATGCATCATTTTCGGGTGTGTTCATTATACAGAACTGTTTCTCTGTAACCTCTACGTCCTGGGTATGTGATACCGGATCAGGATCCCAGATATGTAATCTGTTACATAGGGCTACAGCTAGGTAGAGAACTGAGAACGGGTGATAAGTTTCATGAGGCAGAAAACGGGGCAAGCGTTGCAGCCAAGTCTGTTGGTCACTGTCACCCTGTATTACAATACATTGATTCTGAACGAATGTTATTAGATACCGAACCTGATATACAAAATCATATCTGTCTCTTTATTAGTAAAGAAACGGTAAAATTTTGTATTGTTGGATAATGTTTTGAACATTTCCTATATCAAAAGTTGATCGGTTCAGGCACGTTATCTAAAAGCATTAATGTTCTAAATCAAACTACAGTTCTTCGTATACAGAACACACACAAGAGGAAGAGTTCAGAAATGAACGGATCCTTCTTAAGGTATTGTAGACTAGGTCATATCAATGCGACCCGACAAGCTAAGTTCCAAATAGATGCATATTTAAGTCTGTTTGAATTTACATCTTATGAAACTTGCCAGTCATGTCACAAAGATAAGATGACCATAGCTCCGTTTACTGAAAACAGAGAAAGAGTTAGAAAACTCTTGGGATGATACATGTTGATGTATGTAGGTCCCCTGTCTACACATGCCAAGACCGGTTCTTAGTACTTCATTACATTCTCTGATAATCTCTCAAGATTCAGACATATGTTCCTGTTGAAACACAAGTCCGAACCTTTTGAGATATTCACAGAATATAAGCGAGAAGTAGAGAACCAGAATACGGGTATAAGTACTATGTCCTTTGATGAGATCAAGGAGGAGAATACTTGTGCACAAAATTCCTGGACTATTCTAAAGGAGAATGAGATTCTCTCTCAGCATTACTCCTCCGTATACACCATAGCACGATGGTATATCGGGGCGGAGCAATCGCACCCTATTTGATATGGTGTGCTCTATGATGAGTAATACTGAGTTACCCGTTTCCTTTTTGGGAGTTATGCGCTTGAGAAGCTGCATACCTATTGAATAGGTTCGAATCAAATCAGTTGCCTACCATTTCATATGTGATATGGAAAGGGAAGAGCCCATATCTTAAGTTGGTTAAGATTTGGGGTTGTCCGGCCTATGTCTAAAACCATAATCCGGACAAGTTCGAGGCAAGGTCTGTTATGTAGAACTGGAATAGTTCCAGCTATACAAGCTACAGCAGATGATTTTGTACAACCAAAGGATTCAGTAGATACCAACGAACCTCAGCCTCTCCGCCGATCTAGTAGGGTTCCTCACCCACCTGAGAGATACTTCGGTTTCTCTATGACAGTGGGAGCGAGGATTGCATCATGAGATGATGACCCAACTAGTTTCGAGCTGGCCTTCAAGAGTAAGACTCTATAAGAATGGTTGGATGCTTAGTGATCTGAGATGGAATCCTTATACACCGACAAAGTATGGACTTTAGTTGCTATATCTGAAGGGTTAAATCCCCATCAGAAGCAAGTATATCTTGAGAAGATTACTTGGTGTACATGGAAAGGTTGAGACTTTCAAAGCTAGACTTGTTAAAGGTTTTCGTCATCAACCAGGTGTGGATAATGATGAAACCTTTTCAAGTAGCTATGCTTAAGTCCATCCAGATCCTACTTACCACGGCTGCATACCATGACTACGATCTCTGGTGGTTGGGTGTCTTGACTGCTTTTCTAAATAATGATTTAGAAGAGAGCGTCTATAAGTACACAGCCAGAGGGCTTCGTAGACAGTGGGAGCAGCGGAAACGTGTGCAAGATGCTTTATAGGATAAAGCAGGCATCGCGGAGTTGGAACATCTGTTTTGATGTGTTAGTCAAAGAGTTTGACATCATCAAAATGGTAGATGAACCTTGTATAAACAAAAAGGTAGTAGGGAGTATGGTGGTGATCCTCGTAGAGTACGTGGATGACATACTCTTGATAAGAAAGGAGTTTCTTATGCTACGCTCGATCAATCTCCGCTTATCACAATGATTCTCCATATAGGATCAAAATGATACCTCCTAAATCCTGGGTTTTTGGATCTATGAGATAGATCTAATTGGATGTTAGGACTCTCACTAGTTGTAGTGAGACGGTATCAACCGATCCTGGGGAGAATCACTGGAAGGGTTCCAGGGTGATAAAGACGACTGAATGTCAGTCACAGGCATTGTCTTTACCCTCGGGGAGAGACGGTATGTTGGAAGAGTTCCAAGCAAAATACCGTGACATACTAGACGATAAAGGCTGGATACATCGCTACTTAAGATGCTACCAAAGAGGCTGTTTGGGTGTATATTGGTTCATGAGATGAACTATGTTCCTCCCATTGTGAGACAATGGAGTTGTGGCTTATGCCGAGGAACGCCGGTCCCATCAGTGATCCAGACACATTCTAAGGCAGTATCACTTGATCATGGAGATGGTTGATCTCCAGGGAGATCGAGATTAGGAGAGTAGACACAGAGGACAACACAGCGGATCCACTCACAAAGGCCTGTTCCCAGAGAGAGACTTTTATGGGATGGTTGAGTATGAGATACTACAACCACTGCTACAGATGGCCCTAGTGCAAGTGGGAGATTGTTAGTTATATGTATGCCCTAGAGGCCATTACTGTACATAGGATGTATATTGTAGTGGATGCTGGGACATATATAGGGAGGACTTTCTTGCTCGACATGATAGTATGCTATCTGGTTGATCTTTACCTTAACGTGTATACTGTTTGTCTCTCTGTTACATGTTGGTAAAGCCCTTAGGATCTATACTTGACTACCTGGACTATGATGCGGATCATACTAGTGGGGACATGGTAGTCCGTAAGTACATCCTTCAAAGTCCCTAGTCGTGGGTGTATCGAGACGGGGCATCGATATACCAGAGTAGACTAGCGTATACCTTCTCGACCCATACAGATGGGCGATGGATGATCCCATATCCATTGGTGTTTGACATCAGAGATGATATACGGGTGCTCAGTAGAGACTGGGTACACTGGACGGACTCGCCGAGAACTCCCAGATGGTATTATACCTCACGTCAGATGGCAGTTCTCTGGTGACACTGGTACAGAGTAGTCTGTTGACCCGAGATCGTCATAGAGCCTTGTGTGGTTCCCACTGTGCTTTGATTTCCATCTTACCACGTCTAAGAGGGCGTGCAAAACGGTGGTTTTTGGGTACAGTCCCGAGTCACAAGGAGGCAATGAGCGATAGGAGGGGATTCGTCTCTCCCGGTATAGGGGGTCGATGTTGCGCTGTGTTCGATTGGCTATAACAGGAAATCCCTGGCCAGGGTTGCTGAGATTTACTGGTAAGTGTTACCAGTAGTATCTCGAATTGTTATAGACCTCATATCGACACGACTTATCGAGCTATTGGGGTCTGACGTTTACCACCCCTAGGCGAGATATGCGACATATCAGACGATCAGACCGGACTGTACGGTAGTGTTACTGGTCGGATTCGCAGGAGCGTGAGCGGGCTTGCTCGTCAATCTTCTGATCGCTCAATACCCGGGTGGCCATTACGTTTAGCAGACCGCTTGCGGCTTGTGGGTGTTTGATATGATCATCACCTGCTGCCGGCGTATTGACGAGTCTTTAGAGTCCTACACAGAGGTTTCCTGGCTCAAGCGAAACGAAATAGGAGCGCATATGAGATATGTGCGGGACCGAGAATAATACGAGTATGTGATACTGTATTCGATTCTCGTGATGTGACATTGATCGGTTATATGCGGTATAGCCGGGTTATCGGATCAAGTGTTGATTCGATAAGTTGTTACTGATGATACCAGTCGGTTATGTGTGACATGACCGGATCATTGGATCAAGTGTGGATTTAATGATTTAATGCATAATTATATATTTGATATATTACTTTGCATTAACTAGTATCGGTTCACTTTAGACGGATTTTCTCACTTGGTTCGTGCGCATTGCATATGCGATATGATTTTGTGCACTTGTTTGTATCATGTTTGATGATGCGAGCATGCTAGGGTTTTGTGTAATGAGTTAAACCTAGGTTAAGTAAATGATTAGGGTTTTCTTTTATTAATTCATTTATCTTTTCATTTGGATATAAAAGATAAATGAGAAGAAGAAAACAAAAGGGTTTCTTTCATGAAGCTTTGACCAATCTAACCCTTTTGTCTTCATCTAACAAACCCTAACCATTCTTTTAACTATGGTCAACTCTCTACACATTACCATAGTTAAATTATGATAAGAAATGATTATTCATTTTCTATTCTATTATTCTTATCATAATTTTTTAGCTTCTTCTTCTTCTTCCTTCAAGTGAAGAAAAGCTTGACCATCAATGGCAACTTGATGAAATGAGTGAGAAATCCAATTCTAAAGTCTACCCACTTCCTATTTCTTCATCCTCTACCTCTTGCCAAGTAGTAGAGTGTGTTTCCTTCACAAGTTTTCAAGACTTGGTGAAGGTGGAGCTCGATCTAGTGATGCTTCGACGTAGATCATCTTCGGCATGGACATCGACGACCTAGCTCGCTTATTCTTCGACGAAGCCGACGCTGGAGTCCGGATTCTTTTTGGACAGCGGAGGGGACTTCGTTGCGGAGCTATGGAGGTGGAGCACCGGATCTACAAAGGTTGTATTTCCGTATCTCTTAGTTAATTGTTAACTAGTTATCTTTTTCGCCTAGTTTTCTAGCAAACGATCCATAGTCGGGTCTCTCGGCACCCGTAAAATTTTATATTGGCATGTTCGATGCCTTGCGAGAACTCATTAGGGTGTCTAGGGACCCTGCAGAATCTTTCCAGTGATTCTCCCCAGGATCGATTGATACCATATCACTATACCTTGTGAGAATCCTAACATCCAATTAGATCTATCTCATAGATCCAAAACACAGAATTTAGGAGGTATCACCTTGATCCTATATTGAGAATCCTTGTGATAAGAGGAGATTGACCGAGAACAGCATAAGAAACTCCTTTCCTATCAAGAGTATGTCATCCACATACTATATGAGGATCACTACCATACTCCCTACTACATTTTTGTATATACTTGGTTCATCTACCATTTTGATGAAGTCAAACTCTTTGACTACCACATCAAAACAGACGTTTCAACTCCGAGATGCCTGATTTATCCCATAAAACAACTTCCACACGTTTCCGTTGCTCCCACTATCTACAAAGCCCTATGGCTGTGTATTTATAGACGCTCTCTTCTAAATCACTATTTAGAAAAGCAGTCATGACACCCAACCGCCAGATATCATAGTCATGGTATGTAGCAATGGCAAGTAGGATCTGGATGGACTTAAGCATAGTTTTGAAAGTCTCAACTTTTCCATGTACACCTAGTAATCTTCTCAAGATGTACTTGCTCCTGATGGGGATTTAACCCTTCAGATAAAGCAACCAAAGTCCATACTTTGTTGGTGTATATGGATTCCATCTCAGATCGCTTAGCATCCAGCCATTCTCATAGAGTCCCCACTCTTGATGGCCTGCTCGAAACTAGTTGGGTCATCATCTCATGATGCATTCCTCGCTCCCACTATCATAGAGAAACCAAAGTATCTCTCAAGTGGATGAGGAACCCTACCAGATCGGCGGAGAGGCTGAGGTTCGTTGGAAACTATTGAATCCTCCGGTTCTACCAAATCATCAGCTGCAGTTTGTATAGCTGGATCTCCTTCCAGTTCTACCTCATGACCACGAATTCCTTCACAAGATATTCCCTTTTTCTCAAAAAGGTGGCATGCTAAGAAATAAAACACCTTTTGTTCCTCGGTTCGGTAGAAGATATTCCCTTGCGAATACTTGGGATATCCAACAAACTTCCACAGAACTGACCTTGTCTCGAGCTTGTCCGGATCTTGCTTTTAGACATTGGCCGGACAACCCCAAATCTTAACATCCTTAAGAGATGGACTCTTCCCATACCATATCGCATATGGAGTGGTAGGCATCTGATTTGATTGGAACCCTATTCAATAGTTATGCAGCTTCACAAGTGCATAACCCCCAAAAGGAAATAGGCAACTCAGTAGTACTCATCATAGAGCACACCATATCACATAGGATGCGATTGCTCCGCCCCGATACACATACGTGCTGTGGTGTATACGGAGGAGTAATGCTGAGAGAGAATCTCATTCTCCTTTAGAATAGTCCAGGATCTCCGTTCTCAAGTATTCTCCTCCCTGATCACATCAAAGGACATGATACTTATACCCGTTTTGGTTCTCTACTTCTAACTTATATTCATTGAATTTCTCAAGAGGTTCAGATTTTGTGTTTCAACAGGAACATATGTACGAATCTTGAGAGATAATCAGTGGATGTAATGAAGTACAAAGAACCGGTCCTGGCATGTGTAGACAGGGGACCTTACATACATCATCATGTATCAATCCCAAGAGTTCACCAACTCTTTCTCTGTTTCCAATAAACGGAGCTATGGTCATATTTATTTTTGAGACATGACTGGCAAGTTTCACAAGATGTAAATCCAAACTGATTTAAATATGCATCTTTATGTAACTTTAGCTAGTCGGGTCGCATTGATATGACATAGTCTACAATACCTCAAGAAGGATTCGTTCATTTCTGAACTCTTACTCTTGTGTGCGTTTTGTACGTTACGAACTGTAGTTTGATTTAGAACGTTTATGCTTTTAGATAACGTGCCTGAACCGATCAATTCTTGATATAGGAAAATGTTCAAAACACTATCCAACAATACAAAATTATATCCTTCTTTACTAATAAAGAGACTGATATGATATTGTATATCAAGTTCGGTATCTAATAACATTCGTTCAGAATCAATGTATTTGGTAATACAGGGTGATAACTGCCAACAGAATTGGCTGCAACACTTGCACCATTTTTAACTCTTAAAACTTATCACCCTTTCTCAGTTCTTTACCTTTCAATAGCCCATGTAACATATTACATATGTGTGATCCTGTTCCGGTATCTCATACCCAGGACGTAAAGGATACTGAGAAACAGTTCTTGGTAATGAACACACCCGAAGATGATGCATCAACATGCACTTTCTTCGTTTGGGCGGCATGGGAATTCTGGTAATCCCTATTTCCTGCTCGGTCTTATAACAATTATAAGTTGGAGCGGGACTAACGTTCCCTAGCGCAGTTTAACAGACGGGTTCGGTCAATACCGTATTATTATCTTGATTAAGGCGTGACATGGTCGCTAGCTGAAGAGAGAGAGAAGAAAACACTCAGCGTATGCTCTTACAAGATTAGATTGGTTATAAATTTATCTAATTAGGATGGCTCCCACTGTTTTAGTCAAATCTTCCTTCAAACCCTAAAAGGAAAGACTAGCCGGGATTAATTACACCCTACAGGTTCGCCAATCTTTTAGTCAGGCCAGTGCCGGTAGTTTGAGGGAGGTTCCCCGTGCTTGCGCATGGACCTAATTAAAATAAACCTCGTTTTCCTAGGGGCGTAACCCCGTTGACACCTTTCCAGACACCTACTTGATCGGCTAATTGTAATGTGTAAAACTCTCTCAGGTGTAACTCTTACTCGCTGTGGGTATCGGGATCCAACTATCTCATAGAAGGTATGCAATCTCATTGCAAATTTCAACACTTGAAATTCCCGATAATATTTTGCCCCTAGCATCTATATGACCTTAACATAGTCAACAAATCATAAGTGCTAGTCAAGTTCAACCCGTCATTTCCCGATTGAATTAAACCCACCCGCACAACCCTTAACATAGTCAACAAAGTCGCACGACTGCCCTAACTCAATCGCACCATATGCTTATGAAGATAAGCATAAATAGCTACCGCACACTACGTCTTGATAAGGTCAACAAACGCAGCACGAATATTATGAAGTACTTATCTGAAACGACGGAGGGCTACGATAGGTTTTTAAGAAAACCTTTTGTGTAATGAACTTAATATCGTTGTAGAATCAAATGATTTAAATGGAGTGTTTTTAAGGCCTTTAATAGTTTTGCTAAAGAGGTCACTCCCAGTGAAGGGATCTCGGCTCTTTCCTCGTCGAATAAGGTGTAGGATATTCACAATACCACTATGCAAAGTAAGAATTAGAAAAGCAATCAAAAGACAAAACTGAGGATTGTAGCATCTGCCAGTTTCGCTAAAGAGGTCACTCCCGGTGAAGGGATCTCGGCTCTTTCCTTATCGAATAAGGTGATGGATGTTCTTACAAGGAACACCGCTATGCAAAGCAAAAACTAGAGCTACCTGTTTTTGAAAATTCGATTCCACAACATCTTTAGGTTTCTTTTATTTCATTAATCTCATTAATGAAGTCCCATCATTTAAGTTTACCTAAACATCACAGATAAATACAATGCACGCTTATGTCATCCGCATTCGTCTCGATGTCCCCTCGTGCACCGTTAGGTTAGGTAACTAACGGCAGAGCGGGACAGGGCTAGCGCGGGTGTAAAACAAAAGCAACGTCTATATAATATATCACATATACTATATCCTGTATTCATCTCAACATATCAAATGATCACATCACAGATATCGCAGCAGAAGAAACATATGAAATATTGGATATATTAGGAGGTCCGTGTTTTATTGCGAGCCTGTATAAAACACGGATTCCACGGTCGCGATGAATAGCCAATCCCACAAACCTAGACTCCTACGAGAGCGGCAAGCAACCCTACCAGTTCTAGAGTTAGGAGACCCGGTCTCGACACCCCGAGATGGTCTCCCACTGGACTCTAGAACCCAGTTACTTATGCTCCCCGCCTTGGGTCTATCCTAATGCGGAAAAGTAAATAATATACAATGGTGACATCATCCTCAAACCGGAAGTGCCCCAATAAAAGAATATTACATACAATGAATTTTACATGAATGAAAATAAAATTTCTCATCTCACATAAAACCCCCGGCTATTCAGAACACGACGATCCAATATAACATATCACAGCAAAACATAACATCACATGTCATAAACGTAAGTAAATATGCGTATCCCAATTGTCGTTGATGTATAGCAACGAAATCGGCGATACAACACATATTACACTTACGGTCGCAGAAAAAAGTGTAAAACTACAACAGTTAGAATCCGCAACCTCTTTAAACATCACATGCCTAACCAAATGAATTCCTTAGACATCGCATTCCTAACAATTATAAACCCCTCATTTTAGTCTCGATCTCGAAAACACTTTTCAATATCTATTTGGGCAATTCAACAAGATTCCCGACATCCTGATCGAATGCTCATCGGAAACTTTAGTAGACGGCCGCACCCCTCGATGCTGTCGACAAAGTGCATTAAGGCGGAACACCGCTGCCGCGAGCACCCGAATGGATGCTTTTGGCGACGGGGTTCTCCTACAGTCACTTGGTCGGGGCTATGGGGCGTGGCTATCTATTAAGTTTACCCGGCGAGTATCCGCGTACGCTACGTGATTGCGACGGACTTTTGATCGTATCAAAATCCCGTGGCAACCGATCAAATGAGACTAAACTGCTAGATTTATAACATTCAAATTAGTTATTTCATAACTGCTTGTGGATTCCAAATATTGTATCATATTACAGAAAAAGTTAGACGATGTTAAACATTCCGATCGAATCAACAAACACCCAAAATTTCCCTATTTGCTCAACACTTGAACTTAGTTTAAAAGCATCCATCACATGCCTCAGTACCAATGGACCAGCCGTAAAAGGGTCAAACCAACGCCTCACATGTGGCAACGCTGAACTGCCACAAATCCTAGGGTTTAGAGGCGGTTCTGATGGTCACATAATCGAGTTAAGGTTTTCATTCTTCTAGAGGGTCCACCGCGTTACTTGCACGACTTTGAATATTCTTTAACTAAGGAAAAATCCAACACTTGGAAATTTTCCGGCAGGAGAAAAAGTGAGTTATTGATATCCGTTCGAACTTTTTAACACTGTCTAAACAAACCGAAACAAAGCTAGAATTGCGAATACGAAACACTCCGAATTAGTTAATGCAGTAAATTAACATTACATGCAATTTTAGCAAAAATAAAAAAACACCACAAGTACCAAACCCCAGAACCTGGAGCACACCACAAAACCCAAACCCTAACCCCTTGCAAAAACCGGGGTCGCCGGAAATTGGGCCTTGGTCGCCGGCCATTCTTCGAGCAGGGGGGTGGGTTTTGTGCTATGTTCATATTGCATCAAATACAACATTCTGCAACTGTTAAAATAATTTTTTGACTCCAGAACAATTTCGACAAAAACTAGGGTTTTTCGTCGGGTATTTCGGAGTTGTTTCGGTTTCGTAATCCTACACTTATCCGTCTAATTCTCTAGCTAGGCTCTGATACCACTGTTGGGATACCTACAACGGCAGCAAGGTTTCGAGTGGCATCTCTCATGCCAATTTCAAATTTTGCCATTATAGATAACTCTAAACATAGGAATTTTAACTAGAGAATCAAACAAAACTAGCATGTTAACACTTTAACATCTAAGAGTTAGGGATTACAACCTTTGTAGTCCGTTCCTTCGCTTCATAAGCTCCGTGTTGAGGTTGCTTCGCTGCGATCATCAAGTACCCAGACTCTAGAGAGGCTCCATGAAGAGAAAGATGCAACCTTGCTTCCAATCTTCAAAAATTAAGATGATCTACCTTGAAGAAACATTAACCCAAGCTCTTGCTTCACTAATCATGTATTAGTAAAGCAAACACCCTAATCTAAGTGGCTAGAATAGATGAGAATGATGAAGTAGTAATTTTGCTCTCTTTTGGTTTCAGTTTCTCACAAAATATCCATCACTAATGAAAAGCTAGAAAGCTTTCAAAAGAGGAAGAAGAAGAAGAATTTCCTTTTGTGATGAATAATGAATTATTGTTGAGCTTAGAAATGCAACTTAGGGTTAAGCATGACATTCTTAACTCTTATAAAGACTTTACCATGGGTTAAGGTTTAGGTTGGGTTAGCAAATATCTCTCCAAAATATCAAAGAAAATGGACAAAGTCAAACCTTCATGAAGCTTCCTCAAAGCTCATCCAAAACCCTAATCCAAAAGCTTAACCCTAATCCAAACCCTAACATGGTTAAATCTCAAATCCTTTGTTGCATTTGTAACCCTAACATGTGACAATATTATATATCACATATATAATATATATAGTAACAAAATAAAATAATACAATTAACATATATCGCATATACATCAATGTATTATCCATGTAAGAAAAAGAATCTTTAAGGGAGCTTATATTAGTTAATGTAATATAATATATCAAATATATAATTATACATTAAATTATCGAATCAACGATTGATCCGATAATCCGGCTATTTCATAAATAACCGACTAATATAATCTGTATCAGTTCATCGAATCAACACTTGATCCGATGACCCGGCTATATCATATATACCCGGCCGATATCACATATCGTGAGAATCGAATACGGTATCACATACATGTATTATTCTCGGTCCCGCACATATCACATATGTGCTCCTACTCCGTTTTGCCTGAGCCAGGAAACCTTTGTGTAGGACTCTAAAGAATCATCAATACGCCGGCAGTAAGTGATGATTATATCAAACACCCACAAGCTGCAAGCGGTCAGCTAAACGTAACAACCACCCAGGTATTGAGCGATCAGAAGATCAACAAGCAAGCATGTACATTCTCCTGTGAATCCAACCAGTAACACTCCCGTACAGTCCGGTCTCTTCGTTTGATATGTCGCATGTCTAGTCTAGGGGTGGTAAACGTCAGACCCCAGTAATTGATAAGTCGTGTCGATATGAGGTCCATAACAGTTCGAGAAACTAATGATAACTCTTACCAGTAAATCTCAGCAACCCTGACCAGGAATTTCCAGTTATAGCCAATCGAACACAGCGCAACATCAACTCCCAATACTGGGAGAGACGAAATCCCTCCTATCGCTCATTGCCTCCATATGATTCAGGACTGTACCTAAAAGCCACCGTTTTGCACGTTCTCTTGAATGTGGTAAGGTGGAAATCAAAGCACAGTGGGAATCGCACAAGACTCTATGACGATCTCGGGTCTACAGACTAACCTGTACCAGTGTCACCAGAGAACTGCCATCTGACGTGAGGTATAAAACCATCTGGGAGTTCTCGGCGAGTCCGTCCAGTGTACCCAGTCTCCACTAAGCACCCGTATACTATCCCTGATGTCAAACACCAATGGATATGGGATCATCCATTGCCCATCTGTATGGGTCGAGAAGCTATACGCTAGTCTACTCTGGTATATCGATACCCTGTCTCGATACACCTACGACTAGGAACATTTGAAGGATGTACTTAGCGACTACTCTGTCCCCACTAGCATGATCTGCATCATAGTCCAAGTAGTCAATTACTCATCCTAAGGGCTTTATCAACATGTAATATAGAGACAATCAGAGTACATGTTAAGATAAAGAGCAACCAGATAGCATACCATCATGTCGAGCAAGAAAGTCCTCTATATATATGTCCAAGCATCCACTACAATATATATCGTATCTACAGTAATGACCTGTAAGGCATACATATCACTAACATCTATCCACTGTGAATGGGTGCAACGGGTAGGAAACTGTCTACCGGGCTCATGGCGAGTGGTTAGGATTCACGGGTTAGGCTGGGCAAGAATCTACCCGTCATGAATGGGTGCGACGGGAAGGAAGCTATTGGCTGGCGGACGAAGTGGCTTACGAATCTTCCCGCTCATCGGTTGCCGACGAAATGGCTGAGGAACGAAGTAGCCAATTTGTCGAAGGTTGAGATTAAGCGTGGAGTCAGGCCACGGAACCAGTCTCGTCTGGCCCAGATGAGAGTGGTGGGGAAGGCTCGGCTGTAATACCCAGTCCCCTTTTGTACGCCAATACCAGTATTTAAATAAAGTGTTAGTTTAAATAGTTTGCCCATTTTATTTTTATCCTATTTATATTTTATTCTTTTCTATACATACATATTCCAATTATTTTTGTTTCATACAACCTAACCCAAGGTCCAAGCCCAATAACCCAAACCCTCGACTTTGTTTTACCCAACAGTTTCTTTCTCCCCTTCCAAATTCAAAAATTATTCTCATTTAAAATCCAAATCCTACCCCAATCAATTTCATTAAATCCCTAAATAAATCCTAATAATTATAAAATTTATTATCTCTCTCTCTCTCTCTCACCTCTCCCTATCTCGTTCACACACACACACTCTCTCTCTTCCTCTCTTTAAAATAAAAAAACAACACAAAACACTCCTTCCCTCCCTCTCCCACTCTCTCACAATCACTCTCTTCCTCCTCTCAACCGTGACCGCCTCCCTCCATCGCCTGCCCCGATCTTCCCTTGCTGACCACCGTGCCCCCTGTAACCCCGGCGACCCCAACCTCCAAGCTTAGCTGGCCTCCTTCGATCCTCCCGCCGACGACCACCATCAACAACCTCGCCGGAGCCACTCACACCATAATCGACTTCACCTCCGACACCACCTTCCTCCTCGTCTCCTCTCCTGAGCACCTCCACCAACCTCCGATGTCCTCACCCGCTAGCTTCTCCATCAATGAGCCGCCCCCGTTCTGCTCGCCGGCCGCCTCCACGTCGTCGCCGCCCTGACCACCACCTCCGGCTGCCCGCCGCTGCACCCTCTGCCTGCTCTGGCCAACCCCAACACCTCCGACGATCTTGCCTCCCCTTCACCAACCAACGACCACTTAAGCTCGCAGCTGCCATTGCCGAGCCCAAGACGCCGAGCCGTCAAGTTCAAGCTCCAACGAGGCTAAACCCTTGTCGTGTTTGCATCATGATCG
Source organism: Agapanthus africanus (assembly GCA_030015575.1). Classification (NCBI taxonomy): domain Eukaryota; kingdom Viridiplantae; phylum Streptophyta; class Magnoliopsida; order Asparagales; family Amaryllidaceae; genus Agapanthus; species Agapanthus africanus. The sequence continues at coordinate 1,117,234 of JASDDO010000285.1, read as the reverse complement.
TGCCGTTGCCATTGCCGTAGATCACCGCTGTTTTCGCGTCGCTGCCGTATCGTCATCAATACGTCGTCAGGCAAGTTCAAATACTTGCTTATGCTATACTATATTTTTTTCGATGCGTACGAACTATATCGAAAAACACCATTGCGATTTAATAATAAACCATATTTTAATTTTAGTAATATTGTTGAGATATAATCAAGTCTAAAAGCTAGTGATAACATTGTAAGAAAATTGTAAAATCAAATACTGTTTATTGGTTGAAAAAAACGAGCGTTTCGGCTGCGAATCAAATGTTTATCATAGGTGCTCGATGCAAAATCTAAACTAAAAACCATCTCAAAATGGTGGAACTCGCGATAAATAGATCTATTTACCGTTAACGAATATCGTATGAAAATTTAGTTGTAAAATAAAAGTCGTTTACCCCAGGAAATGACACCCCGAGACTCGATACGGAATCTAGATTTTATCACGTACCTTACCATGTTAAATTCGTAGTTAATTATGTATATATCGGATTGTAGTGTTTCAGGACTCATATCGAAGCTGATGGAATAACCTACAGTAATATATTTTTGTACACTGAATTTTAATAAGTCATGATAAATAAAATTGAGGAGAATTGCGGCTCTGGACTGCAGTCCAGAGCAGCACTGCTTGTCGACACTTGAAATGAAATGCTTTTACAACTCTGTGTGAAAATGTTATTATGCGGAACCCTATACCATTACGAAGGTTGATCTGTTAGCTAACTATTGGAGGTAGTTTCATTTGTTTTTACCGTCGTTTTTTTATTTTAATCATATTTTAAATCATCAATACATACTGCAGTCCCAAGCAGGGACAGAACGTATATCCCGATCTTAAATAATACATAACTCCTAGCACACAGTGGATATTGTTGATCTGTCTGGCGCGTTGAAAACCTAACTGATAAACCTAAATATTATCCATATTTAGTGTCGCCTAATTATGATTCTAACAGGGTGAAAACTGTGTTATGAAATGGACTTTCAGTTCAAGAACTGAATTTCCAGCAGAGAACACTAAAAAAGAAATGACCGTAATTCGCGAACCCGAAACCCGATTGACTTGAAACCAATTTCTTTGAATTTTTTATTAAGTTTACTTTTTACTCCTTTTGTATCATTTTGCTTAATTCTGATCGTACGAGTTAATGTGATTTTTCTAAGTTCCTAAGATGCGTAATGACTTGTATTGCATATGATTTGTTTAGCGGCATAATTCACATATTTACTCAACTGCGATACCTCTAGCGATAGTGAAAGTTCTTATTAATTCTCAGTGTATAATGCATTATCGAACGTGAAATGGTATCGGTTTAGATGTGTCGAGTACGTCAGTAAAAAAAGTGAATGATTCGTGATAGTGAACAACACAATGAATCGTGAATAAAGCAGTGTTATTGGTGCGTACTTGTACACAACTAGCCCATACTTATAGATAGTGAAATCTGGGGAAAATGGGGAAATCGAAGTGGAAAGGAACTTGTATTTAGTGAGGTTAGCGATTTAGAGGATGATCATTCGAACAACGACTCTTATATATATCAGGTTTGGACTTAGCGGTCCGGCTGATAGGATTATGTCCCGGACAACAGCGGGCCGTAGTCTCGGGTACGTACGAGACCCTCGTTAAACATGATCATTCCTTTCTGTCACTCGATTTCAAAAGTGACTTAGAGACAGATAGGAACAAAGATCATACATTGCATTGTTTATTGACATATCGATTACCTGCATTTATTGTCTCCGACGTTATTAATTTATTTTCTTACCTCATTGTTATTATCATAATATTGCTATTGCGTCGTCCTGACGACCTGAGTATGCATGCTCAGAGATTGGAGATGACCCGGTTTAGGAGTCAGACCTACCATTCGAGCTCGCAGAGATCTAGACGATCGTACCTACAGTATTTTTACCGCTTTTCATAACTCAACTTGTATTCGCAATTGGTTAGTAGCTTCCTTTTCTTTCGAACTACTGTAAACTGTGAACAATGAAAGTTGGTTTAATAAACTAGTGATGTATTTCCTTTACTCTTGTGCTGTGTTTACTGATTACCATATAATGCTAGAAGTCGAAATGCGACTACGGCGGGATTGTTTCCTGACCGTAAGAGTATGGCTGACTTAGTCGCCTCCCGTATTCCGTATATTGGGAAGCGGGGCGTGACATGGTTTTGTTGGTATCAGAGCGCCAGGTTTTAGTATTAAGGGATAACATTAACTATGCTTTATTATACTATTTTCACTTCACTATCTTTCACTTTCATTCTTGTAGCTAATCCTATCTGTTCATCTGTTTTCCAGCGACATGACTTCCCCGAACGATCTCTCCTTGGACTCTGGCTTTCAGGATCGCACAGAGAGGATCTTGAATGCATTGACGACCCTCGTGGAAGCCCAAGAGAGAAAGATGGACCTACTTACTGAGGGTTTCAGGGCAATTACCGCATTAGGAGGACCCTCCGCCCTCATTACCGCCCCCGAAGGAACCGCTACACCAGCTACACCTGCCAGGACTGGCACTATGTCGGATTTCCAGAGGTTACACCCAGCTGTATTTACGGGACTAGCCGAACCACTCGAGACCGAACAATGGCTGGCCAATGTGGAGAATTTACTGACGGCCGTACGGGTCCCCGATGAAGAGAAGGTGAATGTGATAAAGATCCAGCTGGAGGACGAAGCCCGTACTTGGTGGTCCGTCGAAGAGAGCAGACTTGATGGGACGATCGAGTGGAGCAAGTTCAAAGAATGCTTCTTGGACCACTATTTTCCCCCCACCGCCAAGGCAGAGATGGAAGAAAAATTTATCTTACTGAAGCAAAACGACTGTCCCGTTGACTTGTATGCGGCAGAATTCAACCGTCTGAGCCGATTCTCTTCATATATGGTCGCTTCATAGGTCACCAGGGCCAGACGTTTCTTGCAGGGACTTGACTTTGAGCTGCAATAGTTGATTGCGTCACTCGAGTTGCAGAATTTCGCACAGGTGCTCAACGCTGCATGAATTCAGGAGAAGCTAATCAATAAATTCAGGGGCCCTAGCTCGAGTGACTGGAGGCCCCCAGTTGTTCCAACGCGTACTCACACTTCGTCCTGAGGGGTCATACCGGTTCACAGGCCAGTGACGACGTAGATAAAGCGTCCCTTCGTTCCCAGCAGCACCCACAGAGGAAAGCTTTACTTTGCGACTACTGTCACAGGGACGGGCACATCCAGAAGGACTGTCGCCATGCTAAGGTACAGTGTTTGATTTGCGGATCCAACCAGCACCGGGTTAGTGGTTGCCCTCAGCGAATAGAGTTGCAGGGAGGGTCTGGACCGCAGCAGCAGAGATCACTAGAACAGAGGCAAACCAACACAGGCCGCGGTCAAGGGTGGGCTTTCACCCTGACTGCCGAGCAGGCAGAGGCCTCAGGTGAAGTTGTTACAAGTATTCTACTTGTTCATTCTATACTAGCTAGAGTACTATTTAATTCTGGAGCATCACATTGTTTCATATCTGTACATTTTGTCGATACACACTCCATACCGCATGAACCATTGACTAAGGGATAGGAAATACAAACAGGTAATGGTATTATAGTATCTAGTCGAGAATATAGATCTTGTCCAGTTATAGTGTGTGGCAGGGAATTCTATGCGAATTTCCTTTTAATTGGAACAGGCAGTTATGGCGCAATTCTCGGGATGGATTGGATGAGTACATTCCATGCGATTATTGATTGCCGAGCTAGGAATGTGACTTTCCGCATTCCCAATTACTCTGAGTTTGTTTTTGAAGGCGGAAGCGAGTCTTTGGAGCCAGCCAAGTATAGAACCAAACCGAAAATATTGACGGCTATGGAGGTTGATGAAAACCCCGCACCAGAAATCGTTCGGGGTTTTCTTGACGTATTCCCTGAAGATTTACCAGATCTACCACCTCCACGCGTCTTGGGATTCTCGATAGATTTGATTCCAGATACATCACCAGTTTCTAAGGCATCGTACAGAATGGCACCAGTTGAGTTGGTAGAATTGAGAGCTTCTGGAGAAGAGATTTATTCGCCCAAGCGCTTCGCCGTGGGGTGCACCAGTCTTGTTGGTGAAAAAAATGATGGATCGCTACGGATGTGCATAGACTACCGTGAGCTGAACAGGGTAACGATAAAGAACAAATACCTCATTCCGCATATCGACGACTTATTTGATCAATTAGGTGGTGTCAAGGTATTTTCGAAGCTGGATCTTCGTTCGGGTTATCACCAGATCAGAGTAACGGCTGAAAATATATGCAAGACGACTTTCAGGACCCGATACGGGGATTATGAGTTTCTTATGATGTCGTTTGGCGTTACCAATGCTCTGGCTATATTTATGAATCTGATGAATAGAGTATTTGCAAAATACTTGGACACGTTTGTCGTTGTATTCATCAACGACATACCAGTCTACTCTAAGACTCGAGAGGAGTACGCCGAACACTTGTGAACTGTACTACAAATTTTTTTGGAAGAGAAGCTAAACGCAAAATTGAGCAAGTGTGAGTTTTGGCTCGATAAAGTGCAGTTCTTGGGACACATTGTTTCGGGCGAAGGCATCTCAGTAGACCCAGTAAAGATAAAATCTATTAGGGATTGGCCGATACCGAAGTCTGTGGCGGAGATCAGAAGCTGCTTGGGATTGGCAAGTGATTATCGGCGTTTCGTTCAAGACTTTGCACGAGTCGGTGAACTTTTGGCAAAGCTGACACGGAAGGAAGTGCCTTACGTATGGACAGAGGAATGTACTCTGGCTTTTGAGGTACTGAAACAAAAGTTGACCATGGCCCCTATTCTTACAGTGCCAGATAATTCAGGTGGTTTGGTGATACACAGCGATACTTCACGGAAAGGTTTAGGCCGCGTTCTGATGCAGCACGGTCGAGTAGTTGCTTATGCCTTACGGCAGCTGAAGAATCACGAGAGGAACTACCCAACACACGACTTGGAGTTAGCTGCAGTGGTTTTCGCATTGAAGATCTGGAGACATTACTTATTAGGCGAAAATGTAGAAGTGTATACGGATCACAAGAGTCTGAAACACGTGTTCACTCAGAGAGAATTGAATATGAGATAATGCCGATAGCTAGAACTAATGGCGGACTACGACTTGGACTTACAGTACCATTCAGGGAAAGTAAATGTCGTACCTGATGCTCTCGGTCGCAAGCCAGCAGTTATGATGTTGACCAGTCAGAGGAGCATCATTAAAGACTTTTAGAAGCTCGAACTAGAGGTTGTTACACCGAGTGCAACCAGGCAGTTTTGGCAGTTACAGGTGCAGTCTTCACTTGGAAATCGCATTAAGGCTGCACAGGCTGATGATCCTCGATTGCAGAAGTTCAGAGAGCAGGTGGAAGCCGGACTAACGACAGACTTGCTCATACATCGAGACGGTTCTTTGAGATTCGGTAGCAGACTCTGCGTTCCCAAGGGGGATCTTCGAGAAGAAGTACTAACTGAGACTCATAGTTCAGCTTATGCTGTGCATCCGGGAGGCACGAAAATGTATCAAGATCTGAGGCAGCACTATTGGTGGAACAGGATGAATCGAGAGATTGCACGGTTTGTATCCAAGTGCTTAGTATGCCAGCAAGTAAAGGCGGAACACCAGAGAACAGCTGGATTGTTGCAACCGCTTCCGATACCTGAATTGAAATGGGAGCACATCACTATGGATTTTTTGACTGCTTTACCACGGAGTCCAAGAGGCAACAACGCCGTTTGGGTTATCGTCGATCGTCTTACGAAAGGAGCACACTTTATACCCTTCCGTGTAGGACAGTCGGCAGAGTCGCTTGCGGAGAAGTACATGAAAGAGGTAGTGCGACTTCACGGAATTGCGGTCAGTATAGTATCAGACCGAGACACCAAATTTGTTTCGCACTTTTGGAAAATCTTACAGGAGAGTCTGGGTACACGTCTCAAGTTCAGCATGACTTACCATCCACAGACGGACGGACTGTCCGAGCGTACTATTCAGACGCTCAAGAACATGTTGAGGGCGTGCATGCTATACTTTCAGGGTTCTTTAGAGGATCACCTCCATCTAGTGGAGTTTTCGTATAACAACAGCTTCTAAGCTAGCATCCAGATGGCTCCATTCGAAGCACTTTACGGACGGAAATTTCGATCCCCTGTTTGTTAAGATGACGTTGGTGAGCGAAGATTACTGGGCCCTGAACTTATATTTCAGACGGTGGACAAAGTCCAGATGATCATACAGCGCATTAAGATGGCTCAGGACCGACAGAAGAGTTGGACGGATGCCAGCAGGAGATCGCTAGAATTCAAAGTCGGTGATCATGTGTTTCTGAAGATTTCCCCTACCCGCGGTGTTATCAGGTTTGGAAGTCGCGGGAAACTCAGTCCCCTATTCATCAGACCATTCGAGATATTGGAGCGAGTAGGGGAAGTGGCTTACCGTCTTGCCATACCCCCATCGTTAGCTGGCATACACAACATGTTTCATGTGTCACAGTTATGGCGCTACGTTCGAGACGACAGTCACGTTCTTGATCATTCTGAATTGATTTTGGGTATCGATTTAATTTATGTTGAGCAGCCTACTACTATACTCGACCGTAGAGAGAAAGTGCTGAAGAATAAAGTCATTCCGTCAATCCAAGTGTCTTGGGGCAGTCGTTCACCTAGGGAATCTACCTGGGAACGTGAGGAGGATATCCGTTCGCGGTTCCCACATCTTTTCGAGTAACCGTTTGTATCATTACTTTCTTGTTTCGTCTTTTTTAATTTCGAGGACGAAATTTTTGTAAGGGTGGTATGATGTTATACCCAGTCCCCTTTTGTACGCCAATACCAGTATTTAAATAAAGTGTTAGCAAATATTTACCCATTTTATTTTTATCCGATTTATATTTTATTATTTCCTATACATACATATTCCAATTATTTTTGTTTCCTACAACCTAACCTGAGACCCAAACCCAATAACCCAAACCCTCCACTTTCTTTTACCCACAGTTTCTTTTTACCCTTTCAAATTCAAAAATTATTCTCATTTAAAACCCAAATCCTAAACCAATAAATTTCATTAAATCCCTAAATAAATCCTAATAATTATAAAATTTATTATCTCTCTCTCTCTCTCTTCCTCTCTTTAAAAAAAAAAAAACAACACAAAGCACTCCTGTTCACCGCCGAAAGATGCGACCGGGACGTTTGGACGTCTGGCCTGAATTTTAGTGGCATATGCTATTTGGATTTATCCGTCCATCTCTCCGAAGATACCAAGTTGATTTATGACACTGTATATCGGAGGTTTGGACGGATGCGGCCGTTGTAGCAGACTTCATCAGATTCCCTCTCGTTTGCAAGGGTTTTTTTTATTGTGGGGACGCTCTTCCCTGCAGTCGCAATCCTCTGCAGTTAATTATGTTACCGCATCGCGATAACCATTTTCTCTTGCTCCGGAGGTTCACTTCGTGTCGTGTGTGTTTTTGTTTATTTTGGTTGCCCGTGGATTGTATACGGAGACTAATTTATATAGTCGCCCGCAGGGAGTGGATTAGTCCAAATCCGTATATATTTAGATTTGGGTTTTTATTTAAGGACCGTTAATCTATTTTGAGATTAAGATCTACTTAAATGTATGTGAGCATTTGGGGCTCGATTTGTTTTCGTTAAGGATGCGTTAGTCTAATTTGAGACTAAAATCCACTTAACATGATTTTAGGATCATTTTTGTTTCAGATCCAATAAAAGAGCATTTTGGCTCTATTGTTTTAGTTTAAGAACGTTTGGTCCATTATCGCTATTTTGGAGGCGAATATTAATTTAGGAACGTTTCGGTCCATTATCGCCATTTTGGAGGCGAAGTTTTAGTTTATGGACGTCCCGGTCCGTTGATTGCCATTTTGGAAGCGAAGTTCTAGTTTGAGAACATCTCGGTCTGTTGAGTCTATCTTGCACGCACGTGTATTTCTTACGTGACGGGATGAACAACGATAATTTGGGATGCACCCAGTTTGGGGTGCGGTCTGATTTGAGGTGTGCACATCAGTTTGGAAGTGCACCAAAAAGCCGTTGGTTGTTGGGACCCACCACCTTTCTGAAGACGTTGAGGAATTACAACGACGTGTATCAGAGGTGTGGAGAGATGTAGCCTTGAACCAATTCCCGTATTTGAGGGAAAAAGGAGTTAGTGGTAAACCCGGAAATCATTAGTCATATTTTGAGACTAAGATTTTCTCGGGAGGATGTGGGATGAGTATCGGTTTTGATATCATCATTTGAAAGATCAATAGTCATATTTGGGACTAAGATCAGTTTGGAAAATCATGAACACATGAGCTCAGTTGATCTGAATCGGGAAGATTTTATCCTCAGGGGACCTAACCAATTTGGGCTTGGTCCATTCAGTTATTTTTATTGAAAAGTGCTAAACACTTGTTTGGGCTTTGTTTGATCAGTTGTAAAAGGGCTGGGCACTTATATAAGTTCTGACGCCCACGTATAACTATCTGGGCTCTCAGTCATGGGGATTGCCCAGTAAGTGTTAAACACTGTACCCCTTTTTGTCTTTGTATGGAGTGTTAGGCACTCTTTATGGCGTCCACGTGCAAAGCACATGAGGCACTAAGCGCTAGGCGCTCCCTAGTGAGTGCTAAGCATTCTTACATTCTGTGGCGCCCACGTGAGGGACACGTGAGGCGCTGGACGCAGCTCATTGAGTGCTAAGCACTCTCCTTTATGGCGCCCATGTGAGGGGCACGTAAGACGCTGGGTGCTGAATGCCGCTTATTGAGTGCTAGGCATTTTCCTTTGTGGCGCCCACGTGAGGAACAAAACAAAACACTCCCTCCCTCTTTCTCCCTCCCTCTCACAATCACTCTCTTCCTCCTCTCAACCGTGACCGCCTCCCTCCATCGCCTGCCCCGAGCTTCCTTTGCCGACCACCATGCCCCCTGTAGCCCTGACGACCCCAACCTCCAAGCTTAGCTGACCTCCTTCGTTCCTCTCGCCGATGACCACTATCAACAACCTCACTGGAGCTACTCACACCACAATCGACCTCACCCCCGACACCACCTTCCTCCCCGTCTCCTCTCCCGAGCACCTCCACCAACCTCTGACGCCATCACCCTCTAGCTTCTCCATCAACGAGCCACCCCCATGCTGCTCGTTGGCCGCCTCCACGTCATCGCCGCTTTGACCACCACCTCCAGCCGCCCACCGCTGCACCCTTTACCTTCTCTGGCCAACCCCAACACCTCCGACGATCTCGCCTCCCCTTCACCAACCAACGACCACTCAAGCTCGCAGCTGCCACTGCCGAGCCCAAGACACCGAGCCGTCAAGTTCAAGCTCCAACGAAGCTAAACCCTTGTCGTGTTTGCGTCGTGATCATGCCGTTTCCGTTGCCGTAGATCACCGCTGTTGCCGCGTCGCTGTCGTATCGTCATCGATACGTCGTCAGGCAAGTTCAAATACTTGCTTACATACTATACTATATTTTATTCGATGCGTACAAATTATATCGAAAATTACCATTGCGATTTAATAATAAACCGTATTTTAATTTTAGTAATATTGTTGAGATATAATTAAGTTTAGAAGCTAGTGATAACGTTGTAAGAAAATTGTAAAATCAAATACTGTTTATTGGTTAAAACAAATGAGCGTTTCGGCTGCGAATCAAATATTTATTATAGGTGTTCGATGCAAACCCTAAACTAAATACCATCTTAAAATGGCATAACTCATGATAAATAGATCTCTTTACCGTTAATGAATATCGTGTGAAAATTTAGTTGTAAAATAAAAGTCGTTTACCCCAGAAAATGACACGCCGAGACTCAATGCGGAATCTAGATTTTATCACGTACCTTACCATGTTAAATTCGTAGTTAATTTTTTATATATTGGATTGTGGCGTTTCAGTACTCATATCGAATCTGATGGAATAACCTACAGTAATATATTTTTGTTCACTGAATTTTAATAATTCATGATAAAGAAAATTGAGGATAATTACGGCTCTGGACTGCAGTTCAGAGCAGCACTGCTTGTCGACACTTTAAATGAAATGCTTTTACAATTCTGTGTGAAAATGGTATTATGATGAACCCTATACCGTTGCGAAGGTTAATCTTCTAGCTAACTATTGGAGGTTGTTTCATTCGTTTTTACCGTCGTTTGTTATTTTAATCATATTTTAAATCATTAATACATACCGCAGTCCCAAGTAGGGACAGAACGTATATCCCGATCTTAAATAATGCATAGCTCTCAGCACACAGCGGATATTGTCGATCCGTCTAGCGCGTTGGAAACCTAACTGATAAAACTAAATATTATCCAACTGTAGTATTGCCTAATTATGATCCCAACAGGATGAAAACTGTATTACAAAATGGACTTTTAGTTCAGGAACTGAATTTCCAGCAAAGAACACTTAAAAAGAAATGACCGTAATTCGCGAACCCGAAACCCGATTGACTTAAAACTAATTTCGTTGAATTTCTGATTAAGTTTACATTTTATCCCTTTTGTATCATTTTACTTAATTCTGATCATACGAGTTAATGTGATTTTTCTAAGTTCCTACGACACGTAATAACTTGTATTGTATATGATTTGTTTAGAGGCATAATCTACATATTTACCTAACTGCGATACCTCTAGCAATAGTGAACGTTCTTATTAATTCTCAGTGTATAATACAATGTCGAACGTGAAATGGTATCGGTTTATATGTACGAGTACGCCAGTAAAAAAAAGTGAATGATTCGTGATAGTGAACAACACAGTGAATCATGATTAAGCAGTGTTATTGGTGCGTACTTGTACACAACTAGCCCATACTTATAGATAGTGAAACCTGGGGAAAAGGGGAAATCGAAGTGGAAAGGAACTTGTATTTAGCGAGGTTATCAATTCAGAGGATGATCATTCGAACAACGACTCTTATATATATTATGTTTGGACTTAGCGGTCCGGCTGACATGGTTATTTCCCAGGCAACAGTGGGTCGTAGTCTTGGGTACATACGAGAACCTCGTTAAACATGATTATTCTTTTCCGCAACTCGATTTCAAAAGTGACTTAGAGACCGATAGGGATACAGATCATACATTGCATTATTTATTGACATATCGATTATGTCTCCACCGTTATTACTTTATTTTCTTGCCTCATTGTTATTTTCATAATATTGCTATTGCACCGCCCTGACGACCTGAGTATGCATGCTCAGAGATTGGAGAGGACCCGGTTCAAGAGTCAGACCTATCATTCGAGCTCGCAGAGATCTATACGGCCGTACCTACAGTACTTTTACCGCTTTTCATAACTCAACTTGTATTCGCACTTGGTTAGTAGCTTCTTTTTTCTTTCGAACTATTGTAAACTGTGAACAATGAAAGTTGGTTTAATAAACTAGTGATGTATTTTCTTTACTCTTGTGCTGTGTTTACTGATTACCATGTAATGTTAGAAGCCGAAGTGCGACTACGGCGGAATTGTTTCCTGACCGTAGGAGCATGGATGGCCTAGTCGCCTCCCGTATTCCGTATTTTGGGAAACGGGACGTGACATCGGCACTGAGCCACGTCCGAGTTATCTTGAAAGCTCATGCCCGCGGTGAAAACGTCCAAGTGATCTTTCGGCTCAGACTTCCAATCAAAAAGAGCCACTTTGGGCGGTTTATTCCGGGATGAGACCCGCTTCCCCAGTAACTGCTCAATGAAGGGTTTCGTGAGAGAGTCCGTGGAGTATTTTGCCAATGCGCCGGGCGAACAGGTGCCGAGCCGCATGTCTTCAATCTTCTTCTCGAGAACCTCGATTTGCTGCCGGTATCCCGAGAATTCTCCGTAATCGGAGTGCATGCTGTCCCTGCTTCGGGCTTGGGTGATAGAGCGGTTTTGGTTTCGCTCTATCACGTTCCTCAGATTCTCGAGGTGTACCCTTCGTGGCTCCCCCCGACACATGCCATGGGCATGACCTCGGTAATTATTGTGATGTCGGTCTTCCCTGGAATCAGGCGACCTGACCGACGTCATCCCGGAGAACGAGAGAACGCGGTGAGCGTTGAAGTGACCATTTGGTTGGTCCTGAAACCTTGGTATTAGACTATCCGACGCCCAACAAGTCATGGAATCATTTCTCGTATGAGGGTCGCGACTGCCGGAATCAGCATGCTGGTATTCCGTGGTGTCGAGGTTGGCACGAGCGAGGCCGAGGACCTGAACGCATCCCTTTTGCCGTCTCGTGCATGCCGCCGTTCTCGGGAGCAGGAGTGGCGGCTTGCCGGGCATGGTTGGCAGTTTGAACACGAGCGAACACGTCCACCATGGCTGTCAGTCGGTCGATCCGTGCCGTTAGGGCTTCGACGATGTTGGGAGGAGGAGTAGAACCGTACCCGCTTCGATTGTGGAGGATGTGATGGCTCATGCTAGGATCTTCGTGATGATGATTGCTGGTCATCGAATCGAAGGTAGAAGATCAACTTTTTAAGTGGAAAAATTTATGTTCCCTCAGATGGCGCCAACTGATGTTGGTCTAAATCTCCTTTAGATGTTGTCTTCCATCGATCTTATAACCAGCGGGGCTGAACGGTTGAGACTGATGGTGGAGATTTGGTGTGGATCTCAATGGGTTATTGATTGTTGTTGATGCCATGCTATCTGTAAAGGAAGTCTCGGGATGGGAAGTCATCGTAGGACCCTCCGACGATCAAGTAAATACCGGGGAATAATTTTGCAGAGTAGCAACATATTTGATTGAATTCGAGTTGCCTGAATCGTCTAGAGGAGGGGTTTATATAGGGGTCGCATCGGAATGAGCCGTTGCGAGATTCTCGCCGTCAGTGCCGTCCAGACGTAACGTCCGCATTAATGGCGAGATGAGTTCATTATTGGAGAGATACGCTGACGTGGGATGCGGGACGTGGAGTGCCGGAGATCTCACCGTGGCGAGATACACAGAGTTGTTATGAGGACGCGCATGCTCCATACTTCCGGCCAAACAGGGACGCTGAGGAATCTCAGTTATATGATAGCTCGAAGACGAGTAAACAAGCTGAGAAATCTCAACTTTATGATCGCTCGGAGATGAGCTATTGACGAGCAGTCAGGCGAAGAGAGAACGTACTTAGGGAATCCCCAAAAGGTCGGATGCTATTTTGGAGGTGAGGCGTCGAGGAATGTCTCCATCATACCTATTCCAGCTCCATAGCCCTTAGGAATCCAGTGGGCTTACGTAGACGTCACGTCATTTGCTACGTGCCGTGATCTGGGGAATCTCAACGTACGAGTATCATCAATTTGTGTGCGCGAATAACACAATAAGTTAATTCGAAACAATTCCTGATAGCAATCTAGCTAATTAACTACTACAAGCAACATCATTTCCAGGGAATCGTAATCTCATGCTTTTGATCATTCTAAGCTATATGTTCATACCGATCAATTAATGCTCAAAGTAGTTGATCTTTGCGAAAAAGGATTTGCAAAAAAGCATAATCCATTAAGAATCAAATATCTAAAACTAGCTAGCTAGCTAGCTAACTAAAAGAGCTAACAGGAGAGTTGCACCTTGCTTGAGGTTTTCAATTAATTGAGAGCTGTAGAGAACACATAGTGTTGCCAAAATAACGTATATAACAAAAATTCTATTAATCAGATTAATTAATCAGTTAACAGGCTGAAATTAATCAGCATGAAGATGGTGATCAGAAATTGCAGAACTGTCCCTAGCTTTAGCTAGCTCATTAAGCTAAAAACCCTAAACACCATCTTAGAAGGTGCGAACTGTCTAAATTAATATGAAATTGTACCGAGGATTAGGATTCGAATGAAGGTAGCTCTACTGCTCCAGATAATAGGCAATTATTTCTCTTCCTCTTAAAATTAACCATGATCGATTGTTAATTATTTTGTTTTGAATAAAAAATAGGATCAAGAATTCAAGATGGAAGGATACATAAAATGAATTATATTTGAGGGCATATATAAATGTAGTGGCTTACAGTTTGTCAGAGGACTTGTCGATGCCTGCAGCAGATTTACCATGAACCTCCTGATTATCGACATCATCATGATCATGATCCTCTTGATGAGGCAGCTGCTGATCTTCTTGCAGATCCATATTAATATTAATAGCAATATCATTATTATTCTTGTTAAAGTTGGATGAAGAATCCTCCTCGGTAGACGATGAAGAGACGGAAGAATTGGCAGTGATCGGAGTCATGACACCAGCCCCACCACCACTAGTACCACCTACACCTGCTGCTGCTGCTGAACTAGTAGTACTATTATGATGCCTCATACTACCCATCTCCTTAATTACCATTGATTGATCGCTACTGATTGCTGTCTTATCATAATTAATATTCCCATGTTGATGATCTCTAGAGCTAGTAGCAGCACTAGCAGGGCCTCTAGCCGCAAACCGTGATCCAAAGCCGGCCGACATGTCGAAATCAGCTCGTGCATCATCATCATGTACTCCATACCAGGAAAAGCCGCCAGTATTCATCATGAAACTAGCTATATTAATGTTAGGTTGGACAGCATGGCTGCTGGTGGCGGGAGGGGCTTGATGATCATGAGAGAAGGAGGAGGATATGATTAGATCATGATCATGATTGATATTAGGATCCTCAAATAGTGAGAAGCCGGTGCTGCTGCGATGATGAGGATTAATATCTCGGAGAAAGTTGAAGTGCTGCTCGGGATCATCATCGTGTTCGTGTTCATCATACATCCGATCCCTGCTCTTCTCAGTACCTGACATAAATTCATGATATATATGTCGATCGATCGTCGTCATTCCAAAGTAAATATTAGTTGAAAGAGATGAAGATTCAACATACCTGATGACATGATCACTCTTTCTTCTTATTTCTTCTGCTCCTCCTCCGCCTCCTTAATTTTTATTTAATTCAGGTTTAGTGCAGTTAAGCGGGCAGCTAGCTAGCTAGCTAGAGAGAGAAGTGGGAACTTAATTTAGCCTAGGACTTTTTACTCCCTTTCTTCTAATTTAGATTGTACTGTAGTAGTCTCTGAATTTGGTCATGTGGTCTAATTATATTGAATGATAATGTATTATATATATAAGGGGTGTTGAAAAGTCAGTGGTTGAGTTTTGGGGGAGCTGGCCAAAGAGGAAGAAGACATAATATAATGGTGGTGATGGTGAGTCAGCGCGACCACCGGCTACAGCCGGTCACGTCGACCAGCATGCACAGCACACTGCAGAGAGAGAGAGAGGCCGGTCAAAGATTCAAACGGCAAAAGGGGCCGGGCTCATATATGTTGGTTTGGTTTGGTGCTTGAATTTTATCGCTTCTGTATGCATGCATATCTACGCCCCCACAATGCTGTGACACGTGTCCGGGGGAAGCACCGTCATTTGACTGCTTCTATTCTAAAAGCACGTGCCTCCCCCAATTGCGGTCATGACGTTCCAATGTCGTCATGGCCCAGCATATCCATAGCCCTTTGATTGCACATCCAAAGGCTACGATGTGGCCAAAGAGAAACTCCTCTATTTTTATTTTTCCATTTTATAATTTAATTGAAGCTGTGAAAGAAAGAAGAAAAAAAGGAAGCATAGATGAGAATGAGAACTAGAATTGAGTGGTGGAAGATTGGATGGTGCAGGTGTGGAGTCGTAATCACGAGGGACCGGGCGTTGCTGCTGGATTCTGCCCGACCACATTTAATTCTCCCTCTCCCTCTCAAGCCTCCCCCCAACACCCCCCCAATCTTTTCCTTTTAGCAATTATAATTATTACACTAATATACCCTAAAAAAATGGCACTTAATAAAATATATTCCAGCGTACGACTAATACATCATAAGGAAAAATGGGATCGTGGTTGTTCACACAACAGACACAGCTTCCACTGCAACTTAAACTGGAGGATCCGGAGCTGTGTCTGTTGTTCATATGTTCATAACCCCAATAACCTCAAAGTCTCATGAAACATTCCCCTGCTTGTTTTGACATAAATAATATTCCAGGAAATCTAGGATTATCCTGAAAATAAAATGCCTTTTAAATGGTGGGAATATGATTATGGTAACCTTATTCTTATTCACAAGATCCATACACACCCGATGTTTTGGCTGAAAAGTCTCTTCTCTCTGTTCTGGACGTTAGGCGATCTAGTTCCGACTGATGTTTGTTTCTTCTCTTGTATATGGGACTTATGAAATGTCCATGGAGCTAAGGTCCAAAATATGGAATAAACAAGTGTTTCCACGACTTTACCGCCCAGCCAATTTTGTTCCACTTAATCGCTTTATCATGGCCAAATATCTTTATAGCTAAGGAATGGGAAATTTTGCATATATTGCATATATATAATATGGATTCAGTTGAAAGAGTAGAACCCGACGCCTATACAAGACAGTAGTACAAACCTCATACGGGCTGATCTTTTTTACCCGTTTCAAGATATGATAATTAGTCAAAGAATCTTGGGGTAAACAGTTTACACTGCTTATGTTTTTATTCTTGTATATAGAGAATGCGATTTTATCTTCTTACTGCAAATTTCTAAGCAGATTGATATTACTCATATAATTATCTAATTTAACTCGTCGACTCTAATGATGAATAAAAAATGAAAATATCTATAAAGAGGCCTCTCTATGATCATAGATCATTCAGATCACGAACGTTCGAGTGAAGCGAGTTGAAGCGGAACAGCCCCTTCTCACGAACCGCTGCATTTATTCAAGTGATCCACAAACGATGAAAGTCCCTCTTTTGCCTGTCCCTATCTCAATGGGAGGAAACCAAAGCTCGCGTTTTTCTGTTGAGTAGCGGTTCGGGTAAATCAAATAAATAATAAAGGGAGGAAAGAACACACCGATGATTTATGGGATTTGGGATGGTTGCTATTATTTGGCAGGTGTTATTCGCTGCTATTGGCCACCAATCAAATGTTCGTCGCCTGTCGTCCGCTGGCCGTTGCCAAACGCTTGCTGCCGCCGCCGATCGACCGTTCATCACCGGCCTCACTGCCAGTCGACTATTGCACATACATATATTACCTGGAATGATTAAAGTATACCAAGAACGTTGATGCAAGATTTCTTGGAATTAAATGTCCGGTCATCCCAGTTCCAAGAATACAAGTATCCCTAGTAATCTTCCATTGCACGTACCAAGTGCAACCAAAGAATAAACCAGAAGAAGGAAAAGTCACAAAGTTGAAAGCTAAAAATTAATTACCTAGTCAGAATAAGCGGCGCTTCTAGAAAGGAAATCTCACATTAAATTTAAAACGTCAATAAAGTGGGAATGATCAAACCTAATTAACCATGTAATAATTATTAAGGTAGACCATAACACTTATGGTACCTTAACAGAAAAGCTAGCTAGGCTTAATTTTGTTAAGGTTTCTCTCTGCGACAATGCCACAAGCTTGTTAACTAAGGTTTAGCTAGCTAATTGTTTACTTTCTTGGTGTATATCATTATCTGTCACAGTATCAGAATATATACGAAGTTCTTCACGCGCGCACACAAGGATAATGAAGGAAAGATACCATAAGAAGGAATTTCCTTGTATGACGTCGAAAAAATATACTCGCATGACTTTTTTTGACGATCGACACCCCATCATCATCATCTTTATTATCTAAGTTGTGGATACATCAAATTTCAAGTGATCCCATCACTTTTTCACCGTTGATTTAGTGGCCGGTGCAAAATTAATGGTTTACCGACAATAAAACTTTTTACATTGCTAATTCATCGGTAAAAAAGTAGTGGAATCAAATGAAATTTGGTCTATCCACATCTTACATGATAAAGATGATAATGGTGAGTGCCGATCGCCGAAAAAAATCATGGAGGATATAGATTTTTGATACCATCTAACGAAAATGCCTTCTAAGGTCTCTTTTCTTCATTACACACACATCTACCGAAAACAAGACATATATATTGAAATTAAATGTACCCGTTAGATTTCAAAAGTTTGCCAAAGCACTATCTATATATCCGGAAACCCTAATTGATACATGACTTTTTCGATGGTATGACCCTGTCGATCACGATTAATTAACTTGATTTTGTTTGTAAGAGTTAATTTGTTAGTTTACATGAGCATTTCTTTTCTTGTGTAGTCACTACGTAAATACAAAGCGATAGTATATGTTAGGTAGCAATCAGAAAAAGATATATAACAGCTACCAAGCTTTAGCCTTGACTCGATCTCAACAACCATTGAGTGTAATGTGTATAAATGGGTCAGCTTTCTATATATGTTGTGGAAACGGTCCAAGGGAAATCCTGTCCAATTTGGTCTTATATGGCGCTTGTATAACAAAGTAGGCTCTCTTGGAATTTGTTGTGTTATATAGTAAGAGAGAGAGAGAGGGGGAGGGTCCCCCAAGGTTTTTTTTTGTTAGACAGCGTCAAATATCTATATTCTTCACGATTTTTTCGACGATTGCACTCATCGTCATCATATTTATCATGTCAGATATGAATACACCAAATTGGATGTAACTCCACCATTTTTCACCGTTGAATTAGCAATGTAAAAAGTTATATTGTCGGTAAACCATTAATTTTGCACTCACTAAATCAATGGTGAAAAGTAATGGAATCATATGAAATTTGGTGTATCCACATCTTACATGATAAAGAAGATAATGATCGGCGCCGATCGTCGAAAAAATTCATAAAGGATGTATATTTTCGACGTCAGTAGAAAATTCATCCTTATGGCACATTTCCTCCGTTACCCTTACACACACACTCTGGTTTAGCTAGCTGTTTGAGAATCTTCTTGAATAAAAACTAATTAAGCTCAAAAAAACAAATAAGATTCAAACCTAGTGTTATAGATTATTTTATTTTACATTAAGTTTTTTTACTTATAATTAAATATTATGAATATGAATTAATATATAAACTACATATAATCATAATCTTTGAGCTAATTATGTAAGGAGGAAATATTTATGATTAAACAAGTTTATACATGATCGGCATGATAGTCACCTGGTACGTACGACCTTGGAATGGAGGAGGAAATTAAAAGCATTAAGTATTATATTGCCTGGTTGTATGCCTGACCCTTAATTTGTTCTCCTTGTCATATAAATCAAAAGAAAATTTTCTCCCACGCTCTTCGATTTGTGCTTGATTAATTGGTTTTTCTTTCTCTCACGAAGTCAGTTTTCATTATATACATAGAGAGAATAATGGAGGAAAGATGCCATAGAAGGAAATTTCCTTCTATGTCGTCGAAAAAATATACCCTCCCTCATTTTTTTCGATGATCGGCACTCATCATTTTCATAGTTACCATCTAAGATGTTGGTACACCAAATTTCATATGATTCTTCAACCTTCTCACCGTTGATTTAGCAATATAAAAAATTCTGTCACCGTTGATTTAGCAATGTAAAAAATTCTGTTGTTAGTAAACCGTTAATTTTGACCCCACTAAATCAACGGTGAAAAGGTTGAGGAATCATATGAAATTTGGTGTACCAATATCTTAGATGATAACGATGAAGATGATGGGTGCCGATCGTCGGAAAAATAAGAATGAGGGAGGGTATATTTTTTTGACACCATAGAAGAAAATTCCCTTTTATGGCCTCTTTCCTCCATTATTCTTTTATATATATATATATGAGAAAATAACGTAGAAAAGAGGCTGGGGATTTTTCGTTAAGCTGTGTCAAAAGATTACACACCCTACCATTTTATTTAACGATCGGCACCCATCATCATCATCTTTATCATATAAGATGTGGATACACCAAATTTCATGGGATTCCACCACCTTTTCACTGTTGATTTAGCAATGTAAATTTATTGTCAGTAAACTGTTAAATTTGCACCCACAAAATTAACAGTGAAAATGTGATGGAATTACATGAAATTTGGTGTATCTATATCTAAGATTATAAAGATGATGATGACGAATGCCGATCGTCGTAAAAAATGATGAAGGGTGTATTATTTTGCTTCTTTCCTCCGTTATTCTCTCTTTAGTACAGAATGATCCAAACAATCATAATAGTTGTTTGGATGTGAAAGGCACGGTGACTGATTTTAGAGCATATGTGCTCATGTGTGACCGCGTGAGATTGTGGACCAATTGATGAATTAGGCAACGTGTTGGCTTTGGCCCCTTGTGAGGAAGTCCCCATCAAATTATTGTAGAAATTTAGACCAGCTAAGACAACACTTTATTAGCAATTTAAAAAACTCGGTTGCCAGATCCCATAATTTTGCACTCATTAAATCAACGATGAAAAACGATAGAATCATATGAAATTTGATGTATCTATATCTAAAATGATAATAATAAAGATGACGGATGCCAATCGTCGGAAAAAATAATGGAGGGTGTATTTTTCCGACGCCTTAGGAAGAAATTCCCTCCTATGGTCTCTTCCTTACATCAATCTTATATATACACGCACACATTTGAAAAGTTGTATTTAATTAAGACAAAATTACGGTAGAGATATATACAGCTGTTTCCAAAACGGATTATATGACTTGACCAGGTCTACAAATGTGAAAGAAATTACTTTCCCCCTTATTGTTTAGAGAAAGAAGTATTAATTAGTAATATTAAGGAACAAGTTGTGATGTAGTGGATTTGGTTTAAGCATAAAGGAACAATGTGATATGATATGATATGAAGGTGTGGTTGATTTGGAAGTAGTTTATAAGGGATTCCACGAGCAACAAAATAGAGAAAGATAACAAAAACAGTAAGTCAGCCAAGGGACATGATGAGCCTTGCCGTTGCCTTAATAATTGCCTTGTTTGAGGATTTCGTCCAAAATTCTATGCACTGCTCAGAGCTTCAATTGCTTAATTCATGTGTGATGAAAATTATAAAATATCGGAAGGTGGTTGCATAGGCTGACTTTGGGATGCAAGCTTTGACATGGTGTATATATGTCAAAGATTGTTAAAAGTAATAATTAGCATTAAAATACGGAAGGCAGGTGTTATCATTCCCCATTCATATAACTTCCTGAATCCCTCCTCGGCAGGGTGATTTCACATTTAAGTCTATTTGCACCAAAATTCGGCTGCCAAAATGAAGGAGGAAAAAAAAAACATTCACCGGCTAACTTCTACTCCCCGAAGTAACAAAATTCGTGATCCAGTTAGTAATTGATGTGGCCACGTAAAAGAAATAAAATGCGGAGTTGCAACACCATTAAGCAGAGCAATTGCTATTTGTTCGCTCCGGTACATTGTAGAGTGATTGTTGAATTTGAATTCTTCAGTTTGAGACCAGAACTTTACAATTTTACTGTCATTATCTATTCAAGAGTAACATAGGCTTTGTCGGGAAAGAATGTGTTAGGGTCAAAAATTACATCTCGGTTGACCAAGTCAAAGTTAAAATCAAAGTCAAGTCTAAGCCGAGTGGGCCCAACCCCAAGTCAAGACCAAACATGGAAGGGGCTGGCTCCATACCAAAAAGGAGGCAATAAATTAGTTTAAATGCAATTTATAGAAATAAATGTATGAAAACTAGGCAAAAAACCAAAATTTTGTAAATCCCTTAGCTTATGTACAAAAATAAATAAGCACATGAGGCATGGGGAGACACAAGTGCCATTTGGAAAAGCTCAAGTGGGTATATGTAAAGTGTGTAGCCTATAAAAAGCAAACATAATAAAAAAATCCACAACTTTGATTCCTCAATTTTTCTTGAGTTTTGTGCCACTCCCTCCCTCCCAGGTCTCCTTCATCTTTCTCCTCTTTTTTCCAATTAAATCCAAGCAAACCCTCTTCTTTTTTAAAAATAAATTTGATTTTGGTCATTAACCCATCGAGAAGAATATCGATATCCTATTGAAATCACCAAAAGAGTATTTTTTCTCTCCGCTTCTCTCCCCAAGATCTAACAGAGAAGAGGAAGAAGAAAAGAAAACCCATGTCAAGACCCATCTGCGCACATCCTGAAGCCTCGTGAAAAGGGAAAAGAACCCCTTTTGATCTTCTAAGAAATCAAAATTTTTGTTTTTGGGGCTGTATCTCCATTGGGTTCGACCTTTGCTAGCACCGCGTTAGAAGTGCATGCTGTTGGGTGCCCATTTGGCTAGACGCGCACCCCGTTGGGTGCACATCGTGTCAGGTGCGCACCGGTCAAGATGTGCACTTCGCTAGACGCGCACTTCCTTAAGTACGCATCTTACTGGACCATTTGGCCCATTCAGGACTCTTTGGCCCTCCACTCACGCACCTCGCTGATCGCACGCCGATGGCGTGTCGGATGTTCAAAGAATTAAAGTGTAACCGCGATCAGGACGGTGTCGCTATGCAGCTAGCCGGTGAGCACGGGTCGGTCCACAGGGAGATGGTGGTATCTTACCTTCTTGTCTTAGACGAGTCAATAAAGAATCTGTATGTTTGTTCGGTCTAACCTATGTGTTTATTTGCAAGTATAAAGTTGTTAAGAAAAGATACGAGATTGTAAGCTAAGAAATCCGTACTCAAAACCTTTGAGCCGAGTCTTGACCAATTGAAGCTAAGCAATTGGTAACAACGTGGATTAGGGTATTTAAGCGCGGTATTCGTGGAATCCGGCTTATTTACCCTTGTCCTTCCGTTCTTGTCTCTTGCCTTCGCCTCCGGCCAAACCGAACGCAATCGGTCGCGGTTAGGAATCACCGTTACCTTGTCAGGGTAGGGTGCCTAACGGAGCGCTTGCGTATGGTTTGGACGAAATTCAAATGGAAAATAACGGGAAAAGGAATTGGCAAAGAAATGTTAACTTATAATACCGTATTTATTCTTAACAATAATAATTACATCATTCACAAAATGAATAAAAGAGAACAAAAAGAAAAAAACAAAGAAAAGAAAAGATACAAGTAATTAAAGTACAAGGAATTTAAGTGCATGAAATAAATTGCAAGTAATAAAAAGCAAGTAATAAAAAGCGAGTAATAAAAAGAACAAGAAATGAAAAATGCAAGAAAGTAATTACAAGAACCGTAGAACTCAAAACATGCATGGGATCAATAGCCAACCCTTAAACTTGCAAGCTCAATTAAGAGGTTGCAAGATCAAGGGAAGGGTAGAGAACGCATGTGAATTGAAGTACTAAGGAGTGAACAAAATACGACCCTTGAGATCAATAACTAACCCTTAACCATTCAAGCTCAATGAAGAGGTTGAATGATCAAGAGAAAGCAAGAATCTCAAGGGAAAGAAGAAACACAAGAGAATGATACAAAACCCTCATCTTCATTGATCTCCCACTCAAAAGCTCTCACTACAATTTCATGGAAAAAGAATGAAGAAGAAGAAGAAGAACTATACAAAAAACTAAAAAGAGGCTACAAGAATGAACACCAAGGTTGGGCTCAGATCTGCTGTATTTATAGGCAGGAGAATGGAGTTCTAGGGCAACCACCAGACATAAAATGAAACACCCAAAATACCCCCAAAAAACGACAACCTGAAGAGCAAGTACGGCCGCGTTTCCGCGGCCAATACCCCCTATTGGCCGCGGAAACGCGGCCAAGTGGTGGGGTTGATGGGTCCAATTTGGTGGCTGTTCCTGGTTTTATCTTTCCTCGTGTTTGAAACTTCAAAATGAACAAAAGTCCTCCAGAATATCTGCAGATTCCAAGTCCAAGATTGCATTATCTTTTTCACTTTTGACTTTATCTCCCTCGAGCTCCGCGCACCCATTGATTCTTGTGCAGCCCACCTCGTGCTCTGTGCTTGTCCCAGACATGAATGACCACTGTCACATGTCTTGTATCGGGAACCGGTACTCGGCACTGGATGGATATGGATAACCGGAACCCGGCTTTTATCTGCTGTCGACAGATGTTCTGCTTTTGGCGTAACTGTGGAGATTTTATCCTGATTTGCAATATTTGTATTGGAAACCTGTATTCTGTAAACATGTAACAAACACGGATTAAAAGCACCTACCTATAAACACACGAGCGTAAGAATGGGCGGTATAAAATGCAATATTCTGATATGAACAAATACCCCCAAACTTAACTTTTGCTCGTCCCGAGCAAAACCAATTATTCACAAAAATAAAATGATAACCGCACTTTCGCAGGGAACGCGATTGCACTGAGCGCGTGCAACAAGCCGTTAAACCTCTAGGTGTCCCTAGTAGGAGGAGTGTTGTCTCCTGAGGGTTTTCAGCGGATACTACCCACAAAATCCGGTCAAGTTGGTTTTGTAAAATAACTAAGATTCAAATCCTAAAGTTTTGTTTTAGAAAATAGCAATTCTATAATCCTAAGTCTAGACCATCGAACCTTTATTTTTCACACCTCGCTTCTTATTTAACTACAGATTTTATATGTCTTTACGTGTAGTGCAATTAGTGTCGTTAAGTTCCAGAAGGATCGATTAAAGTCATCATGTCGCATAAAAAAGCCCAGATAACAATTTTAAAAGGATCACATAAGTTTTATAAAGAGTTAAGCATTTTTCAAGTTTCGTTTTCCAGTAAGGTTTCAACTTCAGAATTTCTATCTTCCTTAACAGGAAACTGAGTCGTATTTTTCACTCCACCTTTTTCTTGTTTTCATTTCATACACACCTCTGTGAACGTGCAATAGTCTTTATCATAGAATAAAACCTTCATATCTCCGTTAATTTTTTTTTATAAAAGCCTGTCTTTTATCAAGATTATTCTCACACAAAGAACCGTTAGGAATTTTAACTCGGAGAGAACACTTGCTTGACTTTGTTTTAAACTGGACTTTCTAGGCTTCTTAGCGAGTTTTGGGCCAATGCACCCAAACCAGTTGGTTTTAGGGCATTAGGTGTAGAAACACCCCAGTGGACTTAATTACTCAAGTTACCTAGGTCCAAAAACAAAAGACAGTTTGACGTGAAAATCAGATGATTTAATACGAACGGAGATATAACCGGCAGTTCAATTATTTTTTTGGATAAAAGACGTGTTTAGTGGGTTTGGTGTGTAATCATTCCAATCAAGTTTCTGATGGGTTATTTTTCAGACTTAGCTCCAATTACGGCATCAATAACATTCCTTCATATTCGCTTTACTTCATAAACTATTCTTGACATTACTTATTTCAGAACAAACCTATTTGATCCTCAGAAAATCATTTATCTGTTTAAAAGTTTAAACATGAAAGACTTGTCATCTAATTCCCAAAATTCACGACACGTGTAGTGTGATGTAAAGACGTATATCAGCTATAGTTAACTTCAAAGGAGAGTTATCTTTCAGGTTTTCAAAATCTAAACATAAGATTTAATTATTCCTATTTTTTCAAACAAAAACCGTCGAATGTTGAATCAGAGTTCTTCCACAATCTAACTTGACAAAAAAGTTTTTATATTTTTAGAAAATTTTCAGATTTTTATGGGTTTTTAAATAAGGTATGCAAATGCAAAATATACAAATGAATGCGAAGGAAGAAAGCTTACCGAGCACACCCCCAAACTTAAACTTGACAGTGCCCTCACTGTCAGGCTATACCAAGAGGGTCAAAATTTCCGGCGCTTCCTAAAAACAAATTATATACAAAACAAAAAGGGAAAACAAAAAAAAAAATAATATATACAAAAAAGGAGTCCCCCCCAAACTTAAGTAAAACAGTGTTTCCACTGTTAAGCGTTGAAGTTCAGGATTAGGGGGAAGAACAGTACCAATCTATACAAGGCCTTACACAGGCCGAAAGTTAACACCAACCATTCAAAGATTTTATCTTTATAAAGCAGTGGCTGGTGGAAGAAGGTGAAGAGGTACGAAATGGAGAATACGCGAGACCGTATGTAGAGAGAAGTGGAATGCGGTCTCGGTAGATGAGAAGAAGAATGGCGGAAGGGAAAAAGAAGTGGAATACGAACTTGAGGGTGCAAATGGAGTGAATAGATTAGCACAATTTGTGATGAGCGATGTGTAAACAGCGAATGTGCTAATCTATTAACTCGTCGAGAGATTGGGTCAAATCCCTCAAGATTCGTGAGAAACCATGGGTACGCCGAACTTGGTAAACCAGACATATGAAATGAAAGTGAGACAGGTTCTTGCAAGGACGGAACGATGGAAAGGATGGAGGGAAGGGGTTGAGGAAGGGTATCGGTTAAGGGTTCTGGAGGGCGTACACAGTCAGTGAAAGGAACAGGATGAATTGGAAAATCCGACTCATAATCTAGAACTGTTTCATCCTAAAAAATATCCTCAAAATTCTCCTCAAAATTTAGCACATCCATGCTCTTCTCTTCAAAGTCCAGACGCATATGGGGTTCGGGAAAAACAGTTAAAGACTCGGGATGATGATTTGAAGAGACAAACTCAGCCAAATCTACGGGTTCATCATCCAAAATATCCCCAGCGTCAATATCCTCAATCCAGTGAAAATTAAAATTCTCTGACACCTCATCAAAAGCATGGATATTAATCGATTCTGGTTCTAAGATATAGGTGTAGAGGTCAAAAGGATTAGGTATGGTTTCACTTGGAAGGGACCCTTCACAATCAGGTAAATCAAACACTACGAAGTCGCACAACTCATTCATCATTCTATCTTCAATTGATAAATCATGTGGGATACTCGATAGATTTTCAAAACAGGAGTTGTGGGATTCAATTTGGGACGGGTAGGTTTGATTTGGAAGGGGGTACATCTCACTCTCTCCACTCAAATTCACAGCCTGTCCTACCGCCTCATCATACATTGAAAAAGTTGGAGCTAGTTGAAAACTAGCTACCGGGTCACTAGGTTGTATGAGGGCGGCCATGGACGCATTCAAATCCATCATCTGTTGGCTTGACGCTACCCTAAAGTCTTCCAAGGATTGTTCTAGACTAGACATTGGTTGTGAAGGGGTTTCAGTAAAAGATTCACAGTTGTATGGATACTGAAAACTCCCAAATGGCGGTTCTGAAGCAATGTCTAGGGAAGGTGCAAAAATAGGATAGGACTGGTAGGAATTGAATGGTTGGACAGGGGCAGGATCAACATTTGGATAGGAAGGTGAATGGAATTGTTGATCCCAAGAACTTGAAGTGGTGAAAGGAGTGAAAGATCGGCTACGAGATTGTTCAATACGTTTAGCAATTGACATAGGTCTTGGAGTGGCAATATGACTCGAAGAAGGGGTATCAACGTAAGAAGGGGTGACTGTTTGAAATGGTTGATACGAAGTGAATTGCGGAGTCAAATTGTTTGTCCTAGACGCGTCTATCCGATCTCTCAATGAAATTTTTGGCATGGAGGGGTCGTTCGATGTTCGGCCAAAGCAAGAACCGTATGAAGTAATGTCTGGTTGTGGGTACCAAAGTTCGGCAAGAGTTTTGCGAGGTGGGGTACCCATGATATGATGAGAGAAAGAGAGAAAGGTAGAGAAAAGGAGGGGAAAAAGAATGTGATTTTTTTTTTTTTAGTTAGTTGTTAGCAAAAGAATGAAATATACCAAAAAAAAATATGGACAAAAATAATCACGACACAAAAATACCACACACCTAATCGTTCTAGGGTTCACCTAGGTCAACTAGACCTGCTCCAGAACTTGATTGTCGAAGTAAAACTGTGTCGAGAAACAGGCTCAAGATACACTGATCACGAGGCCAGGTAAGTGCAGAGATAAGGGGAGGTTTTCCAACGCTTTCGCGAAGTTCCTTAATTAAATAACCCTTTCTCTTTTGGCGGTTTCGCCGTTAACACTTTCCTAGACACCCCATAAACAATATACCGTTAAGCAAGGTTCTAAACACAGTTAACTTCTCCTAGTGAGGGCGAAGTCCTTAAGGCTTAAAGTCTAATTTCTTTTAAAATTTGTGTGGGTAAACGTTATGCTCAAGTTCGTGATTTGTGGGCCACGGAAAAGGTGATGAAATCCTTTACCGTATGTTGTGGGGTTCGCTTGCCCTTAAGTCCGTATTAATTGATGCAATGCGCAATTCAATAAAAATTCTATAAAGAATCAAAAAATTGTTTTTTTTTTTAGCACAACACTGCAACAAATACGGGTTAGTCAATTTTTTTGCGTTTGCTAGCGAACTTGCAAAGAATCCTGCAAAGAATAGTATATTGGATGCGTCGGATTTGAGAAGAAGGTGTTAGTAAAATACGTACCGTTAAGTTTTGGGTTAGGAAACCCCCGTTGAATCAAATCCGGTAAGCTTGAAAAGTTCGCTTGCGCGGGTCAAACTACCCGGATCTTTGGCACTGTACTTTGCAAACACCTTAGCCTTGAATGTGCACTTTGCTCCCCACAATTGCAGTTTGCAAATACGCAAAATTCTGCACACTTGCCCACAAAAATTATCCAAAAAAAACAAAAAGATTTTTTTTTTATAGATATATACAAAAAGAATATTAACCCGAATAACAAGAAAAGAAAATACGCTACCGTCTCCCCGGCAACGGCGCCATTTGATCGCACGCCGATGGCGTGTCGGATGTTCAAAGAATTAAAGTGTAACCGCGATCAGGACGGTGTCGCTATGCAGCTAGCCGGTGAGCACGGGTCGGTCCACAGGGAGATGGTGGTATCTTACCTTCTTGTCTTAGACGAGTCAATAAAGAATCTGTATGTTTGTTCGGTCTAACCTATGTGTTTATTTGCAAGTATAAAGTTGTTAAGAAAAGATACGAGATTGTAAGCTAAGAAATCCGTACTCAAAACCTTTGAGCCGAGTCTTGACCAATTGAAGCTAAGCAATTGGCAACAACGTGGATTAGGGGATTTAAGCGCGGTATTCGTGGAATCCGGCTTATTTACCCTTGTCCTTCCGTTCTTGTCTCTTGCCTTCGCCTCCGGCCAAACCGAACGCAACCGGTCGCGGTTAGGAATCACCGTTACCTTGTCAGGGTAGGGTGCCTAACGGAGCGCTTGCGTATGGTTTGGGCGAAGTTCAAATGGAAAATAACGGGAAAAGGAATTGGCAAAGAAATGTTAACTTATAATACCGTATTTATTCTTAACAATAATAATTACATCATTCACAAAATGAATAAAAGAGAACAAAAAGAAAAGAACAAAGAAAAGAAAAGATACAAGTAATTAAAGTACAAGGAATTTAAGTGCATGAAATAAATTGCAAGTAATAAAAAGCAAGTAATAAAAAGCGAGTAATAAAAAGAACAAGAAATGAAAAATGCAAGAAAGTAATTACAAGAACCGTAGAACTCAAAACATGCATGGGATCAATAGCCAACCCTTAAACTTGCAAGCTCAATTAAGAGGTTGCAAGATCAAGGGAAGGGTAGAGAACGCATGTGAATTGAAGTACTAAGGAGTGAACAAAATACGACCCTTGAGATCAATAACTAACCCTTAACCATTCAAGCTCAATGAAGAGGTTGAATGATCAAGAGAAAGCAAGAATCTCAAGGGGAAGAAGAAACACAAGAGAATGATACAAAACCCTCATCTTCATTGATCTCCCACTCAAAAGCTCTCACTACAATTTCATGGAAAAAGAATGAAGAAGAAGAAGAAGAACTATACAAAAAACTAAAAAGAGGCTACAAGAATGAACACCAAGGTTGGGCTCAGATCTGCTGTATTTATAGGCAGGAGAATGGAGTTCTAGGGCAACCACCAGACATAAAATGAAACACCCAAAATACCCCCAAAAAACGACAACCTGAAGAGCAAGTACGGCCGCGTTTCCGCGGCCAATACCCCCTATTGGCTGCGGAAACGCGGCCAAGTGGTGGGGTTGATGGGTCCAATTTGGTGGCTGTTCCTGGTTTTATCTTTCCTCGTGTTTGAAACTTCAAAATGAACAAAAGTCCTCCAGAATATCTGCAGATTCCAAGTCCAAGATTGCATTATCTTTTTCACTTTTGACTTTATCTCCCTCGAGCTCCGCGCACCCATTGATTCTTGTGCAGCCCACCTCGTGCTCTGTGCTTGTCCCAGACATGAATGACCACTGTCACATGTCTTGTATCGGGAACCGGTACTCGGCACTGGACGGATATGGATGACCGGAACCCGGCTTTTATCTGCTGTCGACAGATGTTCTGCTTTTGGCGTAACTGTGGAGATTTTATCCTGATTTGCAATATTTGTACTGGAAACCTGTATTCTGTAAATATGTAACAAACACGGATTAAAAGCACCTACCTATAAACACACGAGCGTAAGAATGGGCGGTATAAAATGCAATATTCTGATATGAACACTCGCTAGGTGAGCACCTATCTAAACGCGCACCTCACAGGACTTTTTGGCTCATTTGGGACACTTTGGCCCTCCACTCATGCACCTCGCTAGGTGCGCACCTCCCTAAGTGCGCACCTCACTGGACCTTTGGCTCATTCAGGACCCTTTGGTCCTCATCTCGACAGGTGCGCATCTCGACAGGTGCGCAACTTGTCATGTGTGCACTTTACCACGTGCTCATTTTGCTAAGTGCGAACATGGCACCCTCGCATTGCTCACTTCTGTCTTTGTCATGACCCGGAAGTGGCACGTGACCGGCACTTAGATCACGTAACATCTAAAGACGTCGACGCGATCTAAGTAAGCAGAAAACCCGGAATCTAAACCTTTTTACGAAAATATTGGAGGTGAAGTTTTAAAATAGTTATTAAATGGAATCGGTTTAAAATAATCATTTAATTCTAAATAAGTATGTTTGAAAAGTATCTATGATGTTTTAAAAATCGGCAGCACCTTCTTTGTAAATTTTGAATAAGACTCGATACAAGCATAATAATATAAAAAGCATCCCAACGGGAGCTAGCTTCTACGCCCAAACGGTGGAACAACCACGTAGATAATATACGACGTCTAATGGCGAAGAACAGAAAAACGAAACGAAACCAACAAGTATAAAAGTGTCGACTCCAACGAGTGCGATGCCCAGCAACACACACACTCTACGTCTCGCTTCTAAGTCCACAATATATAAGTTCTAAGTCGATAGAGTTTTAACTAGATACAAAAGAATACACACACACATACACAAGTGTGGGTACGATGCAACAGTAGCCCACCTACCAAAGAAATTACCGAAGAAAGAGTGCGCCGCAAGCTGCTGATGATCCGAGTGGTATATCATGCAAGAAATTGGGGCACAATGGGGATGAGTTGCCAACTCAGTGAATAAAAGTATATCACAAGATAGAAATCGAAATACACAACCATATACCTAGGTCATAACGTATAGTACTATCATATCCTGAACTAATATATATATATATATATATATATAGAAATACACAACGATATACCTAGGTCATAAAGTATAGTACTATCATATCCTGAACTAATATATATATATATATATATATATATATATATATATATATATATATATATAATGCAACCCTATCCATCACGTAAACCTAAAATGTAACATCTCATATGTATATATGCACCCAGGTATAAACCTATAAGGTAGTCGAAATATGTATGTAAAACCTTTTCTTAAAATAGCTGTGGGATACTATGTCACGGGATAAAAGTAGACGTAATAGTATGAAATATAATAGGTATCTTATTTAAGATATACATCTTGCTGTTTATTAGGAAGTTTTAAGAGATTTACAGTTTTAAAGATCCATCTGTCATTTTAGACATGTCAAAATAATGAGACTATAGCTCGTTTAGAAACCCTTTTATATATATCAACAGGTAAAATAGTATTCAGGTACTGTCATCTGGATCAGTCCTGATCGGCTCCTATAACGCATAAACTATAACGGTATATCTCGAATGATCACAAAACATCAATATATGGGTGTCCAGTATCGACACCCTAAATCATCATATCTCTCGTGTCCATCACCGACACGCAAAATCATCAAATCTCTCGTGTCCATCACCGACACTCAAATCCAGATATCGCCGACACCGTCTCATCAGATCGGTCGCCCTTCGATATCCCTAGCCCCGGTCAATATCCTTTGGATATCCGGCGTGCTCATATCTATCTCCGGTATCGAGTGTCCTCGCTAGGCTCCCCGCCTCAATCGCGGTCTTTATTCCCCTCGGTCTCGACCGGGTCCACCATGTATCCGACCGTATACTCCCCCACTCAGTCCGGATATGTAGCACGTCCGTATCCGTATAGCACCTTCACTCGGTTCAGAATAAAATCAAATCAGAAAAATATCAAGCTCATGGTGGACGCCAACTCATTATATCCAGAAATATCAAGTAAAGAAGAAGAATAACTGCATATATCACTTTGATGATACATGTATATAGCAGCGTCCTGTACCACTGATAAATATCATCGAAAGTAAAATTATCATAAAACTCATAAGAATCAAATACGAATGCCCATGGTACTGGTATTCACAATAGCTCAGCAGGTAATAAAGGCACCGCACGTAAGTATAGTCAGTCGTGCAAACAAACGTAACAGTTCTACCGTGTCATGGCAATACTAATGATGTGTAGTATATCATACGCGTCTGTTGTCACGCCCCGCTTCCTAGAGTACGCAAGATTGAGCACGTGACATAGCCAACCATGCTACCTGTGGGTAGGAAGTATCCATCCACAGTCACATTACGGCTGTAGAGATATCAAGAACAAGATAAACAAACTATCTAACACATGTCCAAATCCATAATAACCAGAGTCAATGATAAATAAGTGCGGAAGCAAATGATCCAATGCAATAATAGAAAGGTACGTCCCGTAATGCGGGATCACACCTGGAAATAAAATGCAATAAATGAACTAACCACTACAGAACTCACAAATCAGCCTGCTGGCTGAAGTACTCCTGCTCAGTCGTCGACAGTGGTACGAAATCTGGGCCATGCAAAACCCAGACGTCAGCGCGTCATGACATCAAGTATATAATGTAAACATGGTGATAAGCAATGCAAATATGAACATGAATAAAGCAGTACTAAGAAATAACAGAGCAGGGTAATGTGCAATGGTGACTAAACTATCCTGTCAGGTTTCTACTCTATAGTCTTTGAAATCAATTGATGAATCGTCGATGTAACTCAATAGTATCCCGTACATACCCGGGACCACGGCCACAATATTCTCGGCTGCAGCCGAGACATGCCGTTAGGCACAGAATAGGAATGTGTACACTCGGTATTACCCCGTACATACCCGGGATCACGGCCACAATATTCTCGGCCGAAACCGAGACATGCCGCTGGGCACAGAATAGGAATGTGTACACTCGGTATTACCCCGTACATACCCGGGATCACGGCCACAATATTCTCGGCCGAAACCGAGACATGCCGCTGGGCACAGAATAGGAATGTGTACACTCGAACGGTAGTGAACTGTCGAGTTACAAGTCAGGTTCATCTTTGATTTCCCCATACCCCCAAGCTATGTATGTCAGGTCAGGTATTCAATAGTCAAGGACTAATGCCAACACAAAATCAGGTAAAGTAGGTCTGTCTGGATAGACAGCAGGAATGGTCAGGTTTGTCGGCATTAGGCACAAGATCAGGTAACAGGTAAAGCCATGGTACATCAGGTCCAGCCAGGTAATGTATAAAGGTGTCATGTCATGTCAAGAGTGTACGGTACCATGTCATGTCAAGTAGGTAGTGTAACAGGTCATGTCAGGAAGCACAAGATGTCATGTGGGTGCTCATAATCAAACTAACATAAGCATATGTATAAATAAACAAGCATGAGTACTATCAGAACAATAAACTGGAACATGTAATATGATATGTAAATAAATATAATTTCAAGGATATGGATGCACAGTTATCGATTAGGGTTACATTTATAGTTCCAATATTAATTAGGATGCAATTTATTGAACATGGAGTGTTAATATCACATTATTATGTAGTAGTGTGATCTATGCTTGCAATTATATGTATCCTAAATGCGATAGATGCAAACGGGTATCCGAAAAGTTATAAAACTGTAAAATGGTAATGTGGGATGTACAACTAAACAATATGTGATATAAATATTGATATAATAATATTAATATGGATAGCATATTCAAAGCAATTAGTAACTTATAAAGATGTATTGATTAACCATGCACAAGAAGGTTCCGTTCAGAAATTCAGCGTCATCCTAATTTGTAAAATAGCTTAAAAATAACAAATGTTCTCTAAAAGAGACGTATCTTATACCAAAACAAAGATAATTCAATAAGGTTTTCAGTTTTATAAGTATAAGCATCTCAGGTTATCCCTACAAAAAGTTATGAATATTCAAAGTTGAAAGTTTGCTGCTGGAATTTCCCTGGACAGCAGTTTAAAGGCATTTTCATTTGCATTTTACGTTATTTAAACAATTTATTTTGCAAGTAAATATTTCATAGAGTTATAGTATTCTGAATTAGATTCGCAACGAACTAAAGAACGTATACTAATGATTTTTCTATGATTTATAATGAATTTTATAAGATAAGGTGTACAGTAAATTTCAGATTTGTCATATCCGATTTTTCAACGACATTTCATATGTAAACTATAAGATTTTCAAATGTATAATATTATAAAATGAAGATTATAAAAGTATATAGTATGTAGCAAGATTAACTTGCCTCGATGGGTCGCGAATCGGGAAAACGGAACGTTAACCGTCGGCGGGGAAAACTCGCGACGGCGCACGGTTCACGGAATGAACCCAAACGACGAACAAAGAAACCACACGGGTCGGGATACCTCGCTGGAACGTCGAGAAACGTCACCGGCACGACGGAATTCCGGCAACAAAAGAACAGTTAAAAGAAATGAGAAACGAGACATGAAGCAAGAAGAGAAAAATGATAAAGAGAAGTACGAGAGAATATATAAGGGGGAGAGAGAGAGAGAAAATGGAGAGAGAGAGAAGAAGGAGAGAGAGAAAGTGGGGCCCACGGGGTTAAAGGGGAGGTTGCGATTGGCTGAGAGAATAAATTGAGAAGGATAAAAAAGATTGTAAAAAAAATTATATGGTTAACTTAAAGATTTAAAAGATAGGTAATGAACAGTAAGATATCAGATTAGTTAGAAAAATATATGCGAAGGTTTTAATAATATTAAAATTTAGGATTTTGGCGCCAAATGAAACATTTCCAAATTGCGCCCGGGTTGGGTCCAAAAATTCGAAATTCAAATAATAGGATTTTAGGCGGGTTCCAAATTTTAAAATGAAATGTTTTATGATTAAAAAGTATACTCCCAAAACGGACACACGCACGTGCACGTAGCCATCCAAACTCGCCCGTTTCACTGAACGGGACGAGAACACAATGCACGGACGCTACCACGAGGCTAAGGGTGACAAGTAGGCCAAGATGAATATTTTCAATTTTATTTTAGATGCTAAAATTTGTTATATGCAGAATGACTTAGCCGGTTAAAATTGTGCAATAAGAACCAAACAAGCAAGATAAATGAAATGAGCAATGCCAAACACTCAACCAGTAACAGAAATAGTATTATTGGGCTCGGGTGTTACATCATACCCAACTACAAAAAGAATTTCGTCCTCGAAATTCCAAGAATACAAGATAGAAAACTACAGGAAAAGGTGAGGAAACTTCTGTCGGATCTCGTCTTCTCGCTCCCAAGTGGATTCTCCATGCGATCGATTACCCCAAGAAACTAGCACAAGAGGGGTAACCTTATTCTTAAGAACCTTTTCTCTCCGATCCTTGATTTCAACTGGTCGCTCTTCAAAAGTTAGGTCCTCCCGTACAGTCAACTCCGAATGATCCAATACTTGGGTTTCATCTCGAACATACCTCCGTAGTTGAGATTCATGAAACACATCGTGCACACCTGCCAAGGACTGTGGTAACGCCAAATGGTACGCTACCTCTCCAACACGCTCCAATATCTCGAAGGGTCCAACGAATCGAGGACTAAGCTTTCTTCGACTTCCAAAACGAATCACCCCTCTCGTCGGTGATATCTTCAAGAATACCAAATCACCCACGGTGAGCTCTAGAGATCTTCTTGACGTGTCGGCCCAACTCTTCTGTCTGTCTTGAGCTGCCTTCATATGCTTCCTGATTGTATTCACCTTCTCGACTGTCTGTACCACCAAATCTGGTCCTAGTAACCTTCGTTCACCAACATCATCCCAACAAACGGGTGAACGGCACTTACGACCATACAATGCTTCAAACGGAGCTATCTGAATAGTCGCTTGGAAGCTATTGTTGTACGAAAACTCCACCAGGTGTAGATGATCCTCCCAAGAACCTTTGAAGTCCAACATGCAAGCCCTCAACATATCTTCAAGGGTCTGGATCGTTCTCTCCGATTGTCCATCAGTTTGAGGATGATAAGCTGTGCTAAACTTCAATCGAGTCCCCAAACTTTCTTGTAAACTCCTCCAAAAGTGCGACAAGAACCGAGTGTCCCGGTCGGACACGATGCTTACCGGTACTCCATGCAATCTGACAATCTCCTGCATATATCGCTCTGCCAAAGTCTCCGTCGATTGACCAACCCGAAAAAGGAATAAAGTGAGCTGCCTTGGTCAAACGATCGACAATCACCCATTCGGCATTGTTGCCCTTTGGACTCCGCGGTAAAGCCGTCACGAAATCCATGGTTATATGTTCCCACTTCCACTGAGGAATCGGAAGTGGTTGCAACAAACCAGCAACCCTTTGGTGTTCAGCCTTGACTTGCTGACACACCAAGCACTTAGCCATGAAGCGAGCAATTTCCCGTTTCATACCTTCCCACCAGAAGTGCTGTCGAATATCTCGGTACATCTTTGTCCCTCCTGGATGTACAGAGTAAGCTGAACTGTGTGCCTCCTTCATAAGCTCTTCACGCACATCTCCTTTTAGCACACACACACGGCTACCATATCTCAACGAACCGTCTTCATGGATCAGTAAATCGGTTCGTAGTCCGGCTCCAACCTGCTCGCGAAACTTTTGCAGTCTAGGATCCTGCGATTGCGCCACTTTAATCTTCTCAACTAAGGACGACTGTACCTGCAACTGCATCAACTGTCCTGTAGCATGTGGTAGCACAACCTCCAAGTCAAATCTCCGAAAATCCGCAATGATCTCTCTCTGTGCAGTCAATATCTGAATTGCTGGTAACCGACTCAGCGCATCCGGCACGACGTTGACTTTTCCCGGATGGTACTTAAGATCAAGGTCATAGTCGGCCATCAGCTCCAACCATCTGCGTTGCCTCATGTTCAACTCCTTCTGAGTGAACACATACTTTAAACTCTTGTGATCTGTAAAGACTTCAACTCTCTCGCCCAAAAGGTAGTGTCTCCAAATCTTCAGGGCGAAGATCACGGCTGCAAGCTCTAAGTCATGAGTCGGATAGTTCTTCTCATGAGTCTTCAGTTGTCTCGATGCGTAAGCGACGACTTTCCCACTCTGTATCAAAACACATCCCAATCCCTTTCCGGATGCGTCGCTATGAATCACCAGTCCTCCTGAATCATCCGGTACGGTTAGGATAGGGGCGGTTATCAACTTCTGCTTCAACGTCTCGAAGGCCAATGCACATCCCTCCGTCCAAACAAACGGTACCTCCTTGCGCGTAAGCTTGGTTAACGGCTCAGCTAAACGAGCGAAGTTCTCCACAAATCTTCTGTAGTATCCGGCGAGTCCAAGAAAACTTCTTATCTCCGCAACATTCTTTGGAGTTGGCCAATCTCGAACTGCTGCAATCTTTTCGGGATCGACGGCGATTCCATCGCCCGACACAACATGCCCCAGAAACTTCACTTCTTCCAGCTAGAATTCGCACTTACTCATCTTCGCGAATAACTTCTCTTGTCTCAGCGTCTGCAGTGCGATCCTTAAATGCTCAGCATGCTCCTCCGGACTCTTCGAGTACACCAGAATATCGTCAATGAATACCACAATAAACTGGTCCAAGAACGGTGAAAAGATCCTGTTCATCAAATCCATAAATATTGCTGGCGCATTAGTCACTCCGAAGGGCATCACTAGATACTCGAAATGTCCATATCGAGTTCGAAACGCCGTCTTGCAAATGTCTTCTGCTTTCACTCGGACCTGATGATATCCTGATCGCAAGTCCAGTTTCGAGAATACCCTCGCTCCACTAAGCTGCTCAAAAAGCTCTCCAATGCGAGGGATCGGGTACTTGTTCTTAATAGTCACCCGGTTCAATTCTCGATAATCAATGCACATCCTTCTCGTGCCATCCTTCTTCTTTACTAAAAGAACTGGAGCTCCCCAAGGTGAGTTGCTGCTTCGAATCCATCCCTTCTCGAGTAATTCACCAACTTGTTTCTTAACTTCTTCCAATTCCACCGGTGCCATCGGATAATAAGATTTTGATACTGGCGCTGCACCAGGAATAAGGTCAATCTCAAACTCCACATCTCGCTTCGGCGGTAAGCCCGATATACGTCCATAAAATCGCGAACAACTGCCGGCTCTTCATTACTATCAACTTCCATAGCTGCAAGAACACTGTTTGTCGGCCTAGCCCTAAACTCGACTGGCCCGACAGAACTGCTTCCTTACCGCAACTGCTGTCTACATTGTTGGCCACGAAAGGTCCAGCAAGACTACTGAGTCTCGTCCATTCTGCTGCATGCACGTCCACGGTTGCTCCATTCTGCCTTAGTCCGATGAACTTCTCTTCCATTTCCTCCGCGCAGTCCGCGGAAGGACTTCTCCAGTAAACTCTTAGAGAAATCCGCCCACTGCTTGGCCTGGGGCAAGCGGTTCTCCTCCACAAGCCACCACTCTCGGGCGTAATCCACTAGTTGAATGCGCACTACATCAACTCCTTTGTCCTATGGAATCTGTGCCGCAATCAGCAAATTCTCCATGTCACTAGCCACTGCTCGGCTGGCAACGGCTCCTCCAGACCAGTGAAAGTAGACGGACCCAAAAGTCTGAAATCTGCTACAGTCTCTACTCGTTCGACTGGTCTAGTTCCATCGTTGTTTACAGACTGCTGAACGATCTGCAAACCTTCCTGAAACGAATCTGCTATTGCTGGATCAGCTCAGTCTGTCTCTTTGATTTCCAGCATTCCTCTTATCACTCCAAGCATGGCGGCTTCGTTCACACGCCTCTGGTAAGTCTTCAACTTCTTACCTGTCATAATCCTGAACTCAAAACACCCAACATTAGCATGATGATAGATTCTGAATGTGGATCAAGGCTAGAACTCCAAGATACTTAAATAGAGTACTGCATTGTAGCTATGCCGCGGTATCATAGCCGCAATTACTTAACTCCACCCAAGTCGCCTAAGTCCTAGAGATAACAAGAAATTAGGTTTTCGAGTTGACAATGCAAAGTAAGTTTGCATGTCGACATGATCCGGAAGAATGATTCAAGGATGGTAAAGCGGTCAATGTGGCTGGACATGTTTCCTAAACACGGGTATTCTGATTCGTGTATTGGGTACAATACCCAACTACAAAAGAATCAACCCGACTAACCTATGTCTCTGATACCAAAAGAACCATGTCACGCCCCGCTTCCCAGAGTACGCAAGATTGAGCACGTGACATAGCCAACCATGCTACCTGTGGGTAGGAAGTATCCATCCACAGTCACATTACGGCTGTAGAGATATCAAGAACAAGATAAACAAACTATCTAACACATGTCCAAATCCATAATAACCAGAGTCAATGATAAATAAGTGCGGAAGCAAATGATCCAATGCAATAATAGAAAGGTACGTCCCGTAATGCGGGATCACACCTGAGAATAAAATGCAATAAATGAACTAACCACTACAGAACTCACAAATCAACCTGCTGGCTGAAGTACTCCTGCTCAGTCGTCGACAGTGGTACGAAATCTGGGCCATGCAAAACCCAGACGTCAGCGCGTCATGACATCAAGTATATAATGTAAACATGGTGATAAGCAATGCAAATATGAACATGAATAAAGCAGTACTAAGAAATAACAGAGCAGGGTAATGTGCAATGGTGACTAAACTATCCTGTTAGGTTTCTACTCTATAGTCTTTGAAATCAATTGATGAATCGTCGATGTAACTCAATAGTATCCCGTACATACCCGGGACCACGGCCACAATATTCTCGGCTGCAGCCGAGACATGCCGTTAGGCACAGAATAGGAATGTGTACACTCGGTATTACCCCGTACATACCCGGGATCACGGCCACAATATTCTCGGCCGAAACCGAGACATGCCGCTGGGCACAGAATAGGAATGTGTACACTCGGTATTACCCCGTACATACCCGGGATCACGGCCACAATATTCTCGGCCGAAACCGAGACATGCCGCTGGGCACAGAATAGGAATGTGTACACTCGAACGGTAGTGAACTGTCGAGTTACAAGTCAGGTTCATCTTTGATTTCCCCATACCCCCAAGCTATGTATGTCAGGTCAGGTATTCAATAGTCAAGGACTAATGCCAACACAAAATCAGGTAAAGTAGGTCTGTCTTGATAGACAGCAGGAATGGTCAGGTTTGTCGGCATTAGGCACAAGATCAGGTAACAGGTAAAGCCATGGTACATCAGGTCCAGCCAGGTAATGTATAAAGGTGTCATGTCATGTCAAGAGTGTACGGTACCATGTCATGTCAAGTAGGTAGTGTAACAGGTCATGTCAGGAAGCACAAGATGTCATGTGGGTGCTCATAATCAAACTAACATAAGCATATGTATAAATAAACAAGCATGAGTACTATCAGAACAATAAACTGGAACATGTAATATGATATGTAAATAAATATAATTTCAAGGATATGGATGCACAGTTATCGATTAGGGTTACATTTATAGTTCCAATATTAATTAGGATGCAATTTATTAAACATGGAGTGTTAATATCACATTATTATGTAGTAGTGTGATCTATGCTTGCAATTATATGTATCCTAAATGCGATAGATGCAAACGGGTATCCGAAAAGTTATAAAACTGTAAAATGGTAATGTGGGATGTACAACTAAACAATATGTGATATAAATATTGATATAATAATATTAATATGGATAGCATATTCAAAGCAATTAGTAACTATAAAAGATGTATTGATTAACCATGCACAAGAAGGTTCCGTTCAGAAATTCAGCGTCACCCTAATTTGTAAAATAGCTTAAAAATAACAAATGTTCTCCAAAAGAGACGTATCTTATACCAAAACAAAGATAATTCAATAAGGTTTTCAGTTTTATAAGTATAAGCATCTCAGGTTATCCCTACAAAAAGTTATGAATATTCAAAGTTGAAAGTTTGCTGCTGGAATTTTCCTGGACAGCAGTTTAAAGGCATTTTCATTTGCATTTTACGTTATTTAAACAATTTATTTTGCAAGTAAATATTTCATAGATTTATAGTATTCTGAATTAGTTTCGCAACGAACTAAAGAACGTATACTAATGATTTTTCTATGATTTATAATGAATTTTATAAGATAAGGTGTACAGTAAATTTCAGATTTGTCATATCCGATTTTTCAACGACATTTCATATGTAAACTATAAGATTTTCAAATGTATAACATTATAAAATGAAGATTATAAAAGTATATAGCATGTAGCAAGATTAACTTGCCTCGATGGGTCGCGAATCGGGAAAACGGAACGTTAACCGTCGGCGGGGAAAACTCGCGACGGCGCACGGTTCACGGAATGAACCCAAACGACGAACAAAGGAACCACACGGGTCGGGATACCTCGCTGGAACGTCGAGAAACGTCACCGGCACGACGGAATTCCGGCAACAAAAGAACAGTTAAAAGAAATGAGAAACGAGACATGAAGCAAGAAGAGAAAAATGATAAAGAGAAGTACGAGAGAATATATAAGGGGGAGAGAGAGAGAGAAAATGGAGAGAGAGAGAAGAAGGAGAGAGAGAAAGTGGGGCCCACGGGGTT
The DNA here is from genome assembly GCA_030015575.1 of Agapanthus africanus. Taxonomy (NCBI): domain Eukaryota; kingdom Viridiplantae; phylum Streptophyta; class Magnoliopsida; order Asparagales; family Amaryllidaceae; genus Agapanthus; species Agapanthus africanus. The sequence continues at coordinate 1,075,438 of JASDDO010000285.1, read as the reverse complement.
AAAGGGGAGGTTGCGATTGGCTGAGAGAATAAATTGAGAAGGATAAAAAAGATTGTAAAAAAAATTATATGGTTAACTTAAAGATTTAAAAGATAGGTAATGAACAGTAAGATATCAGATTAGTTAGAAAAATATATGCGAAGGTTTTAATAATATTAAAATTTAGGATTTTGGCGCCAAATGAAACATTTCCAAATTGCGCCCGGGTTGGGTCCAAAAATTCGAAATTCAAATAATAGGATTTTAGACGGGTTCCAAATTTTAAAATGAAATGTTTTATGATTAAAAAGCATACTCCCAAAACGGACACACGCACGTGCACGTAGCCATCCAAACTCGCCCGTTTCACTGAACGGGACGAGAACACAATGCACGGACGCTACCACGAGGCTAAGGGTGACAAGTAGGCCAAGATGAATATTTTCAATTTTATTTTAGATGCTAAAATTTGTTATATGCAGAATGACTTAGCCGGTTAAAATTGTGCAATAAGAACCAAACAAGCAAGATAAATGAAATGAGCAATGCCAAACACTCAACCAGTAACAGAAATAGTATTATTGGGCTCGGGTGTTACATCTGTGCTCATGCAGCATGACAATCATTAGTATTTGTGTAAGTGTTCTATAGGTGTTTAGAGTAGAATGTAATTCTACCCATATCCGTAGCATGTAAATACAATCCAATTTCTCGGATATAGGGAATTCATAACGCCTTGTATCGGTATTTACATACACATCGCGTAGAATAGCGGTCCTACAGTGTCATGGCAGTACCAATGAGGTGTAGTGTAACATATGCGTCTGTGCGTGTGCAACATAGTACTCATTGGTAGTTGTGCAATGTTCTATCAGTGTGTTTGTATAAAAGAGAACGTATATAATCGATAAGCGTATCGTGAACATGTAAAGAAAATCTAAGCGTATTGCGTAATTATTAAATGTAACTAATTGTTATGAGCTATACCGTTATTTTTGAAAATGGAACGAAACGTTATTTTGAAATAAGAAAGCTATATTAAGTTAAAATAGATATTCGTTTTGGAAAATAGCATTCCATCCTTGTCATATATCGTTTAAAAGTGAAAACGAATCGTTGGTTTTTAAAAGAGTATAGCTCAATCAAACGTAACATTCCAAGTCGGGATAACTCATGACTCCACGAGTCCAAATGACACTTGGTAGTATTCGGCACACCCTCATCATCATCACAAGTACGGTATGATCGCTCGTACAATGTCCATCCAATATCATATCCATATCGTACAGATCTATCGTCACGTACGTATGTCATCATAACCATAAATCAAATATAACCACATGTATAACCCACTTGATGCGAAATAATATCAAAAAATTAGCTAAATTATCTAACATATCATTAAAATCTAACTAGATAGCATAACTATCCTAGTAATTGGTTGCGGGGGTGCTATACTCTATCCACCCGACTTCACCCGTAAATATAAATCTACTCACACTTATCGAGCTAGTCTGTCACGCCTCGCTTTCCAAAAGAAGGTGAAGGGGTAACGTGGCATGGTTCACAACCTAACTGTATTGAAGGCGGTCTATTCAATACAGTTACGTTAAGCATATGAATATCTATAACATGCAGGATATATACTAAAACAAAATAATAAAAGTGGAAGGCATTTATTTCTATTAACTAAACTTTATTACGTCCCAAAAGAATGAGTAAAATAAACTAAATAGTTTAATTATATCGAAGAAAGAAGCAAAAGCCTTAACATGTGGGCAACAAATAAAAATGTAGCTAGCTAATCTTCCGTCGTCATGTCCGCATAATCTTCATTAGTAAGCTCCACATCTTGATCTTCATCATAATACCCATCCTCACCTAACCGACATTCCAGAGATAAAGAAAAGAGAAAAGGAAGGTCCGTTAGCGAGTTACATTCGAGTAGGATTGCTTCATAAGAAAGTAAAGGTACAAAAATGAGCAAGTGTATATAGGTATGATGTGTGTGTACATATATGATGTATATGGGTATGAAGATATGAGGTGTATGGAAATAAGGGCATGTTGAATGAGATATATGTGAATAAGAGTATGTTGTATAAGATATATATGAATAAGAGTATGTTGTATGAGGTATCTGTTAGGCAAAAGTTCGCATTAGTTTGTTAAACAAAGGTCTGGATAATCGCGATTATTCCGTTGTGGCCACGTAACAACAACTAGGGAAGCGAAATGTACCGCTTCAATTCCTGGGATCATGATCGAGTAGTAGGGGACTCCGAGTTTCACATCTACTTGACTAATAAAACTACCCATCCCCGTTGTTCAGTATAAAGGTTTTGACGAATTAGAGTTAGTGCGTATATCATCTAGGCATGGAATTTCCACATTGTATGTCATCCACATATTGGATTATTCTCCCTCAAAGTAGGGTTAGTATTTGCCCGAATATCGGGTTAGTAGTCGTCCATAAATTGGATTATCCGCCCTCAAAGTAGGGTTAGTATTCACGCAAAGACCGGGTTAGTATTCGTGTCACGCCCCGCTTCCCGGTGTACGGCGAAGGAGACGCGACTGGCCGCTACGTATTTACTCAGAAGTAAATACGCTAAGCGTAACTAAGCAATATAAAAGAAATATACACAGGAGACAAAATATAAAGAACATCAACTTTATTTATTAACATTCTTTTTACAATACATGGAAAAGTAAATACATAGAATGAAAGCAATGCCTAAATAGTGGCATAACAGGAAATGGAAATACAGAATGTGAAGAAAAAAGTACAAGTGAAATTACAGCTCGGGATCTTCAGTAAACTGGTCCAAGTCTTCGGCACTGGGCTCGATCTCTTGAAGGTCCGAATCACCTGACAACATCCTGTAGGGTGTTTTTCGTCAGCCCATTGAGATGGGAATACGCGCGCTTGTCAGGCGCAGAACAGATTTCTCCTGCCTAGGATAGGCTGGGGTTTATTGATTGTGGAGATCTGAATCTCCGGCAGCCGCGGACTAAGCTGCCGTTAATTACCCCTCGCTTTTGGAGCGAGGGAACCTCCGATTAACGGGTTAAACTGGTTATGCGAACTCAATGTCCAGCGTGCGTGTGCTGTGTTTTGAAAGGGGTTTTTGGATATATCGGGAGCCATGCAGAGTTTTTTTACGGGGGGCCCGCTACTCGGATAGGGGGTTGGGGGTCAAGGGGGCTAGCAGCCCCCTTGCGGGGTGCGGGGCAGCGCCCCGTTAGAATTTTTTTAAACAGGGACAGTGTCGTGGAGTATATGTGTTTATATATATATATATATATATATATATATATATATATATATATATATAAGGGAAATGACATCCAAAGGATGCGTGGGAAAAAGCGCCAGCGCTTTGGTGCTAGCGCTTGGAGCGCAAGGGCGCTAGAGCGCTAGCGCCCCACGTGCCAGGCATGTGGGCGCTCGGATGCTAGCGCTTTGGGCACCAGCGCTCTGAGCGCAAGAGCGCTAGCGCTCTGAGCGCTAGCGCCCTACGTGTCGGCACGTGGACGCAGGGTGCGTGGGAAAGCGCCAGCGCTTTGGTGCTAGCGCTTGGAGCGCAAGGGCGCTACAGCGCTAGCGCCCCACGTGGGCGCTCGGGCGCTAGCGCTTTGGGCACCAGCGCTCTGAGCGCGAGAGCGCTAGCGCTCTGAGCGCTAGCGCCCTACGTGTCAGCACGTGGACGCTCGGGCGTTAGCGCTCTGAGCGCAAGAGCGCTAGCGCCCCACGTGTCAGCACGTGGGCGCTCGGGCGCTAGCGCTTTGGGTGCTAGCGCTTTGAGCGCAAGGTCGCTAGCATTTAAAAGCGCTAGCGCCCACGTGTCAGCACGTAGGCGTTCGGTCGGCAAAAGGGACTTGGTCTCTGCGATGGGAGTTGTACTCCCAGAAAGGAGCACTTATTATTTTGTGTGTGTGTATATATATATATATATATATATTTATATATATATGAGGAGTTAAACTCCTAAGATGTCTTGAAGCCGATGAAGGGTTTCTCCCCTTGAGCCCTAGTTCTTCCCCAAAGTGGGGTTTCTGGAGATGGGTCTCCTTCTTCCTCCTCTGTTGGCCGGATCTTGAAGATCAAGAGATGTGAGATTTTAAAAATCTCTTCTTTTTGAGATCTAATGACAGATCCAAGTTTCTCTTTGTGGATTTTGTGGTGAAAAACTATTTGGTTTTGGAAAAGGAAGAGTAAAACTCTTGATTTAGTTCAAAAGAAAGAAGAAGGTTTGGAACCTTCAGAAAGGGGAAAGAGGCACAAACCCTAGATTTTTGAGAGGAATGAAAAGTATCTGTTTCATTCATCATCATGTTGCCTTATATAGGCTTACACATTTACATATAGCCCCTTGGGCTTTACAAAATGGCATTTTGCCCATCACATGGCTCATGTGCCATTTCTTTTTGCACATAAGCCATGGGCTTACAAAAATTTGGATTTATGCCCATAAAAATCACATCAAAATTATTTTTTACATGATTTGAATGGGGAGTCCGCCGCTTCATGTTCCGGCTCGACTCGGGCATGGGCCCACCTGGTTTTGGGTTGACCTTGACTTTGACTTGGTCAACCGGGGTGCAATTTTCGACCCCAACAAAGTGCCTCCATCAATAAATACACATCACATATTTGGGTCGTGTGCATGAAATTGATAGATCTTCTTTCGCGTGGAGGCGACTTGCTTTGGTTCCCCCTTTTTGGGATGCACTGCCCTTTTTACGACATGGACGGTCGACGCTTGACGCGTCTCTGAGGCGGAGTGTCCATGGTAGACATTTCCCTGGCCCAGAGTGATCTGGTTCCTGCTTTGTAGGAAGCCTGCACCGCCCTTTTTGCGACATGGACGGTCGACGCTCTGATCCGGAGCGATTTAGTTCCCGATTTGTGGGAAGCTTGCACTGCCCTTTTTGCGACATGGACGGTCGACGCTCTGATCCGGAGCGATTTGGTTCCCGCTTTGTAGGAAGCCTGCACTGCCCTTTTTGCGACATGGATGGTCGATGCTTGACGCATCTCCGAGACGGAGTGTCCGTGGTAGATTTTTCCCTGGCCCGGAGTGATCTGGTTCCTGCTTTGTAGGAAGCCTACACTGCCCTTTTTGCGACATGGACGGTCGATGCTCCGATCCGGAGCGATTTGGTTCCCGATTTGTGGGAACCCCGCACTGCCCTTTTTGCGACATGGATGGTCGACGCTTTGATCCGGACCGATTTGGTTCCCGATTTGTGGGAAGCCTGCACTGCCCTTTTTGCGACATGGACGCTCGACGCTCTGATTCAGAGCGATTTGGTTCCCGCTTTGTGGAAAGCCTGCACTGCCCTTTTTGCGACATGGACGGTCGACGCTCTGATACGGAGCAATTTGGTTCCTGCTTTGTAGGAAGCCTGCACTGCCCTTTTTGCGACATGGACGGTCGACGCTCTGATCCGGAGCGATTTGGTTCCCGATTTATGGGAAGCCTGCACAGCCCTTTTTGCGACATGGACGGTCGACGCTCTGATCCGGAGCGATTTGGTTCCCGCTTTGTAGGAAGCCTGCACTGCCCTTTTTGCGACATGGACGGTCGACGGTTGACACGTCTCCAAGACGGAGTGTCCGTGGTAGACTTTTCCTTAGCCCGGAGTGATCTGGTTCCTGTTTTGTAGGAAGCTTGCACTGCCCTTTTTGCGACATGGACGGTCGACGCTCTGATCCGGAGCGATTTGGTTCCCGATTTGTGGGAAGCCTGCACTTCCCTTTTTGCGACATGGACGGTCGACGCTATGATCCGGAACGATTTGGTTCCCGATTTGTGGGAAGCCTGCACTGCCCTTTTTGCGACATGGACGGTCGACGCTATGATCCGGAGCGATTTGGTTCCCGATTTGTAGGAAGCCTGCATTGCCCTTTTTGCGACATGGACGGTCGACGCTCTGATCCAGAGCGATTTGGTTCCCGATTTGTGGAAAGCCTGCACTGCCCTTTTTGTGACATGGACGGTCGACGCTTGATTTGATTTGCTCTGCTTCTTACAGTGTCAGGGGTAGACTTGACTTGCTCCGCTTCTTGCGGTGTCGAGATTGGATTATGACTTGCTCTGCTTTCTGCGGTGTCGGAGTTGAAGTTGACTTGTTGATTGTGATTTGGGTTGACATCAGCATCGCTACACTGGAATATGGTACCAGGAGCGAATCATCATCTATCATGAGAGGATTTAGGGATTTGGTTTTTGCTTGGCATCGGTATTTCTGCACTGGAATAATGCCAGGAGCAGCTCATCATTTTCCTTGAGAGGATTTGGGAATTGATGGCTTAGGAGGCAGGTTTAGATCCCTATCACCTAAGGCTTTTCAATTTTATGGGCCGCAAGGGTCCCATAAAAGCATTTTCTCCTTACGAGTCGAAAGGATCTCGTAGGTGTATTTTCTCCTTAGGAGTTGTGGGGACTCCTAAGTGTGTTGCTCTTTTGTGAGTCATAAAGATCTCACGCGGGAATTTTCTCCTCACAAAATCGAGAGGACTTTGCGAGTGCATTTCATCTCTTTTTTACGAGTTTGCGCCCTTTCGGGTTTTCACAAACTCGCCGGCAGTCCTGCTGTTTTTACTCACGGAGCCCTTTCGGGTTTTCATCCGTGCCCATTTTGCTTGTGGACATACCATTTTTTTTGGACTTTGAATGTGTTCTCACCAGTAGGACTTGGAAGAGATTGGGATTGTTTTACGCCAGTGGATTGTATACGGTTTTGCAGGATGTATGATCCAGACCGTAGGGCCGGAAAAATTTTGGAACTTTGTTGGCGTCTGGATCGCTGCACTGGAATATGGCACCAGGAGCGACTCATCATTCGCCGTTGGGGTATGAGATTTGGAATTTGGTTGGCGTCTGCATCGCTGCACTGGAATATGGTACCAGGAGCGACTCATCATTCGCCACTTGGGGATTTGAGTTTTGGTTGGCGTCTGCATCGCTGCACTGGAATATGGTATCAAGAGCGACCCATCATTCGCCGTTGGGGTATGGGATTTGGAATTTGGTTGGCGTCTGCATCGCTGCACTGGAATATGGTACCAGGAGCGACTCATCATTCGCCACTTGGGGATTTGAGTTTTGGTTGGCGTCTGCATCGCTGCACTGGAATATGGTACCAGGAGCGACTCATAATTCGCCTTTAGGATTTGAACTTGGAATTTGGTTGGCGTCTGCATCGCTGCACTGGAATATGGTACCAAGAGCGACTCATCATTCGCCATTGCCTTTTGGGAAGCGATGGCTTAGGAGACAGGTTTAGATCCCTATCACCTAAGGATTTTCAATTTTATGGGCTGTAAGGGTCCCATAAAAGCATTTTCTCCCTACGAGTCGTAAGGATCCCGTAGGTGTATTTTCTCCTTAGGAGTCGTGAGGACTCCCAAATGTGTTTTGTAGGGATCCTAAGCACACTAATGAGGTCTCACAAGGCATCAACCATGCCAATTTCAAATTTTTCATGTGCCGAGAAACCCTAATACGGATCGTTAACTAGAATTTAGGCGAAACTAAATGCTACTAAACTACTTTAGTGCTAAGTGAACGGAAATACAACCTTTGTAGATCCGGTCCTCCACCTCCATAGCTCCGTGATGAAGTCCCCTCGCTGCGATCATCGGATCCCGGGCTCTAGCGTCGGCTTCATCGGAGAAATGGGCGGGCTAGGTCGTCGACTTCGATGCCGAAGATGATCTACGTCGAGGCAACTCAAGATCAAACTCCAACTTCACCAAGTCATGAAACTTGTGAAGAAAACACCCTATACTACTTGGCAAGTGGTAGAGGATGAAGAAATAGGAAGTGGGTTCACTTTAGAATTGGATTTCTCACTCTTTTTCTCAAGTTGCCATTAATGGAGGCAAGGTTTCTTCTTTGTTGAAGAAGAAGAAGAAGAAAGAATATGATAAGTTATATTAAAAATAGAAAACAAAAATGATACTTATCATAATTTCAACCATGGTTTAGTGTAGAGAACTAACTAGGGTTAAGTTGAATGGTTAGGGTTAGGAGAAGAAGACAAGAATGGTTACTTTAGTCAAAGATGCATGAAGCATCAAGAAGTTTCTTGAATGAAAGCAACCATTTTTGTTTTCCTTTTCCTTTTTTAACCAAAATAAATAGATAAATGAATAAGTGAGTAAATCAAAATTCTAACCATTAACATAACCATGGTTTAAGTGTTTACACAAACCCAAGTTTGCATGTATCATCAAACATGATACAATCTTGTGCACAAAAGTATATCACATATACAACTTGTGTACATCAAGTGAGAAAATCCATTTAAAGTGAACCAATACTAGTTAATGTAAAGTAATATATCAAATATATAATTATGCATTAAATCATTAAATCAATACTTGATTTAGCGATCCGGTCATATCGCATATAACCGACTAATATCCATAGTAACAACTTATCGAATCAACACTTGATCCGATAACCCGGCTATATCGCATATAACCGATCAATGTCACAAATCGCGAGAATCGAATACAGTATCACATACTGGTATTATTCTCGGTCCTGCACATATCTCATATGCGCTCCTATTTCGTTTCGCTTGAGCCAGGAAACCTCTGTGTAGGACTCTAAAGACTCGTCAATACGCCGGCAGCAGATGATGATCATATCAAGCACCCACAAGCCGCAAGCGGTCTGCTAAACGTAACGGCCACCCGGGTATTGAGCGATCAGAAGATCGACGAGCAAGCCCGCTCACACTCCTGTGAATCCAACCAGTAACACTTACCGTACAGTCCGGTCTCGTCGTCTGATATGTCGCATATCTTGCCTAGGGGTGGTAAACGTCAGACCCCAATAGCTCGATAAGTCGTGTCTATATGAGGTTTATAACAGTTCGAGAAACTACTGGTAACACTTACCAGTAAATCTCAGCAACCCTGGCCAGGGATTTCCGGTTATAGCCAATCGAACACAGCGCAACATCAACTCCCTATACCGTGAGAGACGAATCCCCTCCTATCGCTCATTGCCTCCATGTGATTCGGGACTGTACCCAAAAACCACCGTTTTGCACGCCCTCTTGGACGTGGTAAGGTGGAAATCAAAGCATAGTGGGAATCACACAAGACTCTATGACGATCTCGGGTCTACAGACTAACCTGTACCAGTGTCACCAGAGAACTGCCATCTGACGTAAGGTATAATACCATATGGGAGTTCTCGGTGAGTCCGTCTAGTGTACCCAGTCTCCACTGAGCACCTGTATATCATCTCTGATGTCAAATACCAATGGATATGGGATCATCCATCGCCTATCTGTATGGGTCGAGAAGGTATACGCTAGTCTACTCTGGTATATCGATGCTCCGTCTCGATACACCCACGACTAGGGACCTTGAAGGATGTACTTATGGACTACCATGTCCCCACTAGTATGATCCGCATCATAGTCCAGGTAGTCAAGTACACATCCTAAGGGCTTTACCAACATGTAACAGAGAGACAATCATTGTACACGTTAAGGTAAAGAGCAACCAGATAGCATACTATCATGTCGAGCAAGAAAGTCCTCCCTATATATGTCCAAGCATCCACTACAATATACATCCTATGTATAGTAATGGCCTCTAGGGCATACATATAACTAACAATCTCCCACTTGCACTAGGGCCATCTGATAGCAGTGGTTGAAGTATCTCATACTCAACCATCTCATAAAAGTCTCTCTCTGGGAAAAGGCCTTTGTGAGTGGATCCGCCGTGTTGTCCTCTGAGTCTACTCTCCTGACCTTGATCCCTTGGAGATCAACCATCTCCATGATCAGGTGACACTGCCTCAGAATATGTCTGGATCACTGATGGGACGGGCGTTCCTAGGCATAAGCCACAACTCCATTGTCACACAATGGTAGGAAATAAGTTCATCTCATGAACTAATATACACCCAGACAGCCTCTTTGGTAGCATCTTAAGTAGCGATGCATCCAGCTTTAATCGTCTAGTATGCCACGGTATCTAGCTTGGAACTCTTCCAACATACCGTCCCTTTACTGAGGGTAAAGACAATGCCTGTGACTGACATTCAGTCGTCTTTATCACTCTGGAACCCTTCCAGTGATTCTCCCCAGGATCAATTGATACCATCTCACTACAACTAGTGAGAATCCTAACATCCAATTACTTCTATCTCATAGATCATAACTCAGGATTTAGGAGGTATCACTTTGATCCTATATGGATAATCCTTGTGATAAGCGGAGATTGACTGAGCGTAGCATAGGAAACTCCTTCCCTATCAAGAGTATGTCATCCATGTACTCTACGAGGATCACCACCATACTCCCTACTACCTTTTTGTATATACAAGGTTCATCTACCATTTTGATGAAGTCAAACTCTTTGACTACCACATCAAAACAGACGTTCCAACTTCGCGATGCCTGCTTTATCCCATAAAGCAACTTGTGCACGTTTCCGCTGCTCCTACTGTCTACGAAGCCCTCTGGCTGTGTACTTATAGACGCCCTCTTCTAAAACATCATTTAGAAAAGCTGTCATGACACCCAACCACCAGATATCGTAGTCATGGTATGTAGCCGTGGCAAGTAGGATTTGGATGGACTTAAGCATAGCTACTTAGAAAAGGTTTCAACAAAATCCATACCTGGACAATGATGCAAACCTTTAACAAGTCTAGCTTTGAAAGTCTCAACCTTTCCATGTACACCAAGTAATCTTCTCTAGATATATTTGCTCCTGATGGGGATTTAACCCTTCAGATAAAGCAACTAAAGTCCATACTTTGTTGGTGTATAAGGATTCCATCTCAGATCGCTAAGCATCCAGCCATTCTTGCAGAGTCCCACTCCTGATGGCCAGCTCGAAACTAGTTGGGTCATCATCTCATGATGCAATCCTCGCTCCCACTGTCATCGAGAAACCGAAGTATCTCTCAGGTGGGTGAGGAACCCTACCAGATCGGCGGAGAGGCTGAGGTTCGTCGGTAACTATTGAATCCTTTGGTTCTTTCAAATCATCAGCTGCAGTTTGTATAGCTGGAACATTTCCAGTTCTATATAACAGACTTTGCCTCGAGCTTGTCCGGATTTTGCTTTTAGACATTGGCCGGACAACCCCAAATCTTAACTAACTTAAGATATGGGCTCTTCCCTTTCCATATCACATATGAAGTGGTAGGCAACTGATTTGATCGGAACCCTATTCAATAGGTATGCAACTTCATAAGTGCATAACTCCTAAAAGGAAATAGGAAACTCAGTAGTACTCATCATAGAGCACACCATATCATATAGGGTGTTATTGCTCCGTCCTGATATACCATCGTGCTATGGTGTATTCGGAGGAGTAATGCTGAGAGAGAATCTCATTCTCCTTTAGAATAGTCCAAGAATTCTATGCACAAGTATTCTCCTCCCTGATCACATCCAAGGACATAATACTTATACCCGTATTTTGGTTCTCTACTTCTAACTTATATTCTGTGAATATCTCAAAAGTTTCGGACTTGTGTTTCAACAGGAACATATGTCTGAATCTAGAGAGATCATCAGTGAATATAATGAAGTACAAAGAACCAGTCTTGGCATATGTAGACAGGGGACTTTACATACATCAACATGTATCAATCCCAAGAGTTTACTAACTCTTTCTCTGTTTCTAATAAACAGAGCTACGGTCATCTAATCTTTGTGACATGACTGGCAAGTTTCCCAAGTTGTAAATTCAAACTAATTTAAATATACATCTAAATGTAACTTCAGCCAGTCGGGTCGCATTGATATGACCTAGTCTATAATGCCTCAAGAAGGATTCGTTCATTTCTGAACTCTTCCTCTTTTGTGTGTTCTGTATACTAAGAACTGTAGTTTGATTTAGAACATCAATGCTTTTAGATAACGTGCCTGAACCGATCAACTTTTGATACAGGAAATGTTCAAAACATTATCCAACAATACAAAATTATATCCTTTCTTTACTAATAAAGAGACCGATATGATTTTGTATATCAGGTTCGGTATCTAATAGCATTTGTTCAGAATCAATGTATTGGTAATACAGGGTGACAGTGACCAACAGATTTGGCTGCAACACTTGCCCCGTTTTCTGTCTCATGAAACTTATCACCCGTTCTCAGTTCTTTACCTATCTGTAGCCCATGTAACAAATTACATATACGGGATCCTGATCCGGTATCACATACCCAGGACGTAAAGGATAGAGAGAAACAGTTCTGTGTAAAGAACACACCCGAAGATGATGCATCAGCATGCAATTTCTTCGTTTGGGCGGCACGGGAAATCTGGTATTCCCCTATTTCCTGCTCTGACTTATAACAATTATAAGTTGGAGCGGGACCAACGTTCCCCAGCTCAGTATAACAAGCGGGTTCGGTCAAATATCCGTATTATTATCTTGATTAAGGCGTGATATGGTCGCTACCTGGAGAGAGAGAGAAGAAAACACTCAGCGTGCGCTCTTGCAAGAATAGATTGGTTATTATTTTATCTAATCAGGATGGCTCCCACTGTTTTTTATCAAATCTTTCTTCAAACCCTAAAACGAAAGACTAGCCGGGATTAATTACACGCTACAAGTTCGCCAATCTTTCAGCCAGACCAGTGTCGGTACTTTGAGGGAGGTCCCCCGTGCTTTCGCACGAACCTAATTAATGTAAATCTCGTTTTCCCAGAGGCGTAACCTCGTTAACACCTTTCTAGAAACCTACTTGATCGGCTAATTGTAATGTGTAAAACTCTCCCAGGAGTAACTCTTACTCGCAGCGGGTATCGGGATCCAACTATCTCATAGAAGGTATGCAATCTCATTGCAAATTTCAACACTTGAAATTCCCGATAATATTTTGCTCCTAGCGTCCTATGACCTTGACGGAGGTCAACAAACCATAGGCTACTAGTCAAGTTCAACCCGTCATTTCTTAATCGAATTAAACCCACCCGCATGACCCTTGACGGAGGTCAACAAGGCCGCACGATTACCCTAATCCAATCTGCATCATATGCATAAACAGATAAATACTAGTTAGCTACCGCACACTACGCCTTGACGGAGGTTAACAAACATAGCACGAATACTAAGTAGGACTTATCTGAAATGACGGAGGGCTACGACAGGTTTTTCTAAAAACCTATTGCGTAATGAACTTGATATCGTTGCAGCATCAAATGATTTTAAAATGGAGTGTTTTTTAGGCTTTTCTAGTTTTGCTAAAGGGGTCACTCCCGGTGAAGGGATCGTCGGCCCTTTCCTTATCGAATGAGGTGCGGGACATATCATATATATCACTGTGCAAAGCAAAAACTATAGAAGCAATCAAAAGACAAACCGAATGTGTAGCATCTGCCAGTTATTGCTAAAGGGGTCACTCCCGGTGAAGGGATCGTCGGCCCTTTTCTCATCGAATAAGGTGCAGGATATATCATATATACCGCTGTGCAAAGCAAGAACTGTATCTACCCTTTTTAATTTTGAAATTCGATTCCACAACATCTTAGGTTTCTTTTCTTTCATTAATCACATTAATGAAGTCCCATCATTTAAGCACCTAAACATCACAGATAAATATGACGTACACTTATGCCATCTGCATTCGCCTCGATGTCCCCTCGTGCACCGTTAGGTTAGGTGACTAACGGCAGAGCGGGGCAGGGCTAGCGCGGGTGTAAAATATAAGTAACGTCTATATAATATATCATATATACTATATACAGTATTTATCACAGAACATCACATGATCACATCACAGATATCGCAGCAGAAGAATCATATGAAATATTGGATATGCTAGGACGTCCGTGTTTTCAATACGAGCCAGTATAAAACACGGATTCCACGGTCGCGATGAATAGCCAAACCCACACCCCTAGACCCCTACGGGAGCGGCAAGCAACCCTACCAATTCTAGAGTTAGGAGACCCGGACTCGACTCCTCGAGTTGGTCTCCCACTGGACTCTAGAACCCGGTTACTTATGCTCTCCTCCTTGGGTCTATCCTAGTACGGAAAAGAAAATAATATACAAATGGTGACATCTTCCGCAACCTGGAAGTGTCCCAATAAAAGAATATTACATACAAGTTTTTACATGAATAAAAATGAAAAACACTCATCTCACATAAAACCCCCCCGGCTATTCAAACACGACGATCCAATATAACATATCCAGCAACACATAACATCGCATGTCATCAACGTAAGTAAATATGCCCATCCCAATTGTCGTTGACATATAGCAACGAAACCGGCGATATCACATATTACACTTACGGTCACAGAAAATAAAGTGTAAAACTACAACAGTTGGAATCCGCAACCTCCTCAGACATCGCATGCCTGACCAAATGAATTCCTTAGACATCGCATGCCTAACAATTATAAACCCCGCATTTTAGTCTCATTATCGAAAACTCTTTTCAATATCAAGTCGGGCAATTCAACAAGATTCCCGACATCCTGATCGAATGCTCGTCGCAAACTTTAGTAGGCGGCCGCACCCCCGACGCCGTCGACGAAGTGCACCAAGGCGGAACACCGCTGCCGCGAGCACCCGGACGGATGCTTTCGGCGACGGGGTTCTCCTACAGTCACTTGGTCGGGGCTATGGGGCGAGGCTGTCTATTAAGTTTACCCGGCGAGTATCCGCGTACGCTACGCGATTGCGACGGACTTTTGATCGCATCAAAATTCCGTGGCAACCGATCAAGTGAGACTAAAGTGCTATGTTTATAACATTCAAATCAGTTATCTCATAACTGCTTGTGGATTCCAATTATTGTATCACATTCCAGATAAATAGAAAATGTTAAACTTTCCGATCGAACATTCAAACACCCAAGTTTTCCCGAAACAGCTCAACACATGAAATAAGTTTAAAAACATTCACTTCGTGCCTCAGTACCAACGGTCCAGCCGTAGAAGGGTCAAGCCAACGCCAAACATGTGGCACACCGTACTGCCCCAAACCCTAAGGTTCAAAGGGCAGTTCAAGACGGTCACATAATCGAGTTAAGGTTTGTTGTCTTCTAGAGGGACCATCGCGTCACTTGCACTAAATAGAACGTCATTAAACTACGGAAAAATCCAACACTTGGAAATTTCCCGGTAGGGGAAAAATTGGGTATTTATATCCGGTGGAACTTTTCAAGATTTTCTTAAATTATCCGGAAAAACACAGACGAAGTTAAACTTTCCGATCGAAACACCGAGTCCCCAATACAACCCAGAAAACTCAACTCTTGAGTAAAAGTTAAAATATCCCAGAAAATACAGCACTAAAATGTATGAATTACTGTGCAAATGTTATTGCAAGAACCTACCTTACTGCCGCGGAACTGCCGCATTAGGCATGCTAATGCCGCGGTTCCGCGGCAGTTTCATCGAATTACGAGCACGAATTTCACAGTAACTCCTAAAATTGCCTGCTGAATTTTTTGGGTATTTTTAATTGGGAAAAATCCACATTTCCAGAAAATGTACAGAGAAGGATTATAGATTAGGGTTTCGGGTTCAATCGGGTTTCTAACTTCGTCTACTCATCGCCTAAGGCTCTAGCTAGGCTCTGATACCACTGTAGGGATCCTAGGCACACTAATGAGGTCTCACAAGGCATCAACCATGCCAATTTCAAATTTTTCATGTGCCGAGAAACCCTAATACGGATCGTTAACTAGAATTTAGGCGAAACTAAATGCTACTAAACTACTTTAGTGCTAAGTGAACGGAAATACAACCTTTGTAGATCCGGTCCTCCACCTCCATAGCTCCGTGATGAAGTCCCCTCGCTGCGATCATCGGATCCCGGGCTCTAGCGTCGGCTTCATCGGAGAAATGGGCGGGCTAGGTCGTCGACTTCGATGCCGAAGATGATCTACGTCGAGGCAACTCAAGATCAAACTCCAACTTCACCAAGTCATGAAACTTGTGAAGAAAACACCCTATACTACTTGGCAAGTGGTAGAGGATGAAGAAATAGGAAGTGGGTTCACTTTAGAATTGGATTCCTCACTCTTTTTCTCAAGTTGCCATTAATGGAGGCAAGGTTTCTTCTTTGTTGAAGAAGAAGAAGAAGAAAGAATATGATAAGTTATATTAAAAATAGAAAACAAAAATGATACTTATCATAATTTCAACCATGGTTTAGTGTAGAGAACTAACTAGGGTTAAGTTGAATGGTTAGGGTTAGGAGAAGAAGACAAGAATGGTTACTTTAGTCAAAGATGCATGAAGCATCAAGAAGTTTCTTGAATGAAAGCAACCATTTTTGTTTTCCTTTTCCTTTTTTAACCAAAATAAATAGATAAATGAATAAGTGAGTAAATCAAAACCCTAACCATTAACATAACCATGGTTTAAGTGTTTACACAAACCCAAGTTTGCATGTATCATCAAACATGATACAATCTTGTGCACAAAAGTATATCACATATACAACTTGTGTACATCAAGTGAGAAAATCCATTTAAAGTGAACCAATACTAGTTAATGCAAAGTAATATATCAAATATATAATTATGCATTAAATCATTAAATCAATACTTGATTTAGCGATCCGGTCATATCGCATATAACCGACTAATATCCATAGTAACAACTTATCGAATCAACACTTGATCCGATAACCCGGCTATATCGCATATAACCGATCAATGTCACAAATCGCGAGAATCGAATACAGTATCACATACTGGTATTATTCTCGGTCCTGCACATATCTCATATGCGCTCCTATTTCGTTTCGCTTGAGCCAGGAAACCTCTGTGTAGGACTCTAAAGACTCGTCAATACGCCGGCAGCAGATGATGATCATATCAAGCACCTACAAGCCGCAAGCGGTCTGCTAAACGTAACGGCCACCCGGGTATTGAGCGATCAGAAGATCGACGAGCAAGCCTGCTCACACTCCTGTGAATCCAACCAGTAACACTTACCGTACAGTCCGGTCTCGTCGTCTGATATGTCGCATATCTTGCCTAGGGGTGGTAAACGTCAGACCCTAATAGCTCGATAAGTCGTGTCGATATGAGGTCTATAACAGTTCGAGAAACTACTGGTAACACTTACCAGTAAATCTCAGCAACCCTGGCCAGGGATTTCCGGTTATAGCCAATCGAACACAGCGCAACATCAACTCCCTATACCCGGAGAGACGAATCCCCTCCTATCGCTCATTGCCTCCATGTGATTCGGGACTGTACCCAAAAACCACCGTTTTGCACGCCCTCTTGGACGTGGTAAGGTGGAAATCAAAGCACAGTGGGAATCACACAAGACTCTATGACGATCTCGGGTCTACAGACTAACCTGTACCAGTGTCACCAGAGAACTGCCATCTGACGTAAGGTATAATACCATCTGGGAGTTCTCGGCGAGTCCGTCCAGTGTACCCAGTCTCCACTGAGCACCTGTATATCATCTCTGATGTCAAACACCAATGGATATGGGATCATCCATCGCCCATCTGTATGGGTCGAGAAGGTATACGCTAGTCTACTCTGGTATATCGATGCCCCGTCTCGATACACCCACGACTAGGGAATTTGAAGGATGTACTTATGGACTACCATGTCCCCACTAGTATGATCCGCATCATAGTCCAGGTAGTCAAGTACACATCCTAAGGGCTTTACCAACATGTAACAGAGAGATAATCATTGTACACGTTAAGGTAAAGAGCAACCAGATAGCATACTATCATGTCGAGCAAGAAAGTCCTCCCTATATATGTCCAAGCATCCACTACAATATACATCCTATGTATAGTAATGGCCTCTAGGGCATACATATAACTAACATGTTTTTCCTTCGTGAGTCGTAAGGATCCCACGAAGGTTTGTTCTCCTCATGCATCGTGAGGACACATGAGTGGGTCTTCCCAATGGAGCATAATTCCAAGGGCGGAGACCAGCCGCGTAACTGGTGATTACGATGGGGCATGTGTATGATGAGAATTATTTGAGCCCGTGGATTGTATACAGTAGTCAATTTGGGGACTGACCGTAGGGCTGGAAGAATTTTTGGGAAGTTGGATTTTGGTTGGCGTCTGTATCGCTGCACTGGAATATGGTACCAGAAGCGACTCATCATTCGCCGTTTTTTTTTACCGCGATTGCTCTATTATTTCAGTTTTTCTTATCGCGAAGATCGTGATTGCCCTATCATTTCGGCTTTTATTCGCGGTTGTCCCATCATTTCGGCTTTATTTTCATCTTTATTTTACTCGCTGATTTTTATTGCGAGTTGCCTCATCATTTCGGCTTTTATTTTTCTTTTATTTACACACATTTTTTTTAGTTTAACGACTTAGAGGTCGATTGTTCCCAGTTTAACGACGTAGTGGTCATTCGTTTCCAGTTTAAAGACTTAGAGGTCCATCGTTCCCAGTTTAACAACGTGGTGGTCATTCGTTTCCAGTTTAAAGACTTAGAGGTCTATCGTTCCTAGTTTAACGACATGGTGGTCATCTTTGCTTATCCCAGCTCCTTGAATTTTGATCTTGGCGGAGCTGTGTTGATGACCGTAACTCTGTGGCTTGCCGATACATCCGAGGACTGTGAGGTTTTTCTAAGCTTGTATTGGTCCTCTGCCCAGTCTTTGAAAACACAACAGTCTTCAATGGTATGACTCACCACTCTATGGTATGGGCAGTATACGGGATTGTCGGTCATATTCATTTCATGTGGCCTCTTCGGAATAGGCAATTGCAGACCGTTGTTCATGGCTTCCTCGAATATATTGCGGACCTCATCCCTCCTGAAGGAGTACACCTTCTTCTTTCTCTCCATTAGAGTAGGTGCCCTTACTGATGCTGGTCCTTGAGGCCGATCAGTCTTTGGTTCGCCCTTTTCAGATAATGGCACATGTATGGGAGGATTAGGTTCCCGAAAGGCTTCGGTCTCCATTTGTATGAAATCGGCGGTCGTAGCTTGACTGTTTGCTAACACGCCTTTAGACAATTCTATCTCTCCCGTCTTGTATTGCCTTTCGACCCAATCTTTGAAGACGAAGCAGTCCTCAATGGCATGACCTATCACCCTGTGATAGGGGCAATATTTTGGGTCGTCGGTCATATTCGCTTCTTGCGGTCTCTTTGATTCTGGCAGTTATAGACCGTTTCTGAGGGTGTCCCTGAATATCTTGTGGTCCTTTTCCCTTTTGAAGGAATAGACTTTTTCCAGTTTCTCTTTCAGAGGCGATTCCCCCCGCCGTATGTATCGGAGGGACTGGGGGCCGATTGCGGACGTTTTCCACGAAGGCACTCCGCTCTTAGGTTGAAGGGGGTATCAGTTGGCTGCCTCCGGGTATCAATCCCTGGCTCATGAACCAAAATTTGATTCTGCTGTAATTGCAATCGGGCGACTTAGGTCGCGAGACCTGCCGCGACGTTTGCCAATTCATTGACCTTGGACTGTACCTTGGCTAACTTCTCGTCCCTATCCTGAAGCTGCCTCTGAAGCCATCGGAATAACGCTTGTTCTGTAGTTCCGGCTATGACAACCGGGTCATCCTTATTGCCTGAGCTCAATTCCGCAGGAACCACGGGCTCCTCTGGCTTATCGGCCTGAGCGTGCTCTTCATCACTTAGATCGAGCTGATGCTGGGTAGCGTCAACCATATCATCACCATAGCTATGAAGAAGAGGAGGATTCGTTTCTTCATGTCCGACCATGTAGACAGTGCGAACCACATACCCAGCCATCTCTTTATCTTTGGCGGCTGATTTCGCGGAGCGGTCCAGGCTTTGGAAATTCATAAATTTTAACATGGCCAGAGCCCTAGCCCTTTTGTTGGCTCTGTATCTGAGCCGCTTCTGCCTCAGCTTCTCTGCCTTGAGCACTTGGCAGGCTTCTGCTCTTCGGGAAGCCGCCATAGGCTGAGTGATGGGGAGGCTTGAGAAGACACCCAATCGAGCAGTTGTCAGAGGTGCCGCTGGAGCTTGCCCGAGATGCCTTGTTGCTTGCTGGTGTTGATGGCCTTGCCCCCATCTGGGGCCAAGGAAAGTCGTTCAAACACCGACTTGCGTTTGAGTTGGGGCATCTTCGAGACCACCACATTTGGCCTCTTGCCTTTCGAGACCGGCTTGTCTGTCACTGGGCCTTGAGGTGCAGGGATGGCATTAGCTGAGACAAATAGAATAGACCCAAATTGTAGCAGCGGTTCTTCCCACTGTCGTCCGAGACTTGCCGGGAGGACCGTCCTGGAGTCTATCTTCATCGTGTATGAGACGGGAGCTGAGTTCATCTTTGGAGACATTGTTGAGAAGTGATTGCTTGAAAACCTGCATGAAAGAGTATCATTTCAGTATAAATATAGGTATGTATATTGACTGAGTTCGCATGAATGTTTAACCCGAAATATGGGAGGAGAGATTGGTCCCACCGGGCGTGCCAGAATCTGTAGGGTGTTTTTCGTAACCCCATTGAGATGGGAATACACGCGCTTGTCAGGCGCAGTACAGATTCCTCCTGCTTAGGGTAGGCTAGGGTTTATTGATTATGGGGATCCGAATCTCCGGCAGCCGCGGACTAAGCTGCCGTTAATTACCCCTCGCCTTTGGAGCGAGGGAACCTCCGATTAACGGGTTAAACTGGTCATGCGAACTCAATGTGCAGCGTGCGTGTGCTGTGTTTTGAAAAGGGGTTTTGGATATATCGGGAGCCACGCAGAGTTTTTTTACGGGGGTCCCGCTACTCGGATAGCGGGCTGGGGGTCAAGGGGGCTAGCAGCCCCCTTGCGGGGTGCGGGGCAGTGCCCCGTTAGAAATTTTTTCTAACAGGGATGGTGTCGTGGAGTATGTTTGTGTGTTTGTATATGTATATATACATATATATATAAAAATGGGAAAGGGCATCCAAAGGATGCGTGGGAAAAAGTGCCAGTGCTTTGGGTGCTAGCGCTTGGAGCGCAAGGGCGCTAGCGCCCCACGTGCCAGGTACGTGCGCGCTCGGGCGTTAGCGCTCTGAGCGCAAGAGCGCTAGCGCCCTACGTGTCAGCACGTGGGTGCTAGCGCTCTGAGCGCAAGAGCGCTAGCACCCCACGTGTCAGCACGTGGGCGCTCGGGCTCTAGCGCTTTGGGCGCTAGCGCTTTGAGAGTAAGGGCACTAACGCTTTGAGCGCTAGCGCCCCACGTGTCGGCATGTGGGCGCTCGGACGCTAGCGCTTTGAGCGCTAGCGTCCACGTGTCAGCACGTGGGCGTTCGGTCGGCAAAAGGGACTTGGTCCCTGCAATGGGAGTTGTACTCTTAGAAAGGAGCACTTATTATTTTGTGTGTGTGTGTGTATATATATATATGTTAGTGTATATGCCCTAGGGGCCATTATTGTATCATACTAGCTTGTATATTACTTAATAGAAGCTTGGGATATTCACAGTTATATTAACAGTCTTGCTAAACATGGTAGTATGCTCCTTGGTTTTATCTATCTTAATATGTGTGTACGTATTGATAGAGCCATTAGGATCTTGCTTGACTACCAGCGTTGTGATGGCAGTCACACTAGTGGGAGCTGGGTAGTCTACAAGCACATCCTTTTTCAGGTCCCTAGTAGTAGGATTATCGAGACAGGGTATCGATACTCCGGAGTAGACTAGTGTGTATGCTTCTCATCCCAGTTGGGGAGATGGTCTGTCCCACAGCCATCAGTATGTCGTACTGGAGATAGTATACAGGTGCTCGTTGGGTTACGGGTACACCGGACAGGACTCGTAGGGAACTGTTGGTTGGTATTATACCCGTCGTCAGTTAACAGTTCCCAGGTGACATGAGTACAGCATAGTCTGCAGACTTGACACTGCTGCTTCGCCTCGAGTGTGTTCCCACTGTTCTTAGATTGCTACCCTACCACGGCTCAAAGGAGTCGTGAAAATAGGTAGCAGTTGGGTGCAGTCCCGAAGCACTTGGAGGCAGTGGCGGTTAGACAGGATTCGTCTCTCCCGTTACGTACAGCTAGTGCCGCTTGCGGTTTGTGGTTAAACCCACTGCCAGCGTAGTAGTCGAGTATTTAGAGTCCCACACAGAGAGTTTCCCTGCTCCGGGCGAAACGATATAGAGGTCGTATGGTTTTACGACAGGGTTCGAACACGCACGTGCATTTATGCACGTACGATGTTCGGACAGTTTTTGCTAGCCGGCTTTGGTTTAAGCCAGATTCTAGTATCGGATTATTGGATTTATACAGTCTAAAGTTTTTTCCGTGTTTTCACGGATAGGAGGGGCGTTCTCGTAATTTGGCGAGAAGCTTCTAGAAGGATGATGACTTGGGGGCTAAGGTGGCATTTGCATTTATTGATTTAGTGACTCATTTGTGTGATTCATCCATGAAGTTAATGAGGCATTTATTGATCTAATGACTCATGGGATGAATCACACAAAGTGAATAAATGAAGCATGGTTGATAAATCATTTGATTTATTTATTTGATAAATCATTATGCTTCATATATTCAAATGAGATCATTATCTCATTTCATTCTCACTCTCACCTTCTCTCTCCTCAAACTCCTTCTCTTCAAACCCTAATCCTAACCTCTCATGTGTTGAGATCAAGAATTAGCAAGACTCATTAATCCATAATCATACTCTATATTCCCTAGGTGACTTTGATTAGCAATTAGAGTAACCTAGTTACCTTAAGATTAGAGGCAAAGCTTGGAGTAGAAACTTTCAGGTGGATCGTCTATTACATAGAGGAGGCCGACGAGGAGGTGGTTAACGAGAAGAAGAAGGACTTGGTTCATTAGGTATAATCTTCTTTCATAGTAGCTAATTACTCCAATGATAGTGTTAGTTATAGTTTAGCAAAGATCCTTTCGGTTAGTCGATGTTAGTTTAAAGAAAAAGATTGTTTTTCATATTTCCGCCTCCCCGCAACTCGTGGGGTGTCAAACATCGACTTACAATGGTATCAGAGCCTCGCTAAATAATAACTAACTTATTAGCAAAGTCGTTAGAATTTCGAACGCAAAACGAACCGAAAAAACATCAAATTCACTAAGTTTCTGTCGATTTTAAAACGAGGCATAAATTTTTTTCAGGAACCTCTAAAAATACATGCAGGAAATTATAAGAACACTGGAGAAATTTGGGTTCATGAATTGGCCAAACAGCCGCGGAACCGCGGCCGATCCAAGCGATCCGCCGCGGATCCGCGGCCGAGTTGAAGCCGACTCACCCCAAAATTCCCCAGTAACTCTTCTGTGAATATTTTGTTCTTTCTGGAATATTTATTTTCTGCTCAAGTCTCAGGTGCACAGAGAAGTTTTTGGAGTAGAATCTATTGTGTTTGCTCGATCGAAATTCTACGATGTTTGGCTAATTAGATTATATCTGTGATTTGTATAATGTGTTCGTAAACCTCCCCTAACTGCTAGTATGTCGGTTGGCAGGGGGTTGCACATTTCTGTAATGATTTTACTGTTTGTGTTTATGAACTTGATTGGATCATTGTGATGATTAGACGGGGTTTGAGATGGGTTTTTATATTCATTCATTCGATGTAATTGTAAATTGTTGTAATATTATTTTGCGGGGCACATCCAGGTTGCGGTTGTAGCCACCGTTGTATTATTTCATTTTACTGATTTTTGCTCCTAGGATAGACCCAAGATGGGGTGCACAAACTACCGGGTACTTTGAAGTGTTTAGTGGCCTACTCACGTTGTTGAGGGAGACCGCTTCACTTCGGGTACTTGGCGGGTAGTTTGTCGTACCTGTAGGGGTCTAGGGTGGGGTAATGGCTATTCATCACAACTGTGTAATCCGTCTTTCGTTGCAGGCTCAAAGGAAACGCGGATTGCTTGTATATCCAATAATGTTCATCTGTGATCTGGAATGCCTATTATTGCGTCAGACGAATGTACAATATCTATATATGATAGCAATTTAGACGTCACTTATGTTTTACACCCGCGCTAGCCCAGCCCCCGCTCTGTCGTTAGTTAAGTAACCTAACGGGTGATGACGGGACCCAGTGGCGAATGCGGATGGCATAAGAGAACGTTGTATTTTCGTTGTTTTCTGCAATGATAGGTTAATTGATTGGACGCATTATATTAATGCAAAGAAAATAAACGAAAGTTGAATCGTTGGAACAGTTTAAAAGAAACCATTCGGTTATTTTAAAACAGAGGATATTTTTTAAATTACGGAGCTTTAACCACTCCTTTTAAAAAGCTATCAGGTTCCTTCGGTCATATCAAGTTCACTACGTTCACGGTTTCGCCAAAACCATTCGTAGCCCTCCGTCATTTCATTTGGGTATTCAGTTGTATTCAAGCTATGTATTTTGACCTAACGCCAAGGCATAGTGTTTGGTAGCTGCTGGGTATTCATTTGTTGCATAGATAGATGAGTTAGTTTGGGACAGTCGTATTATCATTTGGCCAACGTCAGGGGTATGTACGGATGGGTTCAAATTAACAAGATAATGATGGATAGAACTTGACATGTGACTTATGACATTTTGACCTAACGCCAAGGTCATAAGAGCACGGGGCAAAAATTTATATCGGGAATTTCTAAAGAAACTGAAATTTGCAAAGAGATGCATACCATTTGGAGTTTGATGAATGTTGGTAGGATTATTTCAGCATTATCATATGATGATATTTGGATCCCGATCCTACTGTGAGTATATGCTACTCATCAGGAAATTCGTCACTTAACGATCAATACTATAAACCAAGTAGGTGCCGAGAAAAGTGTCAGCGGGGCTACGCCCCCAGAGAAAAGAGGTTATTTAATTAAGGAACTTCGCGAAAGCGTTGGAAAACCTCCCTCGAAGTACCGACACTGGCCTGGCTGAAGCAAGTATTGTACAGTGAGAATAGTCCTGGCTAGTTCTTCCTTTTTGGTTTGAGGAGGGATTCGAGAAACAGTGGGAGCCATCCAGTTTAGATAAACTAAAAACCACTCTAAACTTGCAAGAGCATCATGCTAAAGTGTTCCTTCTCTCTCTCATTGTAGCGACCCAAAACATGACAGGCCTTAAGTTACTATTAGAGAAAAATATACTGACAGGGCCAAACTATAAAGATTGGCTGCGGAATGTCAAAATGGCTTTGACCTATGACAAATTGGGGTATGTCCTCACCACTAAGGCACCTGCAGTCCCTGGTCCTAAATCCAGTAATGCGGATAAGGAAATCCACAAAACCTGGGAGTTAGATTGCGCGAAGGCCAAGTGCATCGTGCTTGCCTCGATGAATAATGAACATCAGAGGAGGCACGAGGATATGGACCTTGAATCCATATTTCTCCATACAAAGGATCTGTATGGGGAGCAATCTCGTATAGCAAGATACGAGACCTCAAAGAACTTGTTTCAGGCGAGATTGGCTGTCGGATCATCGGTAGGAGAACATGTCCTAAAGATGATTGGTTATATTGAAGAGCACGCAGACCTCGGGACGACTTTGGATAATGAGCTCTATACAGACTTGATTCTCCAGTCCCTCCCTTCCACCTACGCCCAACATTCAAAGAAAAGAAGTTGAACTTTCAGAACTCCTTAATATGTTGAGGAGTGCAGAGAGCACCTTGTAGAAGGCAAGGGAAACACCCGCTATGTTTGTTCGCGGTGCTTCTTCTTCCGGGTCCAAGGCTAGGGCCAAAAGAAGGAAGAATAAGGCCGCCACCAAACCTAGAGGAGGTGTTAGTAAGGTGGGAGTGAAGGGAAAGAAAAAGATTGCGGTGCCAGTAGTGGCAAAGGATGAGTGCTTCCACTGTCATAGGAAAGGGCACTGGAAGAAAGATTGCAAGGCGTGGAACGCCAAGAACCAGGAATCGAAGCAAGCTGTGGCTTCGACTTTAGGTGTGTTTGTAATTGAGAATTTTCTGTTAATCAACTCTACTTCCTGGGTATTGGATACCGGATTAGGATCTCATATATGCAATTCATTTTAGGCACCGAGAAACCGTAGAGTGCTGAAGGTTGGTGATATGACCTTGAAGGTTGCTAACGGAGCTAGCGTGGGAGCTGTGTCCGTAGGGGATTATCACTTGGGATTGACGAGTGGACATATTTTGGTTTTGCATAACTGTTTTTGTGTACCTAGTTTAACGTGTAATATCATATCAGTTTCCTTGTTATCAAATAAAGGTTATGATTTCACGTTTGTAAGCGATGTTGTTAACATCCACCTTAATCATGGTTTGATTAGGTCCGGTATACCGGATAACGGTATATATGTCTTAAAACAATTACAGATTTTCAATATCCAGAATACACTAAAAAGAAAGTCTCCAGATTTAAATAAGGCTTTCTTATGGCATTGTAGACTAGGTCACATCAATGAGACAAGGTTAACTAAGTTACATAGAGAAGGATTTTTGGATTCATTCGAATATCAATCTTATGCCACTTGTGAATCATGTCTCAAAGGAAAGATGACAAAAACTCCATTCACTGGACATGGAGTAAGAGCGAGCGAGCTCTTAGGACTCATACACAGCAATGTATGTGGTCCAATGTCTACACATGCAAGAGGTGGTTTTTCCTATTTCATTACTTTTACGGATGATTACTCTAGGTACGGATTCATTTTTCTGATGAAACATAAATCCTTGGCTTTTGAGAAATTCCAAGAGTATAAGAATGAAGTAGAAAACCAAACCGGCAAAAGTATCAAGACACTAAGATCTGATCGAGGTGGTGAATACTTAAGTGCCGAGTTCCTAGGTTACCTAAAAGAGAAAGGAATTCTCTCTTAGCTTACTCCTCTATACACTCCACAGCATAACGGTATATCGGAGAGACGGAATCGAACTCTATTGGATATGGTACGTTCCATGATGAGTAATGCTGAGTTACCGCGATCTTTCTGGGGTTATGCGCTAGAATCAGCAGTATATCTTTTGAACATAGTTCCTACCAAGACCGTACCTACCACGCCATATCAGATGTGGAGTGGGAAGAAACCCTATCTTCAGTATCTAAAGTTATGGGGATGTCCAGTTTTTGTTAAAAAGCAGCATGCAGACAAACTCGAGGCACGATCAGTACAGTGTAAGTTTGTGGAATATCCAAAGAACTCCAGGGGGTATTATTTCTATTACGCAGAGGAACAAAAGGTTTTTGTTTCTCATAATGCCCATTTTCTAGAACATCAGTTTTTAGAAAAGGAAACAAATGGGAGCGAAATAGAACTGGAAGAAATTCCAGAACCACAAACTACTAATGAAAGTTTGGTAGAACCAGTAGTTCAAGAAGAACAGGACATTCCCGCACCCCTCCGTAGGAGTAGTAGGCCGTCTCATCCGCCTGAGAGATACTACGGTTTTCTCATAGATGGGGATAGAGAGGATTGCATCATTGATGATGATGAACCTACTAGCTTCCAGCAGGCCATCCAGAGCGGCGACTCGGTACGATGGCTAGATGCAATGCGGACCGAGATGGAGTCCATGTACACCAACAAAGTATGGACTTTGGACTTTGCTCCAGATGGGGTAAAACCCATAGGATGCAAATGGATCTTCAAGAAAAAGATTGGTGTAGATGGACAGGTGGAAACCTATAAGGCTAGACTTGTTGCAAAGGGTTTTCGTCAAAGACCTGGTTTGGACTATGACGAAACTTTTTCTCCAGTGGTTATGCTCAAATCCATTCGGGTCCTTCTTGCTATTGCCGCCTTCCATGATTATGAGATCTGGCAGATGGACATAAAGACGGCTTTTCTGAATGGCAATTTAGAAGAGTGCGTCTATATGGATCAGCCAGAAGGCTTCAATCAGAGTGGAAGCAGCGGGAAAGTGTGCAAGTTGCTTAAGTCCATTTATGGACTGAAGCAGGCATCGCGGAGTTGGACATCTGTTTTGTTGAAACGGTCAAAGAATATGACTTTATCAAAAATCCAGATGAACCATGTATATATAGTAAAATTGTAGCACGAACTGTCGTATTCCTCGTCTTGTACGTGGATGACATTCTATTGATAGGAAATGATATTCCTATGCTACAATCTGTCAAAGGATTCTTGTCACACAGGTTCTCCATGAAAGACCTAGGTGATGCCTCTTACATTCTGGGGATCCGGATCTATCGTGATAGATCCAAGAGAATGTTGGGACTTTCGCAGTCCAGGTATATCAACACTATACTGAAAAGATTCAGGATGGAAGATTCTAAGCGCGGTAATCTACCGGCTTGTCACGGAATCACCCTCTCCAAAGAGATGTCTCCCAAGACTGATTTGGAAAGGGATCGCATGTCTATTATACCCTACGCTTCTGCGGTAGGCTCTATAATGTATGCGATGTTGTGCACCAGACCAGATGTAGCTTACGCACTGAGCGTGGTAAGCTGGTATCAGTCGGACCCAGGGGAGAAGCACTGGATAGCAGTAAAGAACATTCTCAAGTACCTGAGAAGGACTAAGGAGATGTTCTTGGTTTACGGCGGAAAAGACCTCAAGATCGAGGCCTTTGTTGATTCCGGCTTCCAGAGTGATAAGGATGACTCCAAGTCCATGTCAGGTTATGTCTTTACCCTCAATGGAAGGGCGGTGTGCTGGAAGAGTTCCAAGCAGGACACCGTTGCTGACTCGACGATGGAAGCGGAATATATTGCTGCTTGCGATGCCGCAAAAGAAGCAGTCTGGATGAAGAAGTTCCTAACAGAACTTCAGGTGGTTCCTACCATTGTTGATCCAATACCTTTGTATTGCGACAACAACGGAGCTATAGCTTTAGCAAAGGAACCCAGGTCCCATCAGAAGTCCAGACACATCTTAAGGCGGTATCACCTGATCAGGGAGATCATAGATCGCCGGGAGATCGAGGTCCGGAGAGTTGCTACAAAGGAGAACATTGCTGATCCATTCACAAAGGCCTTACCTCAGATTCAGTTCGAGAGGCTACTCGAGATGATCGGTCTTCGATATGCCAGTACATGGCCCTAGTGCAAGTCGGAGATTGTTAGTGTATATGCCCTAGGGGCCATTATTGTATCATACTAGCTTGTATATTACTTAATGGAAGCTTGGGATATTCACAGTTATATTAACAGTCTTGCTAAACATGGTAGTATGCTACTTGGTTTTATCTATCTTAATATGTGTGTACGTATTGATAGAGCTCTTAGGATCTTGCTTGACTACCAGCGTTGTGATGGCAGTCACACTAGTGGGGGCTGGGTAGTCTACAAGCACATCCTTTTTCAGGTCCCTAGTAGTAGGATTATCGAGACAGGGCATCGATACTCCGGAGTAGACTAGTGTGTATGCTTCTCATCCCAGTTGGGGAGATGGTCTGTCCTACAGCCATCAGTACGTCGTACTGGAGATAGTATACAGGTGCTCGTTGGGTTACGGGTACACCGGACAGGACTCGTAGGGAACTGTTGGTTGGTATTATACCCGTCGTCAGTTAACAGTTCCCAGGTGACATGAGTACAGCATAGTCCGCAGACTTGACACTGCTGCTTCGCCTCGAGTGTGTTCCCACTGTTCTTAGATTGCTACCCTACCACGGCTCAAAGGAGTCGTGCAAACAGGTAGCAGTTGGGTGCAGTCCCGAAGCACTTGGAGGCAGTGGCGGTTAGACAGGATTCGTCTCTCCCGGTATAGGGCGTTGATATCGCGCTGTGTCGGAGAGCCTTTACGCAAAGTCCCTGGCTAGGGCAAACGAGATTTACTGGTAGGTTCCAGTAGTTTCTCAAGGTGTAATGGGCTTCGCTCCGACACGACTTATACCGCTTTTAGGGGACTGACGCTTGCCGTCCCCTAGGCCCGACATGCGATAGTCCTAGACGAACAGACCAGACTGTACAGAGATTGTCACATCAGGCTCAGTAGGAGTTCGGATGGGTTTCCTCATCGGCCATCTTATCGACATCTACCTGGGGACCGTTACATACAGCTAGTGCCGCTTGCGGTCTGTGGTTAAACCCACTGCCAGCGTAGTAGTCGAGTTTTTAGAGTCCCACACAGAGAGTTTCCCTGCTCCGGACGAAATGATATAGAGGTCGTATGGTTTTACGACAGGGTTCAGACACGCACGTGCATTTATGCACGTACGATGTTCGGACAGTTTTTGCTAGCCGGCTTTGGTTTAAGCCAGATTCTAGTATTGGATTATTGGATTTATACAGTCTAAAGTTTTTTCCGTGTTTTCACGGATAGGAGGGGCGTTCTCGTAATTTGGCGAGAAGCTTCTAGAAGGATGATGACTTGGGGGCTAAGGTGGCATTTGCATTTATTGATTTAGTGACTCATTTGTGTGATTCATCCATGGAGTTAATGATGCATTTATTGATCTAATGACTCATGGGATGAATCACACAAAGTGAATAAATGAAGCATGGTTGATAAATCATTTGATTTATTTATTTGATAAATCATTATGGTTCATATATTCAAATGAGATCATTATCTCATTTCATTCTCACTCTCACCTTCTCTCTCCTCAAGCTCTCTCTCTTCAAACCCTAATCCTAACCTCTCATGTGTTGAGATCAAGAATTAGCAAGACTCATTAATCCATAATCATACTCTATATTCCCTAGGTGACTTTGATTAGCAATTAGAGTAACCTAGTTACCTCAAGATTAGAGGCAAAGCTTGGAGTAGAAGCTCTCGGGTGGATCGTCTATTACATAGAGGAGGCCGACGAGGAGGTGGTTAACGAGAAGAAGAAGGACTTGGTTCATTAGGTATAATCTTCTTTCATAGTAGCTAATTACTCCAATGATAGTGTTAGTTATAGTTTAGCAAAGATCCTTTCGGTTAGTCGATGTTAGTTTAAAGAAAAAGATTGTTTTTCATATTTCCGCCTCCCCGCAACTCGTGGGGTGTCAAAAAAGATTGTTTTTCATATTTCCGCCTCCCCGCAACTTGTGGGGTGTCAAACATTGACTTACAATATATATATATATATATATATATATATATATATATATATATATATATATATATGAGGAGTTAAACTCCTAGGATGTCTTGAAGCTGATGAAGGGCTTCTCCCCTTGAGCCCTAGTTCTTCCCCAAAGTGGAGTTTCTGGAGATGGGTCTCCTTCTTCCTCCTCTGTTAGCCGGATCTTGAAGATCAAGAGATGTGAGATTTTAAAAATCTCTTCTTTTTGAGATCTAATGACAGATCCAAGTTCCCCTTTGTGGGTTTTGTGGTGAAAAACTATTTGGTTTTGGAAAAAGAAGAGTAAAACTCTTGATTTAATTCAAAAGAAAGAAGAAGGTTTGGAACCTTCAGAAAGGGGAAAGAGGCACAAACCCAAGAGTTTTGAGGGGAATGAAAAGTATCTGTTTTATTCATCATCATGTTGTGTTATATAGGTTTACACATTTACATATAGCCCCTTGGGCTTTACAAAATGACATTTTGCCCATCTTATGGCTCATGCGCCATTTCTTTTTGCACATAAGCCATGGGCTTACAAAAATTTGGCTTTTTGCCCATAAAAATTACATCAAAATTATTTTTTACATGATTTGCATGGGGAGGCCGCCGCTTCATGTTCCGGCTCGACTCGGGCCGATAAGCCGATCTGGGCTTGGGCTACCACTTGATCTGGGCTTGGGCCCACCTGGCTTTGGGTTGACCTTGACTTTGACTTGGTCAACCGATGTGCAATTTTCGACCCCAACACATCCCAAAGAAGAAAGAGAAGGAATGTCGTCAGCGAACAATCGCTCGGTAAGTCCCAAAGATAAAGGAGAAGTAGAATAGACACAGAGAGAGAGAGAGACTGGCTTTTAAAGTTATTTTTGATTGTTATAATGTTGTATTTAGTGTTAACGCTGTTGTTTGTAGCTTGGTACAGAAGAAGCCAGTGTATACGAGAGGAGTCTATGTATGCCAGAGACTAAAGGAAAATGGAATACAAGGCTCCGTTAGAATGCCCAGAACAACGGCGATTGAATTCAGCTTAGGTGTCTTAATGGTTGTAGTCTCATGCCACTTCTAACACCTTCCGTACCAATCTACTCCTTGAACCCCGCGATGTCTTGATTGTATTGTTTGTATTGTATTGCAACTTGTATTGTCTTATAATATAGATTGTATAATTGGATGACTTGCCGAAACTATGATATCAGTAAATGGATGTAGCTGGAGAATCATGGATGTGACTGGAGAATCATGTAAATGGAAGTATATCCATGGTTCGGTTCAGTCAACATAGATTGAATAGTTTGAACAGATTGATTATATGGATTCATAAAATCATATTGAATTGTAGTTTGTACTTGAATCATATTCAAGTCAGATTATTTATAATGAGACTCAGTCTGAGTCAGACAATTAGAAACGAAATTGAATCCTGAATTAGGTTTTGGGGTTATCGGTAACCGTTGCACATGGACGACATGATTTGTGTCTTTTTCAAAGACGATTACCGTATTGATAACACCGTTTTTTAAGTTGTCTACCTTAAATAGGCAAGCACCCACTTCTCCGGCTCCCCGAGGCTCAAGAGATTGGTCCCGCTTAAACCTATGTTTACTAGGGTCCTTATTATAAATTATAGAACTTGAGGGGGTTTTATGTAAAAATAATTTTGTATAATTTTCAAAATACACCTCAAGTACTTAATTATGGTTTTTAGAGTTTTCATAAATATAGATTTTATATATATGACATTTCTAGTGAATAAAACCTAATTTCATAATATATATGGTATGTAATTGTAAAGTATTGAACTTGTATGGAATTGCATGGTATTTTCATGTAAAGCGATTCTTTTGACGTAGAAAAGTTGGAATATTTATATTATATCAAAAATTAGATATTTTGATGATATATATATATATATATATATTTATGTAAAATAATTTTAATTTATTATATTTCTAGAAATCTCATTTTCTTAAGATATTTGTATTTTTAAATCTTTCGAGACCGAATGCTCTTTGAGAAGGTCTGCATCTCGCACTACTAAGCCCGAGGATGTGCGATAATCCGCACCATCCCGAACGGGTTCCCCAAATGGGTTGTAGTGGCACTTTGCAAAGATTTGTTTAAAAATACATAATCTTATCGAAAAAGGTTTTTAATAGTAAAAGGTATTTAAGTGTAAAATTCGTATTTCCGTATTCTATATTCCCGAAAGATATCGTGCTATGTTGCATATGAGTGTTGTGAGGAAGTAGGTCATTACCTCGTGATCTAACTAAAGGTATAACAAGATTAATGATGTTTTGTGTCGAAACTAAACTTCATGGTATTTTTCTGAAAAGTACGTTAAAAATTGCAATATGAAATATTTTGCTATGGAACTTGTTCATGATATTTTGTTAATGTTTAATAGTTAAGATGTGAGGGTTTGATATGTTTATATTTAAAAAAAAGATGGAATTTTAAAGAAAAACCGAATCGGAAGTCGGATTAACTCCGCTTCCGTCGGGTTTTAGTTTTACAAGTTTTTAGAATAGAATAGAGAAGGGGAAGGTGAGACTTACTGGCTTTTGGTTTAGAGGAGAGGAAGAGGGAGTAGAAGTAGGTTTCGGTGCGTCATTTCGTCGCCGGGAGCTCCTAGGGTCGTCGTCGAAATTTCGCCGGAGCTTCGCCCTTCGCTAACTCCACTTCTACACAAATATTCTAGAGAGTTTTCTTGAGAGTTTTGGACAGAGTTTGTGAGTGAGGGGTGTGTGTTTAGGTACGGTATTTATAGGAAAAGACTAGGGTTAGGGTAGGTGAAAGGGTGTGAAAAATGTATTTAATTTTGTATTAAAAAAATGGTTTAATGGAGTTTTAAAGAGTTATGTTAATATGCAGAAAATTTAAAGTGTACAGGGATTATAAGAAGGCAAAGAGGCACAAGAGTTGTGAAGGACCAACTCGGATTTG
This sequence comes from Agapanthus africanus, assembly GCA_030015575.1. Lineage (NCBI taxonomy): Eukaryota > Viridiplantae > Streptophyta > Magnoliopsida > Asparagales > Amaryllidaceae > Agapanthus > Agapanthus africanus. The sequence goes on along the minus strand of JASDDO010000285.1, from coordinate 1,041,627 downwards.
ACCGAGTTCGGCCGATCCGCCGGCCGAGTTAGGCCGAGTCGGGCCGGGGCAGGAGGCCACGTGTCCCTCGTCTCTTGGTTAGTCTCCTGGGCCAGTTTGTTTTATTTATGAATTTTGGTTTTACGGGTTTAGTACGTGTAGACTCTTGGGATTCTAAAAATATTAAAAGAAATCAATATAAAAAAATAATGTAGGTGATGGGATTTGAACTCTGGTGCTTTGGTTCAGCAGTGCAAGGTCTTACCAATGAGCTAGAAGCTCCTTCTAGCTATTAAAAAGCAAAAACAAATTTATAACTTATGCTTAGGCAAAAATACTCCTTTCTGTATTTTTTGAAAAAATTATACAGAATGTTGTACAGAAAGTTTAGGGTTGTTACATTCTACCCTCCTTATAAAAATTTCGTCCTCGAAATTTGTAAAAGGAAAGTGTAACAGATTCAAGGAAAGTTTAGTGATTGAAGTACTGATAGTGTATGAAAAATAACAAGGTGGTACAAGGGTTTTAAAAATGTTAAAGAGACTTACTAGTGTTACCTTGGTCAATTGTCTCGGCTTCTAAGGTAGAAGCTTGGCTTCTCGGCACATTTTTATGTGTATGTCGGTACATTGATGCCTGACTGGGTAGAGGTGGTCCATGTGGAGGTGGTGCTAAGAGTGCAAGACGAGGTGCAGGAGCCTGGATTGCTGGCCGCTGCGGATAGTTGGTGGGTGTGTGAGCTGAGTTGCTTCTAAAAGGACAGTTTCCAATTCCCTGATTGGATACGCCACAAATTAGACACAGGCCTTTTGCGCACTTACAGTCCTTCCATAAGTGTCCCTTTCTCCTGCAGTAGTAGCAAAAGTCTGGACTCGAATGGTTATTGATTTTTCCGATCTTCTGGGTTCAACAGTTGGCCTTGAAGAGGCTCCTCCTGCCATATGATTGGCAGGGCGCTTCACTCCGAAAGATTGAGGTTTGCCCTTCCTCTTCACCACTGTCTCGTATTTTTGGGCAGTCTTCAAAGCCAAATCATGGGTTGGGAAATCCCCTGTAGCTAGAGGAGCTTGGATTTCCGGGTCCAACCCTTGCTGAAATCTTCTAGCTCTGATCTCAGCAATCGGTATAAGATGGGCCGCAAACCTGCTGAGCATGGTAAACTCAGCATCATACTCATCTACAGATTTGGTCCACATTGAACCTTGTTGCAGATGGATGAACTTCTGTTCCATGTCGAACCTGGTAGTCTCAGGGAAGTACTTTGCGTCAAGACGGCTTTCTTCCGCCTTCCACCAGACCCGTGCATTGTCCGTGAGCTGTAATTTTGCAACACGAACCCAAGCTATTTCTGGCACTTGTGTCGCTGCTAGATCATCTTCGATGCTCTGAGCCCATTACTCCGCTTCCAGAGGGCTCTCTTTTCCAGAAAAGTTCTTGGGGTGCAGTGCCCGGAATTGCTTCACTCCGGGTGCTTCCGTTTCTGGAAGGTTCAAGAGAATAGCACTCTGCTGCTGCTGTCCTTCCAGGAGGCTGCGGATCAGCTCAAGCAATACCGTCTGCTCATTGATCGGAGCAGCTATGGCAAGTGTAATTGGTAGGGGTGGTGGAGTGTTGTTGAAGTTTGTGCTGGTGTTGTTTGGGGAATCCATAATCTTGAAAGAAAATTTGGGTTAGGACAGATTCAAAGTATATGAAATGATAAGATTCAAGGAATGTGAATTGTAAAGAATGTTTTTAGTTGCTGGTTCTTGTGTTATATTGCTTAGGTTGTTCACGCAGAACAGAACTACATGGTAGGGTTCCATACCGCTTTGACCTGCATGGGCCGCCAACAAAACCTGTCACGCCCCGCTTCTCGGTGTACTGCGAAGGGGACGCGACTGACAGCTACGTATTTACTCAGAAGTAAATACGCTAAGCGTAACTAAGCAATATAAAAGAAATATACACAAGAGACAAAATGTAAAGAACATCAACTTTATTTATTAACATTCTTTTTACAATGCATGGAAAAGTAGATATATGGAATGAAAGCAATGCCTAAATAGTGGCATAACAGGAAATGGAAATACAGAATGTAAAGGAAAAAGTAAAAGTGAAACTACAGTTCGGGATCTTCAGTAAACTGGTCTAAGTCTTCGGCGCTGGGCTCGATCTCTTGAAGGTCTGAATCACCTGACAATATCCCAAAGAAGAAAGAGAAGGAATGTCGTCAGCGAACAATCGCTCGGTAAGTCCCAAAGATAAGGGAGAAGTAAAATAGACAGAGAGAGAGTGTGTGTGTGGCTTTTAAAGTTATATTTGATTGTTATAATGTTGTATTTAGTGTTAACACTGTTCATTGTAGCTTGGTATAGAAGAAGCCAGTGTATACGAGAGGAGTCTCTATATGCCAGAGACTAAAGGCAAATGGAATACAAGGCTCCATTAGAATGCCCGGAATAACGGCGATTGAATTCAGATTAGGTGTCTTAATGGTTGCAGTCTCGTGCCACTTCTAACACCTTCCGTACCAATCTACCATTTAAACCCCACGATGTCTTGATTGTATTGTTTGTATTGTATTGCAACTTGTATTGTCTTGTAATATAGATTGTATAATTGGATGACTTACCGAAACCATGATATCAGTAAATGGATGTAGCTGGAGAATCATGGATGTGACTGGAGAATCATGTAAATGGAAGTATATCTATGATTCGGTTCAGTCAACATAAATTGAATAGTTTGAACAGATTGATTATATGGATTCATAAAATCATATTGAATTGTAGTTTGTACTTGAATCGTATTCAAGTCAGATTATTTATAATGAGACTCAGTCTGAATTAGACAATTAGAAAAGAAATTCAATCTTGAATTAAGTTTTGGTGTTATCGGTAACCGTTGCATATGGACGACATGATTTGTGTCTTTTTCAAAGACGATTACCGTGTTGATAACACCGTTTGTTAAGTTGTCTATCTTAAATAGGCAAGCACCCACTTCTCTGGCTCCCTGAGGCTCAAGAGATTGGTCCCGCTTAAACCTATGTTTACTAGGGTCCTTATTGTAAATTATAGAACTTGAGGGGGTTTTATGTAAAAATAATTTTGTATAATTTTTAAAATACACCTCAAGCACTTTATTATCGTCTTTAGAGTTTTCATAGATATAGATTTTATATATGCGACATTTCTAGTGAATAAAACCTAATTTCATAATATATATGGTATGTAATTGTAAAGTATTGAACTTGTATGAAATTGCATGGTATTTTCATGTAAAGTGATTTTTTGACTTAGAAAAGTTGGAATATTTATATTATATAAAAAATTAGATATTTTGATGATACATATATATATATATATTTATGTAAAATAATTTTAATTTATTATATTTCTAGAAATCTCATTTTCTTTAGATATTTGTATTTTTAAATCTTTCGAGACCGAATGCTCCTTGCGGAGGTCTGCATCTCGCACTATTAAGCCCGAGAATGTGCGATAATCCGCACCATCCCGAACAGATTCCCCAAATGGATTGTAGCGGCGCTTTGAAAAGATTTGTTTAAAAATACATAATCTTATCGAAAAAGGTTTTTAATAGTAAAAGGTATTTAAGTGTAAAATTCGCATTCCCGTATTCTATATTTCCGAAAGATATCGTGCTATATTGCATATGAGTGCTGTGAGGAGGTAGGTCATTATCTCGTGATCTAACTAAAAGTATAGCAAGATTAATGATGTTTTGTGTCGAAACTAAATTTCATGGTATTTTTCTGAAAAAGTACGATAAAAATTGCAATATGAAATATTTTGGTATAAAACTTGTTCATGATATTTTGTTAATTTTTAATAGTCAAGATGTGAGGGTTTGATATGTTTGTATTTAAGAAAAGATGGAATTTTTAAGAAAAACCGAATCGGAAGTCGGATTAACTCCGCTTCCGTCAGGTTTTAGTTTTACAAGTTTTTAAAATAGAATAGAGAAGGGGGAGGTGGGACTTACTGGCTTTTGGTTTAGAGGAGAGGAAGAGAGAGTGGAAGTAGGTTCCGGTGCGTCATTTCGTCACCGGGAGCTCCTAGGGTCGTCGTCGGAATTTCGCCCTTTGCTAACTCCACTTGTACACAAAAATTCTAGAGAGTTTTTTGAGAGTTTTGGTCAGATTTTGTGAGTGAGGGTGTGCGTGTTTAGGTGTGGTATTTATAGGAAAAGATTAGGGTTATGGTAGGTGAAAGGGTGTGAGAAAATGTATTTAATTTTGTATTAAAAAAATGGTTTAATGGAGTTTTAAAGAGTTCTGTTAATGTGCAGAAAATTTAAAGTGTACAGGGGTTATAAGAAGGCAAAAAGGCACAAGAGTTGTGAAGGACCAACTCGGATCCGACCGAGTTCGGCCGGCGGCGGCGGCCGATTCGGCCGATCCGCCGGCCGAGTTAGGCCGAGTCGGGCCGGGGCAGGAGGCCACGTGTCCCTCGTCTCTTGGTTAGTCTCCTGGGCCAGTTTGTTTTATTTGTGACTTTTGGTTTTACGGGTTTAGCACGTGTAGACTCTTGGGATTCTAAAAATATTAAAAGAAATCAATATAAAAAAATAATATGGATGATGGGATTTGAACTCTGGTGCTTTGGTTCAGCAGTGCAAGGTCTTACCAATGAGCTACAAGCTCCTTCTTACTATTAAAAACAAAAACAAATTTATAACTTGTGCTCAGGCAAAAGTACCGCTTTCTGTATTTTTTGAAAAATTTGTACAGAATATTGTACAGAAAGTTTAGGGTTGTTACAATTCACCCGAATATCGGGTTAGTAGTCGTCCACATATTGGACTGTTCACCCTGCCTGCAGGGATCTTCATTTATAAAGTATTCCATGCCTAGGTTCGCGCATTCTAACCCTAACCGTATCATGTGTCAGGCATGTCGTAAGTTCGTATTCGGATAGTTGATCTCATTTAATATGGTCTTACACAACCACTCATTTTATCTTATTACCTTTTAAAGTCTGTAAGGTGTATCATAATATTTTATAGAACCCTTAGTTAATAAAGTTATGGCATTTAATGTTAGTTATTGTTTATAAGAAAACCATGATATTTAAGAATAATTATAATTTTGGGAAACCCGTGGTATTTTAATGAAAATATCTTTTTAATGAAAGATTATGGTATTTATTTAAAATTATCTTTTAGTAAAGTTTTATGTATTCTTTGTGGAAAATATCATTTATAAAGGTTATGGTTTTTGCTGAAAATAGCCTTTTAATAAAGATCAAGGTATTTAAATGAAATTATATTCTTTTAGAATGGATTAAGCTATTTTATTGTAAATAATAATTTTATAAAGTTATGGTGTTTATTTGGAGATAACATTTTAGAGATACGTCCGTGTTGGCAACCGCTGCACATGGGCGATAGGATTTGTGTCCTTTTCAGAGACGATTGCCTATCAACCACGAGATATTTACGTAAAATATTATCCTATAAAATTAGGGTATTTTATTAAAGGTGATATTCTACAAAAACAACTCCGCGTTGACAACCGTTGTATATGGACGGCAGGGTTTGTGTCTTTTTTAGGAACGATTGTCTAGTAACCAAGGGGTGTTTCATGTAAAATATTACTCTATTAAAGTATTTTATTAAAGCTTAGTTAAAAGGCTGAAAAAATATTAATATAAAAATATTCTCTCTAAATGAAAGGGGTTAAGTTGGAAATCCTATATAATTATTTATATTAGTATTACCCCTTTTCAAAAGGTAAAAAGATTTTAATAAAACTGAAGTAATTAGTGGATAAGAGTAAAAATAAAATATCATTTTAATGTGCCAAAAGTATTTTATTCACAAGGCCCTATATCATATAGGTACTTTAATTAAATATAATGTATTAATAAAATGAGAGTATTTTGTGGATGTAACCTATTTCGATATCTAATTGGTATCATAGGGTAAGATTGTCGTGTCAACTTAGCATCCAATAAGCAAGTGTAGTTTTTATGATCATGGATATGTGCATACATGAGGGATAGGTCATTACCCCGTGATATCCATATCGAAGTTATGGTTTTTATTTAAATATGATGGCACTGTAATCTAAACAAGCAGTATTTATTTTTAATATTATTTTATTGTGATTAAAAAAATTCAGATTTAGGAGTTAAGGAAGAAAGTGACAGATACAAGATGGTGAGAGATGTATCCTACCTTTGTTTTGAGATGAAGAAGCCGAAAGCGTGTCGTTGAACTAAAACACGAATACCTCCGCGTTCTGATTTTTCCTCGACGATTGGGTGGAATCACAGCGTTGGCGTCATCGATACGAAGGTCTAGGTATTTTTTTCTAGAATTTTCGGAGTTCTGTGGTGTGAGAAAATAGAGTTTGAAGGTCTCTATTTATAGGGTTTTTCTCCCAACAATAAAATCCCAAAATCCGTTTCAAATCTCATCAAAAAAATCATAGAATCCGTGCTTACAATGATTACAATCATCGCCTAATGATTGCGCCGCCGCCGCCATGATTCTGGGCCGTTGGATTTTGAATCCAACGGTCTAGGTTTCCCCACTTATATATATATATATATATATATTATTTTATTTTATTTTTATTTAAAATCTAAAACTGTTTTATTAAATCGAGTTTGTTTTGAAAAAAATGTTAAAATATTTTTAAAAATACGGAAAAATATGAGAAAAAATCAGAAAAATATATTTATTGTTATATTCAGTTTAAAAATGATTTTGGGCTAAAACTAAATAATATACCCTTATCTATGATATTTGTTAGTTATTATAATTATTTAAAATCTAGTTTATCCTTGAAAATCATTTTAATTATGAAATAATTATTTTAATTGATAATAAAAATATGTAAATTATTTTAAGACATTATAAAATTTCATTAAAACATTTTAACCCCAGAAAAATATAAATATATTTTAGAAAATTTCTTTAATTATATTTCAATGCTTTAAAAATTACTGATAGTACTTTTAAGAATAAAATCATTAAAATAAAATATTTCTCCATTAACTAAATACGCAAATAAATACTTGGTACTAAATAAAAGACCTTTTATTGGGTATTAGAAACACGGTCGTTATAATCTACCCTTCTTAAAATAATTTCGTCATCGAAATTTCTGAATGTAGTGGCTAAGGAAAAATTACCAAGAAGGGATTATTGTAGTTAAATATTTGGGTCTCGCTCTCTCGTCTTGTTTCCTCATTTCCACGTAGGTTCGCCTGGGAGTTCTTCCTTCACATAACTATAACCTGCTAGATCGTCTCGTCTTTTAAGGTCTCATCCTTCTGGTATCCCGACCGGTTGCTGCTCGTAGGTTACGCCAGCCCTTACTGTGATTTCGGAATGATAAAAAATGTGACTCGGGTCCCCGACATACCCTCTTAACTGCGAGATATAAAAGCATTATGCACACCCTCCAAAGAAGGTACCAAAGCTAGGCTATACGCAATTCCACCGTCTCTTTTCAGGATGTTAAACGGTCGATGAGTTGTGGGCTGAGCTTTCCGCGCTTTCTGCATCGTATCACCATCTCCATTGTTTCTATAATCATCTCAATCTTACAAGTTCTCAATTTTCAGGATCGTCCTAATAGATCGCTACTTCTCCCATATAAAACTTGACGCCTCTCATCTTCTTCACGTGTTTCAACCATCCATGTCCATACGTACTCCTTATAGTAGTGTCTCTATATTTTCAAGATGAACATCACAATTGCCAGTCCTAGATCTAGATAGGATAGTTGCGTTCATGAGTTTTTAGTTGTCTTGACGCATATGCAACTATATCGCCGTGTTAATACATCGCACCACCAAGTCCCTTCCCCGAAATATCGTAGTGGATGTTAAAACTTCTGGGTCTGCTAGGAATGGCAAGAATGGGTGTGATAGTTACGATCTACCCTCTTTAGAATAATTTCATATTTGAAGTTTTCAAAGGAGTAGCCACTACTAGGCACAGAAATCAGTTATGCTGTCAAGAACCCTCTTTTACTACATGTGTCGCTCCCGGGAGTTGGTGTATCGCTTGATGCATGGAAAGTCGATGAATGATTTAGATATAAAGAATCGGAAAGTGTAAAATCAGTAGTTGCTTCCGGATAGAAAAGTTTTGAAGTTGAAGGAGGGTTATAGGTATTTCTAAACTAATAAGAAAGGTAAAAGTGAATTGATGGAAAACTTGAGAGATATAAACATAAAGACAACTAGTCGAAACTACGGAAACTAGAAAAATTGTCACGCCCCACTTCCCGGTGTACGAATAAGGAGATGCGACAAGACACACGACGTATTTACTCAGAAGTAAACATGCTAAGCGTAAATAAGCAATATAATGTAAATGTGCACAAGAAAGACATGAGATGTAAATGAACACCAACTTTTTATTTATTAAACATTCTTTAAAATGCAACTGAAAAGTAAATACAATATGGAAAGCAATGCCTAAATAATGGCATGAACAGAAATACAAGTGACTAAGCTCTGGGTTTTCTGCGAACTGCTCCAAGTCTTCTGAGCTGGGCTCGATCTCCAAAGAGTCGGGTTCTCCTGACAACATTCCAAAGAAAAAATAGAAAATGAATGTCGTCAGCGAACAATCGTTCGGTAAGTCCCAAAGAGAGATATAAATAGAATCGACAGATAAGAGAGAATATAACTGGTATAGTGTTTGATAGTTAGGTTAACGCAGTTGTTTGTAGATTGGTACAAAAGGTATTAGTGTTTACGAGAGGAGTCCAATTATCCCGTGGACTAAGATAACCTGTAGTACAAGGCTCCGTCAAACACCATGGAACAACGACAATGGATATTTAGTTACGTCTTTTAATGACCATCTCGTGCCACTTTTAACACAATCTGTACCAGTCTACCCCTTTAAAACCCCGTAATGTTTATTATGTTGTTTTGTAGTAATTTGTAGATGTAAGACTTACCGAAACCATGATATCAGTTGTTCATGTAAACAGAAAGAATATAAATGGATAGTCATGTGATCAAGTCCATGTATATCCATGGTTCGGTCAAATCAAGTTATGTTGATATAGATAGTATTCTGGTATAAATGGATTTATGTTGTATTGGAGTTATATTTGAATATTATTCATGGATGGATTGATTTCAGATTAAACTGGGACTCTGACCGAGTTAAACACTTAACAGAATTGAAGTCCTGAATTAGTTTTGGAGTTATCGGTAACTGCTGCGTATGGACGGTAGGATTTGTGTCTTTTTCCAAGACAATTACTGTATTGATAACCCCGTTTTAGTTGTCTATCTTAAATAGGCAAGCATCCACTTTCTCCGGCTCCCTGAGGCTCAAGAGAATTGGTCCCGCTTAAACCTATATTTACTAGGGTTCTTATTGTAAATTAATATAACTTGAGGGGGTTTTATGAAAAACAGTTTTGATATATTTTCAAAATAAACCTCAAGTATTTATTTACCGTCTTTAGGGTTTTCATAGATGTCACGCCCCGCTTCCCAAAATACGAAAAACGAGGGATGACTAGGCCAGCCATGCTCCTACGGTCTAGGAATCATCCTGCCGTAGTCACATTTCGGCTTCTAGCATTACATGGTAATCAGTAAGTAAAGCACAGTATTAAAGGAATCACATCACTAATTTATTACATTAATATTCCATTGTTCACACATTACAGATAACAAGAACAAATACTAACCAAAGTCAAACTCATGATCACTTTTATGGAAAGCAGTAAAGATAGAAAGTACACCAAACTATATCTCCGTGAACTCAAAGGGTAGATCCGTTTCCTGTGCTGGTCCTCCCGCGGGATCTGAGCATGCATACTCAGGTCGTCAGAGCGACACAATAACAATATTATTATAATAAGATGAAACAGGTATATGAGGTAATACTGGTGAAAGAACAATGCAAGTAATCACTATGTCACTATATGATGCAGAATATGTTATGTGTCCCTATCGGTCTCTAGGTCATGTTTGAAATCACATAGTAGAAGGAGGATCATGTTTAACAGGAGTCTCGTACATACCCGAGACAACGGCCCACATGCCCGGGACATAACCTTGTCAGCCGGATCGCTAGATCCTACCCTACACGTATCAGTATCACGGTTCGAATGATCATCCTCTAAACACGGTCCCGCTAAATACGATACTCTTTCCACTTTGATTTCCCCTTTTTCCCCAGGTTCTCACTAGTTATGATCTTGATTTAGTCGTGTACGAGTATACCAATGGCACGGTTTTATCACTGTTCACTGTATTAATCACTGTCACGAATATTCACTTTCCATTGGTGTACTCGTCACTCCTAAACCAATATCTATCACGCACGATAATGCAATGTCCACACGCACTAACACTGAATATATGGCAAGGGTATGATATATGTATGTATGCTACCAATAAGCTATGTATGTTATGAATCAACATGCATGTTATTGACTAAAATAAATTGCATAAATTAATATGTTAAGAATTCAGCAAAATGATACAAGTAAGATAAATAGAACACTCAGTCAGCAATTCATAAAAATTTGTTTCAGTTCAATCGTAATTCCGGTTTTCAAGATATAGCTGTTTCATTTTAAGTGCTCGCGGCTGGAAATTCAGTTTCAGAACTGAACGTCTGTTTCGCGACATGAATTGCACCTGATTGGGCTCAGAATTTAGTGATGATACTGTTGAATGAAATCTAGGGTTTTCAATAGAGTATTCAACGCAATAGATGGATCCTCAATCGCATCTGTACGTTAAAAGTTATACACAGTTTAATCTCAGTGTGTCATTTCTGAATCTGTTCTGGACAGTTATACGTTCTGCCCTTTTAAATACAGTTTAAAATAGGAAATAGCGATGAAACGAAATGGAACCACCTTTTTTATTTATCTAACAGAGTTATCTTTAATCTACTGTAGAGTTCCGCAACATACGACTTCAAGAAACACAGTGACACAAGTATTGGGACAGTACACAATAACCAGAAACGCTCTGGACTGCAGTCCAGAGTCGCATTCCGATCTAATCATCATCACGGTTACAGAACAGAAATCATTGCAATTTTACATAGGGTTAAATTTCGTCGAGTCGTCTTCGATTTAAGCCCTCGAACGCATCGTTCCAGTATGTATGTAATTTACGGTGATTTTATTCATTTTCAGATACGAGAAAAATTAGTTTTAACGGCATATTTGGGGGTATCAATTTTTGTCACTCATAATCGTATTTTCCAGCGAGATTCATACACGATATTTATCATCAAATGGGCCAACAGAAAATATCAGTTTCCGTCAAAATAAACTATTGTAATCATTGGGGACTAGCATCGAACACTTAGGTTACAGAACGTGTCGGGAATCGGTAAATTCGTAAACTAGATTATTTAGGTTTGTGTCACTATTATTATAGCATGAAGCAAGTAAACACTTGCCTGGAAAATGTCTCGGGGTCGCACGGCAGCAACGATGTTGCGAACACGCGTTGTACGCCGCGAAACAAGTTCGCGCGAGCTTGGCTCGAGACACGGGTTTAACGTCGGAGTTTCCCGGAGCCGTCAAGTGCTTGCTGGAAGTGGAGGTGGTGCTCTGTGGTTGGCCTGGGACTTGCTGGGGTCGACGATGTCGGCGATGGTCGCTCCGGCGATGTGCACAGTGAGTGCGCAGTACGGGGAGAATGTGGGTTTTTGGTGAGAAAGAGAGAGAGAGCAGTGGGGACGGGTTTGGAGTGATGAGGATGGTGCTAAGGATGTAGAGGGTCGCAAGGGTGGTTCAGGTCAGAGGGGGCTCGTCGGCGTCGGTCGTAAGGTGCCAAGTGGTGGTTGGCTCGGGTGTATTGGGTTGGTGTGCAGGGGATCTCGAGTTGATGGGGATAGAGTCGTGAAGGAGAAGGTTGGTGGAGGGGGAGTGAGGGACCGCTGAGGTGGTTGTCTTCGTCGGAGGGTCGTCTGAAGTTTGCAGTGGGTTGCTCGAGTTTGGGGTTCGTGGGAAATTTTGAGGGAGTTGGAGAGTTTTGAGAAGGAGTTAGAGAGTTGGGAGGGAGATGAAGAGTTGGAGATGGGGAGTTTGAGGAAGTCGTGGCCGAGGTTCTGTCACGCCCCACCCCCAATACAGAGAGTATTGTCCGCTTTGGCCGAAGCCGTACGGTTTTGTCCTTCGGGGCGAACCGGACCCGACCAGGGGCCACTTCCCAGGAGGTCACCCATCCCAAAACTTCCCTGGCCCGAGCACGCTTAACTACGGAGTTCTCAAGCTCCTGTAGTTCCGGTTCACTTAAAAGGCGCCTCTGTATTGAAGAGTGGTATCATTCCATTTATAGTACAGATATGCCCCCTTTCGGAATGTATTCCAAAGAGTCCCCATTGTTCTACAGTGGGTCCCACGGACTCAAGAGGTGGCCCCCACGGATTCAAGAGGTGGCCCCCGCCCACTTAACACGACACTTGGCGTGGCACTTTGTTCCATGTGGCACTTTGCTCCGTGAGCAAGAACCGGGTCCCGACATTCTCCCCACCTTTGAACAATGGTTCGTCCTCGAACCACAGACCTACTATTGAGGGACCGGCTCTGATACCATTCTGTCACGCCCCACCCCCAATACAGAGAGTATTGTCCTCTCTGGCCGAAGCCGCACGGTTTTGTCCTTCGGGACGAACCGGACCCGACCAGGGGCCACTTCCCAGGAGGTCACCCATCCCAAAACTTCCCTGGCCCGAGCACGCTTAACTACGGAGTTCTCAAGCTCCTGTAGTTCCGGTTCACTTAAGAGGCTCCTCTTAAGTGAACCGGAACTACAGGAGCTTGAGAACTCCGTAGTTAAGCGTGCTCGGGCCAGGGAAGTTTTGGGATGGGTGACCTCCTGGGAAGTGGCCCCTGGTCGGGTCCGGTTCGCCCCGAAGGACAAAACCGTGCGGCTTCGGCCAGAGCGGACAATACTCTCTGTATTGGAGGTGGGGCGTGACAATAGATGTAATTTTTATAAGATGAGATATTCTAGTGGATATAAACCTAAATTGAATAGTATATGGTATTTTCATGTAAATTGACTTGTATTGATTTCTTGATGGTATTTTCATGAACTTTTATGGTTCTTTTCTTTTGATTTAGAAAACATGGAATATATTATATATTTAAAATAGATATTTTGATAATATTTACATATATATATATTAAAAATAGAATTTATTTATTAATAGAAATCACGTTTTCTTAAAAATTGTAATAATAAAAATTCCATCGAGATCGTCTGCTCCGTGAGGAGGTCTGCATCTCGCCCTATTAGTCCGATAGATGTGCGATAATCCGCACCAACCAAATCGGATTCCCCAAATAGGTTGTAAGGACATAATCGATGGAATTTGATTAAAATAATTAAAAGAAATACGGTTTTGATAGTTTATGGTATTTAACTGTAAATTCGTCTTAGCCACAAAAATATTGTTTTTAAGCAATTGTGATATGTCATGATGAGTGTTGTGATGAGGTAGGTCATTACCTCGTGAATTTTCTAAAGGTAATATGAGCAATATGATGAAATAATGTTGTAGGTAAATTTTGTGGTATTTAAACAAAAAAGTGTAATACAAGTTGCATAGCATTTTATTTTGAATTGAAACTTGTTCTAAATGTTGTTTTAACAAGATATAAAGAAATGGTTGATTTGTTGTTAAGAAAAGTTGGGTTTTTAATGAAATTAGAATCGGAAGTCGGAATAACTCTTCTTCCGACGAGTTTTAATAAAATATCGTTTTACAATAGAAAGTGAGGAGAGGAGAGGAGAGGGAACTTACCGGTTGAGAAGAGAGAGAAGAGGTGGAGGAAGGTTTTGAAGGCGTCATGGAGTCACGGTGTCACCGGATTTGTCCCGAATCGTTGCCGGAACTTGACCTTGGGCTAACTCCACTTGTATAACTTTTTGGACTTGGAAAAATTTGAGAGTTTTGACAATGGATTTCAGAATAGAGAGGGTTAGGGTGTGATGTGGTATTTATAGGATTGAATTAGGGTTTTGAGAATTGAAGAAATGAATTAAAAATGCATTAAAATTTTGGATTAATGCTCATTTTTAATTCTCTGTTAATGTGCAGGATAAACAAACAGAACTAGGATAGTGGGCGGAGGCCAAGGGGTGTTGGGAAAAATTTTGGAGGCATTTCCTTAGGGGGGCCCGGCGGCGCCGGCCAAGAGCCCCATCTCGCCGGTCATAGTATGGGGTCGAGGTGTGGGATTGATACCACGTGTCATGGTATCTTCAAATAGCATTTTCCACATGTTTGATTTTAGTGATTTTTCATTTTTACGTGTATTGCACGTGTAAACTTTTGGGCTTCCAAAAAGTTTAAAAGAAAAATCATTTAAAAATAATATGTGGCTGAGGGCATTTGAACACAAGGGCTGTGTCACAGCAGTGCGAGATTTTACCAATGAGCTACAAGTGCTTTCTTGCTGTTCTAAAAACAAGAAATACTTTTAAGTTGTGCTCAGGCTAAGATACTCCTTTCTGTACTTTACAAAAATTTTGTACAGAAAGTTTAGGGTTGTTACAAAAATTATGGTGAGCCTAACTAAGATTTGCATCGAAGGATAAATATCGAAAAGGAAGGTTGAAAAAGAAAAAAGTACCTCTGCTATCTTGCCCTGTGGCATCAGCCTTCTCGGCTGTCATGGTGAAGGTCTGGTGTTTGGATCCATTCTGCTGGGCTTGCTGAAAAACACGCTCTTATGATGGCAAGGGCGGTCCTTTTGGTGACGCCCTTGACTGGTTGGTTTAGTGGTGGAAAGTGGCCAGTTTCCCTGTTGTGGTGCCCTATAGTTAGCCGGCTTATTGACGGGGCCTAATTGTCTCCTTCTCTGAGCACAGTCCCCAATAGCATGATCCGGAAACCCACAGACTATGAAGAGTTTGTTCAAAACGCGACAGTCTCTCATGTAGTATCCGTTTCTACCATAATGGTTGCATATAACGGCTAGTTCTCTTGAGACAGTTGGCCTTACTGGCCTCTTGAATTGCTGCCCTCTGTTGAATTTGGAAGATGATTCTCCAGAAAATTGGCTTGCCAGTCACTTAACACTTGACGAAGGGTCATTCTTTCTTATGCGTTTCTGTAGATCTTCAAAGTTTCGCGCTGCATCTAAGATTGTGTCATAAGTCGAAAGGGTAGCAGAAGACATGGAGGACTACGTCTTCAGGTTCAACCCTTGTCGGAACCTCTTAGCATATAGTTCTGGGGTTGCCACCAGATGATGTGTGAACCGACTTAACCTCGTGAACTCTGAAGTGTACTTGTCTACAGGCTTATCCCACAAGCTCCCTTGTTGGAGTTGTACAAATTCCCTTTCCATCTCTAGGTGTGCCACGACTGGAAAGTACTGGTATAAAAATGCTGTTTGAATGTTTCTTAGTCGATGGGCCCCTTCAGTCTACTTTCCTCTGCCTCCCACCATATTATGGCATTATTCGTAAGTTGCAATTTAGCAATGTTTACCCACACATCCTTATGAATTTGAGCGACACCGAGATCATTGACGGTTCCTTTGAGCCATTCTTCAGCTTCTAAGGGAGTTTCCTTCCCTAAAAAGGTCTTAGGGTGAAGTGATCTGAATTGCTTCGCTCCTTACTGAACCTTGAGGAACTGGGACTAATGCCTTCCTTAAAACCTCCGCTTGTTGCTTCCTACTTTCTCGCAGCTCCTGATGAAGGGCAGCCGTCTGCTGCTGCTACTGTTTTACTAGTCATTGCATCATTTGCAACATAGCTGCTTATTGAGCAGCGACTTCATTGATCCTATTTCCTCTTCTTCTGCGGTTAGAGTGTCGTACGGCCATTGTGATCTAAATTATAAATTGGTTAGGTTACAAACAAACTGAGGGGTGAGATAAGATAGTAACTTGCATGAAAGAACAACAATTAATGTAAGAGGAAAACTAATAAAAAGAAGAGCAATAGACACAAAAGAGATTTTGCTCGAAACTACGATTTTATTATCCAACTTCAATAAGGAGAGTACAACTGAAAAGAAAGGACACGTCCCTACTGCTAAACATCGTTTTATTCGTCCAAAAGGACAAAAAGTCTTATTAATCTCGATTATGGGAGCTCAACAAGTTGTGATAGGCTCTCCTACTAAGAGAGAGGGCTATTCCCACAGTGTCGTGCGAGGACAACTGCCTTAGATTCTTCGGCCTTGAGTTCCTCCTCACTCGAAGTTACATCTTTTGACTCATTCTCGGCTGGAGTCTCATTCTCGGACTTCACCTCTACAGGGTCTTCTTCTTCTGCGGAAGCCACCTCTTCAGGATCATCTTCTATAGGTTCATCTTTTATAGGACCTTCTTTTTCGTCCTCAGAGTCATTGTCCATCATAGACTCCGGTGCCGCAACATCGACCTCCTCATCCTCCGAGCCGTTGTCAGAAATAATTGTCTGGGGGCCTAATACTTCGTCATCCAAATATCCAAGCATAGACTCAAAGGTGATGTCTGACATGTTGTCCTTGTTCGAAAGATTGGCCATGACCTGAAAAGGAAGGCCATGGTCAGAATGCAGAATGCCAAGGAAAGTACAAGGAACATGGAGAAATTATGAAATCGATATAAGTGGATGAGATTCAAAAATATAATAATTCAGTTAACGGTTTAATTTTAGTACATTGAGGACCTGCATGGGCCACCACTAAAACCTGTCACATCCCGCTTCCTAAAAGAAGATGAAGGGGTAACGTGGTATGATCCACAACCTAATTTTAGTGTTGGAGCTTGAAGGAAGTATTGGTTCAGTTTGAAAAAAAAAGAGAATGAATATGTGTAATTAGATGAAGGATGTAGGTAGAAAAAGAATGAGGTGGAGGGTTGTAAGGTGGTGGTGTAAGGGTTGAAGCATGAGGTGGAGGGAGGTGAGGGTGTGTGTGTGGTGTGGAGGTTGTGAGGGTTTAATCTAACCCTAACATTTACCCAACCCTCATACAAAAAAAAAAAAAAACAAACCTTTTTAAATAAGTGCCCTCATGTTACACTAAATCAAAATTCATGTTTTTAAAAGAAATAAAACACTTATCGTAATACTTAAATACCATAACTTTTTAATAAAATCTCATATCATATTAAAATAATTAAAATATCATTTTTATGATATCATACTTTTTTTTTCATTTTTACCAAAATAATTACATTTTTGCGGATATCAATTCGATACTAAAATTCATATACGATATCATTTTTGTAAACTCATTATATTCATATTTAAAATTATAAATTAATATTTATAATTTTCCAAGATGTTACAATCTTTCTTATAAATATTTTACCAAAAAATGAATAAAATAGACACGCCCCCATGCTCAAAAGCCTTCTCCCTTTAGGAAAATATTTAACGGGGTGCTGTCCCGCACCCCGCAAGGGGGCTGCTAGCCCTTTTGACCCCCAGTCCGCTATCCGGGTAGCGGAACCTCCATAAACTCTGTGCGACCCTCGATATGCCCAAAATACCCTCAAGACACATACATACGCATACTGCACATTGAGTTTGCATGATCTGTTCGACCTGTTAATCGGAGGTTCTCTCGCTCCAAAAGCGGAGGGTAATGAATGATAGCTTAGTTTGCGGCTTCCGGAGATTTGAATCCCTACGGTCAATAAAGCTCTGCCTACTCTAGGCAAAGGGAATCTGTAATACGCCTGACAAGTGACGCGTATTGCTATCTCAATAGGGTGACGAAAAACACTCTACAGATATTGGCACGCCCTGTGGGACCATGTCTTTCCTCCCATATTTCAGGTTAAACGTTCATGCGAACTCAATCAACATATACATCGATTGCCTGTACTGAAGTCATACATTTTTTTGTGTACATATTAACAGCTTTCAGTCACAATCTTGAACTCAGCAACCATGTCACCCAAGACGAGCTTCATTTCTGAAGCGACTCCGATCTCGCACGTGGTCAAGATCAATGCTCATGTGATTCTTCCCGCAAGTCTAAGTCGGCAATGGGAGGAGCTGCCCTGTCAATTCGGTTCCATCATCATCTACCCTGTCGGAAGCACTTATCTAGCGGAAACCCCAATGAATCAGGTGGCCAAACCGACCTTAAGAGGCAGGAGGCCGAACGTCGTGATCGCTAAGGCACCTCGCCCCAAGCGTAAATCTGTATTCGAACGGCTCTCCATTGCTCCAACTGGGGGCAAGGCAATCAACACCAATGAAGCAACAAAGCGTCTCTGGCAAGCTCACGCGGTGCCCTTGGCAACTGCACGATTGGGCGTCTTCACTGGACTCCCTGTTAATCGGTTTTCGGCGGCTTCCAAGAAAGAAGATGCCCACCAAGCTCTCAAGGCAGAAAAGCTGAGACAAAAGCGGTTTGGATATAGAGCCAATAAGAGGGCCATGACTCCGGTCAAGTTGAATTTTGTGAGGTTCCAAGAACAGGGTTACCCTGCGACGACAGCTGAGTCAGCCATGAAAGTCAACAATTCCTTTGAACCCCTATAGTAGGTTCAGAAAAATGCCATGACCGCCTAAATTAAGAAGACAACGATCCGAACGATACTACAAGGAGACGTGTCCAAGCCTCAACATAGAAAGTATGACACCGTCTCTTCAAGAGTCTATCAGACGCTCTGTACCGTGCGAAAGCAATGGGAAAAGGTCGGAAAAGGTACACTAGCGCCACCCAAGGACCCGGTTAGGCCAACTGTCTTTAGTTGATTGTCCTTTGCCGAAGCAGAAATACCACGACAACGGTCCGCCAAATTAGCTGCCAGTGGTGAAAAGATGATCGGATGTATTATCCACACGGTCTATATGGCGAGCACGCGTCCCAGTGGCAACCTTCGCAACAAAAGTAAGGATGGGTCCACTACATCCTTGTTCCCCTCCGAATCACGGAGACGCGACCATGTAGGCTCTTCTTTCCTGAAATTCGGGGCAGATGCTAATTGGTGCTATCCGTCACCTCTCCGAAGATACCAAGTTGATTTATGACACCATATATCGAAGGTTCAGATGGATGCGGCCGATGTAGCAGACTTCGTCAGATTCCTCCTCGTTTGAGGGGTTTTTGATTGTGGTGACGCTCTTCCCTGCAGGCGCAAGCCCCTGCAGTTAATTACGCTACCGCATCGCGGTAACAATTTTCTCTTTCTCCATATGGTCACTTCATATCATGGGTGTTTGTTTCGTGTTTGGTTGCCCGTGGATTATATACGGAGACTAATTTATGTTGTCGCCCGTAGGGCGTGGACTAGTCCAAATCCGTATCTTTCTTAGATTTGGGTTTGGGGGGTTTGGGTTTAAGGATACTTTAGTCTTATTTGAGACTAAGATCAACTTAAACGTTTGTTAAGGATACGTTAGACTCATTTTAGACTAAGATCGACTTAACAGGATCATTTAGATCCAACAAGAGAGCGATTGGGCTCTAGTATTTAGTTTAGGGACATTGTGGTCGATTAGTTTAAGGACATTACGGTCCATTGTTAGTTTAAAGACATCTCGGTCCATTGTTAGTTTAAATACATCGCGGTCGAGGTTAAGGACATCATAGTCCATGAGTTTAAGGACCCCACAGTCCAATGTTAGTTTAAAGACATCACGGTCGAGGTTAAGGACATCATAGTCTATGGGTTTAGGGACTTCACAATCCAATGTTAGTTTAAAGACATCACGGTTGAGGTTAAGAACATCATAGTCCGTGAGTTTAAAGACCTCACAGTCAAATGTTAGTTTAAAGACATCACGGTCGAGATTAAGGAAATCTTAGTCCATGAGTTTAAAGACCTCACAGTCAAATATTAGTTTAAAGACATCACGGTCGAGGTTAAGGACATCATAGTCCGTGAGTTTAAAGACCTCACAGTCAAATATTAGTTTAAAGACATCACGGTCGAGGTTAAGGACATCATAGTCTGTGAGTTTAAAGACCTCACAGTCAAATATTAGTTTAAAGACATCACGGTCGAGGTTAAGGACATCATAGTCCGTGAGTTTAAGGACCCCACAATCCAATATTAGTTTAAAGACATCACGGTCGAGGTTAAGGACATCATAGTCCGTGAGTTTAAAGACCTCACAGTCAAATGTTAGTTTAAAGACATCACGGTCGAGGTTAAGGACATCATAGTCCATGAGTTTAAAGACCTCACAGTCAAATGTTAGTTTAAAGACATCACGGTCGAGGTTAAGGACATCATAGTCCATGAGTTTAAGGACCCCACAGTCCAATGTTTAGAGACGTCATAGTCTATGAAATGTGTGGTTGTCGGGACCTGTCACCTCTTTGAAGACGTTGAGGAATTACAACGACAAATATCAAAGGAGTGAAGAGATGTACCCTTGAACCAAGGTTGATTGGGTGACCTGTAGTCCAATTTGGAACTAAGATCAATTAATTATATTATGAGCACATTGGCTCAGTTAAGTCTGAATTGAGGACTTATGGCCAACTTTGGCTAAGTCCAATTAAGTTTGAAATATTGGTCCTTTGTTGGACCATTAAACATTTGTTTGGGTTCAGCCCTTCATCACTTAGCAATGCTAGAGTTTGAGGGTTCTGTTATCATTTTGGTCTTTGACTGAGCATTAAACATTATATCTCTGAGTTTCTACTCAATTTTGAGATTCAGTTGAAGGGGAGACTTTTGCCTCTAGAAAATTAGCCAATTTGGCTAAAAGTAGTGTTAAACATTAGGGAACAGCAGTGTTAAACACTGGAAATAAAGCTCTCAAATTAGTGTTAAACACTAGAAGATAACAGTGTTAAACACTGGGAATAAGATTCTCAAAGTAGTGTTAAACACTAGAAATAAGATTCTCAAAGTAGTGTTAAACACTGGGAATAAGATTCTCAAAGTAGTGTTAAACACTAGAAATAAGATTCTCAAATTAGTGTTAAACACTAAAAGACAATAAGTATTAAACACTGGAAATAAAGCTCTCGAATTAGTGTTAAACACTAAAGAAAAATGGGTCACGTGGGGACACGTGAGGGTGCCCGAAAGTGGGGCCAGATCTCCTCACTTTCTTCTGCAAATAAGTGTTAAACACTTTGCTCTTTTGACCGTCATGTGTTGGCACGTGATGGAGCTTTGCGCCTTAATTGTTCAAGCTTTTATCAAGGGGTCACATGGTAACACGTGAGAGCGCCCGAGTTAGAATTTGCCCTTGCTTTTATTCCTTTTGTTTAGGAGGTCACGTGGGAACACGTGAGGCGTTGCCTCAGAGCTAATTCCTTCTCATTTTTGGGAACCTTTTCAGGGGTCACGTGGGGACACATGACCTTAGTCTTTTGCATGCATGGAGATCTTTCAAGTCCTTTTATTTCTTTAAGAATTAAATTCTTTATAGGGTTAAACCCTAATTATGATTTTAGAGGAATTAAATTGCTATTGTGAAAGAATTAAATTCTTATGTAGAGTTAAACCCTAATTTCTTTTCAGAGGAATTAAATTCCCATATATGTAAAAGAATTAAATTCTTATATAGGGTGAAACCCTAATTTCATTTAGGTGGAATTAAATTCCTGTAAATTTGATAGAATTAAATTCTCAATTAGGGTTAAACCCTGGTTTTGTCCATCTTGAAGGAATTAAATTCCTATAATTTTAGAAGAATTAAATTCTTATATAGGGTTAAACCCTAATTTCATATCTTGGAGGAATTAAATTCCTGTGAATTTGGGAGAATTAAATTCTCTAAACTCAATTCTCCCCCTAAGTCTTGGATCTGCATGGCAAAATCTCAACCCGATGAGAATTAAATTCTCAACTTATGGGGAGATTTGCTTCTACAGATCTTCAACCAGAGGAAGAACTAAGTTATTTTTTGCAGAAGAGTTAAACTCTTAGATTGAGAATTAAATTCTCTTTTTGAGGTTTGATCTTTTTCCCTTTTCTCACCCAGGGTTTCTTTCTTGAGAATTAAATTCTCCTTTCTTTTCTCTCTGCTATTTGCTTTTAGAAAATTTCTAGATCCTAAAATTCTATCCCTAAAATTCTCCCTCCTTTTCTTCTCCTCTTGGCTCCTATTTATAGGAGAAGGAAAAGAATCAATTTGTTTAGTAAATCTCTCATTGAAAGATTTTGTTTGTTATTTCGTAACTAATATGATCTTTTAGATCACTCAATGAATTTTATTCACCATTGGATTTTTAATCCAAAAGATATTTTGTTTGTTATTTTTGGTGAGATTTAGGGAAATCTTTCCTTGTCAAAAAACTTTCCATAAAATGGTGATTTTTAATCACCCTTGGATTTTTAATCCAACGGTGCCCCGTAATTCTTTTTTGCTTGGAAAGATTTAGAGAAATACTTTCCCACTTAGGGTTTTTGATTTCCCTTTAATTAGAATTTAATTCTATCAAGTTATAAGGCTTTCAAAACTTATCACGTGTTAGCACGTGACCCTTGGTCACGTGTGAGCACGTGACCCTTGGTTACGTGTGAGCTCGTGACCCCCCCCATTGGGGCATTTCTCAGCTACTTGTTTACACTTCTGCTGGCTTAGAATTTATCTCTGTAAATAGATCACGTGTCCACACGTGACCCCTGGTCACGTGTGAGCACGTGATACCTCATTGAGGTAGTTCCTTTTTTTTAATCAGGAAACAAATGCCCCCACAGCGTTGCTCTCATGTGTTTGCACGTGAGTGCAACGCTGTCACTTTTGTGACCATTGGATCTGTCTAGGGAATATGGGAGATGAAACGTTTTCCATCATATCCTATAAATGCAGGGGTCTCTTCAGAAGCGCCTCCACTCTTTGCTCATCTTCCTCCTTGTTAACTTTTCTTTTGAGAATTTAATTCTCATTCTCAGAGCTTAGTTCTCTGCTTCGAAAACCTTCAGAGTTTAACTCTGTTCAATAAAGACCCTTTTCTTCAGGTAATGGCTTTGAACGACCAAAGATCTTTCACAGAAACCTTCATTGGATTTTAAATCCACACCAAGGGTTTTCCCTTTTAACAAGAACCCATTTTTTTTCTTAAGTTCTTTAAAAAGAAAAACCACTCATTCTTTAATCTACAGACCCTTTAGGGTTGCTCTGATTTTCAGGGGTCAATGGTGGTGTTTGTCTTTTCCATGGAATTTAATTCCATCTCAAAGAGCCTTGGCTCTGAAGAAATGTTTCTGGGAATTTAATTCCCCTTTTTCAAAAGGAATTGAATTCCTATGAAGAACTCAGTTCTTCCCAGAGAACTTCTTAGGGTTTTGTTGCCCTGAGTTGTCTCTTTGCAACCAAGAAGAAGAGATTTGCAGTGGTGCTTTCTGGGAATTTAATTCCCTAGCTTCTGCTTGATTTGTTGCAGAGTCCGAGATGGATTCCTTTTTGAGAAATGTGTAGGGTTATTTGAGATCCACTGTTCATTTAGACAAGTGATTGATTTAAAAAACTATCTATTAACCGCAATCAAGAACGGCGTCGCTTGGTAGCTAGCCGGTGAGTACGGGTCGGTCCACAGGGATGTTGTGAATCTCCTAGTCGCTCAAATGAGTTAATTCCGATGGGAGCCGAATTGATTTAATCTAAAAACTGAATTAATCTATATCTAAGTCTTGCTAGGGTTAGGTCTAGGTTAAGTTTGGAAAGTCTATAAATCTCACCGCTTTCTATACCCATATGAAGATCTAATTAGGTGTTATGGTAATTATTAATAAAAGGGATTAGAACCATTTGGAAATATGTTTCTTCCTCTAGGTTCTTGTCCTTCCTTTAGAAATCCTTACCCTAACCTCCATGGAAAACCATCACAACCGGGCCTTTATACTACGGTATCATCGCTACCTCGAGAGATAGGGTGCCGTAGGGAGCGGTATGTGCATGTATGCATGAAGTCCTATGAAAATATATGATGGGCAAGAAAGGGGATGAGAGATCTTCGTCTCTCAAACCTTCCCCAGATCTAACCCTAACAAGCGAGGAGACTACTCGCTCATTAGGGAATTAAAATACATTTACCTAGGGCAGAGAATAAAAGATTAACTAGGGCAAGGAATTAAATTTATCTAGGGCAAGAATAGAAAATTAACCCAGAGCAGAAAATAAAGAACTTACAAAAAATGATGCTCTCCAAAAGAATGCTGAAATTTATTAATGAAGGGAGGCATGAAAAGAATACAATGATTTGGGCTTCTATTTATAGGAGATAGAAACCCTAGGTTACAATTGATTCGCATGTCTACATTTACAAAAATATCCTTAGGAAGACCTAGTCAAAGTAGACTTCCAAGCTTTGGTAAAATTTTATGTCTGGAAATTTTGGAACTGATTCTGGGCTTCTTGGGCTTTTTATTACTTTGGATCTTTATTCAATTTGGCTTTTCTATTTCTTCCAGATCTCCAGTGAATAATTGCGGTGGACTTTTAACCGTTCACTTTGTAATCTTGGACCTTGCATTGTCTTGTACTTTGTGAATTTTATTTTTGATGTAGGCTTGATCAAGAGTCTTCTGTTTGTTGGTCAAAGTCCACTTTTGCATCGTCTTTTCTTCGTTTTCACTGTTTTCGCTCCAAGAACCTGTAACCTGTAATATGTAGCAGACATGCGTCAAAAGCACCTGTTTATTTATAAAAAGAATAAGAATGGGGAATATAATAATACAATATTATGGTGTGAACAAATACCCCCAAACTTATCTTTTGCTCGTCCTCGAGCAAACTGATTTTTTTTTCTTGACAAAAACCTAACCGCACTTTCGCAGGGAAACGCGATTGCACTGAGCTCGTGCAACAAGCCGTTAAACCTCTAGGTGTCCCTAGTAGGAGGAGTGTTGTCTCCTGAGGGTTTTCAGCGGATACTACCCACAAAATCCTATCAATTTGGCTTTTCGACTTTTGTTCTCCAATTAGGTTTTCTAACAAGGAATTCTATTATCTTCGACTCGTAAATTATCCACCCATATTCTTTACACTTTCTCATCATCTAACTTAAGATTATATATGTTCTGTAGACTTACTTAGCTTTCGGCATCTCTTAAGTTTTCCTTCTAGGGTTCCATCTCCACTTAGGAATTTCTATCTACTCTACTAAAGATACAAGTTCTATTCTTCACTCCTTTCTCTCATCTAAACTCCAATCACATACCCTTACGTGTGTGTAAATATCACCCCTATACTTGGAAATTCAAATCAAGCAATCATACTCTTGTCCGTTGTCCAAAGTACTAATTAGTTGGTGAATTTTTAAATTAATTTCGCTTACACATCCTTCATGCGACCGTTAATACTTCTTGAGGTACCAACAACCGATTACAAGATGTGCATGCACATTAAAGCGTAATTCTTAGTCTTGCAACACCCAAGGCTTTTAGCAGTGACTCCCAAACCAGTTGGTCTAAGGCACTAGGTGATGAAGCACCCTCGCTAAATATTTTTCTATTTTTTTTAGCCTTAAGTAATCACAAAAACCAGTGTTCATTTTTTTTCTTTATTCACTTTTTTTTTCTTTTATTTTCTTCGTACTAAGGACTTTAGACAAGAGCATTTCAAGGTCTCCTATACTATTCCAAGTTTCAAGGTGCGTGATTGTGCAAATTATAGGGTATACATTTTCAGAATCTAGATTTAAGCTAGGAATTATTTTTCAAACTTATACTCTAATAAAATATCAATACTTTTCCTTTGTTTCGACTTACCCCAAGAAGTGAACTCAAAATTTTCCTATTTCTAAATAAACTACAAAGACATATACTTTCTACCGCTAAACTTTAAGGAAAGTTATCTTTAGGGTTTTTAATTTACTACGTCAAAGATCTAGTTGTTCCTAGCTAGTTAACATATCTGTCAAACTCAAGTTAATTAGCCAAAATTGAATACAATAATTTTTATAATTTTTGAAATGTTTCAATTTTTATGGGTTTTAAAATAAGTATGCAAATGCAAAAGTATGTATAAATGAATGCGAAGGAAGAAGACATACCGAGCATACCCCCAAACTTAAACTTGACAGTGTCTTCACTGTCATGCTACACCAAGAGGGTTAAAATTTTCGGCACTCCCCTGTTTATTTATTTATAATTTTTTAAATATTTTTTTAATGTTTTGAAATTTTTTTTTTAGAGAAAAAGAAAACAAAAAATATGTATACATATTTACAACAAGGTCCCCCCCAAACTTAAGCAAGGCCTTACATAAGCCAAAGGTTAGCACCAACCATTCAAAAATCTTATCGTGGTAATGGTGGGGTTGGTGAAAGAAAGGAGTGGAAAGAAAATAAATGAGAAGCTCACGAGACCGTGTGCAGGTAGAAATGGTGTACGGTCTCGGTGGAGGAGAATGGCGGAGGGGAAAAAGAAATGATAGTGGTTCTACTTCTTTAAGTGGAGGTTGATTAATCACAAAATCCGTATCGTTTAAGAATGCGAGTTCGTCGGCGAAAATATCTTCGAAACTTTCATCGAAGGTCCAATTGAAAATTATTGAACTCAAAGTATCGGATTGT
Source organism: Agapanthus africanus (assembly GCA_030015575.1). Taxonomy (NCBI): domain Eukaryota; kingdom Viridiplantae; phylum Streptophyta; class Magnoliopsida; order Asparagales; family Amaryllidaceae; genus Agapanthus; species Agapanthus africanus. Next base: position 1,015,233 of record JASDDO010000285.1, on the reverse strand, counting down.
GATTCATCAACACTCGGTATCATGAAATGCAAAGTAGAAGAACCAATGAAAGTGGGAATACGAATTTGAGGGTGGGGATGGAGCGTATAAATTAGCACAATTTGTAATGACCGATGTGTAAAAAGCGATTGTCCTAATCTATCAACCCATGGAAAAATATGATTAAGTCCCTCAAGATTCGTGAGCAAATATGGGTACGTCGAACTTGGTATTGGAGATGAAAGCGTAACGGTCTCTTGCACAGTTGGAATGATAGGAAGGACGGAAGGAAGTGAGTGAGGAAGGGTATCAGTTAGGGATTCAGGAGGGTGTATTGGAAAATTCGACACATCAAACGAAAATGGTTCAACCTCAATATTATCCTCAATACTATCCTCATAATTCTCCTCAATATTTTCCTCAAAAGTTTGCTTATCCATGCCAATATCATCAAAATCAAGACGCATATGAAGTTCGGGAGCAACATTTAATGACTCGGGATGATGAATTGGACATAAAATTTCAATCAAATCTACTGGTTCATCATCCAAAATATTCCCGGCGTCTAAATCCTCAATCAAGTGAAAATCAATTTTTTCTGACACCTCATCAAAAGCATGGATATTTATCAATTCAGGTTCTAGATTGGAGGTGTAAAGATCGAAAGGGTTAAGTGTGGTTTCACTCGAAATGGGTTCTTCACAATCTGGCAAATCAAAAACTACAAATTCACACAACTCGTTTTTATTTTCAACTGGTGAACTATTTTGGACAATCGCTGGAAAACCGGAGTTGTGGGCTGGAATTGGGTATGTGTAGGTTTGATTTGGAAATGTGTAGAACTCACTCGCTCCTCTCAAATTCTCACTCTGTCCAACCGCCTCCTCATACATTGGAAAATTTGGAGCTAGTTGGAAACTAGCTGCCGGTTCACAAGGTTGTCTAAGGGCGGTAATGGATGCTTCCATATTCCTAACCATTTTGTTTGTTGCTAAGATATAAGCCTCCAACGACTCTTCCAAACTAGATTTGGGTGGTAAGGGGGTTTCGGTAAAAGATTCGAAATTGTGTGGAGACGTGAAACTCCCAAAAGGCTGTGTAGAAACAGTGTCTAGTGACGGTGGGAAAGTCGGGTAGGGCTGGTTGGAAGTGGGTGGTTGGACAGGGGTAGGGTCAACATGTGGATAAAAAGGTGAATGGTCTTGTGGATCCCTAGAACTAGATGAGGGGAGAGGGGTGAAAGATCGGCTACGAGATTGAGCAATATGCTCAGCAATGGACATTGGTTTAGGAGTTATAGCAGGACTTGAAAAAGTGGTATCAACATATGAAGGTGGTAAAGGTTTACTTGGTCGACACAAAGTGGGTTGCAAAGTCGAACTGTTTCTCCTAGACGCTTCTATTTGATCTTTCAAAGAAATTTTTGGCACGGAGGGATCGTCTTTAAATTGACCGAACACATTAACGTACGACGCAAAATTAGGTTCGGGATACCAAAGTTCGGCAAGAAATTTATGATGCGGGGTACCCATGATAGAAGAAAGAGAAGATGAAGAAGGTAGGTGGTACAAGGATTTCTCAGCGACAAAAGTTGCAAGTCTTTTTATAAAAAAAATTTCCTCTTATTATTCTTTTTTATTTGTTTTGCAAAAATTTTCGATAAAGGGCTAAGACACAAATGCAAATAACCAGAAATGCACAATCAGTTCTAGATCTAGGGTCACCTAGGTCAGCTAGACAGCTCCTAACTATTCCAAAGGGCTAGAAATAGGACCTCAAACCGCCTCTTCACCGCCAATTGCGGCCAGGTAAGTGCCAGGTAAGTGGGAGGCTCCTCGCTACAAGTAGCGGTCCTAATTAAGTAACCACTTGCATTAGACACACTTGCCTAGACACCGCAAAGTCAGGTTAGGATAAACGGTCGATGCCTATAACTAGTCCTCTGTCCTATTGAGCTCGAAGTCCTTAGGGCTGAGTCTAGTATTTTTTAATTAAAGATTGGTCAATGCAAATGCTTTATGTGATTTCTGGGGTCCTGGGAAGGGTGATGAAATCCCCACCCAATCTGAATTGGTGAAAAGCCCCTTAAAATCCGATTAAAGATATGCAAAACAGTAAATCACTTGCAATCAAATCTTTTTTGTGAATTTCAAGGTTTGCAAGTTTTTTAATTAAAATTTTCCTTTTTCCGCTTGCTCTTTATTTGGAAAGATATTTTTAGCAAAAAGATTAAGGATATGCAAATCAGAAAAGATCACTTGCAATCAATTATTATTTTAAGCGCGCGCAAAGAATCCTGCACAAGATTTGTTATTTGGAAGGGGAAGATTTTTAAGTGCAAAGAAATCCTGCAGGAGATTTTTCAGAAGAGATATTAGAGATTTGCAGAAGAGAAGATCAGAATACTTACAGTTTTTTTTTAACTGCGCTTCTGCCCTTTTTTTTTTCCAGCTCTGAATCGACCAGGCCGCGGCGGTTCTGCGGCCAGAAGGGGTGTCCCGCGGCGGTTCCGCGGCCGGAATGGGGCCGCCGGCGCTTTTTTTTTTGCACCAGATCGCCGCAGTTGCCTTGTAGACTCGGTCCTCCAAAGTTCTTCTGTTCCTCAGTTGTTATGATCTTCTGTTTGTTCAGATTTGATATTTTCTGTTTTGATCTCTGGAAATTTCCAGATCCGAACTTGATTGTAGATCCTGCAAAATTCAAACAAAGATACCCTTCACAAAATAACAAAATGATGAATTTTTATATTTTTTGTGATTTTTCAGATTTTTATGATTTTTTGAATTTTGATTATCCCGAAATTGCAAAAAGGAAATTACTACGCCATCCCCGGCAACGGCGCCATTTGATTGATCTAAAAAACTATCTATTAACCGCAATCAAGAACGGCGTCGCTTGGTAGCTAGCCGGTGAGTACGGATCGGTCCACAGGGATGTTGTGAATCTCCTAGTCGCTCAAACGAGTTAATTCCGATGGGAGCCGGATTGATTTAATCTAAAAACTGAATTAATCTATATCTAAGTCTTGCTAGGGTTAGGTCTAGGTTAAGTTTGGAAAGTCTATAAATCTCACCGCTTTCTATACCCATATGAAGATCTAATTAGGTGTTATGGTAATTATTAATAAAAGGGATTAGAACCATTTGGAAATATGTTTCTTCCTCTAGGTTCTTGTCCTTCCTTTAGAAATCCTTACCCTAACCTCCATGGAAAACCATCACAACCGGGCCTTTATACTATGGTATCACCGCTACCTCGAGGGATAGGGTGCCGTAGGGAGCGGTATGTGCATGTATGCATGAAGTCCTATGAAAATATATGACGGGCAAGAAAGGGGATGAGAGATCTTCGTCTCTCAAACCTTCCCCAGATCTAATCCTAACAAGTGATGAGACTACTCGCTCATTAGGGAATTAAAATACATTTACCTAGGGCAGAGAATAAAAGATTAACTAGGGCAAGGAATTAAATTTATCTAGGGCAAGAATAGAAAATTAACCTAGAGCAGAAAATAAAGAACTTACAAAAAATGATGCTCTCCAAAAGAATGCTGAAATTTATTAATGAAGGGAGGCATGAAAAGAATACAATGATTTGGGCTTCTATTTATAGGAGATAGAAACCCTAGGTTACAATTGATTCGCATGTCTACATTTACCAAAATATCCTTAGGAAGACCTAGTCAAAGTAGACTTCCAAGCTTTGGTAAAATTTTATGTCTGGAAATTTTGGAACTGATTCTGGGCTTCTTGGGCTTTATATTTCTTTGGATCTTTATTCAATTTGGCTTTTCTATTTCTTCCAGATCTCCAGTGAATAATTGCGGTGGACTTTTAACCGTTCACTTTGTAATCTTGGACCTTGCATTGCCTTGTACTTTGTGAATTTTATTTTTGATGTAGGCTTGATCAAGAGTCTTCTGTTTGTTGGTCAAAGTCCACTTTTGCACCGTCTTTTCATCGTTTTCACTGTTTTCGCTCCAAGAACCTGTAACTTGTAATATGTAGCAGACATGCGTCAAAAGCACCTGTTTATTTATAAAAAGAATAAGAATGGGGAATATAATAATACAATATTATGGTGTGAACAACAAGCATTCTTCTTGATTGGTTTATCCATTAAATTCTCACTGATCTTTATTTCAGATACTATGGCTGCCCATTTGTATGATCTTGATGAGATCATTTCTTACGGAGACATTCGTGCACTAGGCCGCAGCCAGAACTAGGAGTTCACCAACGCTCAGTGTGCTGAGATCATGAGCTGCTTCAACGAGTACAACGGTCGACTACTCCCTCGTCGCTTTTCTCTTTTGAAACTCATTATGAGGGCGATCTGGGAAGTGCATCATTTATTCTATGCAGGCATGCCGCTTAAAGCTTTGGATGATGCCGAAGATAAGGTACACTCAGTGTATCTGATGGGCCTAATCTCAAAGAAAAAGAGAAACAATTTTGTTGATATCCTGCATCAAGCTTTCCAACAGGCGGCGATACTCTCTGCCTATCGGAGGGTGAAGGACATCAGCGGAGATCCCGACGCTTGCGAGCGCGAGAGGAAGCACACGAGAATGGCCAGAGAGGCCAGAATCATTTTAGACGGCCTTACTTTTGAATCCCTCAACCCGTGTCCCGGATTTGATGTCTTACTATTGTAACATTTTCTTTTATTTTTGTACGAACTTTCAAAGTATGAATGATAAGTCTTTCCTTCCCCTTTTGCATTTGCATGCCTTCTTTATGAAATTTTGTCATATTGTTGTTGTTGCTCACATGTTTGGCATGTGAGGCACTGTTGGGGATTTTGATCTCACATCGGCATCCACTCACGTGTTATACACGCGTGACACTATTTTAATTCTCAGTACGTGCCAAGGTGGGTGCTCACGGGCCCTGCACGTGGGGCTCTATTGATGGGATTGTTTAACTTCTCATGCCATATTTTCTGTGTACAACCTTAAATGCAGAAAGCGAGCCTTGGAAATAGTTCCACCTCTTTGATTTCCAATGCCTTCCTTTTTTCTGGGCCTTGGAAATAGTTCCCTCATGCAATATTTTCCGTGTACAGCATTTAATGCTTCCTTTTGTAACCTGAAGCCATAGCTTTCTTTCTCTCTTCACAGAGAAATCCATTTACAACTTAGGGTGATTTATCCTGAGGAAACAATTGAGTGCTATGGCTTGCAACCGCCCTCATGCTCGTCGACAACCGTGGGAGGTACCCGTTGAGGAGATGATTCCATGCTTTGCTGCGCGACTAGTGGATCCCCTCCTTACCGATGCCGAATGTGATGCAGTGACGTATGAACTCTTGATCCGTAGGGGGTCCCCTCTTCCAATGGGATCAATCTGGCTCCGGATGATTCTTTTTGCGGTGCTCGCTGACATCCCTCCTCACCCAGTAGAGATGACTCTGGCGATCCTTGATGCGGCTGAGGACAAGCTTGAGTGTTTTTATGAGGCATGCCTGATTACTCAGGCTCTGAAAGACTGCTCGGTTCATTTGTTGGGCCAGATAAGAGCCCGACGGGCTGTTATGTCTGCCTTTGTGGATGAACACGACGCTAATCGGTGGGGGGCCAATCCTCGTGAAAATTGTCGTTTCGATGTGCTGGAGAAGGCAGAGAGGGAATTAGAAATTTTTTTATTTTGTTTCGTTAACCCTTGTGCCACTGACCCTTTGTTTGGTGACCTTTTCCCGGCAGCGTAGCATGTTTAAATCCATGTACTCTGTTTATCATTGGTTGTTGCGTGCTTTCTATTGAATTTTCATGTTTGTCGGATACTCGTACGTGCGTCTTGCTTGCGTAAATGAGCTTTATATTTTTTTTCTATGGGAACTTTCTTTAATTGCGAGCACCATCGTTATGTTGCATGCACATCAGTGCTCTGGGTATCATTTCCTTTTAAACATTCATACAGTTGCAAATGCATGCTTGATAGGATATACATTGGAGACTTTCCTTGTTGCTTCCCACGTCAAGTGGTTTGTGCTTGTTTTATAGCGAGTATTGTCGTCGAATGGAGGCTTGTTTATATAGTCTTGAATGTACACTCCTTCTTCCAGAGGTTGTGGCCGCGAAAATGAGCTTACGGGGTTTGATTGAGCGGTGTGCGGCGAATATGGTGTCATGCGAGAAGAGGCTCGGCCGCAAATTCTCAGAGAGGGAGCTGGCTTCTAAGGCGCTGATGGAGCTTCAAGCCAACCTTATGGCCAAGGCCAATAAAGCGTATGAACTTTGGCGAATGCTTCAAGAGGCCATCAAGGAGGTAGTAGCCATCGACAAAGCCGCCGTGTTCACTCATGACAGGGTTGAGGCTCATAAGGCTATTGAGAAAGAGCTTGAAGGCCGTCTCGCCTCATTCCAGGCCCAGCAAGCTCAAGCGGAGGCCCGTCTTTTGGCGATACTGAATCACGAAGGCGACGCTCAGCGAAAAAGGGATGAACTGGTAAATCTGCTGAATCGCCCGCCGACTTGAAGAATTGTAGATATATTTTTTTATTCTTTCTTTCTACATACTCCTGAATAAGAGTATATTTTTTTTTGTTCTTTCACGAATTGTACTTTGTATTCATTTTGATTCATGAATAAAAGACATATTTTTCTTCACAATGGTGTGTCCCTTTTTATTGAATGTATTCTGTGGATAGTCTATCTCGATTTCTTTGCAGGACAATGATGGCTTAGGATTCAGGGTTAAGATCTACCTCCTAAGACTTTTCAACTTTATGAGCCATGAGGGTCTCATAAAGAATTTTCTCCCTACCGGTCGAGAGGATCCCGTAGGTGTAATTTCTCCTTAAGATTCGTGAGGATTCCTAAGTGTGTTTTCCCTTGAAAGTTGTAAGGATCTCATAAGAGAATTTGCTCCCTTACGAGTCGTGGGGACCCGCAAGTGATGGGTGAAGTTGCCCTTATTCGCATTTCATGAAGTCAGGAGTTGGTCTAGATGCTTCCCACGGGTTCACTGCCGTGTTCTACGAGGACCAGGCTCCACTCTGGACGTTTCCCACGGGGTCAGAGTTGACATTATCCGCATTCCACATGACCAGGAATTTTGCTCTGGATGCTTCCCACGGGTTCACTGCCATGTTCGGCGAGGACCAGGCTCCGCTCTGGATGCTTCACACGGGGTCAGGATTGACATAAGCCGCGTTCCACATAACCAGGAATTTTGCTCTGGGTGCTTCCCACGGGTTCACTGCCGTGTTCTACGAGGACCGGGCTCCGCTCTGGATGTTTCCCACGGGTCAGGATTGACATAAGCTGCGTTCCACGTAACCAGGAATTTTGCTCTAGGTGCTTCCCACGGGTTCACTGCCGTGTTCTGCGAGGACCAGGCTCCGCTCTGGTTGCTTCACACGGGGTCATTGCCGTGCTCTGCGAGGGCCAGGATCCGCTCTGGACGTTTCCCACGGGGTCAGGATTAACATAAGCTGCGTTCCACGTAACCAGGAATTTTTCTCTGGATGCTTCCCACGGGTTCGCTGCCGTGTTCTGCGAGGACCAGGCTCCACTCTGGATACTTCACATGGGGTCATTGCCGCGCTCTGCGAGGACCAGGATCTTTTCTGGACATTTCCCACGGGGTCAGGATTGACATAAGCCGTGTTCCACGTAACCAGGAATTTTGCTCTGGATGCTTCCCACGGGGTCATTGCCGTGTTCTGTGAGGACCAGGCTCCGCTCTGGATGCTTCACACGGGGTCATTGCCATGCTCTGCGAGGACCAGGATCCGCTCTGGACGTTTCCCACGGGGTCAGGACTGACATAAGCCGTGTTCCACATAACCAGGAATTTTGCTCTAGATGCTTCCCACGGGGTCATTGCCGTGTTCTGCGAGGACCGGGCTCCACTCTGGATGCTTCACACGGGGTCATTGCCGTGCTCTGCGAGGACCAGGATCCACTCTGGACGTTTCCCACGGGGTCAGGATTGACATAAGTCGCGTTCCACGTAACCAGGAATTTTGCTCTGGTTGCTTCCCACGGGGTCATTGCCGTGTTCTGCGAGGACCAGGCTCCACTCTGGATGCTTCACATGGGGTCATGCTGTGCTATGTGAGGACCAGGATCCGCTCTGGACGTTTCCCACGGGGTCAGGATTGACATAAGCCGTGTTCAACGTAACCAGGAATTTTGCTCTGGATGCTTCCTACGGGGTCATTGCCGTGTTCTGTAAGGACCAGGCTCCGCTCTGGATGTTTCACACGGGGTTATTGCCGTGCTCTGCGAGGACCAGGATCCGCTCTGGACGTTTTCCACGGGGTCAAGATTGACATAAGCCGCGTTCCACGTAACCAGGAATTTGCTCTGGATGCTTCCCACGGGTTCACTGCCGTGTTCTGCGAGGACCAGGCTCCGCTCTGGATGCTTCACACGGGGTCATTGCCGTGCTCTGCGAGGACCAGAATCCGCTCTGGACGTTTCCCACGGGGTCAGGGTTGACATAAGCCGCGTTCCACGTAACCAGGAATTTTGCTCTGGATGCTTCCCACGGGGTCATTGCCGTGTTCTGCGAGGACTAGGCTCCGCTCTGGATGCTTCATACGGGGTCGTTGCCGTGCTCTGCGAGGACCAAGATCCGCTCTGGACGTTTCCCACAGGGTCAGGATTGAAATAATCCGCGTTCCACGTAACCAGGAATTTGCTCTGGATGCTTCCCACGGGTTCACTGCCGTGTTCTGCGAGGACCAGGCTCCGCTCTGGATGCTTCACACGGGGTCATTGCCGTGCTCTGCGAGGACCAGGATCCGCTCTGGACGTTTTCCATGGGGTCAGGATTGACATAAGCCGCGTTCCACATAACCAGGAATTTTGACTTCATTCGCATTTCACGGAGTCAGGGTTTGACTCTCGGTCATCTGTGCACCGCCGAGTCATGGAACTGGGGGTTGCCGCTGTTCCGCTTCGCTTGATGTTGTATCTGTTATAATGAGACGAATGTTGAGATGATCTTCAGGCTATCTGTGAACCGTTGAAAATTGGCTTCCTCTTCTGATGAAACCTGGGGAGGAAAGGTGTGATTCCTTCTTTGTTTGCGCCCCTGGATTGTATACAGGGATCGATGTGATATCACTGTAGGGCATAAATTTCATTTTTTTTAATTTTTTTTTCCGCGATGCTCTATTATTTCAGCTTTTATATCGTGAGGGTTGCGATTGCCCAATCATTTCGGCTATTTTTCGCGGTGCCCAATCATTTCGGCTATTTGTTTTATTTTTACTCGCTTCTTTTTATTACGAGTTGCCCAATTATTTCGGCTATTTTGCATGCATACATTTTTACTTGCTGATTTTGTTGCAAGTTGCCCCATCATTTCGGCTATTTTGTATGCATGTGTGGCTTGCCAGCTTTTTGCTGAAAGCTTGGAATTAGACACCAATTTTGGCATCAGCACCGCTACAACTGGGATATTATCAGGAACGAATCATCATTTGTCTTCGTCAATGTTGAACAAAGGTGGCTTAGCAGACAGGGTTAGGATTCTGTTGACTAAGGCTTTTGACTTTATGAGCCGTAAGGGTCTCATAAAGGTATTTCTCCCTACGAGTCGTGAGGATCTTGTAGGTGCGATTTCTCCTTAGGGATCGTGAGGATTCCTAAGTGCATGGTCCCTTATACGTCGTAAGGATCTTACAAGAGTTCTTTCTCCTTATAAGTCGAGAGGACTTATAAGGGCTGTTCGCCGCATAGACATATCCCTAGTCACGGATGGGATTTTATTAGGGAAATGTTTATTCGCGCCCGTTGATTGTATACAAGGGTCAGCATTGAGCCGCTTGTAGGGTAGTATCGAAGGTTGTGGGGGTTGCTTAAAAACAGGTTCAGATCTCTGTAGTTTAAGACTTTTGAATCTTATGAGCCGTGAGGGTCCCATAAGAGGGTTCTCCTTACGAGTCGTGAGGATCTCGCAAGTGTAATTTCTCCTTAGGAATCGTGGGGATCCCTAAGTGTGTTGCTCCCTTGTGAGTCGTAAGGATCTCACGTAGGTGGTTTCTCCTTACAAAGTCGAGAGGACCTTGAAAGTGTCTCTTAACGAGATTGTGCCCTTTCGGGTTTTCACAAAAGTCACCGGTAGCCCTGCTGTTTTTACTCACGGAGCCCTTTCGGGTTTTCATCCATGCCCATTCTGCTTATGGACATACCGTTTTTTCTTCTTTTTTTTTATTCTAACGAGGTTGCGCCCTTTCGGGTTTTCACAAAACTCGCCGGTAGTCCTGCTGTTTTTACTCACGGCGCCCTTTCGGGTTTTCATCCGTGCCCATCTTGCTTATGGACATACCGTTTTTCTTTCTCTTTATCTTTTTTTGTATCATCTTTTAGATGCTACAATCCACTGTAGTTTATCGACATCTCGGCCAACGGCTGGTTTTAGGACATAGTGGTCTGTGTTAGTTTAAGGACGTTTTGGCCCGTTATTAGTTTAAGGACGTTTCGGTCCGTTAGCCGGCTACTACTTATAGAGTTTGGGCTTAGGAAGATAGCGAGCGGACATAGTCGTCGTCATCTATTGTTGACTTAGGCCATGACTCGTTAGGCGTAGTACTTCTTCAGGAAGCGACCATTTATTGGCCTGAAGGGCCTTTCGCCATGCATGTCCATGAGTAGATAGGCTCCACCTTGGTAGACTTTGTCTATAATATACGGGCCTTCATAATTCGGCTCGAATTTCCCTCGTTTAGCACGATTGGGGATAATAGGTCTTTTGACCATTAGCACAAGTTCGCCTTGGCGGAATGTCCTCGGCCTAGTTAATCTTTCGTAGGAGCGCGTCATCTTTTCTTTATAAGCCTCCAGATTTTGTTGTGCTATGAGCCGGGTTTCATCAAGGGCATCGAGCTCCTCACGCCGAAGGTGACCGTTCTCTTCGTCCGTTAGCTCGTAATGAACTGCCACTCGTAGAGAGGGTAACTTTATCTCGAGGGGGAGTGCGCTTCTGTACCGAATACCAATGCGTACGGCGTTGTGTTCGTGGCCATCTTGAACGTAGTTCGATACGCACAGAGAGCTTCATGCAGTCTCTCGTGCCAGTCTTTCTTATTTCGTGACACCGTCTTTTTCACGATCTTTGTCAAGGTCTTGTTGAAAGCCTTAGCTAGACCGTTAGCTCGGGGATTATAAACTGAAGAGTATCTCCAGTCTATGTTGTGCTGTTGTGCAAAGCGGCTGATCTTGTGGCTTCTGTAGGCTGGCCCGTTATTGGAGATGATCTGTCTCGGAGTTCCAAACCGATAGATGACATGTGTCTTGAAGAAATGGAGTATATTCTCGGTCTTCACTTCCCTCAGCGGTACTGCTTCTGCCCATTTGGAGAAGTAATCAGTTGTCGCCAAAATGAATCGATGTCCTCTAGACGATACTGGTTCGATGGGGCCGATTATATCAGTTCCTCACATTTCGAACGGCCAGCTAGCCACCATTGGATGTAGTGGATTTGGATGCTGATGGATAAAGTCCCCATGGATCTGGCATGAGTGGCATTGCTTCGCATACTCGAGGTAGTCTTGGATCATCGTGGGCCAATAATAACCCATCCGTTTGATCTTCAGTTTCATCTTCGGCCCAGCTTGGTGAGAACCGCAGAGTCCGTCGTGAGTTTCCTGAACGACTCTCTTCGCTTCTTCAGGTCCCAGGCATCTTAACCATAGAGAATCAAATGATCTCTTGTACAGAGTATCATTGACGAAGGCAAAAGATAGGGCTCGCTTCATGAGCTGATGTTTTGAGGACGCATCTTCAGGCGTTCGACGGGATTTGAAGTAGTCTATGAATACTTCTCTCCAATCCTCAACCTTCTTTTGGTCTTTTACTTATAGAGCCATTTTCTCGGTCGCTTCCTTTTCCTCGGACGACTCCGGAGATATTTCTGTCGGTGCAAGAACCCGACGGCTTTGTACCACGATTCTTACGTCATCGAGGTTCTCATCGGCCAATTCTTTAGCAAGCTTGGCCAATGCATCCGCTTTGCTATTTTCTGCGCGCGGTATGCTTTCCAAGGTGTAGGAATGTATTTGGGTTAGCAGTTGCTGTACCCTCTCGCCGTACTTCACCAGTTCTGGTTTGCACGTTTGATAGTCGCCGTTTACTTGACTAACGACTAATTGGGAGTCTCCGTATATGAGGAGGTTCTCAATCCCCATGTCGAAGGCGATTTCGAGACCTGCTATCAAAGCTTCATACTCGGCTTCATTGTTTGTCCTCGGCTCTGTTAAGGAGAAGGCAAAGCGCATTATCTCTCCTTGTAGAGTTACGAAGATGAGGCCTACCCCTGATTTGGTTATGGGGGTGCTTTGTTTGCGCTTCTTTACGGAAGATGCTCCATCGAAGTAGAGTTCCCATCGGGTATTATCCCCGTCGATTGTGTCAAACGCATGTTCATCTGGCAGTTCGCAATTCAGAGGAGAATCGGCAGGTATCGGATGCTCTGCGAGGAAGTCGGCGATGGCCTGGCCCTTCACCGCCTTGAGAGGCTGATAAGTTATCGAGAACTCCATCAAGAGCAAGGCCCATTTAGTGAGCCGCCCTGTCAATATGGCTTTTGACATCAAATATTTGAGGCGATCCACCTTTGATATGAGATAGACCTCATGCGCCAACGCATAGTGCCTGAGCTTTGTTATCGCGAAGTTCAATGCCAGGCAGTGTTTTTCGATGGGAGAATAATTACTTTCTGCCCCCAGTAGAACTCGACTCAAATAGTAGAGGGCTCTCTCCTTCCCTTGGTCGTTCTCTTGTGCCCATAATGTGCCTAAGGAACCTTCAAGGGCGGTTGTATACAGAATGAGAGGCTTTCCCTTGACCAGAGCAGCCAGCACTGGCGGGTTCTGCAGGTATTGCTTGATTTCATCCAGTGCATTTTGGCATTTGCGATCCCAGACGAAAGGGGTTCCCTTCTTCATTAGGTGACTGTAAGGGCGGCATTTCCCTGAAAGATTGGCTATAAATCGCCGGATGTACGCGAGCTTTCCTTGGAGAGACCGCAATTGCTTGAGAGTCCTTGGCGGAGGCATTTCCATAATCGCTTTGATCTTCGATGGGTCTATCTCGATGCCTCGGTGTCGGGCGATAAATACCAGGAATTTTCCCGAGGAGACTCCGAACGCACATTTGAGAGGGTTCATCTTCAAGTTGTACTGCCGGAGATGCTGAAATACGATCTTCAGATGCTCTAAATGTTTCTCGTATGATTTGCTTTTTACCATGAGGTCGTCGATATAGCATTCGACGATTTCATGTATGAGGTCATCGAAGATTTTCTTCATGGCTTTCTGATAGGTGGAACCGGCGTTCTTTAGACCGAAATGCATCACTTTGTAGCAAAATATACCCAAAGGGGTCCGGAAAGCAGTATGCTTCTGGTCTTCGGGATGCATCTTTATCTGATTGTATCCTGACGAGCCGTCCATGAAGGAGAAAACCTCATGAGTGGATGTATTGTCTATCATTAGCTCGGTGACCGGTACTGGGAAGTCGTCTTTCGGGCAGGCTTTATTGAGATCCCGAAAGTCCACACATATGCGCACTGTCCCATTTTTCTTCATCACCGGGACAATGTTGGCGATCCAGTCGGGATACTGAATCTCTTGGATGAAGCCAGAGTCGATCAGCTTCTTGACCTCGGCGTTGATACTCATCTCAAGCTCGAGCTGCATTCTTCTCGGTGCTTTATTTGATTGGCTTGACGTCCGGGGATATTGCCAGTTTGTGGACAGCAATTTCTGGATCTAGTCCTGGCATCTCGGAATAGTTCCATGCGAAGCAATCTTTATGCTGCATAAGAACGTCTTTTAGTGTAGCCACCTTTTCTTCAGACAGCAGCTCACCGACGAATGTCGGTCGCGGGTCACTTGCCGTCCCCAAATCAATTTTCTTAAGATCATCTGCAGTGGTATGTATTCCATCTTCCAGCTCTTTCGACGCCGGTGGAAACTCTGAGATCACCTCGTCATCGTTGTTTTCGAAGCACCAGTGGAGGTCATCCATATTCTCGGGCACTCCTTCTTCTGACAACGTAATCACGTGACAGGTACGAGCTCGCTTCCAAGACTGATGTTGATCTGGTTCTACTCTCGCTGTACGTGTGACTTTTGGTTCGTGCTTCTGTGGCGGAGTTATCCTCCAACTGCTGGATAGAGCGAACTTGCCAAGCTGATATTGGTCTTCGACCCAGTTCTTGAAGGTGAAGCAATCTTCGAGAGGGTGTCCTATTGCTCGGTGGTAGGAGAAATAATCTGGGTGCTTAACTTTGCCTATTTGATCGGGGTGCTTGGACTCCGGGAGGGTGATCATTCGATGTCTTAGGGCGAGATCAAGTATCTTCCGTGTTTTGTTCTGAGGAAAAGAGTATGCTCGACCCATCTTTTTTATAAGGGACGACTCCGGATTGCTCGATTCCCGATCGCGTGGTTTCTTGGCCCCGCTTTGTCGCTCTCGAACGCTTTTCCCGCTCTTTGATTTATTTTTGCCTCTGCGTCGGGCCTTTTGTATGACAGGTCGATAAGGAAGAGAATTTCCATTCTCTGCGGCCTGTTGAAGGAGGCGCTGTGTCCTGGCTTTTTCGTAAATGGCCATCTCGCGGTTATGGTCATCCCGGATCTTTTGACCCGCTTCCCTTACCAGCTTGTCCATTCGTTCTTCAAATGACGGGCTCGGCATTTTGATGACAGGACCTTGTTTTGGTTCAGGATCAGTCTCTCTTAACAGAATGTCTCCTTCTTCATCAAAGTCATGTATGACGTAGCTGCCATGGACTCGCTCCCGTTTTCTGGATTGAAGATATCCAAGCCCCTTTGTTTCCATTCTCCCGTTGGGCAACTTGCGCTGAGTTCCAGGGACATCCCAAATCCTGTTGTAGAACCGAGCTTGTCGAGTGGTCTGTTTGCAGGGTACCCCCTGGTGCTTCAATAGCCTTCCGTATAATATCTAGGCAGACGGATGGGCTGGAGCCTGTCGAGTGTAGAATCGGCGCCATGCCAAACTTCTCTTGCCACTTTGGTTTCCCCAGATCGGTAGAATAGGATCGCTTTTTCACCTTTTCGTCTGGGAGGAACGTAGAATGTCTGCAGTTCCTGCACACTATAAGTTTTAAGTGCATCGAGATCTTTGTAATGCTCTTGTGGAACCATGGTAATTTGCAGACTCTGATTATCACCAGCGAAGGCTTGTATTGATGGCCGAGGGAAAATATAGCGTTATCCTCGTCTTCCGAGTCGCTGCCGAATATCAACATGGGGGCGGATGGTCCCAGGTTGTTGCGTTGAGGCGGCCCTGAATAAACTATCTCTTCTTCCTCCTCGGTATCACTCCTGAAGACTGGAATAGTGGTGATAGCTTTGTTCTTCGGTTTGTGACATCTCTCCGTGTCCTCAAAATTTGGTAAGAAGTATTTTGCATCTTTGTATTTTCGGACTTCGTTCACGGAGAATGGGTTCAACTCCCCCGTCACAGTATACTCGAGACCATCCTTGAAGTATTTCATACACTGATGTTGTGTAGAAGGGATGATGTTGTACTCGTGTAACCAAGGCCGGCCGAGCAAGGCATTGTAGCATGTCTTGGCGTCAATGACGTGAAATTTAATATCCGTGACAAGTAGCCCGAAGCGCAACGTCAGTATCACGGACCTAAGAGTCTGTGATGACTGGGAGTCAAAACTGGAGATGGTGATTTTATCACGAGTGAGGTGCTGGACGCTCATGCAGATTTCCTTCAACACTCGCACGTTGAGGAGATTGACGGAAGACCCATTGTCGACCAGGATCTTGCCTATCTTGACATCATGACAGTATCCGGAGACATATAGGGGACGGTTGTGCTCGCACGTCCCAAGGAGGAGATCTTCATCGCCGAAGGTGATATCGGCTGTGTGTACTTCTTCCAGCTCTTCTTTCATCCTTTCTTCGGCGAGGAAAGCTTGGAATTGCTCTGGCTCTTGTAGCGCCTTGATCAATGAATCTCTTGCCTCTTTGGATAGCACTAGGGCATCGAGAATGCTGAGCTATGAAGGTAGCTTCCTCAAGTGTGCCAGAACGTTATAGTCCACCTTACTTTTCTTCAGCGGGTCCTTGGCTGTCAGCTTTTCAACGGCTTGGTCATCAAGGATGATATCCTCAGGGACCTTTTCTTTTCCCTTGTCTTTTCTATTCGTGGGCCCGAGATTCTTTTCGGGCAGCGTACGATTGCGCAGCTGAATATTTTCACAAATCTTTGGTTCTTCCTCTTTTCCCGAGGTGGATTCTTTGAAGAGAGGGCCAAGAGTCATCTCTTCGTCGGAGTCGCTCCCGAAGGTGAGAACCTGCGATCCCCCGGCGTTGACTGTGCGACAGTTGCCGGTAGTTCTTTTATGCTCCTCGGTCGTACTTCTTCGCTCCCGACGAGTTTTGCGTTTCATCCGCTTAAAATGTTGTCGGTGAGCAACATACCCCTGCCACCATATTTTAAAAGCGTTGCACTCTTCGATGGGGTGTGCCATCCTTCGATGATATAGGCAGTAGCTAGGATGCATCTCTGCTTCTCTGAGAGTGTTTCCTTCGGAGGGTGGTAGCTTCATTCCCATTGATATGGCTTTAGCAAACCTTTTCCTCGTCTTGAACTTGTTTTTATTCGCGACGGATGTCTTTTGATTCGGCGGGAATGTCTCGACTCTTTCGTCCAGTCGCCGGCGTTTGGCCTTTTCAAATATGGCCATCTCACGCTCCCGATCAGCTTTACTTTTCAGAAGAGCTTCGTTTAGGAATGCGTCGATCATTTCGTCTGATGGCCCTAGAAGCTCTAGTTCAGGATTTGCCCCCAGTCTTTCGGTGCAAGGAGCTTCTTCATCGTCTGTCGACGAATGCGAGATCATATGGAAACTTGCTACGTAATCCTCAGATTCATCCGATGAGTCTTCTCCATTATCTCTATCTTTAAGGACGTGGCCGAGGAACTCTTGGAGCGTGATTGCAGTCCACGCCTTCTGGTTATATTATTCCAGTATGTCAATCTGCTTTTGCAGGTCCGTGCGCTTGTCGTCAGGTTTCACGGGCTTCTTGGATTTCTTCTTCTTTTTCAAAGATTTTGACGGCTGGGTGTGAACACTTTGGCTATCACCACCAATCGTTGGAGTTGGGCGCGGCTTCAGCATTCCTTCGATGATCTGGGGTTCCAGCAGATTCTTCCACCTGATCGCCGGGCATGTCTGGAGATCGTTCAGCATTCTTTTAGTTTTGGCTGAAAGAGCGACCTCTCATGGAGCTTCTTCAACAAAAGAGCACGATGCCCCCGGTGTGTCCGTATTCTTAGGAGTGTGCGGTTGTGGTGGGTTTACTTTCCACTTCTCGGACAGCGCAAACTTGCTTTGTTGGTATTGGTCGTCGACCCATCCCTTAAAGACGAAGCAATTTTCGATTAGATGGCTTACCGTCTGGTGGTAAGGGCAATAATTAGGATTATTCGCTTCGCCGGGCTGCAGTGGTCGCTTAGGATTCGGCAGGTTGATGAGCCTGTTGCGCATCGCCAGTTCGAACAGTCTCTTCGTTTTGTCCCGAGGGAATGAGTAAGGACGCTTCATTTTCTCATTACAATAGCACCGTCTCTCTTCCAGTTGATCTGTTAGTTTTGGGGCACTGGGCTGCTGTTGGGTATTCGCAACGAAGGTTGCCTTCCCTTTACCCTTTTCGTTCCGTGGCTCCGGCTTCAGAGGAGACGGTCTATGACCCATCTGGTCCATCTGGGCTAGCTTGTCGATTAAAGCCTGGAATGTGGTCGGTTTGAAGAACATCATGAACTGTGAAATAGTTGCATGAGGGTCTAGGGTGCCCACGAACATGTCCACTGATTCGTGTGTCAAAAATATTTCTAAACCGCAATCAAGAACGGCGTTGCTTGGTAGCTAGTCGGTGAGTACGGGTCGGTCCACAGGGATTTTGTGTTATCCTAATCGCTCTAACGAGTTAATTCCGATGGGTGTCGGATCTTATTGATTAAATCTAAAACCTATTGATTTTCACTAAGATTATCTAGATCTAAATTTTGCTAGGGTTAGGTTTAGGTTAAGTTTGGAAAGTCAATAAATCTCACCGCTTACTATACCCATATTAAGATCTATTAGGAGTTATGGTAATTATTAATAAAGGGGATTAGAACCATCGGGAAGATGTTTCTTCCTCTAGCTTCTTGTCCTTCCTTTATCAATCCTTACCCTAACCTCCATGGAAAACACGCGCAACCGGGCCTTTATACTATGGTATCACCGCTACCTCGTTGGATAGGGTGCCGTAGGGAGCGGTGTGTGCATGTATGCATGGAGTCCTATTAATTATATGTGATGGGCAAGAAAGGGGTGAGAGATCTTCATCTCTCAAATCTTCCCCAAAGCTAATCCTAACAAGCGAGGAGACTACTCGCTCATTAGGGAATTTAAGAACAGATCTAACTATTTATCTAGGGTAAGGAATTAAAGATCTAACTAAGGCAAGGAATAGAAATTACCTAGGGCAGATAAGAAATTTAACCTAAGGCAGAAAAATAAATTAAGAATTTACAAATTGATGCTCTCCAAACTTCAAAAGAATTTTGAATTTTATTAATGAAAGGAGGCATACCTCAAAAGAGGTATTTGGGTTTTTATTTATAGGACATAGAAAACCCTAGGTTTACAATCACCGCATGTCTGCTATTACAAAAATACCCCCTAAGAAAAAGACCTAGTCAACGCACGCAGCCGCCAGAAAAAATCCACCAACATGGGTCCTACATGGCCGCGAATCCACGGCCAAAGCCCATGTTTGGCCGCGGTTCCGCGGCCGTATGTGGGGCTTGTGGGCTCAAATTCTCCTGTTTGCTTCTGGTGCATGTTTCCTTCAAGTTTCTTCAGTCTTTTTCTCAGATTGGCTTCTTGGTTTCTTCCAGATCTCTATAGTGAATAATTGTAGTGGACTTTTACCGTTGCTTCGTGACGAAGTTTTGAATCTTGCGCTGCCTTTGTTCTTTGTGAACTTGTTAAATGATCTTCAATGTTCCTCAAGATGTGGGCACGATCAAGATTCCACTATTTATCAGTCGCAGTCTCACTTTTGTATCGTCTTTTGTCTTTTTCGCTGTTTTTGTCCCGAGAATCTATAACCTGTAACTATGTAGCAGACATGGGTCAAAAGCACCTGTTTATTTGTATAATAACTTGAACTAGGGAATATAATAATGCAATATTATGGTATGAACAAATACCCCCAAACTTATCTTTTGCTCGTCCTCGAGCAAACCTAGTTTTATTCTCAACAAAAACCTAACCTCACTTTCGCAGGGAAACGCGATTGCACTGAGCTCGTGCAATAAGCCGTTAAAGCTCTAGGTGTCCCTAGTAGGAGGAGTGTTGTCTCCTGAGGGTTTTCAGCGGATACTACCCATAAAATCCTATCAATTTGGCTTATCGACTTTTATCCTCTAATTAGGTTTTCTAACAAGAACTTTATTATCTTTGACTCATAAATTATCCACCCGTATTCTTCACGCTTTCTTATCATTTAACTTAAGATTATATATGTTCTGTAGACCTACTTAGCTTTTGGCATCTCTTAAGTTTTCCTTCTAGGGTTCCATCTCAACTTAGAAATTTTTATCATCTCTATTAAAGATACAAGTCCTATTCTTCATTCCTATCTCTTATCTAAATCCCAATCACATAACCTTACGTGTGTGTATAAATCACCCCTATACTTGGAAATTCAAATCAAGCAATCATACTCTTGTCCGTTGTCCAAAGCACTTCTTAATTGGTGAATTTTAGATGAAATTTGCTCACACATTCTTCATGCGACCGTTAATACTTCTTGAGGTACCAACGACCGATTACAAAATGTGTTTGCACATTAAAGCGTAATTCCTAGTCTTGCAACACCTAAGGCTTTAGCAGTGACTCCCAAACCAGTTGGTCTAAGGCACTAGGTGATGAAGTACTCTCGCTAAATATTTTTTTATATTTATTCAGCCTTAAGTAATCACAAAAATCAGTGTTCATTTTTTTATTTTCTCTTTATTCACACTTGTATTTTTATTTTATTTTCTTCGTACTAAGGGCTCTAGACAAGAGCATTTCATGGTCTCCTCTACTATTCCAAGTTTCAAGGTGCGTGTTTGTGCAAGTAGTAGGGTATACATTTTCAGAATCTAGACTTAAGCTTATGAATTATTTTTCAAACTTATAATTTAATAAAAACATCAATACTCTTCCCTTGTTTTAACTTAGCCCAAGAAATGAACTCAAAATTTGCCTATTTCTAAATAAACTACAAAGAACATATACTTTCTACCGTTAAACTTTTAAGAATGGTTATTTTTAGAGTTTTCAATTTACTAAGTCTAAGATCTAGTTGTTCCTAGCTAGTTAACCTTTTTGTCAAACTCAAGTCAATTATGGCCAAAATTGAATACTTTAATTTTTATAATTTTTAAAATTTTCAATTTTTATGGGTTTTAAAATAAGTATGCAAATGCAAAAATATACACATGAATGCAAAGGAAGAAGGCTTACCGAGCATACCCGCAAACTTAAACTTGACAGTGTCCTTACTGTCATGCTACACCAAGAGGGTTGAGAATGTCGGCACTCCTCTGTTTATTTATTTATAAAAAAATTTTATTTTTTTTGATTTTTTTTTTATTGTTAATAGAAAAACAAAAAATATATATATACATATATACAACAAGGTCCTCCCCAAACTAAACAAGGCCTTACACAGGCCAAATGTTAGCACCAACCATTCAAAATTTTTATCGTGATAATGGTAGGGTTGGTGAAAGAATGGGGTGTAGAGAAAGGAGTTGAGAAACACACGACACCGTATGGAGATAGAAACGGTATACGGTCTCGATGGAGGAGGAGAATGGCGGAAAAGAGAAAGAAGTGTAGTACGATCTTGAGGGTGTAAATCGAGTGAATAAATTAGCGCAATATGTGATGACCGATGTGTTAAAAGCGAGTGTGCTAATTTATCAACCCGTCGAGAAATGGGGTCAAATCCCTCAAGATTCGCAAGAAAACATGGGTACGTCGAATTTGGTAAACCATCCATTGGAAATGGAAATGCGACGGAGTCTTGCGTGGTCGAAGCGATAGGAAGGACGAAAGAAAGTGATTTAGGGATAGTCTTAATCTCACCTAAGTAATCTGTTTCGAACTCAAAGGATTCCATTAATGGTTCGAATTGACTGTAAGCAACCGAGTCTGATGGTTCAACTAACTCATCTGAAAATTCAAAGGATTCAAACTCGGGCGGTGAGTCTTCAATATCGTCCGAAAAAGTGAAACACGCGTAATCATTATAGTTTGTGAGAACAATGTTAGATTCAAAGGGGTACGCACTAGTGGCGTCCAAACTGCTATGATCGAATAGAAATCTTTCAAGCTCACAGTCCTCCTGCGTGGTCGGAACGATGGAAAGGAGGGGTGATTTAGGAAGTAGAACAGTTAAAGGTTCATGAGGATGAATTGGAAAATTCGACACATCAAACAAAAATGGTTCATCCTCAATACTATCCTCAATACTCTCCTCAATACTATCCTCATAATTCTCCTCAAAATTTAGCCTATCCATGCCATTATCATCAAAATCAAGACGCATATGAGGTTCGGGAGAAACATTTAATGACTCGGGATGATGAATTGGAGATAAAATTTCATTCAAATCTACGGGTTCATCATCCATAATATTCCCGGCGTCTATATCCTCGATCAAGTGAAAATCAATTATTTCGGACACCTCATCAAAAGCATGAACATCAATCAATTTAGGTTCTAGATTGGAGGTGTAAAGCTCAAAAGGATTAGGTGCGGTTTCACTCGAAACGGATTCTTCACAATCTGGCAAATCAAGCACTACAAAGTCACACAACTCATTTTTATCCTTAACTGTTGAATCATTTGGGACACTTGTTTGAAAACCGGAGTTGTGGGGTTCAATTGGGTATGGGTAGATTTGATTTGGAAGGGTGTAAAACTCACTCTCTCCTCTCAAATTCTCACTCTGTCCAACCGCCTCATGATACATTGGAATTTTTGGAGATAGTTGGAAACTAGCTACCGGTTCATTAGGTTGTATAAGGGCGGCTATGGACGCATCCACATTCCTCATCATTCGGTTTGTTGCTGCAATGTACGCCTCCAACGACTGTTCTAGACTAGACATGGGTTGTGAAGGGGTTTCGGTAAAAGATTCAAAATTGTTTGGATACGTGAAACTCCCAAATGGCTGTGTAGAAGCAATGTCTAGGGAAGGTGCGGAAGTTGGGTAGGACTGGTAGGAATTGAATGGTTGGACAGGAGTAGGATCAACATCTGGATAAAAAGGTGAATGGACTTGTTGATCCAAAGAACTCGAAGTGTGGAGAGGTGTGAAAGATCGGCTACGAGATTGTTCAATATGCTCAGCAATAGACATGGGTTTAGGAGTTACAACAGGACTTGAAAAAGTGGTATCAATGTACGAAGGTTGTGAAGGTTGACACGGTTGATACAAAGTGGATTGCAAAGTCGAACTGTTTCTCCTAGACGCTTCTATTCGATTTTTCAAAGAAATTTTGGGCATGGAGGGGTCGTCCTTAAATCGACCGAAACAATTCGCGTAAGAGGCAAAGTTTGGTTCAGGGTACCAAAGTTCAGCAAGAGATTTGTGAGGTGGGGTACCCATGATGGAAGAAGGGAGAAGAGAAAGAAGGTGGGGTGCACGGATTTCTTAGCGACAAGATTTTGCAAGTTTTTATAAAAAAATTTTCCCTTTTTTTCTTTCTATTTGGAACTTTTTGCAAAAATTTTCGATAAAGGGCTTTGACACAAATGTAATCAACCACAAATGCACAATCAGGCCTAGATCTAGGATCACCTAGGTCAGCTAGACAGCTCCTAACTGTTCCAAAGGGCTAGAAATAGGACCTCAAATCGCCTCTTCACCGCCAACTGCGGCCAGGTAAGTGCCAGGTGAGTGGGAGGCTCTCCACTACAAGTAGTGGCCCTAATTAAGTAACCACTCGACTTAGACACATTTGCCTAGACACCACAGAGTCAGGTTAGGATCAACGGCCGATGCCTACAACTAGTCCTCTATCCTATTGAGCTCGAAGTCCTTAGGACTGAGTCTAATATTTTTTTTTAATTAATAATGGTCAATGCATATGCCTTATGTGATTTCTGGGGTCCTGGGAAGGGTGATGAAATCCCCACCCAATCTGGATTGATTTCAAGCCCCTTAAAGTCCGATTAAAAATATGCAAAACAGTAACAACCACTTGCAATCAATTTTTTATTTAAGCGCGGCGTAAAGAATCCTACACAAAATTTGTTATTTGGAAGGGGAAAGATTTTTAAGCGCAAAGAATTCTGCAGGAGATTTTTACAGAAGATATATCTAGATTTGCAGAGGAGGAACAGAGGAGCTTACGGTGGAAAATTGGACAGATGATGTCACCAAACGGCAGCCTTTCCGCGGCCAAATGGTGGATCCCACCGCGGTTCCGCGGTAGAGGAGTCGGCTCGCTCCCCAAGATTTTTTTGCACGTGATGAGTCAGCAAAGCGGCCGCGGTTCCGCGGTCTGAGGCAGGTTGCGGCGGCGGAAGGGCGGCGCGGTGGAGGGTTCAGGTCTCTGGAAAAATTCTGCTGTTCTGTTTTTGAAGTCCCCTTCTGTTTTGATCTCCCGTTTTCTGTTTCGCACTCTGAATTTTTCCAGATCCGTCGTTCGATTGTAGATCCTGCAAAATTCAAACAAAAATACCCTTCACAAAATACAAAGAGGAATAATTTTTATATATTTTTTTTAGTTTTTCAGTTTTTCATGATTTTTTATGATTTATATTAACCCAAAATTGCAAAAAAGGAAATAACACGCCATCCCCGGCAACGGCGCCATTTGATTCGTGTGTCAAAAATATTTCTAAACCGCAATCAAGAACGGTGTCGCTTGGTAGCTAGCCGGTGAGTACGGGTCGGTCCACAGGGATTTTGTGTTTTCCTAATCGCTTTAACGAGTTAATTCTGATGGGTGTCGGATCTTATTGATTAAATCTAAAACCTAAATTGATTTTCACTAAGATTATCTAGATCTAAATCTTGCTAGGGTTAGGTTTAGGTTAAGTTTGGAAAGTCAATAAATCTCACCGCTTACTATACCCATATTAAGATCTATTAGGAGTTATGGTAATTATTAATAAAGGGGATTAGAACCATCGGGAAGATGTTTCTTCCTCTAGCTTCTTGTCCTTCCTTTATCAATCCTTACCCTAACCTCCATGGAAAACACGCGCAACCGGGCCTTTATTCTACGGTATCACCGCTACCTCATGGGATAGGGTGCCGTAGGGAACGGTGTGTGCATGTATGCATGGAGTTCTATTAATTATATGTGATGGGCAAGAAAGGGGTGAGAGATCTTCATCTCTCAAACCTTCCCCAAATCTAACCCTAACAAGCGAGGAGACTACTCGCTCATTAGGGAATTTAAGAACAGATCTAACTATTTATCTAAGGCAAGGAATTAAAGATCTAATTAGGGCAAGGAATAGAAATTACCTAGGGCAGATAAGAAATTTAACCTAAGGCAGAAAAATAAATTAAGAACTTACAAATTGATGCTCTCCAAACTTCAAAAGAATTCTGAATTTTATTAATGAAAGGAGGCATACCTCAAAAGAGGTATTTGGGTTTTTATTTATAGGACATAGAAAACCCTAGGTTTACAATCATCGCATGTCTGCTATTACAAAAATACCCCCCTAAGAAAAAGACCTAGTCAACGCACGCAGCCGCCACAGAAAAAATCCACCGACACAGGTCCTACATGGCCGCGAATCCGCGGCCAAAGCCCATGTTTGGCCGCGGTTCCGCGGCCGTATGTGGGGCTTGTGGGCTCAAATTCTCCTGTTTGCTTTTGGTGCATGTTTCCTTCAAGTTTCTTCAATCTTTTTCTCAGATTGGCTTCTTGGTTTCTTCCAGATTTCCACAGTGAATAATTGTAGTGGACTTTTACCGTTGTTTCGTGACGAAGTTTTGAATCTTGCGCTGCCTTTGTTCTTTGTGAACTTGTTAAATGATCTTCAATGTTCCTCAAGATGTGGGCACGATCAAGATTCCACTATTTATCAGTCGCAGTCTCACTTTTGTATCGTCTTTTGTCTTTTTCGCTGTTTTTGTCCCGAGAATCTGTAACCTGTAACTATGTAGCAGACATGGGTCAAAAGCACCTGTTTATTTGTAAAATAACTAGGACTAGGGAATATAATAATGCAATATTATGGTATGAACATCCACCGCCGGTG
Organism: Agapanthus africanus; assembly: GCA_030015575.1. Classification (NCBI taxonomy): domain Eukaryota; kingdom Viridiplantae; phylum Streptophyta; class Magnoliopsida; order Asparagales; family Amaryllidaceae; genus Agapanthus; species Agapanthus africanus. The sequence goes on along the minus strand of JASDDO010000285.1, from coordinate 989,971 downwards.
CTTCTTTGATGCGCTGTTCGCATTTCGACCACAGATTCCGCCATCGGATTGCGTACTGAACCCACGTCTCGCCTGGCTTCACCCTGGCATTGATCAATACTGTTATTGGGGTGCGTTCACTAGCACTTGCAAATCGCTGGGTGAACAACAACTCCATTTCTGCGAAAGTCTTGACGGAGTCGTTTGGAAGTTCGGAGTACCACTCAAATGCCGTCTCCGACAAGCTGCCGACGAATTGGCGGAGCAAAAGCTTATCATCGCCACCAGTGTTGCCACAAAGAGCCCTGAACTGAGCGACATGTTGATGGGGATTGCCTTTCCCCTTGTACACATGGAATTTGGGGATCGTGTAGCCCGGCGGGTACTTTATCTGATCATACCAGCCTGGATACGGTCGCCCAGTTTTGACGACTTGGCCAGTCGCTTCATTTGCCTGGTGAGCTCGTATTTGCTGAGCTATATAGTCATCCAGTGCGGCCTTGGAAATGGTTTCCTCTTTGGCTGCTGAAAGAGCTGGAGGAGGATTCGACGTCTCCCCTCTGCCGTCCTCAATAATGATTGGAGGGTCTTCCACTGGGGGATCCAGCTGTAATATCATCCCGACCATGTCCTGGAAGAGAAGCGCCATTCATTTTATGTTGGCAGCTTATTCTGCTGCTTCTCTGTCCTTCTTTTCGAGGACTCTGCGTAGGATGTCAGTGTCGGTTTCTTGTTCGTGACGTTGTTCCGATGACGCCTCCGGGCTTTCTTTTGGTCCGGTGAGTGCGGCCATTGCAGTGAGCATCTCCTGAAGCTTCTGTTGTTGTTGTTCCTGGGCCCTTGTTATCGATCAGGTGAGCGGTCGGTGGCCCATCGAAATACGGCTTTCCTCTTTTCCGGAAGCCATGTAAACAGTATGTACCGCTATGCCCCCAGACTTGGAGCGTCTGGGCTTAGCGTCTTTGCGTTTTGCCCTGGTCATAGGGGCTTTCTCTGACTTCCTTTTCTTTTGAGCAGTTGATATTGAGGGGGCCATTGCAGCGGGCATCCAAGTGGTTGTCGTCTTTTGCGGCTTACCAGGACGGTTCTCTTCCTGCTGGGCCTTCAGCTTCTTCTGTCGGCGGAGATAGTCCTGATCGATTACTGACTCCTGGACCCGTCGCCAGACTTTGTAAACTTTGGAGGACAGTCGCAGAGGGGGCTGTTCCGGCTTTGCTTCTGTAATAGTCTCCACCGGTGGAGGAGATCTTTTTAGTACGGCGGTAGGAGAGTTCCTGCACACCTTATTCAGCAGTTCGAAGCTGTTCCCAGTTGGAACAGCAGCATTGACTTCCGCCGTTGGAGCTGGTGGAGTTAGCCCAGAGGAGGAGTTGCCCCCAGCCTTCCTTACTCGGCGCCAGTGGCGACGTCGAGCATGTCGAGCCGATGGTGTTGGTTCGGTGATGGGGATGGCTTTGTCTTGCCCCCTGTTCTGATAAGGCGTTGCCGGTGCCAGCCTATTGAAGACTGATGTCCGTTGAGCAGCAGTAGCCAATCTGTCGAAGACAGACTTTTGAACAGGAGTGGGAGCCGGAACAGTCAGTCTTGTAAAGACCGACCCTTTGGCAGGAGAAGACGCCTTGACGACTTCAGGAGCAGGGATGGCTATCGTCTTCGGAATAACTTTTTCTTGAATTGCCGGCTTCATCATGGGCTCACAGGAACTTTGGCCCAATCTGGCGAAGACCGAGGCGCTGGAGCTGGACGACCCGTTGAGAGAGGCCGCAGTAGCTGTAAGCCGATCAAAGACCGACTTCTTAGGAGCTTCCGGTGTTGGTATAGGAGCGCTGAAGCTCGTTGGCGGGAGCATGGTCCCGAAAAACAATCCAGTGGTGGCCTGAGTGACCTGTTCCACCGGCATCGTGAACAGGGAAGCTGCTTGAGGCCTGAAAACTATGCCTCCAGATGAGGTGGAGCGTGGGTTGCAATTGCAGTTGGAACACTTTGTGCAAGTGAACGCCATTGATCCTTCGCTTTCTGCACCAAGCAAAATGCCAAATCATAGTATCTCGAATCCAGGGGCAACCATAGCAAACCGCGATTCGTTCGCAAAACACGACACACGAAGTGTGGAGTGGAAAGAGGAAAAGGTCCCACCGGGCGTGCCAGAATCTGTTCCCCTCCGAATCACGGAGACGCGACCGCGTAGGCTCTTCTTTCCTGAAATTCGGGGCAGATGCTAATTGGTGCTATCCGTCCACCTCTCCGAAGATGCCAAGTTGATTTATGACACCATATATCGAAGGTTCAGACAGATGCGGCCGATGTAGCAGACTTCGTCAGATTCCCCCTCGTTTGAGAGTTTTTTGATTATGGGGACGCTCTTCCCTGCAGGCGCAAGCCCCTGCAGTTAATTACGCTACCGCATCGCGGTAAACTTTCCCCTTCTCCATATGGTCACTTCGTGTCGTGGGTGTTTGTTTCGTGTTTGGTTGCCCGTGGATTGTATACGGAGACTAATTTATGTTGTCGCCCGTAGGGCGTGGACTAGTCCAAATCCGTATCTTTTTTAGATTTGGGTTTGGGGGGTTTGGGTTTAAGGATACGTTAGTCTTATTTGAGACTAAGATCAACTTAAACGTTTATTAAGGATACGTTAGCCTCATTTTAGACTAAGATCGACTTAACAGGATCGTTTAGATCCAACAAGAGAGCGATTGGGCTCTACTATTTAGTTTAGGGACATTGCGGTCGATTAGTTTAAGGACATTACGGTCCATTGTTAGTTTAAGGACATCTCGGTCCATTGTTAGTTTAAAGACATCGCGGTCGAGATTAAGGACATCATAGTCCATGAGTTTAAGGACCCCACAGTCCAATGTTAGTTTAAAGACATCACGGTCGAGGTTAAGGACATCATAGTCCATGGGTTTAGGGACCCCACAGTCCAATGTTAGTTTAAAGACATCACGGTCGAGGTTAAGGACATCATAGTCCGTGAGTTTAAAGACCTCACAGTCAAATGTTAGTTTAAAGACATCACGGTCGAGGTTAAGGACATCATAGTCCATGAGTTTAAAGACCTCACAGTCAAATGTTAGTTTAAATACATCACGGTCGAGGTTAAGGACATCATAGTCCATGAGTTTAAAGACCTCACAGTCAAATGTTAGTTTAAAGACATCACGGTCGAGGTTAAGGACATCATAGTCCGTGAGTTTAAAGCCCTCACAGTCAAATATTAGTTTAAAGACTTCACGGTCGAGGTTAAGGACATCATAGTCCATGAGTTTAAAGACCTCACAGTCAAATGTTAGTTTAATGACATCACGGTCGAGATTAACATCATAGTCCGTGAGTTTAAAGACCTCACAGTCAAATATTAGTTTAAAGACATCACGGTCGAGGTTAAGGACATCATAGTCCATGAGTTTAAGGACCCCACAGTCCAATGTTAGTTTAAAAACATCACGGTCGAGATTAAGGACATCATAGTCCGTGAGTTTAAAGACCTCACAGTCAAATTTTAGTTTAAAGACATCACGGTCGAGGTTAAGGACATCATAGTCCATGAGTTTAAAGACCTCACAGTCAAATGTTAGTTTAAAGACATCACGGTCGAGGTTAAGGACATCATAGTCCATGAGTTTAAGGACCCCACAGTCCAATGTTTAGAGACGTCATAGTCTATGAAATGTGTGGTTGTCGGGACCCGTCACCTCTTTGAAGACGTTGAGGAATTACAACGACAAATACAAAGGAGTGAAGAGATATACCCTTGAACCAAGATTGATTGAGTGATCTGTAGTCCAATTTGGAACTAAGATCAATTAATTATATTATGAGTACATTGGCTCAGTTAAGTCTGAATTGAGGACTTATGGCCAACTTGGGCTAAGTCCAATTAAGTTTGAAATATTGGTCCTTTGTTGGACCATTAAACATTTGTTTGGGTTCAGCCCTTCATCACTTAGCAATGCTAGAGTTTGAGGGCTCTGTTATCATTTTGGTCTTTGACTGAGCATTAAACATTATATCTCTGAGTTTCTACTCAATTTTAAGATTCAGTTGAAAGGGAGACTTTTGCCTCTAGAAAATTAGTCAATTTGGCTATAAGTAGTGTTAAACACTAGGGAACAGCAGTGTTAAACAATGGAAATAAAGCTTTCAAATTAGTGTTAAACACTAGAAGATAACAGTGTTAAACACTGGGAATAAGATTCTCAAAGTAGTGTTAAACACTAGAAATAAGATTCTCAAATTAGTGTTAAACACTAGAAAACAATCAGTGTTAAACACTGGAAATAAAGCTCTCGAATTAGTGTTAAACACTAAAGAAAAGGGGTCACGTGGGGACACGTGAGGGCGCCCGAAGGTGGGGCCAGATCTCCTCATTTTGTTCTGCAAATAAGTGTTAAACACTTTGCTCTTTTGACCGTCACGTGTTGGCACGTGATAGAGCTTTGCGCCTTAATTGTTCAAGCTTTTATCAAGGGGTCACGTGGTAACACGTGAGAGCGCCCGAGTTAGAATTTTCCCTTGCTTTTATTCCTTTTGTTTAGCACGTCACATGGGAACACGTGAGGCGTTGCCTCAGAGCTAATTCCTTCTCATTTTTGGGGACCTTTTTAGGGGTCACGTGGGGACACGTGACCTTAGTCTTTTGCATGCATGGAGATCTTTCAAGTCCCTTTATTTCTTTAAGAATTAAATTCTTTATAAGGTTAAACCCTAATTATGATTTTAGAGGAATTAAATTCCTATTGTGAAAGAATTAAATTCTTATGTAGGGTTAAACCCTAATTTCTTTTCAGAGGAATTAAATTCCCATATATGTAAAAGAATTAAATTCTTATATAGGGTGAAACCCTAATTTCATTTAGGAGGAATTAAATTCCTGTAAATTTAAGAGAATTAAATTCTCAATTAGTGTTAAACCCTAGTTTTGTCCATCTTGAAGGAATTAAATTCCTATAATTTTAGGAGAATTAAATTCTCATATAGGGTTAAACCCTAATTTCATATCTTGGAGGAATTAAATTCCTGTGAATTTGGGAGAATTAAATTCTCTAAACTCAATTCTCCCCTAAGTCTTGGATTTGCATGGCAAAATCTCAACCCGATGAGAATTAAATTCTCAACCTATGGGGAGATTTGCTTCTGCAGATCTTCAATCAGAAGAAGAACTAAGTTCTTTTTTGCAGAAGAGTTAAATTCTTAGATTAAGAATTAAATTCTTTTTTGAAGTTTGATCTTTTTCCCTTTTCTCACCTAGGGTTTCTTTCTTGAGAATTAAATTCTCCTTTCTTTTCTCTCTGCTATTTGTTTTTAGAAAATTTCCAGATCCCAAAATTCTATCCCTAAAATTCTCCTTCCTTTTCTTCTCCTCTTGGCTCCTATTTATAGGAGAAGGAAAAGAATCAATTTGTTTAGTAAATCTCTCATTGAAAGATTTTGTTTGTTATTTCGTAACTAATATGATATTTTAGATCACTTAATGAATTTTATTCACCGTTGGATTTTTAATCCAAAAGATATTTTGTTTGTTATTTTTGGCGAGATTTAAGGAAATCTTTCTTTGTCTAAAAACTTTCCATAAAATGGTGATTTTTAATCACCCTTGGATTTTTAATCCAACGGCCCCCCGTAATTCTTTTTTGCTTGGAAAGATTTAGAGAAATACTTTCCCACTTAGGGTTTCTGATTTCCCTTTAATTAGAATTTAATTCTATCAAGTTATAAGGCTTTCAAAGCCTATCACGTGTTAGCATGTGACCCTTGGTCACGTGTGAGCACGTGACCCCCCATCGGGGTATTTCTCAGCTACTTGTTTACACTTCTGCTGGCTTAGAATTTATCTCTGTAAATAGATCACGTGTCCACACGTGACCCCTGGTCACGTGTGAGCACGTGATACCCCATTGAGGTAGTTCCTGATTTTTTAATCAAGAAACAATCCCAACCCTAATCTGGCTTGAACGTGGCCGTCACTTCCCAAGATCAGCCTCATCTGCAGGATAATGAAAACCCCCTCGATGAGACCGATAAGCAGAAGGACCCCTCTGTCCATATGGAATCAAGCTCGGACGGTAAAGATGAGCCGACTTTCCATCCCAGGACCGCAGAGTAGGAGATGCTTTAAGATCTCCGAAAACAGCTCAGGAGCAACGATAAAGAGATGGCCAAACTTTACTAAAAAATTGATGACCTGACGAACGTCGTTTTCACGTCCCGCTTCCCGGTGTACGGTAAGGAGACGCGACGGGTCACGCGATGAATTTACTCAGAAGTAAATACGCTAAGCGTAAATAAGCAATATAAAGTAAAATGTACATAAGAGACATGAATATAAATGAAAAGCAACTTTTATTTATTTGACAATTCTTTACAAGTACAACTAGAAATGTAAATACAGGAATAAAAAGTAATTCCTAAACAATAGCATAACTGAAATAAAAAGTATATACAAATCCCTACAGCTCTGGGTCGATGGCAAACTGCTCCAAATCCTCAGTACTGGGCTCGATCTCTAGTGAGTCGTCCACCTGACAACATTCCAAACAAAGAAGAAAATGAATATCGTCAGCGAACAATCGCTCGGTAAGTCCCAAATAAAGAGAAAAGCAGAATAGACAGAAAAGAGAATATAACTATATAATGTTATCTTTTGTTCTATTATCGCAGTTGTTTATAGCTTTGTATAGAATATGTCAGTGTATACGAGAGGAGTCCCACTATTCCGGAGATTAAGGTATATGGAGCACAATGAACCGTTAAGCCACGGTACAACAACAATGGATATTCAAGTTAGGTGTATTAAAGTGACCGTCTCGTGCCACTTCTAACACATTCCGTACTAGTCTACCCCTTTAAAAACCCCGTAATATCTTTTGTATTGATTGTATGGTTTGTTTTGTAAATGTAAGACTTGCCGAAATTATGATATCATGTAAATAGAATGGATATAAATGGATAGTCATGTAATCAGAGTATATCCATGGTTCGGTTCAGTCGATTCATATTGATATAGATTGAATTCTGGTATAACTGGATTCATATTGTATTGTAGTTATACTTGAATTGAATTCAAGTAAGATTGATTATACTGAGACTCTGTCTGAGTCAGACACTTTAAAAGAATTTGAAGTCCTGAATTAGTTTTGATGTTATCAGTAACTACTGCACATGGACGGCAGGATTTGAGTCTTTTTCCAAGACAATTACCGTGTTGATAACACCGTTGTTAGATTGTCTACCTTAGATAGGCAAGCACCCATATTCTCCGGCTTCCTGAGGCTCAAGAGAACCGGTCCCGCTTAAACCTATGTTTACTGTCCTTATTGTAATTTAATATAACTCGAGGGGGTTTTATGAAAAATAGTTTTGATATATTTTCAAAATACACCTCAAGTATTTAATTATCCTCTTTAGGGTTTTCATAATTGTAATTTTTATAAAGTGAAATATTCTAGTGGATATAACTTAGATTTCAATGTATATGGTATTTTAGTGTAATATTGAGATTGTATTGATTTAGAATGGTAGTTTCATGGAATTTATGATTCTTTGATTTAGAAAACATGGAATATATATATAATATATTTAAAGTAGATATTTTGATAATATTTATATATATCTAATATTTATAAAAAATATAGAATTTATTTATTAAACAGAAATCACATTTTTCTTAAGAATTGCATTAAAAATTCCATCGAGATCGAATGCTCCTTGCGGAGGTCTGTATCTCGCTCTACTAGGCCCAAGGATGTGCTATAACCCGCACCATCCCAATCGGGGTTCCCCAAAATGGGTTGTAGAGGCGTATTTACAAGGAATTAAGTAATACATTTTTAAAGAAAACGGTTTTTGAATGTTTATAGTATTGAAATGCAAACTCGTATTTTCTCATAAACTAATATCCCAAGAGTTATCGTGCTATGTCAAAAATGTGTGTTGTGATGAGGTTGGTCATTACCTCGTGAGTTTTCTGAAGGTAATACGGTTAAATTGATAAACAATGTCGTATATAACATGATGGTATTTTATTGTAAAAATAAAATAGAAATTGCAATACGAATTATTTTGAGATGAAACCTGTTCTAATGTGTTTATTTATGTTTGTTAAATATTATAAGAAGATATGGTAATTTATTGTTTAAGAGAAATTGTGTTTTGAATGAAAAGAGAGTCGGAAGTCGGAATAACTCCGCTTCCGACGAGTTTTGAGAAGAAGATGTTTAAGACTAGAAGTTGAGAAGGGTGAAAGGAACTTACCGATTGATTATAAAGAGGTGAGATGGAGGAAGCTATTGGAATCGTTGTGAAGTCGTTTCGTCGCCGGAATCTTCCCGAAACGTCGCCGGAACCTTGCCCTTTGCTAACTCCACTTGTACAACTTGGGACTTGGAAAATTTAGAGAGTTTTTGTATGGGATTTCTGAATGAGGAGTAGTGAAATGTAGTATGGTATTTATAGGGAAAATTAGGGTTTAGGTTAATGAAGAATATAATTAAAATGTGCATTAAAATATGGATTAATGCCCATTTTTAATTATCTGGAAATGTGCAGAGAAAACAAACAACATGGGTAGTGGGGTAGGCCAAAGGGTGCCAGGGGAAAAAATTGAAGGCATCCCCTATGGACATGACCAGCGGTGCCGGCCTCCCCTTCATCTCTCACCGCTAATAAACCGGTGGCTAGGGCTTGGATTCATGCCATGTGTCCCTGTCGCTTGGTATACCTCAGTGCACGTGTTTGATTACTTTGTGACTTTTCATGTTACGTTTAGTGCACATGTAAACCTTTTGAGCTTCTAAAAGATTAAAAGAAAATTCAACAAAAAAATAATGTGGCTGGGAGGATTCGATTACATGGGTTACGACACAGCAGTGCAAGGCTTCACCAATAAGCTGCAAGTACTTTCTTGCCGTTTAAAAGTAATTCAAATATTTATAGTGTACACAAGATTGCAAATACTCCATTTTTAAATTAACTTTTAATCAAATTTTCTGTACACTGAAACAGAGTTGTTACAGTCGTGATGTAGCTCACAGCTCAAGTTGCTCGGGCGCCTTACAATCAAGCGCATGTCTCTACTCATGAGCCGGACGATAATGACCCAAAGCAACCTATGTCTATCCCTTTAGGTCTAAGTATGGTCGAGCAGCATGAAAGCCGACCACATTCCACTTCTGGGGACACCCTGGCCCCGGATGGCATTATCCCGCAAACACAAGATTGGATAATGGATTTGGTCATCAGCTAAGTCAAAACATTGGAGGCCGTAGCCGAGGCCCAGAAGGATGTTGGCAGCAGTGGAAGGCCGTATCCCGCACAGTACGATCTGATCGAGTTCCCCAGCGGCTACGTCATTCCTAAATTTGGAAGATTTGATGGGAAAGAAAACGCAAATCAGCACATCGTCCACTTTAAAGCGTCGTGTGGAAATACAGGGGGCAGTGATGCACTCCTTCGTCAGTTTGTCAATAGTCTGACCGGTGTCGCTTTCGACTGGTATGTGAGAATACCAGATGGTCCGTCACTACTTTCGCCCAAATGGAGTCTCTGTTTTGGCAAAGATTCATGAGTGTTAGTGCTAAAATCTCCATTGCTGACCTTGTGAGGACCAAGCCGGGGAAGAACAAAAGCAACACGGACTTTATCACCCGATGACGCAATATCATGGTCAAGTGCAAACCGCCGCTGAAGCAGGACTAGTCCGTCAGCCTCCTCATTGGGAATCTCAGCAATTGGATGGTCCCATTCTTATGTATAGCAGGCCTCAAGATATTTCTAGAGCTGACCAAGAGAGTACAAATGTTGGAACGCTCGAAGCAATAGTCTACCTCGAAAAGCCGAAAGGTTGACAACCTTGAAAGCAGGAGCTCCAACAATACCAACGCCTTCAATGTGTCTGACAATGAAGACAAGCGAAAGGCGAGCGGATCAAAAACAGACCGATCTTGAAAGCCAGTGCTAGAAAGAGAAGGGCTTTCTTTAAAAGAGAAAAAGAACAAGGTCTACTCTTTCAGGAGGGAAAAAATCCACAAGATATTCAAAGATGCCCTGAACAACGGTCTACAATTGCTGGAGTCAAAGAGACCTCACGAAGAAAAAACTATATTTTCAAAAACCGGATCGAGAAACAATATAAAACTGGAGAGATCGAGCTGTCCAAAAGCGTGTTGGTGAACAATCAAGCTACGACCACCAATTTTATACAGACAGAAGTTGAAACCTTCTGCGAGCAGACAGCTGAATCCGTTGCCCTGAGAAATGAATCCAACTCACCGCAGCCTCTGTGGAGCATGCACATATCTAAGAAGACGAAGAAGATATTAAAGCTGCTTCAGAAAGATCCCAGAACAGAATGGAAATGGTAGAAGGAGCTTATCGTTCCAGTTACTAATTCAGATCGATCAGGCTCAAAATCCAAAAAGCTCAAGAAGAAGAAAAATGTGGCTCGACGCGAAAAAGAGTCTGTGGGGAGATCGACCATTCAAAAATATATCGATTCCCTCGAAAATTATGAACAAAAGGAAAGAACTATAATTCAATTGAAGGAGTTCTTCCCGTAGAAGCGGCTGAGATTTTGAAAGAGCTAGAAGAAGACTCTGATGATGAGATCCCTATGGTGACCTGCTACCTCGTCCACCTTGGTAGCGACTCTGAGAAAAGCTCTATTTTCCCGAAGAGGATGAGGAGCTCGCCACGAAGGCTAACCAAATCCAGCTCAGAAGCGGCGGTTCTACCACTGAAGTAAGGAAACACCCCGAAAGAGAAGGAAAACAGGTTGTTAATGAAGAAAATGGCGTAGAGCTGACTCATGGAGATTCAAGTTCTTTTCCGGTAGATTACAATGTCTTGGCTCACCTCTGTAAGCTTCCGTCTCTCTTAAGCATATATGATGCTCTAGTCCTATCCAATGAGCTCAGAGATGTTCTCATTCATGCCCTGCAAAACCCCGAGCGGTATCATGCTCATTTCGCGGAAATTAAAATGAAAGAGGCTCAGTACACTCTGCATATAGCCGCAGTCACATTTAAGGATGAGGACCTGCTACTGGGAACCGCTGAGCATAACCGGCCGCTTTACGTGATAGGGTATATCGATGGAGACCAGATTAATCACATATTGATAGATCCAGGGTTCTCAGTAAATATCATGAACTTTTGGACTCTGAAGAGTTTGTCAATAGACGTCCGACAACTGTCAAGGGAAAGGATAGTTGTCACGCCCCGTTTTCCAAGATACGTAAACACGGCACGTGAAAGAGTCAACCATGCTACCTGTGGCTAGGAATCATCCCTCCATAGTCACATTACGGCTTTCTATCGGATATCAAGAAAGTAAAATATATAATCTAGCTAACACATTTCCATCTGCCACAATAAATAAAATTAAGAAAATGCACAAAGCAGAAACGAATCAAGATCCAATAAACAATAATATCTGAATCACGTCCCAATATGGGCTCATATCAATAGAAATAAAACTCCTGAAACAAATAAACTAAGAGTCTCTAAATTAAATAGCTAGCTCCTCATGGCTTGTCTTGATTGCTAAAGTAATGCTGATCTGCCTGCGATAAAGGTAGAGGAACTGGGCCATGAAAAACCCCGACGTCAGTGCGTCATAATATCAAAATAATAGTAATAACTAGGATATGATGATATAATTAAACATGAATATAAATAATAAACACAGAGGTAAAACAATGAGATATGTGTATGTGATATGTATCTTAGAGTCTGTGCTTTAGGTTATCTATTCTACAAGTATTTGAAATCAATTAATATAATTCTCATCGCAACTCAACATTATATATCCCGTTCAAACCCCTATGGGACCACGACACAATGATTTATTCTGTAACGTCCGGAATTACGGCAAACAATGATTTATTCCGTAACGCCCGGAAACACAACAAACAATAATAATGATTATTCCGTAACGCCCGGAATCACGGCAAACAATAATAATATCCTCTTGAGTTACGTTTTGCTTACATTCTTGATTTTCCCTTTTCCCGCAGGTTTGTGTTCAAGTCAGGTATTGTGATATAAATCTTATGCCAATACAGGATCAAGCAGGTACATGTCTTGTCTATGCAGACAAAAAGTCACATCCATCAGGACAACAATCAGGATTGTTGGTATTAGTAATAAGATCTAAGTAACAAGTCTGGTAATGTTTCATGAATATGTCATGTAATGTATATTAAACAAAACAGATACCAATGTAAAACTGTAATCAATATCGAAACATGACTAATGCCAGGATGCATATGTATCTATCTGTAATAACCGTTATACATCCATTACCATATATGATGCAATCTAGATAACATATTGAACTATTATATTAGTATGATAATAGCGCGATGTTCCGGTATGCAACTAGATAAACTATTATCAGTACGGATACAGACGGATATTGAAAACGGTAAATCGGTAATTTCTGCTGAATAGTAAACACATGCACTATCATTTATTAAATAAATATTGATATAATAACATAGCATGTTGCAAGTTTAGAACTTGCCTGATCGGATCTCACGTCGAGATACGGATATCACGTCCCGATGTCGGAATAACGTCATGATGCAAACTTACGCGTGCAGAACTAGACCTGGCTGAGAAGCTGCGTGATGTGGTAACTGGGATAGACGACGACGGTGACTGGTTTGTCTGGATCGTCGGCGACGTGGGCAACTCCGGCGAGACGGACGGGCAATAAAGAAAGAAAAGAAGAAGAAGAAGAAGAAGAGAGGAGAGGAAGTTGCTGTAGGGTTTCTGTGGTAGGTGGTGACAGCAGAGGTGGCGACGGCGAGGTGACGGGGACGAGGGACTTCTGTTAGCGAGGTCGTCTAGCGAGGGTTTGGTGATCGGGGAAGTTGCATAGGGGTTCGTTGGTGGTGGTGTTGGGTGTTCTTGGGTTCTGGGGCGGTGAGGAGGTGAAGAGGAGGTCGGTGGTGACTGTGGTGATGGGTTTTCCTGGCGACGATGAGATTGCATGAAATAGGGAAATGGGTTGGCATCAGAGCAAGTTGGGTGCAGACCATCAGGAAAAGGAGAAAAAGTGAGGAGGAGGAGGCGAGGTCGAGAGGGGGCGGTGATGGTGAGGACGAGATAGAGAGGGTGAACGACAGCGATGAGGGAGCGGGTTAGGGTTCTGGGTTCGTGCTCGCGACGTGAGGAAGAAAGAAACGAGGGAGGAGAGAGAGTGGTGAGGTGAGGTTTTTAATAATAAGTTTTATAATATATTTATATATATAGATTTAGAGTAGGAGAGAGAGAGGTTAGATAGAGAGAGAAGACAGACGAGAGACTGAGAGAGAGGGGCGAGATTTTTGGTTAATTAATATATGTAATGTATTATATTTAACAGATGTATAGGTTTTAGTTATATAGAATATTATATATATATATATATATATATATATATATATATATATATATATATATATATATATATATTGGGATTTTACAGCTAATACCAGATTACTCCGAATATTACCCGTGTCCCTTATAAAAATCTAGTTTTTCAATATGGAGAATATACATAAAAGTTTAAACCATAATGCGATATCCAGTCAATAAAAATGTATACCCGCAAGAACGGATTTACGTAATTATACGTAGTGATAAAAACGAGTCTGTTTTAACAATTAGGACATGAACGTGATATATGGGTGCAACCACATGATATGGGGTGTGATGACATGCAAAGCTAGATATCAAAATATGTTATTTGGTTTTTATTTTGTATTATTAAAAGATATGCGGATACTAAAATATATTATATATGTGTATGATATCTAGATTTGCATGGATACTCTATACTAGCAAATATTTGATGTAATCTTGAACCATGATGGATTTCAACCATACGGGTCTGATCGGATAATAACCATAACTGCTAATCGCACTATCCACAACCCAAAAGCAACAATAATAAAGAAATTTGTCGCAAGATTTGAAATATCCCAAATAAATAGTATAATAGTGCTAGGGTGTTACATTATACCCAACTATAAAAGAATTTCGTTCTCGAAATTCCCGGAACAAGTAAAATAAGAAAACACGGATCTAAGAAAAGAGGTGTGGAAATTTCTGTCGGATCTCGTCTTCACGTTCCCAAGTAGATTCTCCGTACGAACGATTCCCCCATGAAACAAGTACTAGTGGGATAACTTTGTTCTTGAGGACTTTTTCTCGTCGATCCACAATCGCCATTAGTCGCTTTTCATATGTTAAATCTTCCCTTACTGTCAATTCCGAGTGATCTAGGACGTGAATCTTATCTCTAACATAGTTGTGGAGTTGAGATACTTGAAACACATCATGAACACCCGCCAAGAATGGTAGTAAAGCCAATCGATAGGCTACCTCTCCAACACTCTTGATAACACCGAAAGGCCCCACGAATCGAGAACTAAACTTGTCTCGACTATCAAATTGGATCACACCTCTAGTCAGTGATATCTTCAAGAATACAAGATCACCAACCGTGAATTCCAAAGGTCTTCGTCCTGTATCAGCCCAACTTTTCTGTCGATCCTGTGCCGCCTTCATATGATTTCGGATCAAGATAACTTTATCCACCATTTGCACAATAAGATCCGGTTCCAATAATCTTCTTTCTCCAACATCTTCTCAACAGACAGGCGAGCGACAATTACGACCGTACAATATTTCGAATGGAGCCATTTGTATAGTCGCCTGAAAAATATTATTGTATGAAAACTCCACAAAATGATCCTCCTATGAACCCTTAAAGTCTAATATGCATGCTCTCAACATATTTTCATGATTTTGAATTGTTCTTTCAGACCGGCCATCTGTCCGAGGATGATAGGCTGTGCTAAATTTCAAGCGAGTTCCCAAACTTTCTTGTAGATTCCTCCAAAAGTGTGATAAAAATTGAGTATCATGATCCGAAATGATGCTCACGGGTACTCCATGCAATCTCATAATCTCCTGTATGTACCGCTCTGCCAAAGCCTCTGTCAATTACTCGAAACGGTATAAAATGAGCTGTCTTGGTCAATTGATCGACAATCACCCAAACTACATTATTGTCATTTGGACTCCGTGGTAAAGCTGTCACGAAACCCATGGTTATATGTTCCTACTTCTATTGAGGAATCGGAAGTTGTTGCAATAAACCAGCTATCCTTTGATTTTCAGCCTTGACTTGCTGACACACCAAGTACTTCAATACGTAGCGAGCAATCTCCCTTTTCATGTCTTTCCACCAGAAATGTTGTCGCGGATTTCTATACATCTTTGTGCCTCTCGGGTGTACTGAATACGTGGAACTGTGAGACTCCTTCATGACATCTTCACGAACATCTCCTTTAGGCACATATAAACGACTACCATATCGTAACGAGCCATCTTCATGAATCAACAGATCCGTTTGAAGTCCCGCTTTGAAACTTCTGCAATCTTGGATCGTGCGATTGCGCTACTTTAATTTTATAGATCAAGGATGACTGTACTTGCAACTGCATCAACTGTCCCATTGAATTCGGTAGTACAATCTCCAACTCGAATCTCTGAAGATCGGCTATAATCTCCTTCTGTGCAGTCAACATCTGTATCGCTGGCAACCGACTTAGAGCATCCGACACTACATTAACTTTCCCGGATGGTATTTGAGGAAATGATCATAGTCGGCCATCAGCTCTAACCATTTACGCTGCTTCATGTTGAGCTCCTTCTGGGTGAACACATACTTTAGGCTTTTGTGATCGGTATCCTTTCGCCCAATAAGTAGTGTCTCCAAATCTTCAGAGTAAAAATCACTGCTGATAACTCCAGATCATGAGTTGGGTAGTTCTTCTCATTAGTTTTCATTTGTCTCGATGCATATTGTTAGTGATATATGCCCCATAGGCCATTATTGTATAGTACTAGTTTGTATATTACATTTTAGAAGTTTGGGATATATACGGATTTTATGATAGTCTTGCTCAAAATGGTAGTATGCTACTTGGTTTGTTTCTATCTTAATATGTGTATATGCTTTTTAAACGTATCACTAATACATATTGGTAGAGCCCTTAGGATCTTTGCTTGACTACCAGCGTTGTGATGGCAGTCACACTAGTGGGGGATGGGTAGTCTATAAGTACATCCTTATATAGGTCTCTAATCATAGGATTATCGAGACAGGGCATCGATACTCCAGAGTAGACTAGTGTATACGCTTCTCATCTCAGCAAGGAAGATGGTCTGTCCCAAAGCTATTAGTACGTCGTACTGGAGATAGTATGCAGGTGCTCATTGTTGGATTCCCTAGGGCGGCAGCAAGGTTTTGGGAGGCAGCATCCATACCGTTTTTAAATTTTTGCCGTTCTAAAGAACCCTAATCTAGAATCTTTAACTAGAGTTTTAAACAAACTAGCAATACAAACAACTTTACATCTAAGTGAATGAGGAATACAACCTTTATAGACCGGTCCTTCACTTCTAAAACTCCGTGTAGTAGCCCTTTTGCTCCAAGTAGTGGACTCCCGAACTCTAGTAAGGGTTCATATGAAGAAATGAACGTGCTTACTCGAAGTCTTCGAGGCTAAAGATGATCTACGTCTAGGAGACTCAAGCTCATGCTACCTCTTCACTAAATTAGGGTTTAGTAAAGTAAACACCCTAAACTAAATGGCTAATAGTAGAGGATGATGAAGTAGGAAACGAGCTCACTTTAGATTTATTTTTATCACATTATTTTCTCACTTAGAAAAAAGCTAGCAATCTTTTTCTCATTAAGAAGAAGATGAAGAATGAAGATGAGAGAATGAACTCATGAGGTGAGAATAGCAACCATGGGTAAGTTAGTGTCATACACTAACACATGTAGAGAATAAATCATGTGTTAACAATAATGGTTGGGTTAATAAATATCTTCAAGTAAAACAAAATGAGTGGACTTGGTCAATGGTTCCACAAGCTTCTACAAGCTTGAACCATGTGCCTAATTACCATTAATTTTGATTTACTTTAAATAAACAAAACCTTCACATTATTATAAGCATGGTGTAAGTCTCATACACCCATGAAGCATGACATAAGATAATGTATATTAATATATATCACATATATACTAAGTGTACACAAGTGAGAAAAGAAATCTTAAGTGAGCTAATATTAGTTAATGTAAGATAATATATCAAATATATAATTATACATTAAATTATTAAATCAACAGTTGATTTAATAATCCGGCTATATTATAAACAATCGACTAATATCAAATGTAACAATCTATCGAATCAACACTTGATCCGATATCCCGGCTATATCACATACAACCGTCCGATATCACATATCGCGAGAATAGAATGCGGTATCACATACACTCATTAATCTCGGTCCCGCATATATCACATATGTGCTCCTACTTCGTTTCGCATGAACCAGGAAACCTCTGTGTAGGACTCTAAAGAGTCGTCAATACGTAGGCAGTAGGTGATGATCATATCAAACACCCATAAGCCGCAAGTGGTCTGCTAAACGTAACGGCCACCCGGGTATTGAGCGATCAGAAGATCAACAAGCAAGCATTCTTGTACTCCTGCGAATCCAATCAGTAACACTACCGTACAGTCCGGTCTCTTCATTAGATATGTCGCATATCAACAGCCTGGGGGTGGTATAACGTCAGACCCCAATAGCCTGATAAGTCATGCCGATGCAAGGCCCATAACGGTTCGAGAAACTACTGATAACAGTTACCAGTAAATCTCAGCAAACCTGGCCTGGGATTTCCTGTTATGGCCAATCGAGCATAGCGCAACATCAACCCCCAATACCGGGAGAGACGAATCCCCTCCTATCGCTCATTGCCTCCATGTGACTCGGGACTGTACCCAAAAACCACCTATTTGCACGACTCAGTAGACCCGTGGTAGGGTGGAAATCAAAGCACAGCGGGAGACACACAAGGCTCTATGACGATCTCGGGTCGACAGACTAACTTGTACCAGTGTCACCAGAGAACTGCTATCTGACGATAGGTATAATACCATCTTGGAGTTCTCGGCGAGTCCGTTCAGTGTACCCAGTCTCCACTGAGCACCCGTATACCATTTCTGATTTCAAACACCAATGGATAAGGGATCATCCATCGCCCATCATATCGGTTAAGAAGTGTATATGCTAGTCTACTCTGGAGCATCGATGCCTTGTCCCGATACTCTCTCGACTAGGAACAATTATAGGGTGTACTTATGGACTACCCTTGGCCCCACTAGTATGATCTCCATCATAGTCCTGATAGTCAAGTGCACATCCTAAGGGCTTTGTCAACATGTGAGAGCAAGAAAACATCACTTATACAAGTTAACATGTTAAGAAAAAGAGTAACCAGATAGTATACTATCATGCTGAGCAAGAAAGTCCTCTCTATATATGTCCAAGTATCCACTATAATATACATCACATGTACAATAATGGCCTCTAGGGCATATATATAACTAACAATCTCCTACTTGCACTAAGGCCATCTGTTGTAGTATCCAATACCTAACAATATAGCAGTGGTTGTAGTATCCCATACTCAACCATCCCAAAATCTCTCAAATAGTATTTGGGGAAGCAGGCCTTGGTGAATGGATCCGCCGTGTTAACCTCAAAATCTACTCTCCTTACCTCGATCCCTTGGAGATCAACCATCTCCCTGATCAGGTGATACTTGCCCTAGAATATGTCTGGATCGCTGATGGGACCAATAAGGCAAGTGGAGATGGGCAGGTGGAGACCAATAAGGCAAGACTTGTGGCGAAAGGATTTCGCCAAAGGCCAGGTCTGGACTATGACGAAACTTTTTCTCCCGTAGCCATGCTTAAATCCATTCGGATCCTACTTGCTATTGCTGCTCACTACGACTATGAAATCTGGCAGATGGACGTTAAGACAACATTTCTAAATGGAGATTTAGAAGAATGCATTTATATGGATCAGCCAGAAGGCTTCATTGACTGTGGGAGCAGCGGGAAAGCATGTAGATTGCTTAAATCCATTTATGGATTAAAGCAGGCATCACGGAGCTGGAACATCTGTTTCGATGATGTTATCAAAGAGTTTGATTTCATCAAAAATCCAGATGAACCTTGTGTTTATAAGAAGGCTGTAGGGAGAGCTGTCACATTTCTCGTATTGTACGTGGATGACATTCTTCTGATAGGAAATGATATTCCTATGCTACAGTCGGTCAAATCTTTCTTATCACTAAGGTTCTCCATGAAGAACCTGGGTGATGCCACATACATTCTGGGCATTCGGATCTATAGGGATAGATCCAAAAGGTTATTAGGATAGTCCCAAACCAGGTACATCAACACCATCCTAAAAAGGTTTAGCATGGAAGACTCCAAGCGGGGTGCCTTACCCGCTTGCCATGGAGTCACTCTCTCCAAGGACTTTTGCCCAAAGACCGATGAAAAGAGAGCTCGCATGAGCATTATACCCTATGCTTCGGCAGTACGATCTATAATGTATGCGATGTTATGTACACGTCCAGATGTAGCTTATGCACTTAGTGTAGTAAGCATGTATCAATCCAACCCAGGAGAGAATCACTGGATAGCTGTGAAGAACATTCTTAAGTTCTTGCGAAGGACTAAAAAATTGTTCTTGTTGTATGGTAATGGAGATCTCCAAATGGAGGCCTTTACCGATTCGAGATTCTAGAGTGATAAGGACGACAACAAATCTATCTCTGGGTTTGTATTTACCCTCAATGGAGGGGCGATAAGTTGGAAGAGTTCCAAACAGGATGCCGTTGCAGACTCTACGATGGAAGCTGAGTACATTGCTACGAATGATGCCACCAAGGAAGCTGTTTGGATGAGGAAGTTCGTCTCGGAGCTAAGAGTGGTTCCAACCATTATTGATCCAATACCATTGTATTATGATAATAATGGGGCTATGGCGTTAGCCAAGGAGCCCAGGTCCCATCAGCGGTCCAGACACATCCTGAGGCGCTTTCATTTGATCCGGGAGATTGTAGATCGCCGCGAGATCGAGATTAGGAGAGTAGACACAAAGAATAACACCGTAGATCTACTCACCAAGACCCTCCCTCAGCCGCAGCTTGAGCGACTTTTTGAGATATTGGGTATGAGATACGCCAATAACCGGCCTTAGTGAAAATGGGAGATTGTTGGATATATGTATGCCCTAGAGGCCATTATATGATAGTGGATGTATATATATATATATATATATATATATATATATATATATATATATATATTCAGTGTACATTCTTGCTCGACATGATAGTATGCTAACTGGTTCTTCTTTATCTAACATGTTGACTTGATCATGCTTTTATTCATTTACACATGTTGATAAAGCCCTGAAGATATTGGCTTGACTACCGTGATTATGATGGAGATCATACTAGTGGGACTTCTGTAGTCTATAAGCATATCCTGAAATGTCCCTATTCATAGGTGTATCGAGACGGGGTATCGATATACCGGTGTAGACTAGCGTATATGATACTAGACCCATATGATGGGCAATGGATGATCCCATATCCATTGATGTTTGACATCGAGATCATATGCGGGTGCTCAGTGGGGACTGGGTACACTGGACGGACTCGCTGAGAACTCCTATATGGTATTATATCTATCGTCGGATAGCAGTTCTCAGGTGACACTGGTACAGGTTAGTCTGTAGACCTGAGATCGTCATAGAGTCTTGTGTGTTCTCCCACTGTACTTTGATTACCACCCTATCATGGCTCTACTGAGTCGTGCAAACAGGTGGCTTTTGGGTACAGTCCCGAGATACACGAAGACAATGAGCGATAGAAGGGGTTTCGTCTTTCCCGGTATTGGGAGTTGATGCTGTGCTGTGCACGATTGGCTATATCAGTAAGTCACTGGCCAGGGCTGTTGGGATTTACCGATAAGTGTTATCAGTAGTTTCTCGATCTGTTATAGACCATTCATCGGCACGACTTATTGAGTTATTGGGTTCGACGTTACCATCCCTAGACTCAGTATGCAGCATATCTGACGAAGAGACCGGACTGTACGGTAGTGTTGCCGGTTGGCTCGACGGGAGTTGTGACAAGTTCGCTTGTTTTCTTCTGATCGCTCAATACCCGGGTGGCCGTTACGTTTAGCTGACCTCTTGCGGCTTTGGGGGTGCTTGATATGATCATCACCCACTGCCGGCGTATTGATGATTCTTAGAGTCCCACAATGGAGTTACCTAACCCAGGCAAAACGATGTGGTGCGCTTATGAGATATGCGCGGGGACCCGATTAAATGCGCGTATGTGATACCGTATATTAATTGGGCAGTTTGCTATTGGTCGGGTCGTATGTGATATGACCGGTTTGCTAAATCAAGTGCTGATTTAACATTGACCATTAGCTTTTCACTTTGGACCCTTTTTGTTTTTGTTGTATGCATGCATGTATGCACATGTTCTCATTGATGCACATATGGATGTGCATGCACTCATACATGCATACACAATTATATCATGGTTGTTGATACATGAGATGGTGGCAATATAAGACTCACACCTTGTTATATATATTGATATTTATTTTTGGAAAAGAAAATGGAAATGGAAAATTTATCATGGTTGATTATTTTATTATTCCACTAATCTTTGTGTTAACCATGAGTTATTTTCCATGGCCATTTTTGATCCAAAGAGAAATATCTACATATTTATAAACTAGGGTTAAGAACGAGAACAAGAAAAAATATATATTTTCTATTCTCATTTTTATTCTTAAGCTTATCATTATCTCTTGAGCTCTCATTTGCTATCATCTTCTTCCTCCTCTCTCTTGCTCTCTAGTTTTCATTAGTGAGTAAGATAGTGATCAAGTTAGGGTTTTTAAGTGAGAAAACAAACCACATCACCATTCTACACTACTCTTGCCCATTAGTTTAGAGTGTTGGCTTCTACTTCTTTTTTTGATCAAGTGAAGCCTTGAGCTTGGACAAAGAGGACTCCGGGTAGATCATCGTGGACTTGGGGGATCTTAAGCAAGCTTCTTTCAACCCTCAACTGGCCAAGGAGTCTAGCGAAGGGAGCTACAAAGGTTGTATTCTCTAACCCTAGCCCTTTACTACTTATGGAATGTGTTAAATCTTTCGTTACCCTAGCTTTTCTAGTGTGATCCTTAGGATTGTTTCTTTAGCACCCTATAAATTCTTAATATGGCATGTGTGAAGCTACCAAACCCTAGTAGTGGTGCTAGAGAAAACCCTTCATCAATCATCTCAATCGACTCGCATCCGTATACCAACATATCATCATATCACATGTCAATCGTATTCTCTTTTCATCGCATTTATATCTCACAAAGGTCAATATACAAATACATTCTACTTTAATATAAGCATACGTATCTAATCTAACATACACACCCGAACCATACAATCAGTTTTTAAAAGATGCGAATCGTAGTTTTGAAAGTAGGGGCTACGGTGTTTTTAAGGAAAAGATATCATTTGAAAATCCGTAACGTCCCTTAAGGTATCTGTTTAAAAGATGCATACGATTCTTCATTTTGGAAATAGGTATGGTTCGGATGACACGTTTACGTCGGCTATCTAGTCTTACAGTACCCTAAACGGCAATATCATCAAATATCATCCTCAAATCCCGTCATCACATATTAGTCGTAACATATCACTTCTAACTATCCTTTAGTTTCTAATATAGTTTCTCTAACTATCGTTTAACTCTATCTATAGTTTTCTATTAAAGGTTCCCTTAATCATATTCTATATATAAATCGGTTTCCATCAAAATTTGCGGGGGTGCTATACGCCATCCACCCGACTTCCCCCGTAGATATAGATCTACTCACCTTGATCCTTGCTAGCCGAAGTCGATGACACCATGCTCCGTCGTCTCGGAATCCACACAAAGGTACCTACAATATCAACATAATCGCAATTGCTATTAAAATCGAGTTCGGAAAACCGATACGGCACACAGATTGCCTATAGGTTAGAACCTATAGCCCATGCATGCAAAACCAACCAATCATCCCTTTTTGTTGATGTACAAACATCCAACAACCAATTAGAAATTCAAATATCAAAACTTAGCATTCTAAATACGGAAAACATAACCAAAATCACACCAATGCGCTCCCAGATTTCGACTCAGGCCAATAGGAGTTAAACAAACAGGTATATGGTGTTGTACATGGAGTTAATGAGCTACTGGAACAACCTGGACCTAATCCCTCACCAAATGGCCGGCCACAGGCCCCCTAATTCCGGGCAGCTCGGCCATAGTGCCTCCGTTGGGGTTTGTCTTCCTACAGTGGGTTCCTAGTGGTTCAATTAGGCCTCTGGACTTGTTTGCTAAACTCAGAAATTCCCCGGGTTGCTCCAGATTCACTGTAGGCACACCAAATGCAAAAAAACTGACATGGACATAAATCTTAGTTTGTATTCTCTATTCTAGGTCCACCAATTGATCTCTAGGGTCTTGCACACCCTCACTACAGCTCACAAGCCCACAAGTCACCAAACCCTCTCTTGAATTTTCCAATTTCACAAACTCACACCTTAAACACATTCTAAACTAACTAGAATGCTAGGAAAACATAAACTAAACTAAATGGAACGGATTATACCTCATGGATGAAACTCAAGAGAACCCTAACTTCCCAATGTTATCAAAATCCCACTTTGCTTGGTCCATTGTATAGAGGATGAGGAGGTGATCATTTTTTGTGAATGGGGTATAAGGTTTTGGCAAGGTTTTTGAGATGGATTTTGGGGTTGAAGGTGGAGGGAGATAAGAGTGAGGAAGATGAAAGAAAACAAATGGGGGAAATAATGGTGGTTGCCCTCTCTTCTTCTCTCTCTTATTCTACTCTTACCCTCACACACACACTCTCTCTCTATGTTATTCTCACCTCCCAATCATTTCTTACTTTAACCTTTTCCCTTTACTTTTCTTTTCTCACCAAAATAAAACCAACCATAAATAAAACAACACAAATGAATGTAACCAAATGAAACATGTCATGGTGTACTAACCATGAAAAACTGTAGGAACACGGATTTGGCTTAATCGCGATTAGCAGTGCACTAATCGGGTTTTTATCGAAACTGCATATAATAAATTTTAAAAATGACAAATTCTTTAAATATATTTTTAAATGAACAAATCATTTTAATCTCCAATTATTTCACAATTATTGGTATATATTTATGCCCTTTTTCGAAAACCACAATTTCACATATCGGCAGTTTTCAGGAAAAATATTATTTTAGTATTAAATTCGAAAAATAATATTTTATATTTTCTGAAATGTTACAATCTCCCCCCCCTAAATAAATTCGGTCCCCAAATTTAAATTTAAATCCCTAAAATCTAAAACATTTTAATAATCAGCTCAAATCAACGGGGCTCCGAAATAGCAGAAAGAAATAATAAAAAAAGAGCTCCAGTATAAAGATCTTCATTGGTGCGTAATCCTGGAAGATATAGAAATAACACAGCGCATCGCGTGCGCCTGAAAACGAGTATAAAACTCAAAAATCAAACTCCGTCAAGCGTCACGAAAATCATCGGATGTGCACGCATGTCCTCGGAGTTACAATGGAGTTACAGATCTCGAAGTTCACTACAGAAATCCAATGTACACTAGTCAAATACTATAATACGTGTATAGTACGCATCCTTGAAAAACTCCAAAATCTGAATAAAATACATGCAAAATCTTTTCTGAATCGCCACGTGATGCGTAACTCACGGTATAAGTGACGGACGCTCATTTGTAAAATAATAATATATGTTTTACTAAATATACGTTCCGTCGTTTCTAAAATATCCCAAAAGCTTTTCTTTTTGTAAATGTTCGTGTCGCTCACAGACACGTAAGAAATAGTGAGACTATAGCTCCTTTTTGAAAACCTTTTGTTAATCCTTATTGCATGCAAAATACTCAGGTACCGTCCTTATATCAGTCCTGTTCGGCTACTACATAATATAGTGCCCATCATGAAAACAAAGTGCTCAAAAGCAAAATCAGCTTCAAAAGGCGTATCCAACAATCACGTGCATCTGGTGCGCACGTAAATCAAATCCAACTACAAGTGCTACGATATGCACGAAAGTCAAAACTAAGTGCAACGGGTGTGCATGAAATCATCTGTCCAGTGCAACGGGTGTGCACGACAACTACATCTAGTGGATCTATAGTGCACGAAAATCTTAATTCAGTGCAACTAATATGCGCGAATGAAAATCCTAATCGAGTGCATCCGGTGTGCAAAAATAACGTCTCATAACAGGCGCCCAACATGTGCGAAAATCCAAATCAAGTGCATCCATCATGCACGAATAAAATCTAAATCGAGTGCATCCAACATGCACGAAATCCAATCTCAAGCTCCGAATATGCGCAAAATCCAATCCAAGCACGTCAGGTCTGTAAAAGCATTTAGTGCAGTAGCATGCACAAAAACGAACATCAAGTGGAAAACGCGCACAAAAACAAAAATCTGGTAACACAAATGCTCAAAGACATAAATTGGTGTAACCAAGGTACGGAGTATAAATCCAGTGCATCCAATGCACAAAATACCAAGCTGGTGCAACAAATGCACGAAATAACGATCTAGTGCAGCAATGCACGAAATACAACTCGGGTGCATCCAGTGCACGAAATACAAATCTGGTACATCCAGTACACGAAATACCAATACAGTGCATCCTGTGCACAAAATACGAATCTAGTGCATCTAGTGCACGAAATACAAATCCAGTGCATAAATGCATAAACACCAATCTGGTGCGTCAAATGCACAAAATACCAATAAATAACTCAAATGCATAAACAACAACATCGAGTGTATCAAGGTGTATAAAATCATAAACGGGTGCAAATGCGTGCACAAAACACATATCAATGCACTGTAAGCACATATAAGCTATACCGAGTGCAAAATCAAATCGAGTGCGTACCACACGCACAACATCAAATCAACCGTAAAAATCCACGAAATCATAAACATATACTACCAAGGCACAAAATCGACATCAGGTGCAATAGATATGCACAAAAATGTAAATACCCAGTAGGTGCAGCCATGGGGCACGAAAACAATATCATGTAACTCAATCATCAAAACTCAAATCCAAGAGATATATGCGTGATAATCGGATCACAAACGTAAATCGCAATAAATGACATCGAGTTACACCTCCTACAATGTCGAAAAATGTCGGTGCGCCCAAAACTGGCAGAGCAAGAACATCCGCCTGCCTCCTGCTCACGGTTTGGCGTCCTCTTTCTATGGGTCCTCATTTTCTCTGTGGATTACCAATCTCGCAATCCATCGGCTCATCGGCCCGGTCAGGTGTGCTAACGGGAACGATTCCGCCCTGGCACTTCTCTGGTCAACTCTCGGCCAATTAGTATGACCACTCATAAAGCAGCACGTCACTGGCGTCGGCCTCTGGTTCTCTGAATACACGTCACACATCTAATCCTCGATGCAAATCTCATCGCGGCAGTGTCCTGGAAGGAACCAGCTCAGGGTCTCTTCTAATCTCGCCTATGACGAACTTTACGGAGGCTGGTACTCTTGCCTAATCTTTTCTCGCTTTCTGTACATCTTCGTTCTGAGCACGGCATTTCCTCGGGAACTGGCTGTATCCCAACGCCTCTGTAGATATATCCGATCTCTAATCTCAACGGGGAGTAACAACAGCTCGTCAGCATCTCGCACGAACCTCTGTTCCCACTCGTCTGTATCATCGCCCACTTCGACGTCACGTCACGCTATCTGCGTATTGCAAAAGTTCATGGCTACCGTCAATCCGAAGTCTCTCACACAGACTCGAAATCACGAACTCGGTATCTTCATCACTCCGTAGAAGATCTCTAGCCGAACACGTCTTCGGGAACTCATCCCAACCATCGGAGGAATACTCAATACTCGTCCGTTCTCTATCAACTCACAACGCATCTGGGTGAGGTCCTCTATCCAAAGCTGGTCAGCTTGCTAGTCTCCTATCACATGATATCAGGACGATGTTAAACTTTTCGTTCGATTTGTCAAGGTCCCATAATTCCCCGAAGGCTCAATACCTGAGCACAGTCTAATAATATCCAGTACATGCCACAGATCCTATGGACCGACCGTAGAAGGGCAAACCCAAGCCTCACTGATGGCACCGCTGAACTGCTGCAAACCCTAAGGTTCAAAAGCGGTTCCATGGTCATTATGTCGAGTTAGGGTTTCATTCTTCTAGGGGATCCACAGAATTACTTGCATGTTCCTTCGAATACTTTAAACTTGGAAAATGGGATTCTGACATTTGTTCGAACTTTTTAACTTCGCCTAGACGACATGCGAATACCCTTCGTCCGCATGCTAAACAATTCCTCAATCCTCCAGGAAAGACGATACGTCAACGGTCATCTCTGGATCGGTCTTCTCTAAATCTGAGTAGGACTCTCCACACTGGATATCTTCAACTCAACTGGGCCTGCGTCGGCGCATCAATTTGACGAATCACCTTCGTCTCTCAACTCGGAATTGACTAGCTATCATCTGTCGTATCTCTGCCTGGAAGCTCCAGCGATCTCAGCTCGTAAGCTCTGCAAGCGACATCACAATCTCTGAGGTATGATGTACATCAACAGTCCTCTCCCAACTGGCAGCTCTATCAATGGCCCGATCATCCGGTACAAAACCAAACACTCGTCTCTACAAGGGGTCACAACACACACTACATCGAGACGTTCCTATGTCACCAGGAAACATAATGGTCAGTCCTCGTCCATGACTAGCTTGCCCTGACCGCCTCACTAGCAGCAGCTCAATCTGCACACAAACTATGGTGACAGGAACCTCAATCGTGTATTGATAAAAACATATCAAAGGCATGAAAGAAAATGACAGATCCAGAATGGCTACATGATCATAGGAAGGAACAACAATAAAGAGGGTATGATCATGGAAACAAATAAAATCAATGATCTCAAATGGATGTATGATCAAGAGAACAAGGAGAATCACAAATCTCAAAATATATACATCTTAAGGTTTCTTAAGTGGAGTATCGTATCGTAAATATGCCGCGGAATATACGTACGGCACGTCACTCTACTCAAGCTACTTACTCCATCAATCAGGGACAGCCTATAAAACGAAAGTTCGGGTCTAATACCCCCCGTTGATGTCTAAGTTCCGTAAGGTCAAGCCTAGGTTCCGAAATACATACCCACCCTAGACTCCGCATAGTCAAACATAGACTCGAACCAAGGTTAAACCGATCGCTCTGATACCAACTTTGTCACGACCCGAAATATTAGCTCGTAACCGGCATATAAATCACGCCACGTCTAAAGGCGTCACGTAATTCAAGTAAGCCGAAACCCAGAAATCTAAACCTTTTTAAGAAAAATCAAGGAGGTGAAGTTTTGAAATAAAGGGATAAGGAAATCAAGTTTTCTTAATGCATAGAAAAGGGACATGAAAATGCAAGTGAAAATTTACTAGTTTGAAAATGTGTTTCGTCTTTTGAAAATTTGGGCAGCACCTCCTTTGTATATTTTGATCCAAAACCACAAATACATAACAAGAATAAAGGCATCCCCAAGCGGGAGCTAGCTCTTCGCCAAACGGCGGATCCACAACCACGGGTTCAAAGCACAAAAAGAGAAAACCCTAGGTGAGAAAAGAAAAGGGATCAAAGCATCAAAAAGAGAATTTGATTCTCAATCTAAGAGTTTAACTCTTCTGCAAAAGAACTTAGTTCTTTCTCTGGTAGAAAATCTGCAGAAGCAAATCTCCCCATAGGTTGAGAATTTATTCTCATCTGGTTGAGAGTCTGCCATGCAGATCCAAAACTTAGAGAGAGGATTGAGTTTAGAGAATTTAATTCTCCCAAATTCACAGGAATTTAATTCCTTCAAGATAAACTAGGGTTTAACCCTATTGGAGAATTTAATTCTCCCAAATTCACAGGAATTTAATTCCTTCAAGATAAAATTAGGGTTTAATCCTATATGAGAATTTAATTCTTCCAAATTCACAGGAATTTAATTCCTTCAAGATAAGACTAGGGTTTAACCCTATATGAGATTTTAATTCTCTTAAAATTACAGGAATTTAATTCCTTCAGGATGGACAAAACTAGGGTTTAACCCTACTTAAGAATTTAATTCTCTCAAATTCACAGGAATTTAATCCCTCCTAAATAATTAGGGTTTTACCCTACAAAGAATTTAATTCTTTCATACAGGAATTTAATTCCTCTAAAGAAACCATAATTAGGGTTTTACCTTACAAAGAATCTAATTCTTAAAGAAATAAAGAGACTTGAAAGATCTCCATTCATGCAAAAAAACTAAGGTCACGTGTCCCCACGTGACCCCTGAAAAGATCCTTCAAAATGAGAAGGAATCAGCTCTGAGGCAACGCCTCACGTGCTCCCACGTGACCTCCAAAACAATGAGAATAAAAGCAAAGGCAGATTCTAACTTGGGCGCTCTCACGTGTTACCACGTGACCCCTTGATAAATGCTTTAATGATCAGCGCCCAAATACCCATCACGTGCCAACACGTGATGCCCAAAAGAGCAAAAGTGTTTAACACTTATTTGCAGAACAAAGTAAAAGAAGATCTGGCCCCATCTTTGGGCGCCCTCACGTGTCCCCATGTGACCCCTTCTTCTCTAGTGTTTAACACTAACTCGAGAGCTTTATTTCCTGTGTTTAACACTGATTATCTTCTAGTGTTTAACACTAATTTGAGAATTTTACTTTTAGTGTTTAACACTAATTTGAGAATCTTATTTCCAGTGTTTAACACTGTTGTC
The DNA here is from genome assembly GCA_030015575.1 of Agapanthus africanus. NCBI lineage: Eukaryota > Viridiplantae > Streptophyta > Magnoliopsida > Asparagales > Amaryllidaceae > Agapanthus > Agapanthus africanus. Next base: position 960,159 of record JASDDO010000285.1, on the reverse strand, counting down.
TTCTAGTGTTTAAACACTAATTTGAGAGCTTTATTTCCAGTGTTTAACACTGCTGTTCTCTATTGTTTAACACTATTTTTAGCTAAATTGGCTAATTTTCCAGAGGCAAAGACTCCCTTTCAACTGAATCTTAAAATTGAGTAAAATTCAGAGCTATAATGTTCACTGCTCAATCAAAGATAAAAATGTTACCAAAACCCTCAAACTCTTGTTTAGTATTGCTAAGTGATGAGGGGCTGAACCCGGACAAACGTCTAATGGTCCAACAAAGGGCCAACACTTCAAATCTAATTGGACTTAGCCCAAATTGGCCATAAGTCCTCAATTCAGATTTAACTGAGCCAATGTGCTCATAATCTAATTAATTGATCTTAGTTCCAAATTGGACTACAGATCACTTAATCCACATTGGTTCGAGGGTACATCTCTTCACTCCTTTGATATTTGTCATTGTAATCCTTCAACGTCTTCAGAGAGGTGACGGGTCCCGACAACCATACATTTCAAGGAATGTGAGGTCCCAAAGCCCATGGACTATGATGTCCTTAACTTTGACTGTGAGGTCTTTAAACTCACGGACTATGATGTCCTTAACCTCGACCGTGATGTCTTTAAACTAACATTGGACTGTGGGGTCCTTAAATCCACAGACTATGATGTCCTTAACCTCGACCGTGATGTATTTAAACTAACATTGGACTGTGGGGTCCTTAAGCCCATGGACTATGATGTTCTTAACCTTGACTGTGAGGTCTTTAAACACACGGACTATGATGTCCTTAACCTCGACCGTGATGTCTTTAAACTAACATTGGACTGTGTGGTCCTTAAACCCATGGACTATGATGTCCTTAACCTCGACCGTGATGTCTTTAAACTAACATTGGACTGTGGGGTCCTTAAACCCATGGACTATGATGTCCTTAACCTCGACCGTGATATGTTTAAACTAACATTGGACTGTGGGGTCCCTAAGCCCATGTCATATGATGTCCTTAACCTTGACTGTGAGGTCTTTAAACTCACGGACTATGATGTCCTTAACCTCGACCGTGATGTCTTTAAACTAACATTGGACTGTGGGGTCCTTAAACCCATGGACTATGATGTCCTTAACCTCGACCGTGATGTCTTTAAACTAACATTGGACTGTGGGGTCCTTAAACCCATGGACTATGATGTCCTTAACCTCGACCGTGATGTCTTTAAACTAACATTGGACTGTGGGGTCCCTAAGCCCATGGACTATGATGTCCTTAACCTTGACTGTGAGGTCTTTAAACTCACGGACTATGATGTCCTTAACCTCGACCGTGATGTCTTTAAACTAACATTGGACTGTGGGGTCCTTAAAACCATAGACTATGATGTCCTTAACCTCGACCGTGATGTCTTTAAACTAACATTGGACTCTGGGGTCCTTAAACCCATGGACTATGATGTCCTTAACCTCGACCGCGATGTCTTTAAACTAACATTAGACTGTGGGGTCCTTAAACTCACGGACTATGATACCCTTAACCTCGACCGCGATGTCTTTAAACTAACAATGGACCGAGATGTCCTAAAACTACCAATGGACTTTAATGTCCTTAAACCAATCGACCGCAATGTCCCTAAACTAAACAATAGAGTCCAAATGCTTTTTCGTTGGATCTAAATGATCCCGTTAAGTTGATCTTAGTCTAAAATGAGACTAACGTATCCTTAACAAACGTTTAAATTGATCTTATTCTCAAATGAGGCTAACGTATCCTTAAACCCAACCCCCCAAATCTAAATCTAAGAAAGATACGGATTTGGACTAGTCCATGCCCTATGGGCGACAACATAAATTAGTCTTCGTATACAATCCACGGACAACCAAACACAAAACAAACACCCACGACACGAAGTGACCATATGGAGAAGGTGAAAGTTGTTACCGTGACGCGGTAGCGTAATTAACTGTAGGGGCTTGCGCCTGCAGGGAAGAGCGTCCCCATAATCAAAAACCCCTCAAACGTGGGGGAATCTGACGAAGTCTGCTACATTGGTCGCATCCGTTTAAACCTTTGATACATGGTGCCATAAATCAACTTGGCATCTTCGGAGAGGTGGACGGATAGCACCAATTAGCATCTGCCCCGAAATTCAGGCAAGGCGAACCTACGCGGTCGCGTCTCTGTGTTCGGAGGGGAACAGATTCTGGCACGCCCGGTGGAACCTTTTCCTCTTTCCACTCCACACTTCGTGTGTCGTGTTCGTGAACGAATCGCGGTTTGTTAATGGTTGCCCTTGGGTTCGAGGTACTGAGATTTGGCGTTTTGCTTGGCGCAGAAAGCGAAGGATCAATGGCATCCACTTGCGTGAAGTGTTCCAGCTGCAACTGCAACTCACGTTCCACCTCATCTGGAGGCATAGCTTACGGGCCCCAAGCGGCTTCCCTGTTCACGATGCCGGTGGAACAGGTCAGTCAGGCCACCAGTGAATTGTTTTTCAAGACTATGCTCCCGCCAACGAACTTCAGCGCTCCTATACCAACACCAGAAGCTTCCAAGAAGTCAGTCTTTGATCAGCTTGCAACTACTGCGGCCCATCTCAATGGGTCGTCCAGCTCTAGCGCCTCGGTCTTCGCCAGATTAGGCCAAAGTTCCTATGGGCCCATGATGAAGCCTGCAATTTAAGAAAAGGTTGTTCCGAAGAGAGTAACCATCCTCGCTCCTGAAGTCGTCAAGGAGGTTTCTCCTGCCAAAGGGTCGGTCTTTACAAGACTGACTATTCCGGCTCCAACTCCAGCCCTCGTTCCTGCTCAAAAGTCTGTCTTTAACAGATTAGACACTGCTACTCAATGGACGTCGGTCTTCAAGAGGCTGATATCGACAACGCCTCACCAGAGCAGGGGGCATGACAAAGCCATCCCCATCACCGAACCAACACCATCGGCTCGACACGCTCGACGTCGCCACTGGCGCCGAGTAAGGAAGGCTGGGGGCAACTCCCCCTCTGGGTTAACTCCACCAGCTCCAACGGTGGAAGTCAATACTGCTGTTCCAACTGGGAACAGCTTTGAATTGCTGAACAAGGTGCGTAGGAACTCTCCTACCGCCGTACTGAAGAGATCTTCCCCACCGGTGGAGAGTGTTACAGAAACAAAGCCGGAGCAGCTCCCTCATCGGCTGTCCTCCAAGGTTTACAAAGTCTGGCGACGGGTCCACGATTCGGTGATTGATCAAGACTATCCTCGCCGACAGAAAAAGCTAAAAGTTCAGCAGGAGGAGAACCGTCCTGGAAAGCCGCAAAGGACGACAACCACCCAGGTGCCCGCTGCAACGGCCCCCTCAACGTCAACTGCTCAAAAGAAAAGGAGGCCAAAGAAAGCCCCTATGACTACGGCAGATCGTAAAGACGCTGAGCCCAAATGCCCCAAGTCTGGGAGCATAACAGTGCATACTGTTTACATGGCCTTTGGAAAAGAGGAAAGCCACACTTCGACGGGCCACCGACCGCTCACCCGATCAATAACAAGGGCTCAGGAACAACAACAGCAGAAGCTTCAGGAGATGCTGACTGTAATGGCCGCACTCACTGGACCAAAAGAAAGGCCGGATGCGTCATCGGAGCAGCGTCATGAACAAAAAACCGATGCCGACTTCCTACGCAGAATCCTCGAAAAGAAGGATAGAGAAGCTGCAGAACAAGCTGCCAACATAAAACGAATGGCGCTTCTCTTCCAGGACATGGTCGGGATGATGTTACAGCCGGATCCTTCAGCCGAAGACCCTCCGATCATTATTGAAGATGACATAGGGGAGACGTCGAATCCTCCTCTTGCTCTTTCAGCAGCCAAAGAGGAAACTATTTCCAAGGACGCTCTGGATGACTATATTGCTCAGTAAATACGAGCTCACCAGGCAAATGAAGCGGCTGGCCAAGTCGTTAAAACTGGGCGACCGTATCCAGGCTGGTATGACCAAATAAAGTACCCGCCGGGATACACAATCCCCAAATTCCATATGTACAAGGGGACAAGAAATCTCCATCAACATGTCGCTCAGTTCAGGGCTCTTTGTGGCAACACTGGGGGTGATGATAAGCTTTTGCTCCGCCAATTTGTCGGCAGCTTGTCGGAAACGACATTTGAGTGGTACTCCGAACTCCCAAACGACTCCGTCAAGACTTTCGCAGAAATGGAGTTGTTATTCACCCAGCGGTTCGTGAGTGCTAGTGAACACACCCCAATAACGGCATTGATCAATACCAGGGTGAAGCCAGGCGAGACGTGGGTTCAATACGCGATCCGATGGCGGAATCTGTGGTCGAAATATGAACAACGCATCGAAGAGGCACCAGCGGTAGGCATGTTCGTAGGCACCCTAGACCTTCATGCAACTATTTCACAATTCATGATGTTCTTCAAACCGACCACGTTCCAAGCTTTAATCGACAAGCTAGCCCAGATGGACCAGATGGGTCATAGACCGTCTCCTCCGAAGCCGGAGCCGCGGAACGAAAAGGGTAAAGGGAAGACGACCTTCATTGCGAATACCCAACAGCAGCCCAGTGCCCCAAAACTAACGGATCAACTGGAAGAGAGACGGTGCTATTATAATGAGAAAATGAAGCATCCTTACTCGTTCCCACGGGACAAAACGAAGAGACTATTCGAACTGGCGATGCGCAATAGGCTTATCAATCTGCTGAATCCAAAGCGACCACTGCAACCCGGCGAGACTAATAATCCCAATTATTGCCCTTACCACCAAACGGTAAGCCATCCAATCGAAGATTGCTTCGTCTTTAAGGGATGGATCGAGGATCAGTACCAACAAGGCAAGTTTGCGCTGTCTGAGAAGTGGAAAGTAAGCCCACCACTCCTAAGAAGAAGGATACACCGGGGGCAACGTGCTCCTTTGTTGAAGAAACTCCCTGGGAGGTCATTCTTTCAGCCAAAACCAAAAGAATGCTGAATGATCTCCAGACATGCCCGGCGATCAGGTGGAAGAATCCGCTGGAACCCAGATCATCGAAGGGATGCTGAAGCCGCGTCCAACTCCAAAGATTGGTGGTGATAGCCAAAGTGTTCACACCCAGCTGTCAAAATCTTCGAATAAGAAGAAGAAATCCAAGAAGCCCCTGAAGCCTGACAACAAGCGCATGAACCTGCAAAAGCAGATTGACGTGCTGGAAGAATATAACCAGAAGGTGGACTCCAATCACGCTCCAAGAGTTCCTCGGCCATGTCCTTGAAGATGGAGATGATGGAGAAGACTCGTCGGATGAATCTGAGGATTACGTAGCAAGTTGCCATGTGATTTCTCACTCGTCGATAGACGATGAAGAAGCTCCTTGCACCGAGAGACTAGGGGCAGGTCCTGAACTGGAACTTCCAGGGCCATCAGACGAAATGATCGACGCATTCCTAAACGAAGCCCTTCTGAAAAGTAAAGATGATCGGGAGCGTGAGATGGCCATATTTGAAAAGGCCAAACGCCGGTGACTGAATGAAAGAGTCGAGACACTCCTGTCGAATCAAAGGACAACCGTCGTGAATAAAAACAAGTTCAAGACGAGGAAAAGATTTGCTAAAGACATATCAATGGGAATGAAGCTACCACCCTCCGAAGGAAACATTCTTGGTGAAGCAGAGATGCATCCTAGCTACTGCCTATATCATTGAAAGATGGCGCACCCCACCGAAGAGTGCAACGCTTTTAAAAGATGGTGGCAGAGATATGTTGCTCACCGGCAACATTTTAAGCGGATGAAACACAAAACTCGTCGGGAGCGAAAAAGTACGACCGGGGAGCTTAGAAGAACTACCGGCAACTGTCGCATGGTTAACGCCGGAGGATCGGAAGTTCTCACCTTCAGAAGTGACTCTGACGAAGAGATGACTCCCGGCCCTCCCTTCAAAGAATCCACCTCGAGAAAAGAGGAAGAACCGAAGACTTGTGAAAATATTCAGCTGCACAATCGTACGTTGCCCGAAAAGAATCTCGGACCCACGAATAGAAAAGATAAGGGAAAAGAAAAGGTCTCTGAGGATATCGCCCTAGATGACCAAGTCATGAGAGAGCTGACCGCCAAGGGCCCGCCAAAGAAAAGTAAGGTGGATTGCAATATTCTGGCGCACTTGAGGAAGCTACCCTCGCAGCTCAGCATTCTTGATGCCCTTATGCTATCCAAAGAGGCGAGAGACTCCTTAATCAAGGCACTGCAAGAGCCCGAACAATTCCAAGCTTTCCTCGCCGAAGAAAAGATGAAGGACGAGTTGGAAGAAGTGCATACAGCCGATATCACCTTCAACAATGAAGATCTCCTCCTCGGGACGTATGAGCACAACCGTCCCCTTTATGTCTCCGGATACTATCACGATATCAAGATTGGCAAAATCCTGGTCGACAATGGGTCTTCCGTCAATCTCCTCAATGTGCGAGTATTGAAGGAAATCTGCATGAGCGTTCGGCACCTCGCTCGTGATAAAATTACAATCTCCGGGTTTGATTCCCAGTCATCACGGACCGTCGGGTCTGTGATATTGACATTACGCTTTGGGCTACTTGTCACGGATATTAAATTTCATGTCATCGACGCCAAGACCTGCTATAACGCCTTGCTCGGCCGGCCTTGGTTACACGAGTACAACATCATCCCTTCTACACAACATCAGTGTATGAAATACTTCAATGATGGTCTCGAGTATACCGTAAAAGGAGAGCTGAACCCATTCTCTGTGAACGAAGTCCGAAAGTACGAAGACGCAAAATACTTCTTACCAGATTTCGAGGACACAGAGAGATGTCACAAACCGAAGAAAAAAGATATCACCACTATTCCAGTTTTTGGGAGTGGTACCGAGGAAGAAGAAGAGATAGTTTATTCAGGGCCGCCTCAATGCAACAACCCGGGACCGTCCGCCCCCATGTTGATCTTCGGCAGCGACTCGGAAGACGAGGTTAATGCTATATTTTCCGCTCGGCCATCAATACAAGACTTCGCTGGAGATAATCAGAGTTTGAAAATCACCATGGTTCCACAAGAGCATTACAAAGAGCTCGATGCAATTGAAACTTATAGTGTCCAAGAACTGCCGACATTCTACGTCCCTCCCAGGCGAATAGGTGAAAAGGCAATCCTGTTCTACCGATCAGAGGAAACCAAAGTGGAAAAAGAAATCAGGTAAGGCACCGATTCTACGCTCGACAGGCTCCAGCCCATCCTTCTGCCTAGATATTACACTGAAGGCTTGAAAAGGCTATTGAAGCGCCAAGGGGTACCCTTCAAACAGACCGCTCGATAAGCTCGATTCTACAACAGGATTTGGGATGTCCCCGGAACTCAGCGCAAGTTGCCCAACGGGAGAATGAAAATGATCGGGCTTGGATATGTTCAATCCAAAAGATGAGAGCGAGTCCACGGCAGCTACGTCATACATGACTTCGAAGAAGAAGGAGACGTTCTGTTAAAAGACGCTGATCCTGAACCAAAACAAGGTCCTGTCATCAAAGTGCCGAGTCCGTCATTTGAAGAACGAATGGACAAGCTAGTAAGGGAAGCGGGGTCAAAAGATCCGGGATGACCATAACCGTGAGATGGCCATTTACGAAAAAGCCAGGACACGGCGCCTCCTTCAACAGGCCGTGCGGAATGACAATGCTCCTCGTCGCCAGCCCATCATACAAAAGGCTCGGCGCAGAGGAAAAAATAAATCAAAGAGCGGAAAAAGCGTTCGAGAGCGACACAGCGGGACCAAGAAGCCACGCGATCAGGAATCGAGTAATCCGGATTCGTCTCTTATAAAGAAGATGGGTCGAGCATACTCTTTTCCTCAGAACAAAACACGGAAGATACTTGATCTCGCCATAAGACATCAAATGATTACCCTCCCGGAGTCCAAGCACCTCGATCAAGCAGGTGGAGTTAATTACCCGGATTATTGCTCCTACCACCGAGCAATAGGACATCCTCTCGAAGACTGCTTCATATTCAAGAACTGGGTTGAAGACCAATATCAGCTCGGCAGATTTGCTCTATCCAGCAGTTGGAGGGTAAGCCCGTCACAGAAGCATAAACCAAAAGAGACGAGTATAACAAGGATAGAACCAGATTCACATCGGTCTTGGAAGCGAGCTTGTACTTGTCATATGATAACGCTATCAGAAGAAGAGTTCGGGGATATGGATGACCTCCCCTGGTGCTTCGAAAACAATGATGACGAGGTGATCTCAGAGTTTCCACCGGCGCCGAAAGAGCTGGAAGATGGAATACACACTACTGCAGATAACCTCAAGAAAATTGATTTGGGGACGGCAAGTGACCCACGGCCGACATTCGTCAGTGAGTTGCTGTCTGAAGAAAAGGTGGCTATACTAAAGGACGTGTTTATGCAAAATAAAGATTGCTTCGCATGGAACTATTCCGAGATGCCCGGACTAGATCCAGAGGTTGCTGTCCACAAACTGGCCATATCCCCGGACGTCAAGCCAATCAAACAAGCACCGAGAAGAATGCGGCTCGGCTTGAGATGAGCATCAACGCCGAGGTCAAGAAGCTGATCGACTCTGGCTTCATTCAAGAGGTTCAGTATCCTGACTGGATCGCCAACATCGTCCCGGTGATCAAGAAAAATGGGACAGTGCGCATATGTGTGGACTTTCGGGATCTCAATAAAGCCTGCCCGAAAGACGACTTCTCAGTACCGGTCACCGAGCTGATGATAGATAATACATCCACTCACGAAGTCTTCTCCTTCATGGACGGCTCATCAGGATACAATCAGATAAAGATGCATCCTGAGGACCAAAAGCACACCGCTTTCCGGACCCCTTTGGCTATATTCTGCTACAAGGTGATGCCCTTCGGTCTAAAGAACGCCGGTGCCACCTATCAGAGGGCCATGACGAAGATCTTCGATGACCTTATACATGAAATCGTCGAATGCTATATCGACGACCTCGTGGTGAAAAGCAAATCATATGAGGAACATTTAGAGCGTCTGAGAATCGTGTTTCAACGCCTTTGGTAATACAACTTGAAGATGAACCCTTTTAATGCGCGTTTGGAGTTTCCTCGGGCAAGTTCCTAGGATTCATCGTCCGACACCGAGGTATCGAGATAGATCCATCAAAGATCAAGGCGATTATGGAAATGCCTCCGCCAAGGACTCTCAAGCAACTGCGGTCTCTCCAAGGGAAGCTCGCGAATATCCGACGATTTATAGCCAATCTCTCAGGCAAGTGCCGTCCTTACAGTCACCTGATGAAGAAGGGAACCCCTTTCGTCTGGGATCACAAATGTCAAAGCGCAGTGGATGAAATCAAGAAGTACCTGCAGAATCCGCCAGTGCTGGCCGCTTCCGTTAAAGGAAAACCTCTCGTTCTGTACACGACAGCCCTCGAAGGTTCTTTAGGTGCGCTATGGGCACAAGAGAATGACCAAGGGAAAGAAAGAGCTCTCTACTATTTGAGTCGAGTTCTACTGGGGGCAGAAAGCAATTATTCTCCCATCGAAAAACACTGCCTGGCATTGATCTTTGTGATAACGAAGCTCAGACACTATGCGTTGGCACATGAAGTCCGCCTCATATCGAAGGTGGATCTTATCAAGTACCTGATGTCAAAAGCCATATTGACGGGGTAGCTCACTAAATGGGCCTTGCTCTTGATGGAATTCTTGATAACTTATCGTCCCCTTAAGGCAGTGAAAGGCCAGGCCATCGCTGACTTCCTCACGGAGCATCCGATACCTGTTGATTCCCCTTTGAATTGTGAACTGCCAGACGAACATGCGTTTGACACGATCGACGGGGGTGATACTCGGTGGGAACTTTATTTTGATGGAGCGTCCTCCATGAAGAGGCGCAAAAAAAGCAGCCCTATATTCAAATCGGGGGTAGGCCTCATCTTTGTGACTCCACAAGGAGGGATAATGCGTTTTTCCTTCTCCTTAACAGAGCCGAGGACAAACAATTAAGCTGAGTAAGAAGCTTTGATAGCAGGTCTCGAGATCGCCATCGACATGGGGATTGAAAACCTCCTCATATACAGAGACTCCCAACTGGTCGTTAGTCAAGTAAACGGTGACTATCAAACGTGTAAACCAAAACTGGTGAAGTACGGCGAGAGGGTGCACCAACTGCTGACCCAAATACCTTCCTACACCTTGGAAAGCATACCGCGTGCGGAAAATTGCAAGGCGGATGCATTGGCCATGCTTGCTAAAGAATTGGCCGATGAGAACCTCGATGACATTAGAATTGTAGTACAAAGCTGTCGGGTTCTTGCACCGGCAGAAATATCTCCGGAGTCGTCCGAGGAAAATGGAGCGACCGAGCAAATGGCTCTACAAGTAAAAGACCAAGAAAAGGTTGAGGATTGGAGAGAAGTCTTTATAGACTACTTCAAATCCCGTCGAACACCTGAGGATGCGTCCTCAAAACATCAGCTTATGAAGCGAGCCCTATCTTTCGCCTTCGTCAACGATACTCTGTACAAGAGGTCATTTGATTCTCTGTGGTTAAGATGCCTGGGACCTGAAGAAGCAAAAAGAGTCGTCCAAGAAACTCACGACGGACTCTGCGGTTCTCACCTTGCCGGGCCAAAGATGAAGCTGAAGATCAAATGGATGGGTTATTATTGGCCCACGATCATCCAAGACTGCCTCGAGTACGCGAAGCAGTGCCACTCGCGCCAGATTCACGGGGATTTTATCCATCAGCATTCGAATCCGTTACATCTGACAGTAGCTAGCTGGCCGTTCGAAATGTGGGGAACTGACATAATCGGTCCCATCGAACCAGCATCGTCTAGAGGACATCGATTCATTTTGGCGACAACTGATTACTTCTCCAAATGGGTAGAAGCAGTACCGCTGAGGGAAGTGAAGACGGAGAACATCCTCCATTTCTTCAAGACACGCGTCATTTATCGGTTTGGAGCTCCGAGACGGATCATCTCCGATAACGGGCCAGCCTACCGAAGCCACAAGATCAGCCGCTTCGCACAACAGCATAACATAGACTGGAGATACTCCTCAGTTTATAAACCCCGAGCTAACGGTCTAGCTGAGGCTTTCAACAAGACCTTGACAAAGATCGTGAAAAAGACGGTGTCCCATAATAAGAAAGACCGGCACGAGAGACTGCATGAAGCTCTCTGGGCGTATCGAACTACGTTCAAAATGGCCACGAACACAACGCCGTATGCATTGGTATTCGGTACAGAAGCGGTACTCCTTCTCAAGATAGAGCTACCCTCTCTACGAGTGGTAGTTCATTACGAACTAACGGACGAAGAGAACGCTCACCTTCGGCTTGAGGAGCTCGATGCCCTTGATGAAACCCGGCTCATAGCGCAACAAAATCTGGAGGCTTATAAAGCAAAGATGACGCGCTCATATGAAAAACTGACTAGGCCGAGGACATTCCGCCAAGGTGAACTCGTGCTAGTGGTCAAAAGACCTATGATCCCAAACCGTGCCAAGCGGGGAAAATTCGAGCCAAACTATGAATGCCCGTATATCATAGACAAAGTCTACCAGGGTGGAGCCTATCTACTCATGGACATGCATGGTGAAAGACCCTTCAGGCCAATAAACGGTCGCTTCCTGAAGAAATACTACGCTTGACGAGTCATGGCCTAGGTCAATGATAGATGACGACGCCTATGTCCACTCACTGTCTTCCTAAGCCCAAACTCTATAAGTAGTAACTGACAACGGACCGAAACGTCCTTAAACTAACAACAGACCGAAACGTTCTTAAACTAACGACGGACCGAAACGTCCTTAAACTAACAACGGACCACTATGTCCTAAAACTAGCCGTTGACCGAGAGGTCGGTAAACTACGGTGGATTGCAGAATCCCAAAGCTGATACAAAAAAAAGAATAAAAAAAGAAAGAAAAGAAAACGGTATGTCCATAAGCAAAATGGGCACGGATGAAAACCCGAAAGGGCTCCGTGAGTAAAAACAGCAGGGCTACCGGCTAGTTTTGTAAAAACCCGAAAGGCCGCAATCTCGTTAAAAGACACTTGCAAGGTCCTCTCGACTTTGTAAGGAGAAAACACCTGCGTGAGATCCTTATGACTCATAAGGAAGCAACACACTTAGGGATCCCCACGATTCCTAAGGAGAAATTACATTTGCGAGATCCTCACGACTCGTAAGGAGAACCCTCTTATGGGACCCTCATGACTCATAAGATTCGAAAGTCTTAAGCTACAGGGATCTGAACCTGTTCTTAAGCAGCCCCCACAACCTCCGATAATGCCCTACAAGCAGCTCAATGCTGACCCTTGTATACAATCCACGGGCGCGAATAAACATTTCCCTAACAAAGTCCCATCCGTGACTAGGGATATGTTTACATGGTGAACAACTCTTGTAAGTCCTCTCGACTTATAAGGAGAAAACACTCTTGTAAGATCCTTACGACTTATAAGAGAACATGCACTTAGGGATCCTCACGATTCTTAAGGAGAAAACGCACCTACGAGATCCTCATGACTTGTAGGGAGAAATACCTTTATGGGACCCTTATGGCTCATGAAGTCAAAAGCCTTAGTCGACAGAATCCTAACCCTGTCTACTAAGCCATCTTTGTTCGACATCGACGAAGGAAAATGATGATTCGCTCCTGGCAATATCCTAGTGGTAGCGGTGCTGATGGCGAAATCGGTGTCTAATTCCAAGCTTGCAGCAAAAATCTGACAAGCCACACATGCATACGAAATAGCCGAAATGATGGGGAAACTTGCAAACAAAATCAGCAAGTAAAAAAAATGTATGCATGCAAAATAGCCGAAATGATTGGGCAACTCGCAATAGAAAGCATCGAGTAAAAATGAAACAAATAGCCGAAATGATTGGGCACCGCGAAAAATAGCCGAAATGATTGGGCAATCGCGACCTTCGCGATATAAAAGTTGAAATGATAGAGTATCGCGGAAAGAAATAAAAAAAATGAAATGAAATTTAAGCCCTACAGGTGATATCACATCGATCCCTGTATACAATCCAGGGGCACAAACAAAGAAGGAATCACACCTATCCTCCCCAGGCTTCATCAGAAGAAAAAGCCAAGTCTCAACGGTTCACAGATAGTCAGGAGATCATCTCAACATTTGTCTCTTTACGACAGAAACGACATCAAACAAAGTGGAACCGCGGCAACTCCCAGTTCCATGACTTGATGGTGCACAGATGACCGAGAGTCAAACCCCAACTCCTTGAAATGCGGATAAAGTCAACCCTTCCTGGTCACGTGGAACGTGGATTATGTCAATCCTGACCCCGTGTGAAGCATCCAGAGCAGAGCCTGGTCCTTGCAGAACACGGCAATGACCCCGTGGGAAGCATCCAGAGCAAAATTCCTGGTTATGTGGAACGCGGCTTATGTCAATCCTGACCCCGTGGGAAACGTCCAGAGCGGATCCTGGTCCTCGCAGAGCGCATCAGTGACCCCGTGTGAAGTATCCAGAGCGGAGCCTGGTCCTCGCAGAATACGGCAGTGAACCCGTGGGAAGCATCCAGAGCAAAATTCCTGGCTACGTGGAACGCGGCTTATGTCAATCCTGACCCCGTGAGAAACGTCCAGAGCGGATCCTGGTCCTCGCAGAGCACGACAATGACCCCGTGTGAAGCATCCAGAGCGGAGCCTGGTCCTCACAGGACACGGCAGTGAACCCGTGGGAAGCATCCAGAGCAAATTCCTGGTTAAGTGAAACGCGGCTTATGTCAATCCTGACCCCGTGAGAAACATCCAGAGCGGATTCTGGTCCTCGCAGAGCACGGCAATGACCCTGTGTGAAGCATCCAGAGCGGAGCCTGGTCCTCGCAGAACACGACAGTGAGCCCGTGGGAAGCATCCAGAGCAAATTCCTGGTTACTAGGAATGCGGCTTATGTCAATCCTGACCCCGTGGGAATTGTCCAGAGCGGATCCTGGTCCTCGTAGAGCACGGCAATGACCCCGTATGAAGAATCCAGAGCGGAGCCTGGTCCTCGCAGAACACGGCAGTGAACCTGTGGGAAGCATCCAGAGCAAAATTCCTGGTTACGTGGAACGCGTCTTATGTCAATCCTGACCCTGTGGGAAACGTCCAGAGCGGATCCTGGTCCTCGTAGAGCACGGCAATGACCCCGTGTGAGGCATCCAGAGTGGAGCTTGGTCCTCGCAGAACATGGCAGTGAACCCGTGGGAAGCATCCAGAGCAAAATGCCTGGTCACGTGGAACGCGGATAATGTCAATTCTGACCCCGTGGGAAACGTCCAGAGCGGAGCCTGGTCCTCGCAGAACATGGCAGTGACCCTGTGTGAAGCATCCAGAGCAAAATTCTTGGTCATGTGGAACGCGGCTTATGTTAATCCTGACCCCGTGGGAAACGTCCAGAGCAGATCCTGGTCCTCGCAGAGCACGGCAATGACCCTGTGTGAAGCATCCAGAGCGAAGCCTGGTCCTCGCAGAACACGGCAGTGAACCCGTGGAAAGTATCCAGAGCAAAATTCCTGGCTAAGTGGAACGCGGCTTATGTCAATCCTGACCCCGTGGGAAACATCCAGAGCAGATCTTGGTCCTCGCAGAGCACGGCAATGACCCCGTGTGAAGCATCTAGAGCGGAGCTTGGTCCTCATAGAACACGGCAGTGAACCCGTGGGATGCATCCAGAGCAAAATTCCTGGTTACGTGGAACGCGGCTTATGTCAATCCTGACCCCGTGAGAAACGTCCAGAGCGGATCTTGGTCCTCGCAGAGCATGGCAATGAACCCGTGTGAAGCATCCAGAGCGGAGCCTGGTCCTCACAGAACACGGTAGTGAACCCGTGGGAAGCATCCAGAGCAAATTCCTGGTTAAGTGAAACGCGGCTTATGTCAATCCTGACCCCGTGAGAAATGTCCAGAGCGGATTCTGGTCCACGCAGAGCACGGCAATGACCCCGTGTGAAGCATCCAGAGCGGAGCCTAGTCCTCGCAGAACACGGCAGTGAGCCTGTGGGAAGCATCCAGAGCAAATTCCTGGTTACGTGGAACGCGGATTATGTCAATCCTGACCCCGTGGAAATCGTCCCGAGCGGATCCTGGTCCTCGTAGAGCACAGCAATGACCCCGTATGAAGAATCCAGAGCGGAGCCTGGTCCTCGCAGAACACGGCAGTGAACCTGTGGGAAGCATCCAGAGCAAAATTCCTGGTTAAGTGGAACGCGTCTTATGTCAATCCTGACCCTGTGGGAAATGTCCAGAGCGGATCCTGGTCCTCGTAGAGCACGGCAATGACCCCGTGTGAGGCATCCAGAGTGGAGCCTGGTCTTCGCAGAACATGGCAGTGAACCCGTGGGAAGCATCCAGAGCAAAATGCCTGGTCACGTGGAACGCGGATAATGTCAATTCTGACCCCGTGGGAAACATCCAGAGCGGAGCCTGGTCCTCGCAGAACATGGCAGTGAACCCGTGGGAAGCATCCAGAGCAACTTCTGATTCCGTGAAATGCGGATGATGATAACCTCACCCATCACTTGCGAGTCCTCACGACTCGTAAGGGAGCAAATTCTCTTGTGAGATCCTTACGACTTGCAAGAGAAAAACACATTTAGGAATCCTCACGATTCTTAAGAAGAAATTACACCTACGGGATCCTCTCGACCGGTAGGGAGAAAATTCTTTATGAGACCCTCACGGCTCATGAAGTTGAAAAGTCTTAGGAGGCAGATCTTAACCTTGAATCCTAAGCCATCGTGGTCCTGCAAGGAAATCTGGATAGACTATCCACAGAATACATCTAATAAAAAGGGACACACTATCGTGAAGAAAAATATATCTTTTATTCATGAATCAAAATGAATACAAAGTACAATTCGTGAAAGAACAAAAAAATATATACTCTCATTCAGGAGTCTGTACAAAGGAAGAATGAAAAAATATATATACATTCCTTTAAGTCGGCAGGCGATTTAGCAGATTTGCCAGTTCATCTCTTTTTCGCTGAGCCTCGCCTTCGTGATTCAGTATTGTCAGAAGACGGGCCTCCGCCTGAGCTTGCTGGGCCTGGTATGAGGCAAGCCGGCCTTCAAGCTCTTTCTCCGTAGCCTTATGGGCCTCAACCATTTCACGAGTGAACACGGCGGTTTTATCGATGGCTACCACCTCCTTGATGGCCTCTTGAAGCACTCGCCACAGTTCATACGCTTTATTGGCCTTGGCTGTAAGGTTGGCTTGAAGCTCCCTCAGTGCTTTATAAGCCAGCTCCCTTTCTGAAAATTTGCGGCCGAGTCTCTTCTCACAGGATATCATATTCGCCACACACCGTTCAATTAGACCCTGTAAGCTCTCCTTCGCAGCCACAGCCTCTGAAGAAAGGCGGGTACATTCTAGCACATGCAAGCAAGCCTCCACCTGCCGATAAAACTCAACCCAGACTTGCCTCACTGTTTCACTATGATAGGTGGAAAGAAAGGGAAGAAAGCCGTTAGCTTCAGCAGCAAATGTTTCGGCCGTGATTAAACTGCCAGCACGAAATTCCTCGATCAGGGATGACAGAGAGGCGAGGCTTAACTTTGCTATACGTTCCGAGCCACACAGAGCATAGGGGCCGGGTGGCATGGCGATGTGTAACTCCAGCGCGGTAAGGAATGACAAAGCTGTTCAGATTTATAAACAGTCAGCTGAATGTGTAAGTAAAAGAACAAATGGAACAATGTTGGGACTTTACTTACCCACAATCATGCAAGAGCGATCTGAAGGCTCCCCAGGCCCTTCAAGAATCTCAACCTTATCGTCGGCTTCTATGACTGTAAAAGACATCAATGTCATTTTGTGAAATAATAACAATGTTGTGAAAAGAGGGTAGACAACACTAACCTTGCCCAGAAGAGAGGACGATGCACTGAGGAGGTATTGCTTGCGGGGCAGCCATCTCCAATAAGCGCTGAAAAGACCGCCTGGGAGACAGATCAGGAATAGAGGCCGCCAATCCGCGCAATTCTGAAAAGACAAAAGGGTTCAGATAATTGAAAGATTACTAATTTAAAATATAGAAGGTTACCTTCGATGCTCCTCCTATTCTGAGCTGGAGGGATAGCAGCTTCAAAGGCCTCCGCCATGGCCTCGGACACGTCATCGGGGACGTGGGCTGGTGTAGAGGCCTCTGAGGAAGGAGCAGCGGCTGCCGCCGCGGGCTCCAACGAAAGGACGGTAGCCTCGGCTACATGCACCCTTGCCTCCGGGTCGCCCTCAGGAAGATCCATTGGAACAGCGACTGCCAAAGGTGCCTCCCTCGAGGGAGCAAGTGCTTTGGGAGCAGGAACCACCGCAGGAGACTCTATCGCAAGAACAACAGTCGCATCAACCCCCTCCACACTGATCGGTGCTTCACTGGGGATATCAGCAGACTCTACGGTCAGAGCACGGCTTAGAGCCTCCACCGCCGCCGAAGTCCCTGCAAAGTTTGTACAAAGATAAGGATACATATATATGTATGCAAGCAATATGAAATATCATAAAGAAATACAGGAACATACCGATGCGCAAGGGAGCTTCCAGTATGGCTTGTTCAAGCCGACGCTCCTTCCTAAGGAGATGTGCTCGCCGAGGTCCGAGGGTGGACTCGTGGCCACCGGTCCATAGTGAAAGCGCGTCCTCGGCGTCGGCCGAAACAGCCTGTTTAAGTGCTCTTTCACCCCATTCTTCCAAAGGGCCGATGAATCGTCGCCGGATCCACGGAGGGTCTTCGTAAAAGATGACGACAGGGTAGGGCTTCTTCGGAACCCTTACGTTCTCCGATTCATCTTGCGAACGTCTTATAGCCTCAGCCAATTGTGCGGCTTCCTCGGCAGATGAACTCGGGAAAAGTAGGCCGACGTCCGATTCTTGCATGGACAACGGTTCATCCTGAAGAATAGGCTCAGACTCAATTAAAGAGTCGAGCAGATTGGTAGCCGTTTTCCTCCGCCGCTTGGATCCAGAACCAACCGCCGAAGATGACCGTTTCCTCCCCCGTGGAGCTTTGGCACGACGCTGACCCACTTCACCTTCAACACCCTCGCTTGGCGGTGCTACAGAGGACGACACGCCCATTGTCGACGCCGCGGACGATGATACTGCTACCGACGCCCGATTAGCCCTCGATTGAGCCTAGGTACCCAGTGGCTTACTAGCTGTGGGAGTGAAGTCCACCTCAGCCGCCCCCGGAATAAGCGCAACACTGGTGTCCCTCAGGGGAAAGCGGACCGGTGCACGCGGTTGCGGCGGAACTCCCGTGGCTTGAACCGGAATGGGAGCGCCGTATCCAAGAAGCACCCTCTTCTCCTCAGCAATAATTGGACTGACTCGATGAAGGTACCAGCCCGTGAAGGACCCCACGCATCGGGGGATATGGTCAGCTTCAGGAATCATGAAGCGAGAACCAGTGTTTAGCCTCACAAAATGGTGAGCAGTGTCACGAACGGCTTCAGGTGATGGGACGGGCGCAACTGTAAATGTCTCGAAGGGGACACCCTGATCATACCCAAGTTGCCGGGCAAAGCGGTATGGGTTATACCGCATGAAAAGGGCCGCACTGTTCTGACGAAATACCAGGTAACCTGGTCTGATCGCGTACAGGTGCATGGCTTCCTTAGGCTTCAGAGAAGGCACCTCCTCTTTCTACAAGTCACAGAGTTGTTGAATCAGACCTGAAAGAGCAGATAGGGCCCGATTAATGAATACCATTCCACCCGTGCTAGCGTAAGGAGCGATCAACACGCGAATAGCCCCGAACTGAGTCGGGTCGAGAGCAGAAGCGTCCACCAGCCACATGAGTCATGGAAAAATGTAGGCGTCATAAAATGTGGGTCTTTGGTGCTCAGCAAAGGCCCCCAACACGTGCATCTCAATCCAAGATGTGAAGTAATGAAGAGAAAAATTTACCACATCCACACCTGGAGTTGAGGTATTAGCCGCGGCGCCTAACCCGTGATAATGATGCGCTAGCGCTGGGAGGCCTACAGCTAGCTGTGTCCCCTCAGCGATACGATGAGCATGGTAAATAACCAAGTCTCTCATAAAACGGCGATGCATGGGGATTGTTGGGGTAAAAATTTGCACCCCGGTTGACCGAGTCAAAGTCAAGGTCAACCCCCAAGTTAGGTGGGCCCAAGCCCAGGTCAAGCGGGCCCATGCCCAAGTTGAACCCGCGGCCAGCCTCCCCATGCCAACAACAAAATCATGTAATAAATAATTTTTTATGTAATTTTTTATACATGAATGTATGCAAAATGGGCATAAAGCCAATATTTTGTAAGCCCATGGCTTATGTGCAAAATTGAAATGGCACATGAGCCATGGGATAGGCAAAATGCCATTTTGTGAAGCCCAAAGGGATATATGTAAATATGTAAGCCTATATAAGGCAAAATGATGATGAATAAAGCAACACTTTTCATTCTCTAAAAAGCCTAGGGTTTGTTCCTCTTTCCCCTTTCTGAAGGTTCCAAACCTTCTTCTTTCTTTTGAATTAAATCAAGAGTTTTACTTTTTTTTCTTCAAAACTAAATAGTTTTTCACCATAAAACCCACAAAGAGGAACTTGGATCTACCATCAGATCTCAAAAAGAAGAGATTTTTAAAATCCCACATCTCTTGATCTTCAAGATCCGGCCAAACAAAGGAAGAAGAAGGAGACCCATCTCCAGAAACTCCACTTTGGGGAAGAACTAGGGCTCAAGGGGAGAAACCCTTCATCAGCTTCAAAACATCCTAGGAGTTTAATAAGTGCTCTTTTCTGGGAGTACAACTCCCATTGCAGGGACCAAGTCCCTTTTGCTGCTCGAGCGCCCACGTGCTGACACGTGGCGCGCTAGCGCTCTTGCGCCTAGAACGTTAGCGCCTGAGCGCCCACGTGCTGACACGTGGCACGCTAACGCGCTTGCGCTCAGAGCGCTGGTGCCCAAAGCGCTAGCGCTCGAGCGTCCACGTGCTGACACGTGGCGCGCTAGCGCTCTTGCGCTCAGAGCGCTAGCGCCCAAAGCGCTAGCGCCCGAGCGCCCACGTGCTGACATGTGACGCGCTAGCGCACAGTGCGCTCACGCTCTTACGCTCAGAGCGCTAGCGCCCGAGCGTCCACGTACTGACACGTGGCGCGCTAGCGCTCAGTGCGCTCGCGCTCTTACGCTCAGAGCGCTAGCGCCCAAAGCGCTAGTGCCCGAGCGCCAACGTGTTGACACGTGGCGTGCTAACGCTCAGTGCGCTCGCGCTCTTGCGCTTAGAGCGCTAGCGCCCGAGCGTTCACATGCTAACACGTGGCGCGCTTGCGCTCAAGCGCCCAGCGCTCAAGCGCAAAGCACCCATGTGCGGACACGTGGCGTGCTAGCGTCTAAGCGCACGGCACCTATGCGCACGGCACCTATGCGCACAGCGCTCAAAGCGCTGGCCCCACGCATCCTTTGGATGCCTTTCCCCCTTTTTTTATATATATACATACATACATATATGTATATATATATGCATATGTATACATATGTACACACACACATACTCCACGACACTGTCCTTTTTAGAAAAAAACTTCTAACGGGGCGCTGCCCCGCACCCCGCAAAGGGGCTGCTAGCCCCCTTGACTCCCAGCCCGTTATCCGGGTAGCGGGACCCCCGTAAAAACTCTGCGTGGCTCCCGATATATCCAAAACCCCCTTTCAAAACACAACACACGTACACTGCACATTGAGTTCGCATGACCAGTTTAACCCGTCAATCGGAGGTTCCCTCGCTCCAAAGGCGAGGGGTAATTAACGGCAGCTTAGTTCCGCGGCTGCCGGAGATTCGGATCCCCACAATCATTAAACCCCAGCCTACCCTAGGCAGGGGGAATCTGTAGTATGCCTGACCAGCGCACACGTATTCCCATCTTAATGGGGTGACGAAAAACACCCTACAGGGATGACGAACCAGCTAAGCCAGACATTGATAAAGCTTACAAAGAAAGTCTGCTCATCCATGCCGAGAGCTGCAATCAATTCGAAAGATACCGCCGACATGATAGGAATGTAATACTGCGGCAAGTCCTCTTTCTTAGTCGGCCGCCTGTTCAAACCAAACCCAAAAGGGTCATTAATGTTCACAAACTTCGGAGCCGTCTTCGATAAGACACCCTCGCGAAGGAAGTAAGCAATGAAACTCTTAAAAGTAACGCCCTGCTCCTCTGACTCTGTGAATAGTTTGTCAAAAATGCCCAGGGTCTTGATCAAACTCGGGTGCTTGTGGCGAACGGCGTTCTCGGTAGACAGGACATCAAGCATTGCAGGCTCGGTTTCAAAGACGTACTCGTCGGGAGGCAGCAATTCCTCATAAAGGGTCCCCCTGATCGGCAGCCCGAGATCTCGCGAAATTCTTCCAGGGAAATCGAAACTTCGCGGTCCACTAGAAGGAAAGTGTTGGTGGGGGAGATTCCATTGGTTCAAGAAGGCCTTGACCTACCAGACATGAGGAGATTGGTAGTGGAAAAGGGACGCATATATCGCCTGATAAAGTCCAACTCTCTGCAGTCGCGTGCGATGGGCGGACAAGATATAACGCGCCCAAAGAAGGTAGTCCGTGGGGTGTCGAGGGGTAAGCCCTATTTTGTAAATCTACCCCCATGGCTGGGCTTCACCCTGGCAAATGCGGCGTCCCAAAATATCTATAGCTGGAACCGGATAGTTTGGAATGCCGGTCGTTGAAGGCTCAAGCCACCCCATAGGGGTCCAATTCGGCATCTCCACGGCAAAGACAGTCCTCGGAGGATCCATCGGCAGGAACGGATAGGTGGGCTCCGTCGGTATCTCACAAAGAAAACTTCGGCGACCACGGATGATGTGACCATACCAGGTCCCCCACAAAAGCAAGTTGGTGCAATTCGGGTCATGAGCCCTAATCATCGCCATCACTTCCTCGTCAGATGGCGACTAAGGAAAAGCGGCCTCCGAGCGAGTGAAAGGGAAATATGGAACAGATGTCATTGTGCCTGAAATAAAAGAAGGGGAAACTGTTAAAACGAAGTCAGCAGTGTGTATATATATATATATATAAATGTATATATATAAAAAGACAGTGGAAGAAAACGACAGCGGACTCATTTTATGGGACCACTGGTTACAAAACACATGGGTTCCACAAAATCAAGATGGCTGCTTGCTAATGATGAGGCAAAGCAATTACAATGAGACAAAAAGAAGATTCTCAATAAATGAACAGTGGATTTCAAATGACCCTACACATTCCCCAAAAAGATATCCATTTTGGACTCTGTAACAAATTAAACAGAAGCTAGGGAATTAAATTCCCAGAAAGCACCACCGCAAACCCCCTCTTCTTGGTTGCAAAGAGACAACTCAAGGAAAGAAAACCCTAAGAAGCTCTCTGTGAAGAACTAAGTTCTTCATAGGAATTAAATTCCTTTTGAAAAAGGGGAATTAAATTCCCAGAAACTTTTTTTCAGAGCCAAAGCTCTTTGAGATGGAATTAAATTCCATGGAAGGGACAAACACCGCCATCGACCCTTGAAGACCAGAGAAACCCTAGCGAGATCTGTTGTTTGAGGATTGAATGGATTTTTTTTAAGAACTTAAAAAAAATGGGTTCTTGATTAAAGGGAAAAACCCTTGGTGTGGATTTAAAATCCAAAGAGTTTTATATGTATGGAAGTTCTTCGATCATTCAAAGCCATTACCTGAAGAGATGGGTCTTTCTTGAACAGAGTTAAACTCTGAAGATTTTCGAAACAGAGAACTAAGCTCTGAGAAAAGAGACTTAAATTCTCAAAAGGAAAAAGTTAGCAAAGGAGAAGATGAGCAAAGTGGAGGCGCTTCTGAAGGGACGGTAGCATTTATAGGATGTGATGGAAAACGTTTCATCTCCCCTATTCCCTAGACAGATCCAACGGTCACAAAAGTGACAGCGTTGCACTCACGTGCAGACACATGAGAGCAACGCTGTGGGGGCATTTGTTCCCTGATTAAAAATCAGGTATTACCTCAATGAGGTATCACGTGTTCACACGTGACCAAGGGTCACGTGTTGACACGTGATCTCGTTACAGAATTAAAATCTAAGCAAGCAAAAATGCAAACAAATGGGCGTCACGTGCTAACACATGACCAAGGGTCACGTGCTGACACTTGATGGTTAAAAGACAGTTAAAATTCTGAATGAGAAGGGGTCACGTGCCAACACGTGATAGGCTTTGAAAGCCTTATAAATTGATAGAATTAAATTTTAATTAAGGGAAATCAAAGACCCTAATTGGGAAAGTATTTCACCGAATCTTTCCAAACAAAAAAGGTTTATGGGGGACTGTTGGATTAAAAATCCAAGGGTGATTAAAACTCACCAATTTATGGAAAGATTTTAGACAAGGAAAGATTTCCCTAAATTTCACCAAAAATAACAAACAGAATATCTTTTGGGTTGAAAATCCAATGGTGAATAAAATTCACTGAGTGATCTAAAGGATCATATTAGTTATGAAAACAAACAAAAACTCTCAATGAAAGATTTACTAAACAAATTAATTCTTTTCCTTCTCCTATAAATAGGAGCCAAGAGGAGAAGAAAGATATAGAATTTTGAGATCTTGAAGCTTTCTAAAGGCAAATAGCAGAGAAAAAAGAAAGGAGAATTTAATTCTCAAGAAAGAAAACCCTAGGTGAGAAAAGAAAAGGGATCAAAGCATCAAAAAGAGAATTTAATTCTCAATCTAAGAGTTTAACTCTTCTGCAAAAGAACTTAGTTCTTTCTCTGGTTTAAAATCTGCAGAAGCAAATCTTCCCATAGGTTAAGAATTTAATTCTCATCGGGTTGAGAGTCTGCCATGCAGATCCAAAACTTAGAGGGAGGATTGAGTTTAGAGAATTTAATTCTCCCAAATTCACAGGAATTTAATTCCTTCAAGATAAACTAGGGTTTAACCCTATTGGAGAATTTAATTCTCCCAAATTCACAGGAATTTAATTCCTTCAAGATAAAATTAGGGTTTAACCCTATTTGAGAATTTAATTCTCCCAAATTCACAGGAATTTAATTCCTTCAAGATAAGACTAAGGTTTAACCCTATATGAGATTTTAATTCTCTTAAAATTATAGGAATTTAATTGCTTCAGGATGGACAAAACTAGGGTTTAACCTTACTTAAGAATTTAATTCTCTCAAATTCATAGGAATTTAATCCCTCCTAAATAATTAGGGTTTTACCCTACAAAGAATTTAATTCTTTCATATAGGAATTTAATTCCTCTAAAGAAACCATAATTAGGGTTTTACCTTATAAAGAATTTAATTCTTAAAGAAATAAAGAGACTTGAAAGATCTCCATGCATGCAAAAAAAAAACTAAGGCCACGTGTCCCCACGTGACCCCTGAAAAGATCCCCCAAAATGAGAAGGAATCAGCTCTGAGGCAACGCCTCACGTGCTCCCACGTGACCTCCAAAATAATGAGAATAAAAGCAAAGGCAGATTCTAACTTGGGCGCTCTCACGTGTTACCACGTGACCCCTTGATAAATGCTTTAATGATCAGCGCCCAAATACCCATCACGTGCCAACACGTGATGCCCAAAAGAGCAAAAGTGTTTAACACTTATTTGCAGAACAAACTAAAAGGAGATCTGGCCCCACCTTTGGGCGCTCTCACGTGTCCCCACGTGACCCCTTCTTCTCTAGTGTTTAACATTAATTCGAGAGCTTTATTTCCCAGTGTTTAACACTGATTGTCTTCTAGTGTTTAACACTAATTTGAGAATTTTACTTTTAGTGTTTAACACTAATTTGAGAATCTTATTTCCAGTGTTTAACACTGTTGTCTTCTAGTGTTTAAACACTAATTTGAGAGCTTTATTTCCAGTGTTTAACACTGCTGTTCTCTAGTGTTTAACATGATTTTTAGCCAAATTGGCTAATTTTCCAGAGGCAAAGACTCCCCTTCAACTGAATCTTAAAATTGAGTAAAATTCAGAGCTATAATGTTCTCTGCTCAATCAAAGATAAAAATGTTACCGAAGCTCTCAAACTCTTGTTTAGCATTGCTAAGTGATGAGGGGCTGAACCCAGACAAATGTCTAATGGTCCAGCAAAGGGCCAACACTTCAGATCTAATTGGACTTAGCCCAAATTGGCCATAAGTCCTCAATTCAGATTTAACTGAGCCAATGTGCTCATAATCTAATTAATTGATGTTAGTTCCAAATTGGACTACAGATCACTTAATCCACTTTGGTTCGAGGGTACATCTCTTCACTCCTTTGATATTTGTCGTTGTAATCCTTCAACGTCTTCAGAGAGGTGACGGGTGCCGACAACCACACATTTCAAGGACTGTGGGGTCCCTAAGCCCATGGACTATGATGTCCTTAACCTTGACTGTGAGGTCTTTAAACTCACGGACTATGATGTCCTTAATCTCGACCGTGATGTCTTTAAACTAACATTGGACTGTGGGGTCCTTAAACCCACGGACTATGATGTCCTTAACCTCGACCGTGATGTCTTTAAACTAACATTGGACTGTGGGGTCCCTAAGCCCATAGACTATGATGTCCTTAACCGTGAATGCGAGGTCTTTAAACACACGGACTATGATGTCCTCAACCTCGACCGTGATGTCTTTAAACTAACATTGGACTGCGGGGTCTTTAAACCCATGGACTATGATGTCCTTAACCTCGACCGTGATATATTTAAACTAACATTGGACTGTGGGGTCCTTAAACCCACGGACTATGATGTCCTTAACCTCGACCGTGATGTCTTTATACTAATATTGGACTGTGAGGTCCCTAAGCCCATGGACTATGATGTCCTTAATCTTGACCGTGAGGTCTTTAAACTCACGGACTATGATGTCCTTAACATCGACCGTGATGTCTTTAAACTAACATTGGACTGTGGGGTCTTTAAACCCATGGTCTATGATGTCCTTAACCTCGACCGTGATGTCTTTAAACTAACATTGGACTGTAGGGTCCTTAATCCTATGGACTATGATGTCCTTAACCTCGACCGTGATGTCTTTAAATTAATATTGGACTATGGGGTCCCTAATCCCATGGACTATGATGTCCTTAACCTTGACTGTGCGGTCTTTAAACTCACGGACTATGATGTCCTTAACCTTGACCATGATGTCTTTAAACTAACATTGGACTGTGGGGTCTTTTAACCCATGGAATATGATGTCCTTAACCTCGACCGTGATGTCTTTAAACTAACATTGGACTATGGGTCCTTAAACCCATGGACTATGATGTCCTTAACCTCGACCGCGATGTATTTATAAACTAACATTGGACTGTGGGTTCCTTAAACTCACGGACTATGATGTCCTTAACCTCGACCACGATGTCTTTAAACTAACAATGGACCGAGATGTCCTTAAACTACCAATGGACAGTAATGTCCTTAAACCAATCGACCGCAATGTCCCTAAACTAAATAATAGAGTCCAAATGCTCTTTCGTTGGATCTAAACGATTCCGTTAAGTTGATCTTAGTCTAAAATGAGACTAACGTATCCTTAATAAACGTTTAAGTTGATCATAGTCTCAAATGAGACTAACGTATCCTTAAACCTAACCCCCCAAACCCAAATCTAAGAAAGATACGGATTTGGACTAGTCCACGCCCTACGGGCGAAAACATAAATTAGTTTCCATATACAATCCATGGACAACCAAACACAAAACAAACACCCACGACACGAAGTGACCATATGGAGAAGGAGAAGGTTGTTACCGCGACGCGGTAGCGTAATTAACTGCAGGGGCTTACGCCTGCAGGGAAGAGCGTCCCCACAATAAAAAACCCCTCAAACGAGGGGGAATCTGATGAAGTATGCTACATCGGTCGCATCCGTTTAAACCTTCGATACATGGTGGCATAAATCAACTTGGCATCTTCGCAATGGTGGAAGGATAGCACCAATTAGCATCTGCCCCGAAATTCAGACAAGGCGAACCTACGCGGTCACGTCTCTGTGTTCGGAGAGGAACAACAACGCCCAACGGTGAAGATCAACACCAAAAAGTAAAGAATAAAGCGAGATATCAACCCAAATGGCGAACATAAAACCCATCGCTCATGTCTCGCGACTATAAGTCTCACTAAGTCATTACTTATACAATTACTAGTTTTGACTGATGGAGTTGACTAGATACAATATGAAATATAAATACAAGAGTGGGTATGATACAAATGTCCCACCTACCAAAGCAATCACCCGAAAGCAACTGTGTGCCAGCGATGCCGCTACTGATCCATGCGGACAACCTATAAGAACTGTGGCACAACGGAGGTGAGTTTCCAACTCGTGAGTAGAAAAAGATCAACAAGTAGAAATCGAATAAACAACGACTCCTAGGTCATATGTAACCGGGTATTGTCACAATATCAAGATAGGAAAGATCCTGGTCGACAACGGGTCCTCCGTCAACCTTCTCAATGTAAAAATGTTGAAGGAGATTTGCATAAATGTGCAGCCCTTGGCTCGGGATAAAATTACCATCTCTGGTTTTGACTCCCAATCATCACAAATGCTCGGGTCTGTAATACTGACATTACGCTTTGGGTCGCTCGTCACTAACATCAAGTTCCATGTTATTGACGCCAAGACTTGCTACAACGGTTTGCTCGGCAGACCTTGGTTACATGAGTACAATGTCATTCCTTCTACACAACATCAGTGTATGAAGTACTTCAAGGACGACCTCGAGTACACAGTTACAGGGGAGCTGAACCCATTCTCCGTAAATGAAGTCCGTAAATATGAAGACGCCAAATACTTCTTACCAGACTTCGAAAGAATGGAAAGATGTTGCAAACCGGAGAATAAACAAAAAGCCATCGCCACTATCCCGATATTTTGGAGTGATACCGAGGAGGATGAAGAGACGGTCTACTCAGGTCAACCCCAAGGCAACAGGCCAGGACCATCTACTCCTATTCTGGTCTTTGGCAGTGACTCTGAAGACGAGGCCAACACATTGTTCTCCGTCCGCCCGTCAATGCAAACCTTTGCTGGTGCTGACCATAGTTTACAAATTACCATGGTTCCGCAGCGGCATTACAAAGAACTTGATGCACTTGATACGTACAGCGTGCAAGAGTTGCAGACCTTCTACATTCCTCTTAAGCAAAGGGATGAGAAGGCGATCCTTTTCTATCAATCTACGGAGACCAAAGTAGAGAAAGAAGTATGGCACGGTGCTGAACCTGTGCTCGACAGGTTTCAACCAATTCGTCTGCCAAGATACTACGCAGAGGGACTGAAAAGTCTATTGAGATGCCAAGGCGTACCCTTCAAACAGACTACTCGACAAGCCCAGTTCTATAAGAAGATTTGGGATGTTCCCGGGACTCAGCGAAAGATGCCCAATGGGAGAATGGAGACGACGGGCCTTAGATACGTTCGGTCCAAGAAACGGGAGCGATTCCATAGCTGCCATGTTATAAATGATTTCGGTGGAAAAGAGAATGCCTTTCGAGATAGCGCTGATATTGAAACAGAGCGAAATCCCGCCGTACGAATATCAAGTCCGTCATTCGAAGAGCAGATTAACAAGCTAATAAAGGAAGCGGGTCAAAAGGTTCGGGATGACCACAACCGCGAAATGGCCATTTACCAGAAATCTAGGACGCAACGTCTCATTCAGCAGGCTACGGAGAATGACGATGCCTTTCACCGTCAGCCCGCTGTGCGCTCTTATAGCAAGGGAAAAGCCCGACGTAGAGGCAACAACAAGGTGAAGAACGAGAATGACGTTCAAAAACATCGAAGCGAATCCAAGAAGCCACGCGATCAAGAAAAAATCAGCTCAATCCGTCTTTTATGAAGAAGATGGGTCGGGAATATTCATTCCCTCAAGACAAGACAAGGAAGATATTCAACCTTGTTATGAAGTATCAAATGATGGCGGTCCCATAGTCTCGGTGCCCCGAACAAATAGACAAGGTCCATCACCCGGCTTATTGCTCCTATCACCGAGCAATAGGATATCCTCTTGAATACTGCTTCACCTTTAAAAACTGGGTTGAAGACCAGTATCAACAAGGAAAGTTTGCTCTATCTGACAGTTGGAGGCTAACCCCACCAAAAAGCATGATACAAGAGCAACCTACATTACAAGGGAAATTCCAGATCAACATCGAGCTTGGAAACGAACTCGTACCTGTCATGTGATAACATTCTCAAAGGAGTAAGAGCATGAGAATATATTGTTTTGCAAATGAAGATGAAGACGAGGTGATCTCAGAATTTCCACTGGCACCAAAGGAGCTGGAAGATGGAATACATACCACGGCGGAAAACCTGAAAAAAATCGAATTGGGGACGGCAGACGAGCCAAGGCCAACGTTCGTCAGTGAGCTGTTGTCTGAAAAACAGGTGACCACGTTAAAAGACGTGCTTATGCAGTATAAAGACTGCTTCGCATGGAACTATTCCGATATGCTGGGATTAGATCCATAGATAGCCGTGCATAAACTGGCAATATCACCGGACGTCAAGCCAGTCAAACAAGCACCAAGAAGAATGCGGCTCGAGCTTGAGATGAGTATCAATTCCGAAGTCAAGAAGCTAATCGACTCCGGCTTCATCCAAGAAGTTCATTACCTAGACTGGATTGCCAATATCGTTCCGGTAATGAAGAAAAATGGGACAGTACGCATCTGCGTAGATTTTCGGGATCTCAACAAAGCTTTCCCGAAGGTTGACTTCCCAGTACCGGTTACCGAACTGATGATCGATAACACGTCCACTTACGAGGTCTTCTCCTTCATGGATGGATCTTCAGGCTACAATCAAATAAAAATGCATCCTGAAGTCCAAAAGCACACTGCTTTCCGGACTCCGCTGGGCATATTCTGCTACAAAGTGATGCCCTTCGGTTTGAAGAACGCTGGCGCCACCTACCAGAGGACCATGACAAAGATCTTCGATGACCTCATACATGAGATTGTCGAATGTTATATCGACGACCTCATGGTGAAAATCAAATCTTACGAGGAGCACTGGGAGCATCTGAAGATAGTGTTCCAGCGCCTTCGGAAGTTCAACCTGAAGATGGACCTTCTGAAATACGCGTTTGGAGTTTCCTCATGCAAATTCCTAGGATTCGTCGTACGACACCGAGGCATCGAAATAGACTCATCAAAGATTAAGGCGATTATGGAAATGCCCGCGCCAAGAACTCTTAAACAACTGCGGTCTCTTCAAGGAAAGCTCACGTATATCCTACGGTTCATAGCTAACCTTTCCGGAAAATGCCGCCCCTACAACCATCTAATGAAGAAGGGGACCCTGTTCATTTGGGATCGTAAGTGCCAAAGTGCACTGGATGAAATCAAGCAGTATCTGCAGAACCCGCCGGTACCGACCGCTCCGGTCATGGGAAAGTCCCTCATTCTGTACACAATGTCCCTTGAAGGTTCTTTAGGCGCGCTATGGGCACAGGAGAACGATCAGGGAAAGGAAAGAGCTCTCTACTATTTGAGTCGAGTCTTTCTGGGGGAAGAAAAAACTATTCCCCTATTAAAAAGCATTGCCTAGCACTGATCTTCGCGATAACGAAACTTCGACATTATGCCTTGGCATATGAGGTCCATCTCATATCAAAGGAGCATCCTCTCAAGTATTTGATGTCAAGAGCCATACTAACGGGAAGGCCTGCCATATGGGCCCTCCTCTTGATGGAGTTCTCGATAGTATATCGACCCCTCAAGGCAATGAAAGGCCAGGCCATCGTCGACTTTCTCGCTGAGCATTCGATACCCGCCGACTCTCCCATAAATTACGAATTGCCGGACGAACAAGCGTTTGACGCAATCGACGGTGAGAAAGATAGGAGTGATACCCGATGGGAACTCTACTTCGATTGAGCATCCTCTTTGAAGAAGCGAAACCAAAACACCCCCATGATTAAAGCCGGGATGGGCCTTGTCTTCATAAATCCGCAAGGAGGGATAATGCGTTTCGCCCTTTCATTAACAGAGCCGAGAACAAACAATGAGGCTGAGTATGAAGCTTTGATAGCAGGTCTTGAGATTGCTATCGACATGGGGATCGAAAACCTTCTCATATATGGAGACTCCCAGCTGGTCGTCAGCCAACTAAATGGCGACTATTAGAGTGTAAACCCGAGTTGGTAAAATATGGCGAGAAAGTGCAGCAATTGCTGACACAAATCCCCTCTTACATTCTGGAAAGCATTCCGCGTGCAGAAAATAGCAAGGTGGATGCGTTAGCCAAGCTCGCTAAAGAACTGACCGACGAAAACCTCGATGACGTAAGGATCATTGTGTAAAGACGCCGGATTCTCGCGCTGGCAGAGATATCTCCGAAGACGTCTGAAAGAAAGGAAGCGACCGAAAAGTGGCATTCCAATTAGAATATGAAGAAAAGGCGATGGATTGGAGAGAAGGCTTAGTAGACTACTTCAAATCTTATCATACACCCGAAGACGCGTCATCAAGACATCAGCTCATGAAGCGAGCTCTGTCTTTCGCCTTCGTCAATGATACTCTATATAAGAGATCATTCGATTTTTTGTGGCTAAGATGTCTGGGACCAGAAGAAACAATGAGATTTTTCCAAGAAACTCATGACGGACTCTGCGGCTCTCATCAAGCCGGGCCAAAGATGAAGCTGAAAATCAAAAGGATGGGCTACTATTGGCCCATGATGATTCAGGACTGCCTCGAATACGCGAAGCAGTGTCTCTAATTCCAGATTCATGGGGACTTCATCCACCAGCATCCGAATCCGCTACACCCAACATTGGCTAGCTGGCCATTCGAAATGTGGGGAACCAATATAATCGGGCCCATCGAACCACCATCATCCAAGAGACATCGGTTCCTACTAGCAACAACCGATTACTTCTCTAAGTGGGCAAATGCAATACCGCTAAGAGTGGTGAAGATGGAGAACATCCTCCATTTCTTCAGGACACATGTCATCTACCGGTTCTGCACTCCGCGATGGATTATCTCAGATAACGGGCCAGCCTACAGAAGCCATAAGATCAGCCTCTTCGCACAGCAGTATAAAATAGATTGGAGATACTCTTCGGTTTATAATCCCCGAGCTAATGGTCTAGCTGATTCTTTCAACAAGACCTTGTCAAAGATCATAAAGAAAGCAGTGTCCAGAAATAAAAAGGACCGGCATGAGAGATTGCATGAAGCTCTCTGGGCTTATCGGACCACGTTCAAGACGGCCACGAATACAACGCCATTCGCGTTGGTATTTGGAACGGAAGTAGTACTTCCCTTGGAGATAGAGCTACTCTCTTTACGAGTAGCAGTTCGATATGAGCTGACGGATGAAGAAAATGCTCATCTTCGGCTTGAGGAGCTCGATTCCCTTGATGAAACCCGTCTCATGGCACAGCAAAACCTAGAAGCTTACAAAGTAAGGATGACACGCTCATACGAAAGATTGACTAGGCCGAGAACATTCCGCCAAGACGAACTCGTGCTAGTGGTAAAAAGACCTATGATCCCCAATCGTGCCAAACGGGGGAAATTCGAGCCAAACAATGAAGGTCCGTATATCATAGACAAGTCTACCAAGGTGGGGCTTACTTGCTCATGGATATGCATGGCGAAAGACCCTTCCGGCCAATAAACGGCTGGTTCCATAAGAAATACTATGCTTGATAAGTCACGGCTCAGGTTAATGATGGATGACGATGCTCGTGTCCGTTCGCTGTTTTCCTGAGTCCAAACTCTATAAGTAGTATCCGGCAAAACCTCGCCTCAAAATCGCCACGAACCGCAACGTCCTTAAACTAGCTGTGGACCGAGATGTCTCTAAACTAACAACGGACCGCAACGTCCTTAAACTATCTGCGGACCGAGATGTCCCTAAACTAACAACGGACCACAACGTTCTTAAACTAGCTGTGGACCGAAATGTCCCTAAACTAACAATGGACCGAAATGTCCCTAAACTAACAATGGACCGAGACGTCCCTAAATTAACAATGGACCGCAATGTCTTTGAACTAAATACGCCGCCTAAAAATATGGTGACAGTGGAATCCAGGTCCACAAGTCCCAACGGCGAGGATTGCAACTTCAGTCCGTCTGGCTACATAGCTACCCCGGTAGCGAAGTCCCCCTTAAATGCCATTGGAAACGGAGGAGTAAAAAAAAGGTACGTCCACAAGCGAATTGGGCACGGATGAAAACCCGAAAGGGCACCGTGAGTAAAAACAGCAGGACTGCCGGCGAGTTTGTGAAAACCCGCAAGGGCACAGATTCGTATAAAAATTCATCCACACTTGCAAGGTTCTCTCGACCTTATAAGGAGAAAATACCTGCGTGAGATCCTTACGACTCACAAAAGGGAGCAACACACTTGGGGAACCCCACGATTCCTAAGGAGAAATTGCACTTACGAGATCCTCACGACTCGTAAGGAGAATCCCCCCTATGAGACCCTCACG
Organism: Agapanthus africanus; assembly: GCA_030015575.1. Lineage (NCBI taxonomy): Eukaryota > Viridiplantae > Streptophyta > Magnoliopsida > Asparagales > Amaryllidaceae > Agapanthus > Agapanthus africanus. The sequence goes on along the minus strand of JASDDO010000285.1, from coordinate 926,733 downwards.
GCTCATAGGATTCGAAAGCCTTAAGCTACAGGGATCTGTTCTTAACCCATCACACTCCCTAAGTTGCCCTACAAGCGGTTCAATATTAACCCTTGTATACAATCCACGGGCATAAATAAACGTTTCCCCCACCAATTCCCACTAACGACGAGGAATGTCCTCATGTGGTGAATGACAGTTGTAAGTCCTCTCGACTTATAAGAAGAAAACACTCTTGTAAGATCCTTACGATTTATGAGAGAAAATACCTGCGTGAGATCCTCACGACTCCTAAGGAGAAAATAGATCTACGAGATCCTTACGACTCATAGGGAGAAACACCTTTATGAGACCCTTACGGCTCATGAAGCCAAGAGCCTTAGTCGACAGGATCCTAACCCTGCTTGCTAAAACACCTTTATTCGAATCGAAAAAGGCAAATGATGATTCACTCCTGGCAACAATCCCAGTGGTAGCGATGCTGAAGCCTAGATTGGTATCAAATTCCAAGTCCTTTCACGGCAAATGATGATTCTCTTCTGGCCATATTCTAGTCGCAGCGATGCTGATGCTAAGATTGGTATCAGATCTCAAGTTCCACACTCACAACAAAAATCAGCAAGCCAAAAATGCATTTGAAATAGTCGAAATGATAGGGCAACTCGCAACAAAAATCAGCGAGTAAAATATATGCATATAAAAATAGCCGAAATGATTGGGAAACTCGCAATAAAAAGCAGCGAGTAAAGAAAAAGAAAAATACCCGAAATGATTGGGCACCGCGAAAAATAGCCGAAATGATTGGGCAATCGCGACTTTCGCAATATAAAAAGCTAAAATGATAGAGTATTGCGGAAGGAAAAAAATGAAATGAAATTTTTGCCCTGCAGGTGAGATTACATTGACCCATGTATACAATCCATAGGCGCAAACGAAAAGGGAACCATGTTGCCCCCACCGGGCTTCGTCAAAGGGAAGCCAAGTCTCGATAGCTACATCTATAGCCTAGAGATCAACAACATCGTTCTTCCTCCCTCCGCCAGGATGCAGACGCGACATCAAAAAACGGAGCCATGGAAAAGTCCCCTAGTTCCAAATCTTGACGGTTCACGGACAACCTAGAGACTCCTCGGAGCTATGGCAGAGTCCCTAGTTCTAAGTCTCGACGGCAACATCTATAATCTAGAGATCAACAACAGCGTTCTTCCTCCCCTCAGTAGGATGCAGACGAGACATCAACAAACAGAGCTACGGCAAAGTCCCCTAGTTCCAAATCTCGATGGTTCACAGACAACCCAGAGACAACCTCGACATTCGTTGCAATATTGCAAACACAACGTCAATAAACAAAGCCAAGGAAAATCCCTCGCTTCAGGGTCTTGACAGCAACTCAAATGAGACCTGAGAGACTATTGGAGATCATCCCAGACCAGCGCGGAGTGGTCGTGACTCATCGGGGCTCCCGAAACTGAGCCTAACCTCAAGTAAAAAGAGGCATGGAATATCCCTAATGCTTGCTCTTTCGACGGTAATATCACTTGGAAGATTACTTGAAGACGTCTTGTCCAACCCCCGAAGGGATCAGAGACACGACAGTCGTGGGGCTACTCGAACAACAAGATTGCATATCGGGGAATACATCGGCCAACGCGACGGTACGAAGGGTAAAAAACCTAGTACCACAGACCTTAACGGACTTCTATTAGCAGGAGTTAACTATGACGTGGGGACATCTTTGTGAGAACTTCTCGATTCGTCTCGACTTGTGGGGAAAATAATGTTCCTGCGAGAACTTCTCAATTCGTCTCGACTCGTAGGGAAAAGCCTTAGGCAATGGGGATAAGGACCTTTTTCCTAAGCACTGGGCCCTGCAAGTCGGTCTAAGATGGTCTATTGCATACTATTCATGGGCCACACTCTCCAAAGTCGAATATCGACAAGGAGGGAAACAACCACCTAGAGTCCTCTCGACTTGTAAGGGGGAAAATTCTCTTGTGCTTAGAAGTCCTCATGACTCCTAAAGAGAAAACATGCCTGCGGGATCCTCACGACTCGTATGGAGAAAAGTCTTTATGAGACCCTCACGGCTTATAATGTTGAAAAGTCTTAGGCGGCAGATCTGAACCTGTTTTCTGCCCTGCAAGGAGATCAAGATAGACTATCTGCGGGCTATATTTACTAAAGGGACATGCCGATATGAAATAAAATATGTCTTTTATTCATGAATGCAAGTGAATACAAGATACATTTCACAAAGGAATCAAAATGAATGCTTGTTATTCATAAATCGCAAGATTACAGTCAATAAAAAAGGGTTACAAAGACGGTTATTGAGGAGAAGGCATCTTCAACAAATCAGCAAGACGCTCGCGCTCTCCTCTCAATCTTTTCTCGTGATTAGCCACCGCGGCCAACTCCGTTTCAACTTGAGCTCCTTGCCGTAAACAGGAAGAAAGCTTCCCATCGGCTTCTAGCATGGCAGCTTCACAGTCTTGCATGACCCGCTCGGCGAAGTCAAGCATCTGCCTCAGTGTCAACCCATCTGAAATACATCTCTGGAGATTGTCAAAAACAACTTTTAGCTGTGCAGCATTCGCTTCAATCTGGACGCGCAGTCGGACAGATTCGCTGGAAGCTACCTCATATTACTTTCGTCTTAGGCTTGCCTCTTGTTCAAAATGGCAAATGAAAGAAACACTATGCTCGATCCACGTAGCCCGCTGAGAGTTCGAAGCTAATACTTCAGGAGCGGGATGCTGGAGTTCAATCTCGTACAGGAAAGCCTCGATCTTTCTGCAGTAATCAACCCAAGAGCCGACGATAGCTTCATCATGTAAATTCACGAGTGTCGCCAGCATTGTTTTGACTTCCAAGGCAAAATCCGTAGCAGAAGTGAGGGCCTCGGCATTGAGATCCTCGATGAATTCACTCAACGTTCTCCGGCTATTTACGGCGCCCCTAAAAGACATGCGTTTAGCAAAGGGCCCTGCAGGCATTGGAATGCGAGAATCGAAAAGAGCTGGAGCTGGCGCAATTGCTGCAAAATGAATTAGGGTCAAAGGTCGACTCGAAGAATAAAGCAAACACATCAGCAATGAAGTCTATTATACCGGCTATGAAAGGCGGCAGGATGGGGAGTACCAGAGGCATAGCTATTCTTTCATCTCCTCCTCTAACCCGTGACGCTATGATCAACATGAAGAAAACTTAGCAACAATACGTCTATTCGTAAAAGAAAGGAAATGCCGTCAGTTGAAGAATATACTAAATAATGTAGGGTTCCTAGGCACTCTAATGAGGTCTCATAAGGCATCAACCATGCCAATTTCAAATTTTACGGGTGCCGAGAAACCCTAATACGGATCGTTGGCTAGAAGTTTAGGCGACAAAGCAACTAGTTAACTACTTTAACTAAGAGTACGGAAATACAACCTTTGTAGATCCGGTCCTCCACCTCCATAGCTCCGCAATGAAGTCTCCTCGCTGTCCAAATAAAATCCCGGGCTCTAGCGTCGGCTTCATCGGAGAAAGAGCGGGCTAGGTCATCGACGACGTGCCGAAGATGATCTACGTCGAGGCATCACTAGATCAAGCTCCACCTTCATCAAGCCTTGAAAACTTGTGAAGGAAACACACTCTACTACTTGGCAAGAGGTAGAGAATGAAGAAATAGGAAGTGGGTTCACTTTAGAATTGGATTTCTCACTCATTTTCATCAATCACCATTGATGAAGTGAAGCTTTCTTCATGAAAGAAGATGAAGAAGAAGAAGCTAATATTATGATAAGTTATTTAAAATGAAAAGAAAATGAAAACTTATCATAATGTAAACCATGGTCAAGTGTAGAGATTAAACCAAGGTTAGTTGGAATGGTTAGGGTTAAGGATGAGATAAGAATGGTTGACTTGATCAAAGCTTCAAGAAGCTTCAACATAAAAACAAAATAAGCCACCATCCTTAAAAATTTCCAAAATGAATATATAAACAAATAACTAAGTAAATAATCAAAACCCTAACCATTCATATAACCATGGTTTAATCTTTACACAAACCCAAGTGAGCAAGTATCATCAAACATGATACAAACTAGTGTACAAAAATATATCACATATACAATGTGCACAAATCAAGTGAGAAAATCCATTTAAAGTGAACCGATACTAGTTAATGCAAAGTAATATATCAAATATATAATTATGCATTAAATCATTAATCAACACTTGATTCAATGATCCGGTCATGTCGCACACAACCGACTAGTATTCAATGTATCGGCTTATCGAATCAATACTTGATTCGATAACTAGGTTATATCGCATACAACCAATCGATACATTCATCGCGAGAATAGAATACGGTATCACATACTGGTATCATTCTCGGTCCCGCACATATCTCATATGCGGTCCTATTTCGTTTCGCTTGAGCCAGGAAACCTCTGTGTAGGACTCTAAAGACTCGTCAATACGCCGGCAGCAGATGATGATCATATCAAGCACCCACAAGCCGCAAGCGGTCTGCTAAACGTAACGGCCACCCGGGTATTGAGCGATCAGAAGATCGACGAGCAAGCCCGCTCACACTCCAGTGAATCCAACCAGTAACACTACCGTACAGTCCGGTCTGATCGTCTGATATGTCGCATATCTCGCCTAGGGGTGGTAAACGTCAGACCCCAATAGCTTGATAAGTCGTGTCGATATGAGGTCTATAACAGTTCGAGAAACTACTGGTAACACTTACCAGTAAATCTCAGCAACCTTGGCCAGGGATTTCCGGTTATAGCCAATCGAACACAGCGCAACATCAACTCCCTATACCGGGAGAGACGAATCCCCTCCTATCGCTCATTGCCTCCATGTGACTCGGGACTGTACCCAAAAACCACCATTTTGCACACCCTCTTGGACGTGGTAAGATGGAAATCAAAGCACAGTGGGAACCACACAAGACTCTATGACGATCTCGGGTCAACAGACTACTCTGTACCAGTGTCACCAGAGAACTGCCATCTGACGTAAGGTATAATACCATCTGGGAGTTCTCGGCGAGTCCGTCCAGTGTACCCAGTCTCTACTGAGCACCCGTATATCATCTCTGATGTCAAACACCGATGGATATGGGATCATCTATCGCCCATCTGTATGGGTCGAGAAGGTATACGCTAGTCTACTCTGGTATATCGATGCCCCGTCTCGATACACCCACGACTAGGGACTTTGAAGGATGTACTTATAGACTACCATGTCCCCACTAGTATGATCCGCATCATAGTCCAGGTAGTCAAGTACATATCCTAAGGGCTTTACCAACATGTAATAGAGAGACAATCTGTGTACACGTTAAGGTAAAGAGCAACCAGATAGCATACTATCATGTCGAGCAAGAAAGTCCTCCCTATATATGTCCCAGCATCCACTACAATATACATCCTATGTATAGCAATGGCCTCTAGGGCATACATATAACTAACAATCTCCCACTTGCACTAGGGCCATCTGATAGCAGTGGTTGTAGTATCTCATACTCAACCATCCCATAAAAGTCTCTCTCTGGGAATAGGCCTTCGTGAGTGGATCCGCCGTGTTGTCCTATGAGTCTACTCTCGAAACCTCGATCACCCTGGAGATCAACTATCTCCATGATCAGGTGATGCTGCCTCAGAATATGTCTGGGTCACTGATGGGACCAGGGTTCCAGGGCCAAAGCCACAGTTCCATTGTCACACAATGGTAGGAACCTAGTTCATCCTATGAACCAATATACACCCAAACTGCCTCTTAGGTAGTATCTTTAATAGCGATGTTACCAGCCTTTATCTTCTAGTTTGCCACGGTATCTAGCTTGGAACTCTTCCAACATACCGTCCCTTTACTGAGGGTAAAGACAATGCCTGTGACTGACATTCAGTCGTATTTATCACTCTGGAACCCTTCCAGTGATTCTCCCCAGGATCGATTGATACCATCTCACTACAACTAGTGAGTATCCTAACATCCAATTAGATCTATCTCATAGATCCAAAGCTTAGGATTTAGTAGGTATCACTTTGATCCTATATGGAAAATCTTTGTGATAAGCGGAGATTGATCGAGCGTAGCATAGGAAACTCCTTCCCTAACAAGAGTATGTCATCCACGTACTCTGCGAGGATCATCACCATACTCCCTACTAACTTTTTGTATATACAAGGTTCATCTACCATTTTGATGATGTCAAACTCTTTGACAAATTCATCAAAACAGATGTTCCAACTCCGCGATGCCTGCTTTATCACATAAAACATCTTGCACACGTTTCCGCTGCTCCCACTGTCTACGAAGCCCTCTGGCTGTGTTCTTATAGACGTTCTCTTCTAAATCATTATTTAGAAAAGTAGTCATGGCACCCAACCGCCAGATATCCTAGTCATGGTATGTAGCCGTGGCAAGTAGGATCTGGATGGACTTAAGCATAGATCCTTAGAAAAAGTTTCATCATGATCCACACCTGGTCGATGATGAAAAGCTTTAACAAGTCTTTGCTTTGAAAGTCTCAACTTTTCCATCTACACCAAGTAATCTTCTCAAGATATACTTGCTCCTGATGGGGATTTAACCCTTCAGATATAGCAACCAAAGTCCATACTTTGTTGGTGTATAAGGATTCCATCTCAGATCGCTAAGCATCCAGCCATTCTTATAGAGTCTTACTCCTGATGGCCAGCTCGAAACTAGTCGGGTCATCATCTCATGACGCAATCCTCGCTCCCACTGTCATAGAGAAACAGAAGTATCTCTCAGGTGGGTGAGGAACCCTACTAGATCGGCGGAGAGGCTGAGGTTCGTTGGAATCTACTGAATCCTTTGGTTCTATCAAATCATCAGCTGTAATTTGTATAGCTGGAACCTTTCCAGTTCTACATTACAGACCTTACCTCGAGCTTGTCTGGATTTTGCTTTCAGACATAAGCCGGACAACCCCAAATCTTAACTAACTTAAGATATGGGCTCTTCCCTTTCCATATCACATATGAAGCGGTAGGCATCGGATTTGATTTGAACCCTATTCAATAGGTGTGCAGCTTCTTAAGTGCATTACTCCCAAAAGGAAATGGGTAACTCAGTAGTACTCATCATAGAGCACACCTTATCATATAGGGTGTGATTGCTCCGCCCCGATATACCATCGTGCTATGGTGTATACGGAGGAGTAATGCTGAGAGAGAATCTCATTCTTCTTTAGAATAGACCAGGAATTCTGTGCTCAAGTATTCTCCTCCTTGATCTCATCAAAGGACATAATACTTATACCCGTATTTTGGTTCTCTACTTCTAACTTATATTCTGTGAATATCTCAAAAGGTTCGGACTTGTGTTTCAACAGGAACATATGTCTGAATCTTGAGAGATTATCAGAGAATGTAATGAAGTACAAAGAACCGGTGTTGGCATGTGTAGACAGGGGACCTTACATACATCAACATGTATCATCCCAAGAGTTTACTAACTCTTTCTCTGTTTTCAGTAAACAGAGCTGTGGTCATCTTATCTTTGTGACATAACTGGCGAGTTTCACAAGATGTAAATTCAAACTTATTTAAATATGCATCTATATGTAACTTCAGCTAGTCGGGTCGCATTGATATGACCTAGTCTACAATGCCACAAGAAGGATTCGTTCATTTCTGAACTCTTCCTCTTTTGTGTGTTCAGTATACTAAGAACTGTAGTTTGGTTTAGAACATCAATGCTTTTAGATAACGTGCCTGAACCGATCAACTTTTGATATAGGAAATGTTCAAAACATTATCCAACAATACAAAATTTTATCGTTTCTTTACTAATAAAGAGACAGATATGATTTTGCATAACAGGTTCGGTATCTAATAACATTCGTTCAGAATCAATGTATTTGTAATACAGGGTGACAGTGACCAACAGACTTGGCTGCAACACTTGCCCCGTTTTCTGCCTCATGAAACTTATCACCCGTTCTCAGTCCTCTACCTTTCTGTAGCCCTATGTAACAGATTACATATCTGGGATCCTGATCCGGTATCATATACCCAGGATGTAGAGGATACAGAGAAACAGTTCTTTGTAACGAACACACCCGAAGATGATGCATCAGCATGCACTCTCTTCGTTTGGGCGGCACGGGAAATCTGGTATTCCCCAATTTCCTGCTCTGTCTTATAACAATTATAAGTTGGAGCGGGACCAACGTTCCCCAGCTCAGTATAACAAGCGGGTTCGGTCAAATATCCGTATTATTATCTTGATTAAGGCGTGATATGGTCGCTACCTGGAGAGAGAGAGAAGAAAACACTCAGCGTGCGCTCTTGCAAGAATAGATTGGTTTTATTTTATCTAATCAGGATGGCTCCCACTGCTTTTTATCAAATCTTCCTTCAAACCCTAAAAGGAAAGACTAGCCGGGATTATTTACACACTACAAGTTCGCCAATCTTTCAGCCAGGCCAGTGTCGGTACTTTGAGGGAGGTTCCCCGTGCTTTCGCACGGTCCTAATTAATGTAAACCTAGTTTTCCCAGAGGCATAACCCCGTTGACACCTTTCTAGACACCTACTTGATCGGCTAATTGTAATGTGTAAAACTCTCCCAGGAGTAACAATTACTCGCAGCGGGTATCGGGATCAAACTATCTCATAGAAGGTATGCAATCTCATTACAAATTTCAACACTTGAAATTCCCGATAATATTTTGCCCCTAATCTCCTATGACCTTGACAAAGGCCAACAAACCATAGGATGCTAGTCAAGTTCAACCCGTCATTTCCTGATTGAATTAAACCCACCGCACGGCCCTTGACAAAGGCCAACAAGGTCGCACGACTACCCTAACTCAATCTGCATCATATGCATAAGCAGATAAGCACCAGTTAGCTACCGCACACTGCGCCTTGACAAAGGCCAACAAACGCAGCACGAATACTAACTACTACTTATCTGAAATGACGGAGGGCTACGACAGGTTTTTATGAAAACCTATTGCGTAATGAACTTGATATCGTTGTAGGATCGAATGAATTTTGAAATGGAGTGCTTTTGAGGCTTTTCTAGTTTTGCTAAAGGAGTCACTCCCGGTGAAGGGATCGTCGGTCCTTTCCTCGTCGAATGAGGTGCGGGATATATCACATATATCACTGTGCAAAGCAAAAACACTTAAAAGCAATCAAAAGACAAACCGAAGGTTGTAGCATCTGCCAGTTATTGCTAAAGGAGTCACTCCCGGTGAAGGGATCTCAGTCCTTTCCTCATCGAATAAGGTGCAGGATATATCGTATATACCGCTGTGCAAAGCAAGAACTGTAGCTACCTGTTTTATTTTTGAAATTCAATTCTACAACTCTTAGGTTTCTTTTATTTCATTAATCACATTAATGAAGTCCCATCATTTAAGTACCTAAACATCACAGATAAATACGACGTACACTTATGCCATCCGCATTTGCCTCGATATCCCCTCGTGCACCGTTAGGTTAGGTAACTAACGGCAGAGCGGGGCAGGGCTAGCGCGGGTGTAAAACATAAGTAACGCCTATATAATATATCATATATACTATATACAGTATCTATCACAGAATATATCACATGATCACATCACAGATATCGCAGCAGAAGAATCATATGAAATATTGGATATACTAGGACGTCCGTGTTTTCAATACGAGCCAGTATAAAACACGGATTCCACGGTCGTGATGAATAGCCAAACCCACACCCCTAGACCCCTATGAGAGCGGCAAGCAACCCTGCCAATTCTAGAGTTAGGAGACCCGGACTCGACTCCTCGAGTTGGTCTCCCACTGGACTCCAGAACCCGGTTACTTGTGCCCTCCTCCTTGGGTCTATCCTAGTACGGAAAAGTAAATAATATACAACAACGGTGACAACTTCCGCAACCTGGAAGCGCCCCAATAAAAGAATATTACATACAAGATTTTACATGAATGAAAATGAAAAACACTCATCTCACATAAAAACCCCCGGCTATTCAAAGACGACGATCCAATATAACATATCCAGCAACACATAACATCACATGTCATCAACGTAAGTAAACATGCGTATCCCAATTGTCGTTGACATATAGCAATGAAACCGGCGATATCACATATTACACTTACGGTCACAGAAAAGAAAGTGTAAAACTACAACAGTTGGAATCCGCAACCACCTCAGACATCGCATGCCTGACCAAATGAATTCCTTAGACATCGCATGCCTAACAATTATAAACCCCGCATTTTAGTCTCAAAATCGAAAACACTTTTCAATATAAAGTCGGGTAATTCAACAAGATTCCCGACATTCTGATCGAATGCTCGTCGCAAACTTTAGTAGGCGGCTGCACCCCCGACGCCGTCGACCAAGTGCACCAAGGCGGAACACCGCTACCACGAGCACCCGAACGGATGCTTTCGGCGACGGGGTTCTCCTACAGTCACTTAGTCGGGGCTATGGGGTGAGGCTGTCTATTAAGTTTACCCGGTGAGTATCCGCGTACGCTACGTGATTGCGACGGAGTTTTGATCACATCAAAATTCCGTGGCAACCGATCAAGTGAGACTAACGTGCTAGATTTATAACATTCATTCAGTTATCTCATAACATCTTGTGAATTCCAATTATTGTATCACATTCCGGATAAATGGAAAACGCCAAACTTTTCGATCGAACAATCGAACACCCAATTTTTCCCGATACAGCTCAACACATGAAATAAGTCTAACAGCATTCAGTTCGTGCCTCAGTACCAACGGTCCAGCCGTAGAAGGGTCAAGCCAACGCCTCACATGTGGCACGCCGTACTGCCCCAAACCCGAAGGTTCAAAGGGCAGTTCAAGACGGTCACATAATCGAGTTAAGGTTTGTTGTCTTCTAGAGGGTCCATCGCGTTACTTGCACTACTTAGAACGCCGTTAAACTACGAAAAAATCCAACACTTGGAAATTTCCCTACAGGGGAAAAGTTGGGTATTTATGTCCGGTCGAACTTTTTAAAATATCCAAAAATTATCCGGAAAAGCACACTGACAAAATTAGACAATCCGATCGATACACCGAGTCCCCAATACAACCCAGAAAATTCAACTCTTGAAAAATATTAAAAACATCCAGAACACACAAGAAACACCAACAGAAACAACTGAAGAAGACTCACAGCCTGATCATCACAGACGGCCGCGGAACCGCCGCAAAAGGGGGGTCAGAGACGAGGTTCCGCGGCCATACTGTAGAATTAGGCTGTCGTTTTCTGCAGTTCTTCTTAGAATTTCCTGCACATTTCTCTGAATATTTTTAATTCTAAAAATTCCTCAATTTTCAAAAAAGTACAGAGAGCAATATTAGGGTTTGGGTTTTGATTCGATCGGAGTTCTAATTCCGTCTGGACTTCGCCTAAGGCTCTATCTAGGCTCTGATACCACTGTAGGGTTCCTAGGCACTCTAATGAGGTCTCACAAGGCATCAACCATGCCAATTTCAAATTTTACGGGTGCCGAGAAACCCTAATACGGATCGTTGGCTAGAAGTTTAGGCGACAAAGCAACTAGTTAACTACTTTAACTAAGAGTACGGAAATACAACCTTTGTAGATCCGGTCCTCCACCTCCATAGCTCCGCAATGAAGTCTCCTCGCTGTCCAAATAAAATCCCGGGCTCTAGCGTCGGCTTCATCGGAGAAAGAGCGGGCTAGGTCATCGACGACGTGCCGAAGATGATCTACGTCGAGGCATCACTAGATCAAGCTCCACCTTCATCAAGCCTTGAAAACTTGTGAAGGAAACACACTCTAATACTTGGCAAGAGGTAGAGGATGAAGAAATAGGAAGTGGGTTCACTTTAGAATTGGATTTCTCACTCATTTTCATCAATCACCATTGATGAAGTGAAGCTTTCTTCATGAAAGAAGATGAAGAAGAAGAAGCTAATATTATGATAAGTTATTTAAAATGAAAAGAAAATGAAAACTTATCATAATGTAAACCATGGTCAAGTGTAGAGATTAAACTAAGGTTAGTTGGAATGGTTAGGGTTAAGGATGAGATAAGAATGGTTGACTTGATCAAAGCTTCAAGAAGCTTCAACATAAAAACAAAATAAGCCACCATCCTTAAAAATTTCCAAAATGAATATATAAACAAATAACTAAGTAAATAATCAAAACCCTAACCATTCATATAACCATGGTTTAATCTTTACACAAACCCAAGTGAGCAAGTATCATCAAACATGATACAAACTAGTGTACAAAAATATATCACATATACAATGTGCACAAATCAAGTGAGAAAATCCATTTAAAGTGAACCGATACTAGTTAATGCAAAGTAATATATCAAATATATAATTATGCATTAAATCATTAAATCAACACTTGATTCAATGATCCGGTCATGTCGCACACAACCGACTAGTATTCAATGTATCGGCTTATCGAATCAATACTTGATTCGATAACTAGGTTATATCGCATACAACCAATCGATACATTCATCGCGAGAATAGAATACGGTATCACATACTGGTATCATTCTCGGTCCCGCACATATCTCATATGCGGTCCTATTTCGTTTCGCTTGAGCCAGGAAACCTCTGTGTAGGACTCTAAAGACTCGTCAATACGCCGGCAGCAGATGATGATCATATCAAGCACCCACAAGCCGCAAGCGGTCTGCTAAACGTAACGGCCACCCGGGTATTGAGCGATCAGAAGATCGACGAGCAAGCCCGCTCACACTCCAGTGAATCCAACCAGTAACACTACCGTACAGTCCGGTCTGATCGTCTGATATGTCGCATATCTCGCCTAGGGGTGGTAAACGTCAGACCCCAATAGCTTGATAAGTCGTGTCGATATGAGGTCTATAACAGTTCGAGAAACTACTGGTAACACTTACCAGTAAATCTCAGCAACCCTGGCCAGGGATTTCCGGTTATAGCCAATCGAACACAGCGCAACATCAACTCCCTATACCGGGAGAGACGAATCCCCTCCTATCGCTCATTGCCTCCATGTGACTCGGGACTGTACCCAAAAACCACCATTTTGCACGCCCTCTTGGACGTGGTAAGATGGAAATCAAAGCACAGTGGGAACCACACAAGACTCTATGACGATCTCGGGTCAACAGCCTACTCTGTACCAGTGTCACCAGAGAACTGCCATCTGACGTAAGGTATAATACCATCTGGGAGTTCTCGGCGAGTCCGTCCAGTGTACCCAGTCTCTACTGAGCACCCGTATATCATCTCTGATGTCAAACACCGATGGATATGGGATCATCCATCGCCCATCTGTATGGGTCGAGAAGGTATACGCTAGTCTACTCTGGTATATCGATGCCCCGTCTCGATACACCCACGACTAGGGACTTTGAAGGATGTACTTATAGACTACCATGTCCCCACTAGTATGATCCGCTTCATAGTCCAGGTAGTCAAGTACATATCTAAGGGCTTTACCAACATGTAATAGAGAGACAATCTGTGTACACGTTAAGGTAAAGAGCAACCAGATAGCATACTATCATGTCGAGCAAGAAAGTCCTCCCTATATATGTCCCAGCATCCACTACAATATACATCCTATGTATAGCAATGGCCTCTAGGGCATACATATAACTAACAAATAATACCAGAAGGAGGAACGACTTCCGACTGAAAGGAGAAATGCGGGTTCAACACCTGGTATAGATGGTCGAAAAGGACCCCTGCAGAGTTGCGACAATATAATATCAATACAAGGAGGATGGTACCTACAGTAAAACAAATAAGTCACAAACCCATACTTTCAAATATTTGAGAGGGCACAGAAGAAAGCGAGGGGACAGCAATAGTCAGAGCGGCGACACTTCTTCAGACGGCACAGCCTCAGGGTTCACCGCACCTCTACTCAAGACAAACAAAATATCATTAGAAGGGCTGAACAGGATTAGAAAACTTAAAAACAGCGACCCTGCGACTACCTGATAAATCATAGACGGAAACCATGATGGAGGCGTCACTAGGTGTAACGGCTTCTTCGCTTTCTCTCGGAGGAGTAGATTCTGTGCGCATAGCTTCATCCCCTGACTCGACGAGGGTTGTCGTGATGCTTGCGATGCCCGCCGATACCAAAGAGCCAAAGGGAGAAAGGGAAGCGGTCTGGACAGTCCCAAATTCCTGAGAAAGAGTAGCAACTTTGGGCACTGTAACCACCAGAGTTTCACCTGTCATCCCATCGCCAAGACTTGGCCCTGCAGAAAATGCATATGTCAAAATTCGAGGATCAAGTTCTAGTAAAAGACTGGGCATTACGTTACCTTGGAGTAGCTTTCCTGTTTCTTCCCGAGCTGCGCGTGCAACCTATCTACGAGCTGTAGATAAGGCAGAGGGAACATCCGCCGAAGGAGTATCAGCAAGCGGAATGTGCTTGAGCCTGCACCTACGGCCAAACCGGCATCGCGTTCCCTCGCCGCATGCTTCCTATACTGCCTTTCGGTCTGAGTGGTGAGAAATGATCTCCTCAAGACCTCTAACAAGGAGACGTCGTCGTCCAAACCGAGCTTTGCCTCCGGAGCCGTTACGGCGTCCATCATCGGTTGCTTCAGCAAAGCCTCCTGCGGTGACGTTGGGAGAGCTGGGGCCACAGTAGCTGGCTCTGGAAGTTTTTCCGCTTCGCTACTCGGGATCGGCACTGCACTTGGAGTAACCTGAGTCAAGGTAGTTCCTGCAATAAAGTAAAGGAGAGGGTCAGAGCATGAATAAAAAGAATAAGGGTGTAATGTAGTGACTTATACCAAGAACCAAAGAAGCGCGGAGCCTCTCTTCCTCTTCGAACGTCCTGAGGGAAGCCGCGAGAGCCTCTTCGGCAGAAATACCTGTTGAAGAAGAAAGGGTCAATAGAAACAAAATAAAGAGAAAAGAGATAGCCGCAGAAGAACATAACTGAAAGTATACCTGACTTCGCGATAGTAATCAGCGCCGCTTCCTCGCGAGCCAGTCGCTCGGAAGCCGCAGGGGCAGCCTGAAGATCAGTATCATTTGCAGGCGCGATGAATAAACCCTCATTAGTCCCGTACTCGCACAAACCCTCGCTATAGGGAGCATGTGGCTCTTGACCAAATATGACATCGGCAGAGAATAGCGACTTCTTCTTTTTCTGCGAGCAGACGCCGGCGGCCGATGACAAGAGCTTGCACTTGACCGGCATTTTCGGGCGACGAGTCCCAATTTCTACACCAACGCCGGATTCCTGGGACGCTACAGCTACCGTTTCTACAGGAACACGGGATGGCGGCTTCTCAGAGAAGGAGCGCGGGACCAAAACCACAGCGACTTCTCTTAAGGAGGAACGAACGGAGGTCCGCCGCTTCAAAGGAACTGCCGGATTACCAGCTGGGACAGCATCTTTATGATCAAGTAATAGCCGTCTCTCTTCCCTGATAACAGCACCCATCGCATGCTGATACCACGCCATGTAGGCATTTGAAGCTTTCAGCACGTAGCTTGGCTCACTGATGAGAATGTTGGACCCCGTATTTAGCCGCATAAACTGGTGCAGCGCGCTGCGGATACCCTCTTCCGTAGCAACCGGCTCGGCTAAGAAAGCCTCGAGTGGGACACCCTGATCGTAACCCGACTGTTGAGCGAAGCGGTGCGGGTTATACCTCATGAACAATGCCGAGGCGCCTTGCCTGAACACTAGAAAGCTTAGACTAATCGAATATAAGTGCAGGATCTCCCGAGCCTTCAACGTAGGACCCCCGTATTTGAAAGTATCACGCAGCGGTTGCACTGCCTTGGTAGATTTCTTGCCGATAGTTAAGACTCTATCGACAAAAGTCATACTATCCTCGACCATACGTGGGCGAAGGACCAGACGTTGAGCCTCTCACTGCGACGGATCTAATGCGGAAGCGTCAACTAGAAACATGACCCGGGGAAAGTTATAGCTGTCATAGAAGCGGGGCCGTTTGTGGACTCCGAAAGCACCAAGCACGTGCATCTCGAACCAGGACGTGAAGTAGTGCAACAGGAGATGTACGGGCTTTATCCCTGGCTGAGTAGTATCTGCCGCTAAGCTTAGGTATAGATGAGCCAGTCCCGCTATCCCAACGGCCACACGCGTCCTTGCAACCATGCGGTGGGCGGGATAAAAGACAGACAGCCTCATGTAGCGAGGGTGCATCGGAAGCACAAACCAGCTCAACCACAGGCCGATAAACCCCTAGAAGAACGTCTCTTTATCGACATCTGAAGCAGCAAGCTCTGCGAAAGGAACAACCGGGGTGTCAGGAATGAAGAAGCTTCTTAAATCTTCTTCCGCCGTCGGCTGGTTATCCAAACCGAAACCAAACGGGTCGTCAAGCTTAGCGAATTTTGCGTCTTATTTTGACAGGACTTCTAGGCGAAGAAAGCGAGCGATGAAGTCTGTGAAGCTGACTCCATGCCCCCCAGACTCTAGAAATAGACTCTCATAAATGTTCAACACCTTGATTAGGCTCGGGAATCGATGTTGAATGGCATTCTTTGTGGTAAGGCCCATCCCCACTAATTTGGTGGCGAAGATGTACTCGTCAGGGAGAAGTATCTCCTCGTAATGTTCCCTTCTGACGGGTAAGCCCGAAATTTCCACGAACACCACCAAGGAAATAGAAACTTCCTGGTCCGATAGATGAAAAGTGTGAGTCGGGATGTTCCATTGCTCCAGGAAAGCCTTTACCCACCATACATGAGGCACGGGATACTGGAAAAGAGACGCATAAATTGCGGGGCACAACCCGAGCTTAAGCAATAGCGACTTCTTGGCCGACAGGATGTATCGAGCCCATTGCAGGTATCCGGCTGAATGGCGAGGAGTCAAACGAATCATATATACTTGTCCCCAAGGGCGCGATTCGCCTTGACATATGCGTCGCCCCAAGATATCCAAAGCCATCGGAGGCTGTACGGGTATTGAAGCCATAAAAGGCAGAAGGCGACCCTCCAAGGTCCAGTTAACCTCCTCTACAGTGTAATTCACTTGAGGCGAGTCGGCATAGTGAATTGCTGAAATGGGCTCTAAGGGTACTGCACAAGAAAAACTGCGTCGACCCTGGATAATATGATTGTACTACGACCCCCATAGATGAAGAGATTTCTACTCCGGATTGTGATCTTTAATGAGCGCAAAGACTTCTCGATCCACGGGCGCGTCAGCAATGGCGCTCTCAGAACGTACAAAAGGGAAGGAAGAGTCGAGAGCCATAGTACCTGCACGAAAAGTGACGAGGGGTTAGTTGTCAACGCTATATTCCGAATTCTGACACTTGCTACTTAAAAAATTATATCGCACTGCAATGTAGAAGAAAGGGACAAAGGGGGACCCACAAAATCAAGGTGACGTCCTATAATTGATGGGGCGGTCACTCATTAAGAATGGAATCCTAAAAGGATTCTCATTTAATGAGAAACTCATTGGGCTGAGGAGTTGAACTCCCTCGTGAGCAGTGCTCTGCAGACAGAAATCATATCTGTAAAATGTAATTAAGAAGGGAATAAAATTCCCTAAATTTTTTTTTTCTAAAGAGCTATGCTATGAAAAAACAATGGTATAATTTACCAGAACCCTTAAAAGCAAAGCTTTTTACAGAGTAAAATCCCAAGAGCTTTAAGATCTGCAAAACAAACTCTAAGAGTTCTTCATGGAAGATGAACAGTGTTCTAATTAATGGGTTAAATAACCCTAAAAATACATCTTAAAGATCTGTGATCTAAGAAGAGCAAAGCTCTGTTTAATAGGTTTGATTATGATCCTTACCAAAAATTTTGGGCAGAGTTATAACTCTAGAAAAGATTTCTGTGGGCAGAGATCTAATCTCTGAAAGGAGAATTAAATTCTCAAGAGAAGAAAGAAGAGAAGAAGATGATCAGCAGTCATCTCAAGGGCCAAAGGCCCTACTTATAGGCAAGGGAAGCCAATTCAACTTCCAAGAAGATCCAACGGTGAAAAAACTACCACCGTAGCATTCACGTGTAAGCCACGTGAGCGCAACGGTTGGGGGGCATTTGTTTCCCTCTAATAATAAAAGAGCAAGGCTCTGTTCAAAATCTGAAAAGAGGCAGCGCCTCACGTGCCTTACTCCAGGGCGCCAACGCCGAGAGTTAAAAACTCTGAGGCAGCACCTCACGTGCCTTGCACAGGGGCGCCAGCGGCGAGAGTTAAAAACTCTGAGGCAGCGCCTCACGTGCCTTACACGGGGGCGCCAGCGCCAAGAGTTAAAAACACTGAGGCAGCGCCTCACGCGCCTTGCACGAGGGCGCCCGCGCCAGAACTAAAAGTTCTCTGCCATTGGATCAAAGATCCAACGGAGATGATAGATCATCAAAATACAGAATTAAATTCTGTTGAGGAAATATTCCCCAAATCTTTCTAAACAATAAAGATTATTCTCTGTAAAACAGAGCACCGTTGGATTAAAAATCCAATGGTGATTAAAAATCACCAAGCTACAGAATAAGCTCTGTATGGGAAAATATTTCCCCAATCTTGTTAAAAACAAGAAAAATATCTTCTGTAAAACAGAAATTCTTGGATCAAAGATCCAACGGTGGATAAAATCCCCAAATCAATTAAGGATCTCTCAATGAGAGATTTTTTTAACTAAATTAACAAACTTGCCTCCACTATATAAAGGCCCCAAGACTTCAAGTCTTGTACAGAGGAAACCTCCCATAAACTTCAAGTTCGAAAAAAGAAGAAGAGAAAGCAAGAAAAAAGAAAGTTTTAAGAAAGAAGAAAGAAGAAGAAACCTTCTTCAAGGTAAATAAAGATAATAGAGATCATAGTATCTCATCTGCATATCCAAGGGTTTAACTCTCATAAAGAACATAGTTCTTTCCCTTGGATCTGAGATCCATGAGACAAGTCTCCCACCAATGAAAATTTAATTCTCATGGGGACGAATTTGTTCTTAGGGATCGAAGATCCAGGGGAGAACAGAGAATTGAACTCTTCAGAAAAATGCATAAAGAAAGAAATAGCGCCAAGCGCCTCACGTGCCCCTCATGTGGGCGCTGCTCAGATAAAGAGTGCTTAGCACTCATTGGTTGGCGCTCAGCGCCAAGTGCCTCACGTGCCCCTCACGTGGTCGCTGCTCAAATAAAGAGTGCTTAGCACTTAATGGTTGGCGCTCAGCACCAAGCGCCCCACGTGCCCCCCACGTGGGTGCTGCTTAATATAAAATGCTCTGCACTCATGAAACAGCGCCCAGCGCCTAGTGCCAAGCGCCTCGCGTGCTCCACACATGGGCGCCATAAAGAGTGTTTAACACTCCATAAAAAATAAAAGAACAAAGAAAAAGAAGGGAAAATAAAGCAAAGCATTATTGCACAGAAAAGGGACTGAGCCCAAGCAAGTGTTTAACACTTTATTAAAAGATTAAGTTGGCTGAGTCCAAGTTAACCAAATCCCCAACTCAAATCAACCGAGCCCATGTGCTCATCATGTTCCAAATTGGTCTTAGTCCCAAACACAACTACAGATCTCCCAACTGATATTAAAGGTACACTTCCTCACACCTCTGATACATGTCGTTGTAATTCTTCAGCGTCTTCAGAGAGGTGGCGGGTCCCGACAACCAACAACTCCTTGGACCGCAACGTTCTTAAACTAGCTATGGACAGCAACGTCCTTAAACTAAGATAATATAGAGCCCAAATGCTCTTCTATTGGGTCTGAATGATCCTAAAAATCCTGTTGAGTAGATCTTAGTCTAAAATTAGACTAACGTATCCTCAAAAAATATTTAAGTTGATCTTAATCCCAAAAGAGATTAACGATCCTTAAATCAAACCAAAGAAAATCTAAGAAAATACGGATTTGGAATAATCCACGCCCTACGGGCGACAACATAAATTAGTCTCTATATACAATCCACGGGCAACCAAAAATAAAACAAACACACGCGACACGAAGTAACTTTCTGGAGTAGGAGAAAGTGCTTATCGCTACGCGGTAACGTAATTAACTGCAGGGGCTTGCCCCTACAGAGAAGAGCGTCCCCATAATAAAAAACCCCTCGCAAAAGAGGGGGAATCTGACGAAGTCTGCTACAATGGCCGCATCCGTCCAAAGTTCCGATACACAGTGCCATAAATCAGCTTGGCGTCTTCGGAGAGGTGGACGGATAAACTCAAATAGCATCTGCCCCCAAATGCAAGCAAGATGTTTGTCTTTCCCGGCTTTCGGCGGTAAACAATGTTTAGTCGGCGTTGCGATGCATATTAAAATCGTTTTTTGCAAATTCCGCCTCCCCGCGAACCCGAGGGTTGCACGACATCGAATTACACATATGCTATGACGTTTCCATGCTGCATTAGAACACATCCCAAGCCTTTCCCAGATGCGTTGCTGTGAATAACTAAACCTCCGAAACCATCTGGCACTGTCAAAATAGGAGCGGTTGTCAATCTTTACTTCAACTCTTTAAAAGCTGATGCACATTTCTCCGTCCATACGAACGGTACCTCCTTTCGTGTTAGCCTTGTCAATGGTTCTGCTATTCGAGCGAAGTTCTCCACAAACCTTCTATAGTATCTGGCAAGCCCAAGAAAACTTCAGATTTCCCTTACATTCTTTGGAATTGGCAAATCATAAACAGCTGCAATCTTTTCGGGGTCAACGGCAAACCCATCTCCGGATACAACATGACCCAAGAACTTCACTTCTTCAAGTCAAAATTCGCACTTGCTCATCTTAGCATATAAATTTTCTTGCCTCAACGTTTGCAGTGCGATCCTCAAGTGTTCTGCATGTTCATCTTTTCTCCTCGAATAGACCAGAATATCATCAATAAACACCACTACGAACTGGTTCAGGTACAGTGAAAAGATTCGGTTCATCAAGTCCATAAATATTACCGGTGCGTTAGTAACTCCAAATGGCATCACTATGTACTCGTAATTCCTATATCAAGTTCTGAACGTCGTTTTGCAAATATCTTCTGATTTCACCCGAACTTGATGATATCCGGATTGCAAATCCAGCTTCAAGAATACCCTCGCGCCACTGATTTGATCGAATAAATCGCCAATGCGAAGGATTGGGTACTTGTTCTTAATAGTCACACGATTTAATTCTCGATAATCGATGCACATCCTCCGTTTGCCACTTTCTTCTTGACTAGAAGAACTGAAGCTCCCCAGGGTGAATTGCGACTGCGAATCCAACCTTTCTCCAGTAATTCGGCAACTTGTTTCTTTACCTCTTCCAATTCCACCGACGTCATTGGATAATAAGCCATTTAAATCGGCGCTGCTCCAGGAATAAGATCAATCGTGAATTACACATCTTGTTTTGGCGGTAAACCCAAGATGTCTGTTCCCGCCAAAATTTTGGCTCAAAACTTGCTCCCTTATAAAAATAATAACAAAAAAATAAAAATAAAAGGAAAGCTCCACATGCAAAGCATGTAGGTACCGCCTCGGATAGAATTAAATCCTATGATGGCGCCTCACGTTCTCCTCACGCGGGCACCAATGTGCAAAGCACAAAAAGGAATCTATTAAATAAGAATTAAACTCTTAGGAGGCGCCGCACGTGCTCCTCACACGGGTGCCAATGTGCAAAGCACAAAAGGCAATCTATTAAATAAGAGTTAAACTCTTAGGAGGCGCCGCACGTGCTCCTCACGCGGGCGCTAATGTGCAAAGCACAAAACAATATATTAAATAAGAGTTAAATGGTACCGCACGTTCTCCTCACACGTACGCCAATGTGCAAAGCACATAAGAGTTCATAAGAGTTAAAACTCTTAGATGGCGCCGCATGTGCTCCTCATGCGGGCGCCAATGTGCAAAGCACATGAAAGAATTAAAACCTTAACCAGCGCCCATATGCACAGCACGTGAGCGCCGATGCCTTGTAGAATTATATTCTACTCTCTGTTAAACAAAGTTGGATCCAACGGAGATGATAAATCATTAGTATGCAGAATTAAATTCTGTTTTGAGTAAATATTTCTCAAATCTTTCTAAACAAGAAGGATTGCCCTCTATAAAATAGAGTACCGTTGGATTAAAAATCAAATGGTGATTAAAGAATCACCGATCTACAGAATAAATTCTGTACGGTTAAATATGTCCCCAATCTTGTTAAAAACAAGAAAAATATGTTATGTAAAATAGAAGCCCTTGAATCAAAGATCCAATGGTGGGTAAAATCCCCAAATCAATTAGGGTCTCTTAATGAGAGATTTTTTTTAACAAATCAACATACTTGCCTCTACTATATAAAGGACCTAAGAATTCAAGTCTAAAGAGGAGAACCCCCCCATAAGCTTCGAAAAAAACAAAGCAGAAAGCTTCAAAAAGGAAGAAAGAAGAAGATCTCCCTTCTCAGAAAAAAAATCTAGGTAAATAAAAAGAAAATAGATCAAAGCGTCTTATTTACTTATTGAAGGGTTTAACCCTTTTTAAAGAAGAACTTAGTTCTTTCTCTGGATCTGAGATCCACAAGACAAGTTTCCCACGAGTTGAGAATTTAATTCTTATCGGGACGAACTTGCGCTTGGAGATCAAAGATTCAGAAAAGAACCAGCAAATTGAACTCCTCAGAACAAAATATACAAGGAAAAATTACCACCCTGCGCCCCACGTGACTCTCACATAGGCACCACGAAATAAAGAGTTCCTAGCAATCAGTAAGCGACGCCTAGCACCCAGCGTCTCACGTGCCCCTCACGTGAACGCCTCAAAAAAAAAGGAACGCTTAGCACTCAATAAGGAACGCCCAGCCCCCCATGTGCCCCTCATGTGGGCACTTCAGAAATAAAGAGTGCCTAGCACTCAGTAAGAGGCGCTCAGCGTCCAGCATCTCACGTGCCCCTCACGTGGACGGCATAGAATAAAAGTTCTTAGCTCTCAATGAGATGCGCCTCATGTGCCCCTCACGTGGATGCCACAGAATGGAAAAGTGCTTGGCACTCACTAGGCAATGCCTAGCGCCTAGCGCCCCACGTGCTTCGCACGTGGGCGCCTTAAAGAGTGCTCAGTACTCCATAAAGAGACAAAAAGGGTAAAGTGATTAACACTTATTGGGCAATTCCCATGACTGAAAACCTCGCATGGTTATGTGTGAGCGTCAGAACCTACATAAGTGCTTAACAATTTTTATATAAAAAGAGGGACTGAGCCCAAACAAGTGCTTATCACTTCTTTCAAATAAAAAAAACTGAGTGGATCGAGCCCATGTGCTCAATACTTCCCAAACTGAGCTTAGTCCCAAATACAGCTATCAATCTTCTAACCGATGATATCCCAAAACGATATTCGTCCCACATTCCCGTGAGGAAGTTTTAGTCTCAAAATACGGCTAATGATTTCTGGGTTTACCACTGATTCCTTTTTTCCCTCAAATACGGGAATTGGTTTAAGGGTACATCTCTCCATACCTCTGATACATGTCGTTGTAATTCCTCAACGTCTTTAGAGAGGTGGCGGGTCCCGACAACCAACCGCTTTTTGGTGCACTTCCCAAACTGACGTGCACATCCCAAATCGAACCACACCCCAAGCTGGGTGCATCCTATATCATCGTTGCTCATCCCATCACGTAACAAATACACGTGCACGCAAGATGACCAACGGACCGTGACGTCCTTAAACTAAAACCTCATCTCAAAAATAGTGATCCACAGACTGAAATGTCTTCAAACTACAACTTCGCCTCCAAAATGGCGATAAGAGACTGAAAGTCCTTAAACTAAAACAACAGAGCCCAAATGCTCTCTTGTTGGATCTGAAACAAAAATAATCCTAAAACCTTGTTAAGTAGATCATAGTCTTAAATTGGACTAACTTATCCTTAAAAAAACCAACCGAGCCTCCAAATGCTCGTATATATTTAAGTCGATCTTGATCTCAAAACAGACCAACGATCCTTAAATCAACCCAAACCCAAATGTAAGATATACAGATTTGGACTAATCCACACCCTACAAGCGACAACATAAATTAGTCTCCGTATACAATCCATGGGCAACCAAAAATAAAACAAACACACACGACACGAAGTGAACTTTTGGAGCAGGAGAAAGTGGTTATCGCGATGCGATCACGTAATTAACTGCAGGGGCTTGCTCCTGCAGGGAAGAGCATCCCAACAATCAAAAAAACCCTCACAAATGAGGGGGAAACTGACGAAATCTGCTACAACAGCCGTATCCGTCCAAACCTCCAATATACGGTGCTATAAATCAACTTGGCATCTTCGGAGAGGTGGACGGATAAACCCAAATAGCATTTGCCTCCAAATTCAGGCAAGACGATTCATCCCAGTTCATCTTTATTTTCGGCGGTAAACAATGTCCTCGAATACATCCATAAAATCTCGAAGTTCTGCTGGTGCATTTTTCTTGTTTACTTCCATCGACAAAAGAACGGCCTTAGTCGGCCTAGCCCTAAATTCGACTGGCCCGATAGATCTGCTACCTCCCAAAAATATGAACTTCGGATGTCCAGGAATCTAGAAAATCACTTTCTTTTCCCTACAATCAATGTGAGCGTGGAAAATGCCAAGAAAATCCATTCCCAAGACAACATCATAGCTGCCAGTATCAATCACAAAGAAATCTGCGAATAACTCCCATCCGCAAATAACAATCAAGCAACCCTTGCACTCACTACTAGATATAATTTTCCCATTTCCAGTTTGTATTTCCTAGCAACTAGACAGGGCCGCATATGGAATAGAGTGTGCTCTATAAAACTTGGACGATATAAAAGCAATGGGATGCACCTGAATCAAATAATGCCAATGCGGGAAAATTATAAACAAGTAGGATACCTGAAACAACTTCGTCTGAAACTTTGGCCTTCTCGGCCGTCAAAGTGAAGGCCCGTGCTTAGTTAGGCCCCTGAGTAATCTGCTTCTGCTTTGCTCTCGGAGTATCACCCTTCAACTGAACTCTCGATGGACAAGTATGCATTCGATGATCAGCAGTTCCACAAATCAGACACTGACCAAGCCTCATCTGGCACTCCCTTCGGAAATGACCCGGTCATTGGCAGTAGTCACAAATCACATCCTTCTTCTGCGTTGAAACAGAAGTCCTTTTCATTTGTATTGTCCCTTATTTATTTATTGGAATGCCTCTGCGTACAGGAGCTCTATTTGGCATAAACGCCGGCTTTCACACTACAACAGCTTGCTGTTGAGTACCCTTCACTTTCACCGATAAACTCTGCTGCTCCCTGGCTGCTTTAAGAACTTGGGAGAAGGTGGTCAATCCCAGAGATATGATATGTATCTGAATCTCCACATCCAAGCTGCGCATAAACCTCCGTTCCTTATCTTCCTCATTGGCAACCAAGGGTCCCACAAATCGACTGGGCCGGGCCCACTCAGCCACATGCGCATCAACGGATCCACCATTCTGCTTCATGCTAATAAACTTCTCTTCCATTTCCTCCCGAGAAGACTGCGGAAAGAACTTCTCCAAGAAACTTTGCGAAAATGTTGCCCAACTGATCGGCTTGGTCAGACAGGTCTCCTCTATAAGCCACCACTCGCGAGCATAATCTACCAATTGGATGCGTACTTTATCCACCCTTTTCTCATTTGGAATCTGCGTGGCAACAAGTAGGTTCTCTGTATAAACTAGCCACTACTCCGCTGGCAATGGCTTCTCCAATCCTATAAATGTGAATGGACCGAGTTTTCTAAAGTCCGCCCTGGTGCCCTCACGCTGTGCGGGCCTGGGTGCCGCTGCAACTATGGACTGTTGGACCGTTCGCAGCCCCTCCTGGAAAGCCTAGGCCTGCCGCTTATTTTGCTCAGTTTGTCGCTTCTGATTTTCAAGCATACCACGTACAACTACAAGTAATGCAGCATTATCTACACGCCTCTGGTATGACCGTAAATCTCTATCCACCAGGATTCTAAAGCCAAGACACTAAAGGGGATTAGCAACGGTAAACATGACCCATAATCAAGATAGCTATAAATTCAAGATTGGCAAGTTAGTAATGTGGCAGGACATGTTTGTTTACCGCCGAAAACAGAGACGAATCGGGATGGATAGTCTTGCCTGAGTTTGGGGGCAGATGCTATTTGGATTTATCCGTCCACCTCTTCGAAGATGCCAAGTTGATTTATGGCACCGTGTATCGGAGGTTTGGATGGATGCGGCCGTTGTTGCAGACTTCATCAGATTCCTCCTCGTTTCCGAGGGGGTTTTGATTGTGGGGACGCTCTTCTCTGCAGGCACAAGCCCCTGCAGTTAATTACGTTACCGCATCACGATAACCACTTTCTCATGCTCCAGAGGTTCACTTCGTGTCATGTTTGTTTTTTTTATTTTTTGTTGCCCATGGATTGTATATGGAGACTAATTTATGTTGTTGCCCGTAAGGCGTGGATTAATCCAAATCCGTATATCTTAGATTTGGGTTTGGGTTGATTTAAGGATCGTTAATCTCGTTTGAGATTAAGATCACTTTAAATTTTAGTTAAGGATACGTTAATCCAATTTGAGACTAATATCTACTTAACGGGATTTTAGGATCATTCAAATCCAACAAAAGAGCATTTGGGCTCTATTGTTTTAGTTTAAGGACGTTACGGTCCGTAGATCACCATTTTTGAGGCGAGGGTTTAGTTTAAAGACATTTCGGTCCGTAGTAGTTTGAGGACGTTACGGTCCGTAGTAGTTTGAGGACGTTATGGTCCGTAGAGTTTAGTTTAAGGACGTTACGGTCCATAGCTAGTTTAAGGACGTTGCGGTCCGTTGTAGTTTAAGGACGTTGCGGTTCGTATTAGGATGTGCCCATCGGTTTGGTAGTGCACCAAAAATTTGTTGGCTGTCGGGACCTGCCATCTCTCTGAAGACGTTGAAGAATTACAATGACATGTATCAGAGGTGTGGAGAGATGTACCCTTGAACCAATTTCTAGATTGAGGGGAGATGTGGGATGAATATCCGTCAGAAGATCATTAGTCGTGTTTGGGTCTAGGATCAGTTTAGGAAGACATGAGCACGGGGGGCTTGATTGATTGGAGATCAAAGAGGTTTTGGCCTCAGGAAACTTGGCTAATTTGGGCTAAGTCTGGGTTTCCATAGTCACCCCCAGTGCTAAGCACTGGTATATGCAACACTCACATGTATCGCACATGAGGCGCTAGATCGGTGTTAAACACTGAACTTTGGAGGCGCTCACGTGTGAACACGTGAGGCGCTCCAAAGTGGAAGCTGTTTTCTGGGTTTTATTCCCACTTTAATATAAGTGCTAAACACTTGGTTCCTGTGGTGCGCACATACGAACACGTGAGGCGCCCTCAAAATGTGAGCGCTGTTTTTGGGTCTATTCCGTTTTTCATATAAGTGCTAAGCACTTGATTTGGGGTCGCGTTGTAACACCTTAGAATGTGATTAGTGGCTAATTATACTAATGTGTGGTTTTTAGTAAAAAGTTTACTAAAACAATTTTCAAATATTTTATCAAAATTAATGGATATTTTATTAGAATTTATTTAGGCTTGCACACACATATGCATGTAAACTAGGGTTAAGTTTTGGGTTAAGCCATGTTTAAGCAACCATGGTGGACTAACCCATTTCTTTTAAGTTGATTTGAATTTATTAAGTGTTTTAGTTTTTCTCTTTAAAATAAAATGAATTGTAGTGTTTGGGAGTTGACTTGGGGAGAGAAAGAGAGAGAAAGAGTGAGCATGATGGGCTTGGCCATGCTTACATTTAATGAGGAGAGAGAGAGGGGGGTTTGACTATCTTATTCTCTCATTTTTTTTCATTAACTCATTCTCACTTCTCTCTCTCACTCACACACACACACTTTAGCAGCTGCTGAAACAACAGCAGCAGCAGCAGCATCTTCAACAGCAGCAGCCAGCAACAACAACAACAACAAAGCAACAGCAGCACCAAGCAGCAGCAGCAACAGGCAGCAGCAGTAGCAGTAGCAAGCAGCAGCAGCAACATCAAGCACATCCTCTTCTCCTCCTCTATCTTCCTGCATCCTAGGATCAAGTGGGGTATAATCTCTTAAACTCAACTCCTTTTTGCTAAGCTTATGTGTTATTTAACTTCGGTTAGTATTTATAATGAGTTTTTAGTGCTAGAATTGTGATTTAGGTGGAGATTTAGCCAAGGGAGGATCTTTATGGTTAGTATAGCTTGACTACGTGTTTTTAAGGCCATGTAAACCTAGTCTTGGCCCAGATTTCAGTAAAATACCATAGGGTTGCAATTTAGTGTAATTTAACGGTTTTAATGTCAATTTTAGCCTTTCTGTGATCTGCTTTTGACCCGGTTACTTCAGATAAAAACTGAGATTACTGGGGTATGTATACTAGATCTAGACCACACATGAAGCACGAGCCCCTATTTCCCAACCTGGGCCGCAATTTTAATCGTTCTGGCCGTAAATTGTGGCCAGAGGGGGGAGTTAGGTGCTTGGGTTTGTTCTGGGGAAGTCTTCTGTATATTAAAGGGTTTTGGCATATGCAACTTTTTACTTTTCCATTCGAGTCAAAATCTGGAGCAAAATACCATTTTTTCAATACTTTTAACTTGCACGACACGTGTGATATGTGAGTGGGTTTAGTGTTTGCTGCGTGTCGCAGCGTGTCGGGATAGTTTCAGACTCGTATACACACGTTTCAACGTATCGGATATACACGCGTTTAGTTCGTGACGCGAGTTTCTCGTTTGGTTTCGATATCGCGTTTTTGCAGGATTTTTGCTTATGTATATTCTTTGTGTAAATTCTAGGTTCACAGGCGGGTACGTCGGACGCCGCAAAGAAGGGGAAACAAGTGGTCGGCTACACTTAGCACGAGGCCATGTGAGTAGATTTAACATCTACGGGGAAATCGCCCGTATGGCGTTAAGCGTCAGGGCGTGATAGGATATTGTAGTCGTATATATATATATATTTATATGTATATTGCTCGTGCATATGTACTATTGTAGCATACCCATCTTTTGTTGCATATAGAAATGGTAGTTATATAACACCACACTGTCACTAAAGGTTCAAGCTGCACGGGCACTATTTTTATGTTACACTCACACCGTTAGTGATTGCCATGACACTCGCACTATAGGATTGCTACGAACCATACATCATTTTGATTACCGCATCATTGATGATTAGACATGTTTCTGCCGCATATTGCGCACATACACATTGTATATCCATATTGGTGCACGCATACCTTGATATATCTATACTTGCGCACATACACATTGTATACCCATATTGGTGCACGCTTACATTGGTACACTTATACTTGCGTATATATCCACATGCACATCCATACCTACAGACATACATATTTCACATACATGGATGATACTGGCTTTGATTTCTAGAAAGTGGGGACCGCATAAGATATTTTCAAAACTGGATCCATTTAAAAGAGCGATTTTCCCTTTTTACTCTTAGTGTCATACGACACATTGCATGGATTTACGCATTGAGTTTTGGATTCATGTGATTTCTGGATTTGAGAACCGTAGTATTATTTTAAGAAAATATGCACTGTTTTAAAAACCCGGTTTCTCTTGATATGATATTTCAGTGCGTCCAGCATGTGTTTTCTCGGTTCTAAGACGTGTGACATGTGAACCCGAATCGAGGAGCTGGATGAGGCCGATTGTGGGTACATGGTGGACCCGGTATGGTACCCGGGGCGAGAACGGATCTGTCATGCAGTAGGCGATGATCCTGGCAGAGGGACTACTACCTACCGATGATTGGTTGGACTTAGCGGTTATCTGGAGGATACTGACAAGAGTCGAGAGATGGATGCGGGACGACCCGTACTGCCGGGGCCGAGGGCCGATTCCGCAGACGGAGCCCGTAGGCCGATCTGGACTGACGGAGCCCGATACTTGAGGATTTGCGTGTCGATGCTTGATACGATGATTTCATGATATTTCAAGTGCCGATGCTGGACACCCACGATTCCATGAGATTTACAGGATTTGAGGGCCGATTAAAGTGGCGGCGCCTGAGTTTTACTGGGATTTGGGTGCATTGATGGACACCGGGTATTTTTCCATGTGGATATTCCGTGTAGATGATATTTTATCTCATGCTCAGCATTCATTGTTATGCATCTCATCCTATAGTCATAGTACCTGATAGAGTACTTTGGCCTGATTATTGCATACCCTGCTCATCATATATAGATGTTATTAGATTGTACTTGTTATGCATGATTATTGCGTATCCAGCTCATCATATACATGTTATCTGTGGGCATATGTTAGAGTATCGCAGTACGTGCATACTCACGATTACCTTTATATGTTATCTACTATTCACGAGTTGGCAACTCACCCCCGTTATGCCACAGTGTTTGCAGGTTGCCCCTTAGAGTAGTTGCGGCAGGGCTACTTTCTTGTATCTTTTGCTATGGATACCACTGCAGTTGGCGTGTGAGCCCTTTTGCTGATAGGTGGGTTTTTGCGGTATCCGTTTATTTTCCAGTTGTACACACTATTGTATCTAGTACTCTCCATCTACTATTCATGTATTGACTTAAAGAGCTGTTGTGAGGACGATGTATATTATTTTGTATTCTGGATGTCGAGCTCGTGTGAGCCGGCTTTATTCATGCTGTTTTTCACTATTTTTGCTCATTCTTCGCTACGGCGTCGTATATTATTATAGTGGTGGTTGTTTCCGCCGTTGGGCGTGATTGCTCCCGTTTGGGAATGCTTTATTCTTTTTGTATGTCGCTTTACTTATATCATGTCTTGTATCCGATTTCGGGGCTAGTTTTTACAAAGGAGGTGCTGCCAAAATTTTGAATAAAATAATTTAAACTTGAAGGATTTTTACTTGAGATTTCCAAATGTTTTAACAAATGTTTTCATCAAATGTTTTCAACACTCACTACTTTTAATGGTTTTGATTTCGGCTTACTTAGTCGCGTTACGCCTGTAGACGTTACGTGGTTAAGTGTCGGTCACGGGCTGAACTTTGGGTCGTGACAAAGTTGGTATCAGAGCGTAGGTTTTACCTTTTGAAGTGTAGGATGACTCTAGTAAGCTGGAGTAAGTAGCTGAAGCATAGTGGCATAGCGTGTGTATGTTCTGCGGCATACTCACGACACGGTACCCCGCCTAAGTTACCTTAGGACTTATTGATTGAAATTCCTTCATGATTATATACATTCTTGTGATTCGATTTCCGTATCCTTATCGAATTCTACTTTCTTTTCATCCATTATGCCGCCAAAGACTATGAGGGCACAGAGAGCGGCTGTGAGAGCCGAGATTAGAGTTGACTCGTCTGAGACGAGGACTGACCCGGGCAGTACCCCGTTGTACCAGAGCAGACTGTTCCTCCTTCGGCAGATCAGATTGCTATGCTAGGGGCCGGTATATAGGAGATGCGCCAGATGATAGGGTCGTTAGTTGAGACACTTCGAGCGCAGCGACCAGAGGTAGTTCCACCCATTACGGGGACCGTGATGGTACCTATAGTACAGGCAGTTGCCCCTGCAGCCACAGAGGTTATCACAATATCGCTATCAGAGTTTATGAGGCTGAAGCCTTCGGTCTTCACAGGCACCGATGCAGTCGAGGACCCACAGTCTTTTACTGATAGGATGGCCCGGATATATCGTTCACTCAGATGCTCAGATGCGAGATGGGTAGAGTTCGTGAGCTTTCGCCTGGAAGGTCTTGCGCAGAAATTGTGTGAGTCGGTCGAGAAGGGCAGAGCAGCAGGTCTTCCTCCTATGACCTGGACCGAGTTTGTGATGGTGTTCCTTGCCCGCTTCCTTCCACAGAGTGTCAGAGATTCTAGAGCGCACAGGTTCTAGTCTTTACGTCAGACTCCGGAGATGACAGTGTCAGAGTACGACGTACTATTCACCGAGCTATCTGTTTATGCCCCGTATTTAGTGGCTACTGAGGAGATGCGAGTCAAGAGGTTCATTCGAGGCTTGCTTACACCATTGTTTCCTGCGATCAGCGCACAACATTGCGAGACCTATGCAGCAGCTGTAGATGCAGCCTTATTAGTCGAGGAGCACCTTGCTGAGACTTAGGTAGTCCCAGAGCCGAAGAGAGTTCGTACGGATACATCAGCACAGAGACAGTTGTTTAGACGCCGTGACAGACGTCTTGCAGGTGGCAGGGACTTGGGGCGAGGCTCGTTGTTCAGCTCTTATCCCTATGAGGGTCAGCGGTCATCGTCGGGATGTTTCCGCTGTGGGAGTTCTTATCATCGTGTTCGAGATTGTCCGGAGCCACGTGAGGGCGAGACTGCCGTACCACATGTCACACTTCCACCTTCTCCACCCCAAGGGGCGTTGCCTATTGTACCTACTGTTGCTCCGCGTCAGACTCATGCACAGAGAGGTCGTGGTCGCGGAGGGTTTGCTCATAGAGGACGAGGTGGCCGAGGCAGAGGACAGCCAGCTGCCGGCAGAGTACAGCTAGTTGCTAGTAGGGGACCTCCAGTCGTAGGTGGAGGACAGGCACGGGTTTTCGGTTTGACGCACCTGGACGCGCAGAGATCCAATGCTGTGGTCTCAAGTACCCTATCAGTATGTTCTGTTGATGCACACGTGTTGTTTGATCCGGGATCCACGCACTCGTACGTTTCCACACACTTTGTGCCGAGTCTGGGTAGAGAGTCCGGTTTGCTTGATCAGCCGCTTGCTGTGATCACTCCTGTGGGCGAGTCGTTTATTGCTAGACACGTGTTCCGGTCGTGTATTGTCCGTTTTGGCGAGAGAGAGTTGCCAGTCGACATGATCCTTCTTGAGATGTTGGACTTCGACGTTTTTCTGGGCATGGATTGGTTAGCCATGTGCTATGCATCTGTGGACTGCCGCGAGAAGACAGTTAGGTTTTGTTTTCCCGGCGAGTCGGCTTTTGTTGTGCGGGGGGGTCGTGGTGCCGCCTCTCACAGTTTGCTTTCTTCTCTTCGCGCTGGACAGCTTTTAAGGAAGGGATGTCAGGGATTTCTAGCTTATGTTTGCGATACTAGAGCTACAGAGGTTCCGTTGGACCAGGTTTCGATTTTTCGTGAGTTCCCTGATGTTTTCCCTGACGGGCTTCCTGGGCTACCGCCTGAGCGCGATATTGTTTTCTGCATTGACTTGATTCCCGGCACGGGGCCTATTTCCATACTGCCTTATCGGATGGTCCCGGCGGAGCTTAGAGAGTTGAAAGGTCAGTTGCAAGATTTGCTGGATAAGGGGGCTTATTCGACCCAGTGTGTCTCCTTGGGGTGCTCCAGTCTTATTTTTCAAGAAGAAGGACGGCAGATTGCGTTTGTGTATCGACTACCGCCAGCTGAACAGGGTTACCATGCGGAACAGATATCCTTTACCACGCATCGACGACTTGTTCGACCAGCTTCATAGTGCAGGATACTTTTCGAGGATCGACTTGTGATCAGGATACCATCAATTGCGGGTTTGACAGGAGGATATTCAGAGGACGGCTTTCAGCACGCGTTACGGCCACTATGAGTTTTTGTTGATGTCGTTTGGACTCACTAACGCCCTAGCAGCATTTATGGACTTGATGAACCGTATTTTCAGGCCGTATATTGATTTGTTCATCATCGTATTCATTGACGATATTTTGGTGTATTCCCGGAGCCGAGAGGAGCACGAGCAGCACCTGCGGATCACACTGCAGACTTTGAGGGAGCACCAGTTGTTTGCAAAATTCTCCAAGTGCGCGTTTTGGCTTGACAGCGTAGATTTCTTGGGTCACGTGATTACACGAGATGGTATATGTGTGGACCCAAAGAATATCGAGGCCGTTCAGCGTTGGTCCAGACCCGCATCAGTTACGGAGATCCGCAGCTTTCTAGGACTGGCCGGCTACTACAGACGATTTGTACAGGACTTCTTCCGTATTGCTGCACCGTTGACCTGGTTGACCCGGAAGGGAGTTCCTTTTGATTGGACGGAGGAGTGCGAGCATAGCTTCCAGCAGTTGCGGACTCGTTTGACTACGGCGCCGGTGTTATCATTGCCTTCGGGATCGGGAGGATTTGTGGTCTATTGTGACGCTTCTCGAGTGGGGCTAGGGTGCGTATTGATGCAGCACGACAGGGTCATCGCGTATGCTTCTCGGCAGCTGAAGAAACACGAACAGAACTACCCTACTCACGATTTGGAGATGGCTGCAGTGGTCTTTGCACTCAAGATCTGGCGACATTACTGTTAGTTATATATATACCCTAGAGGCCATTGTTGTACATATGATGTATATTATAATGGATGCTTGGATATATATAGAGAGGACTTTCTTGCTCGTCATGATAGTATGCTATTTGTTTTTACTTTGTCTTAACATGTTGACTTGTATTAGTTTACTGTCTTGCTCTCACATATTGATAAAGCCCTTAGGATATGTACTCGACTACTGGGACTAAGATGAGATCATACTAGTGGGGCCACGGTAGTCGACAAGTACATCCTATAACTGTTCCTAGTCGAGGGTGTATCAAGACAGGGCATCGATACACCAGAGTAGACTAGCGTATGCGCATCTTGATCCATATGATGGGCGATGGATGATCCCATATCCATCGGTGTTTGACATCAAAGATGGTGTACGGGTGCTCAGTGGAGACTGGGTATACTGGACGGACTCGCCGAGAACTCCCA
The DNA here is from genome assembly GCA_030015575.1 of Agapanthus africanus. Taxonomy (NCBI): domain Eukaryota; kingdom Viridiplantae; phylum Streptophyta; class Magnoliopsida; order Asparagales; family Amaryllidaceae; genus Agapanthus; species Agapanthus africanus. Next base: position 892,113 of record JASDDO010000285.1, on the reverse strand, counting down.
GATGGTATTATACCTCACGTCAGATGGCAGTACTCCGGTAACACAGGTACAGGTTAGTCTGTAGACCCGAGATCGTCATAGAGTCTTGTGTGATTACCACTGTGCTTTGATTTCCATCATACCACGTCCAAGAGGGCGTGCAAAATGGTAGCTTTTGGGTACAGTCCCGAATCACATCGAGGTAATAAGCGATAGGAGGGGATTCATCTCTCCCGGTATAGGGAGTTGATATTGTGCTGTGTTCGATTGGCTATAACTGGAAGTCCTTGGCCAGGGCTGATATAGAGTACTACTGGTAAGTGTTATCAGTAGGTTTTTGACCTGTTATGAGCCTCACATCGACACGACTTATCGGTTACTGGGGTCTGACGTATACCACCCCTAGAATAGATATGCAACATATCAGACGAAGAGACCGGACTGTACGGTAGTGTTACTGATTGGATTCACAGGAGAATGTACAGGCTTGCTTGTTGATCTTCTGATCGCTCAATACCTGGGTGGCTGTTACGTTTAGCTGACCGCTTGCATCTTGTGGGTGTTTGATATGATCATCACCTACTGCCGGCGTATTGACGATTCTTTAGAGTCTTACACAGAGGTTTCTTGACTCAGGCAAAATGGAGTAGGAGCATATATGTGATATGCGCGGGACCGAGAATAATACGATATGAGATACCGTATTCTATTCTCGCGATATTTGATATCAGCCGGGTCATCGGATCAAGTGTTGATTCGATGAATCGGTATATAATATATTAGTCGGTTATATGCGATATAGCCGGATTGTCGGATCAAGTGTTGATTCGATAATTTAATGTATAATTATATATGTGATATATTACATTATATTATCTAATATTGGCTCGCTTTATTGATTCATTTTCTCACCGGATAATACATTGATATATGCGATATATGTTAATTGTATTATTTTCTTTTGTTACAAAAATATATTATATATGTGATATATAATATTGTAACAAGTTATGATTACTAATGCAACATGATTAGTAGAGATTAAACATGATTAGGATTTGATTTGGGTTAGCTTCTTCATGAAGCTTCTAGAAGCTTTTGTTTTGTTTTAAGCTAAGATATTATGTGTTGATATTTGTGGAGATATTTCCTAACCCAACCCAAACCCTTTACCCTAGTTAAATCTATACAATGGTTAAGACTTTCTTTACTTGACCATGGGTTCATTTGTAACTATGATAAGAATTCATTATTCATCACAAAAGAATTGATCTTCTTCTTCCTCCTTGCAAAGCTTTCTAGCTTTTGGTTTTGTAATGAATTAGTGTGAGATTAAGAAAATAAAAGGGAGCTAAAATCCTACTTCATCATGCTCATCTATTCTAGCCACTTAGATTAGGGTGTTCACTTGTCTAATACTTGATTAGAGAAGTGAGAGCTTGAGTTAAAGGAACTTCAAGGTTGATCATCTTAGAAAAGGAAGACTTCAAGCAAGCATGGATCGTTCGGCTTGTGGAGCCTCTCTTGAGTCCGGGAGATTATGGATCGCGGCGAAGGGACTACTACTCGGAGCTTATGAAGCGAAGGAGCGGACTACAAAGGTTGTAATCCCTCTCTCTTAGTTGTAAAGATGTTTACTTGCATGTTTAACCCTAATTATCTAGCAAAGATCCTCGCTTTAGGTTGTTCGGTCAACATTTTGCCATTTTTTAGGTTACTAAACATAGGGGCAAAGTTGGGAACTCGACTGAACTTTTCAAGCGCCTTTCATAAAAATGACCCGGATTACGAAACAATGCCGAGGGCGCAACGACGCTCAGTGAAGCGCAGCGGAACGGCGAGGCAAGTGAACGAAGTGAACGATCAATTGAATCAGCCTCTACCACAGCAATTGGAAACATCAAAGGCACCCAGGGTTCCGGTTCCGGCAAGAGAGCGAAGCGAACGGTAACGGAGAGGCAAGTGAACGAAGTGAACGATTGAGTTGTTCGAGGGAAGCGAGAGCTAGCCCGACCAGCCCCGTCTAAATTTTAAATCGGGCATGGTTGATGTCTTATAGACCTTTGTGACAGTTTCTAGTAACCCTACAGTGGTAACAGATCCTAGCTAGAGCATTAGACGACGTGTATATGAAGTTAAAAGTCCGATCGAACCCCGAAACCTCGGTTTTGAACCCCTCTCTGGAAATTTTTCAAAATGTTGATTTTTTCTGTATTAAAAATACTCAGAAAAATAAGCAGGGAAATTCTAAGGATTACTGTGAAAAACGACATCCTAAATCCCTTAAAGAGCCACGGAACTGCGGCAATACCATGCCTTGCGCGGCGGTTCCGCGGCCGTACAGGGGTATTAGGGTTAGATTTTTCACAGTAACATCCGTAGGTACTTTTGCATGCTTCTGGGAATTTTTAATCTTACTCAAGTGTTGAGTTTTCTAGAGATCATTTGTATTCGTTGATTCGATCGGAAAGTTTAATTTCGTTTAGTTTTTTAGATTATTTAGAAGCTATTAAAATGTTCGAACGGATATCAATAACTCATTTTTTCCCGACATGAAAAACTTTCAAGTGTTGAATTTTTCTTGAGTTTAAAACTTTCGGAAAAACATGCAAGCATATCTGTGGACCCTCTAGAAGAACGTAACCTTAACTCGATTATGTGACCGTCAAAACTTCCACTGAACCCTAGGGTTTGTGGTAGTTTAGCGTTGCCACATGTGAGGCGTTGGTTTGACCCTTCTACGGCTGGTTCACTGGGGCGGTGCAATGTTCTGGGTTTTTTGAACTCCGCTCAAGTGTTGAGCTATTTGAAAATCTTGGGTGTTTGATTATTCGATCGGAAAATTTAATATTGTCTATTTATCTGGAATGTGATACAATATGTGGAATTCATATAGTTAGGCATGAAATACGAAGTATGTGATATTTCAGATTTAAGATGTCTAAAGTAATTGTGGATTCCAAATGTTGTAGTTTTACACGTTCTTTTCTGCGACCGTAAGCGTAGTATGTGATATATCGCTGGCTTCGTTACTATACATCAACGACAATCGGGATACGCATACTTGCTTATGTTGATGATATGAGATATTATGTGTTACTGTGATATGTTATATTGGATCATCGTGTTCTGAATAGCCGGGGTTTTTATGTGAGATGAGGGTTTGAATTTTCATTCATGTAAAATTTATTGTATGTAATATTCTTTTATTGGGGCACTTCCGGGATGAGGATGATGTCACCATTGTATATTATTTACTTTTCCGCATTAGGTAGACCCGAGGAGGGGAGCACAAGTAACCGGGTTCTAGGGTACAGTGGGAGGCCATCTCGAGGAGTCGAGACTGGGTCTCCTAACCCTAGAATTGGCAGAGTTGCTTGCCGCTCTCGTAGGGGTCTAGGGATGTTGGTTTGGCTATTCATCGCGACCGTGGAATCCGTGTTTTATACAGGCTCGATGTAAAACACGGACGTCCTAGTATATCCAATATTTCATATGTTATCTTCTGCTGCAATGTTCTGTGATGAGATCATATTACTGCCTGAGACGAATGCTTATACTATATATATATGTTGATATATAAATATTACTGCTTTCGTTTCTTCTGTGATGCTTAGGAAGCATAACTGATGGGATTTATTAATGAGATTAATAAAAGAAAAGAAACCTAAAAGATGTTGTAGAATCAAAACTTTATAAAAAGGGTAGCTACAGTCTTGCTTTGCACAGCGGTATATATGATATACCCTGCACCTTATTCGATGAGGAAAGAGCCGAGATCCCTTCACCGGGAGTGACCTCTTTAGCAAAACTGGCAGATGCTACAAACTCGCGGTTTAGTTTTTGATTGCTTCCATAGTTCTTGCTTTGCACAGCGGTATACATGATATACCCTGCACCTTATTCGATGAGGAAAGAGCCGAGATCCCTTCACCGGGAGTGACCTCTTTAGCGAAACTAGAAAAGCCTAAAAAACACTCCTTTTCAAAATCACTTGTTTCTACAACGATATCAAGTTCATTACGCTCATAGTTTTCTGAAAAACATGCGTAGCCCTCCGTCATTTCAGATAAGCATTATTTAGTATTCGTGCTACGGTAGTTTGGCATGCGTCAAGGCGTGGTGTACGGTAGCTAATTACTACTCATCTGTAGCATGAGATGCGATTAGATTAGGGTATTCGTACGACGTTATTTGGCATGCGTCAAGGGTCGTACGGGTGGGTTTGATTCAATCAAGAAATGTACGGGTTGAACTTGACTAGCGGACTATTGGTTGTTTGGCATGCGCCAAGGTCATAGCACGGTAGGGGTAAAAGAATTGTCGGGAATTTCAAGTGTTGAAATTTGCAATAAGATTGCATACCTCCTATGAGATAGTTGGATCCCAATACCCACTGCGAGTAAGTGTTACTCCTGGGAGAATCTTACACAGGACAATTAGCCGATCAAGTAGGTGTCTAGAAAGGTGTTAACGGGGTTAAGCCTCTGGGAAAACGAGATTTATTTTAATTAGGTCCGTGCGAAAGCACGGGAAACCTCCCTCAAAGTACCAACACTGATCTGGCTGAAAGATTGGCGAACTTGTAAGGTGTAATAAATCCCGGCTAGTCTTTCCTTTTAGGGTTTGAAGGAAGATTTGATAAAAACAGTGGGAGACATCCTGATCAGATAAGATAATAACCAATCTAATCTTGCAAGAGCATACGCTAAAGTGTTTCCTTCTCTCTCTCTCCAGGTAGCAACCATGTCAGGCCCTAATCAAGATAATAATATGGATGTATTGAATGAACCCACTTATTATACTGAGCAGGGGAACGTTGGTCCCGTTCTTTCTTATAAGTGTTATGAGACTGAGCAGGGAATAAGACAATATCTGGATTCTCACGCCGCCCAAACGAAGAAAAAGTATGTTGATGCATCTTCTTCGGGTGTGTTAATTATTGAGAACTGTTTCTCAGTTCACCCTACGTCCTGGGTATTAGATACCGGATCGGGATCCTACATATATAATTTGTTACGTGGGCTATGTAAAGGTAGAGAACTCGGAAAGGGTGATCATTCCGTACAAGTAGGGAATGGTGCAAATATTGCAGCCAAAGCAGTTGACGAATATTACCTTGTATTACCAAGTAATAATACATTGATTCTGAATGAGTGCTATTATATACCGAACATGATGTGCAACATTATATCAGTTTCTTTATTAAGTAAAGAAGGATATAATTTTGTAATACAGGATAATGTTATGAATATCTTCCTAAATCAAAAGTTGATTGGATCAGGCTCGTTACATAATGACATATATGTTCTCAATCAAAATACAGTTCTTAATATACAAAACACACACAAGAAGAAGAGTTCAGTAATAAACGAATCCTTCTTATGGCATTGTAGACTTGGTCATATCAATGCGACACGGCTAGCTAAATTACATAAGGATGGATATTTGAATCCGTTCGAATTATCACCTTATGACACCTGCCAGTCATGTCTCAAAAGCAAGATGACCAAAACTCCATTTAGTGGACACGGAGAAAGAGTTACAGAACAATTGGGGCTGATACATAGTGATGTATATGGTCCCATGTCTACACATACCAGGAATGGTTCTTCCTACTTCATTACATTCACTGACGATCTCTCAAGATACGGACATGTGTTCCTGATGAAACACAAGTCTGAAGCTTTTGAGAAATTCAGGGAATATAAGCACGAAGTAGAGAACCAAACGGGCAAAAGTATTAAGATCTTTCGATCTGATCGAGGAGGAGAATACTTGAGCAATGAGTTTCTGGACTATCAAAAAGAGAATGGGATTCTCTCTCAGCTTACTCCTCCTTATACACCACAGCACAACGGCGTATCGGAGCGGAGGAATCGCACTCTATTAGATATGGTGCGCTCTATGATGAGCACTGCTGAGTTACCTGTTTCCTACTGGGGTATGCGCTTGAGACAGCCATAGACCTATTGAATAGGGTTCCCACCAAATCTGTGCTAACCACTCCATATGAGATATGGAAAGGAAAGAGACCACATCTTAATTACATTAAGATATGAGGTTGTCCGGCATATGTGAAAACACAAAATCCGGACAAGCTCGAGGCCAGGTCAGTTCTGTGCAAGTTTATTGGATATCCCAAGCATTCGCAAGGGTATATTTTCTACCACTCCGAGGAACAAAAAGTGTTTGTTTCTCAACATGCCACCTTCTTAGAAAAGGGTTTTCTTATGAAACAAGATAGTGGCAATGAGGTAGAACTGGAAGAAGTTGCAGCGACACAAACTGCAACTGAAGAATTAGTGGAACCAGAGGATTCAGTAGTTCCCGACGAACCCCAGCCTCTCCGCCGATCTAGTAGGGTTTCTCATCCACCTGAGAGATACTACGGTTTTCTCATTGATGGTGGAAGCGAGGATTGCATCATGGAAGATGATGACCCAACTAGTTTCGAGCAGGCCATCATGAGTGGTGACTCTGTGAAATGGCTGGATGCAATGCGATCTGAGATGGAATCCATGTACCCCAACAAAATATGGACTTTGGAAGTTGCTCCTGAAGGGGTAAAACCCATTGAGAGCAAGTGGATCTTTAAGAAGAAACTTGGTGTAGATGGAAAAGTTGAGACTTTCAAAGCTAGACTTGTTGCAAAAGGTTTTCGTCAACGACCAGGTGTGGATTATGATGAAACCTTTTCTCCAGTGGTTATGCTTAAGTCCATCCGAATCTTACTTGCCATTGCTGCATACCATGATTATGAAATCTGGCAGATGGATGTTAAGACCGCCTTTCTAAATGGTGATTTAGAAGAGTGCGTGTACATGACTCAGCCAGAGGGCTTCGTAGATAGTGGGAGCAGTGGAAAGGTGTGCAAGCTGCTTAAATCCATTTATGGGTTAAAGCAAGCATCGCGGAGTTGAAACATCTGCTTTGATGTTGTAGTCAAAGAGTTTGACTTCATCAAAAATGTAGATGAACCTTGTATATATAAGAAAGTTGCAGAGAGTAAGGTTGTCTTCCTTGTATTGTACGTGGATGACATACTCTTGATAGGAAATGATGTTCCTATGCTGCAATCGGTCAAGCTCTTCTTATTACAAAGATTCTCAATGAAAGATCTATGTGATGCCTCCTGCATACTGGGAATTAAGATCTATAGAGATAGATCTAAACGGATACTGGGATTGTCCCAATCCAGGTACATTGACACCATATTAAAGAGATTTAGTATGAAAGAATCCAAGTATGGGAACCTACCCACGATCTCTGGACTCACTCTCTCCAAAGAGATGTCTCCCAAGACTGATTTGGAGAGAGCTCGCATGCAAGGGATACCCTATGCTTCGGCAGTAGGCTCTATCATGTATGCGATGCTATGTACCAGACCCGACGTAGCATACTCACTAAGTATAGTGAGTAGGTATCAAGCAGATCCTGGAGAGAGTCACTGGATAGCTGTGAAGAACATTCTCAAGTACTTGAGAAGAACTAAGGAGATGTTCTTGGTGTATGGTAACGGAGAACTCCAGGTGGAGTCCTTTACCGATTCAAGCTTCCAAAGTGATAAGGACGACTTTATGTCGCACTCGGGATTTGTCTTTACCCTCAATGGAGGGGCGGTGTGTTGGAAGAGTTCCAAACAGGATACCGTTGCAGACTCGACGATGGAGGCTGAATACATCGCTGCCAACGATGCTGCCAAAGAGGCTGTCTGGATGAAGAAGTTCATTACTGAACTTGGTGTGGTTCTGTCCATTGAGTATCCAATACATTTGTATTGTGATAACAATGGAGCTGTGGCTTTGGCCAAGAAACCCAGGTCCCGTCAGAAGTCCAGACATATTCTGAGGCGGTATCACCTGATCCGGGAGATAGTTGATCGCCGGGAGATCGAGGTCAGGAGAGTTGATACGAAGGACAACAATGCAGATCCACTCAAAAAGGCCATTCCCCAGATACAGTTTGAGAGATTATTCGGGATGTTAGGTATGAGATACTACAACAGGTGGCCTTAGTGCAAGTGGGAGATTGTTAGTTATATATATGCCCTAGAGACCATTATTGTACATATGATGTATATTATAATGGATGCTTGGATATATATAGAGATGACTTTCTTGCTCATCATGATAGTATGCTATTTGGTTTTACTTTGTCTTAACATGTTGACTTGTATTAGTTTACTGTCTTGCTCTCACATGTTGATAAAACCCTTAGGATATATACTCGACTACTGGGACTATGATGAGATCATACTAGTGGGGCCACGGTAGTCGACGAGTATATCCTATAACTGTTCCTAGTCGAGGGTGTATCGAGACAGGGCATCGATACACCAGAGTAGACTAGCGTATGTGCATCTTGACACATATGATGGGTGATCGATGATCCCATATCTATCGGTGTTTGACATCAAAGATGGTGTATGGATGCTCAGTGGAGACTGGGTACACTGGACGGACTCGCCGAGAACTCCCAGATGGTATTATACCTCACGTCAAATGGCAGTTCTCCGGTGACACTGGTACAGGTTAGTCTGTAGACCCGAGATCGTCATAGAGTCTTGTATGATTCCCACTGTGCTTTGATTTCCATCATACCACATCCAAGTGGGCGTGCAAAACGGTTGCTTTTGGGTATAATCCCGAATCACATGGAGGCAATGAGCGATAGGAGGGGATTCGTCTCTCCCGGTATAGGGAGTTGATGTTGTGCCGTGTTCGATTGGCTATAACTGGAAGTCCCTGGTAAGGGCTGATATAGAGTACTACTGGTAAGTGTTATCAGTAGGTTCTCGACCTGTTATGAGCCTCACATCGACACGACTTATCGGTTACTGGGGTCTGACGTATACCACCCCTAGACTAGATATGCAACATATCAGAAGAAGAGACCGGACTGTACGGTAGTGTTACTGATTGGATTCACAGGAGAATGTACAGGCTTGCTTGTTGATCTTCTGATCGCTCAATACCTGGGTGGCTGTTACGTTTAGCTGACTGCTTGCAGCTTGTGGGTGTTTGATATGATCATCACTTACTGCCGGCGTATTGACGATTCTTTAGAGTCCTGCACAGAGGTTTCTTGACTCAGGCAAAATGGAGTAGGAGCACATATGTGATATTTGCGGGACCGAGAATAATACGATATGAGATACCATATTCTATTCTCACGATATTTGATATCAGCCGGGTCTTCGGATCAAGTGTTGATTCGATGAATCGGTACATAATATATTAGTTGGTTATATGCGATATAGCCGGATTGTCGGATCAAGTGTTGATTCGATAATTTAATGTATAATTATATATGTGATATATTACATTACATTATCTAATATTGGCTCTCTTTATTGATTCATTTTCTCACCGGATAATACATTGATAAATATACGATATATGTTAATTGTATTATTTTCTTTTGTTACAAAAATATATTATATATGTGATATATAATATTGTAACAAGTTATGATTACTAATGCAACATGATTAGTGGAGATTAAACATGATTAGGGTTTGATTTGGGTTATCTTCTTCATAAAGCTTCTAGAAGCTTTTATTTTGTTTTAAGCTAAGATATTATGTGTTGATATTTGTGGAGATATTTCCTAACCCAACCCAAACCCTTTACCCTAGTTAAATCTCTACAATGGTTAAGCCTTTCTTTACTTGACCATGGGTTGCATTTGTAACTATGATAAGAATTCATTATTCATCACAAAAGAATTGGTCTTCTTCTTCCTCCTTGCAAAACTTTCTAGCTTTTGGTTTTGTGATGAATTAGTGTGAGATTAAGAAAATAAAAGAGAGCTAAAATCCTACTTCATCATCCTCATCTATTCTAGCCACTTAGATTAGAGTGTTCACTTGTCTAATTCTTGATTAGAGAAGTGAGAGCTTGAGTTAAAGGAACTTCAAGGTAGATCATCTTCGAAAAGGAAGACTTCAAGCAAGCTGGATCGTTTGGCTTGTGGAGCCTCTCTTGAGTCCGGGAGATCATGGATCGTGGCGAAGGGACTACTACTCGGAGCTTATGAAGCAAAGGAGCGGACTACAAAGGTTGTAATCCCTCTCTCTTAGTTGTAAAGATGTTTACTTGCATGTTTAACCCTAATTATCTAGCAAAGATCCTCGCTTTAGGTTGTTCGGCACGTCTAAATTTTAAATCGGGCATGGTTGATGCTTTATAGACCCTTGTGACAGTGTCTAGTAACCCTACAATTACCTATACGGCGAGTCGTGCCAGATATTCACTGATCACAAGAGCTTAAAGTATATATTTCAACAGCGAGACCTGAATCTTAGACAGCGCCGTTGGATGTAGTTAGTGAAGGACTGCGATTGTGAGATCCTGTACCACCCGGACAAGGCAAATGTAGTGGCGGATGCTTTGAGTAGGAGGCCCGGGGTTAGTCTATCTTGTTTGAGTGCAGTGCAGAGGCAGTCGTCGGCAGATTGGCAGATTTTATGCGACAGCCGAGTGCAGTTCGAGTTCATTCCGATTGGGGGACAGCTTGCGCATGTTCGTGCACGCCCATAGTTGCTTGACCGTATACAGGAGGCACAGTACCGTGATGACCGCTGTTCAGAGATCATGACACAGATTGGACAGGGCAGACTTTCCGAGTTCGTGATTGATGATCAGGGGATACTATGATTTAGGACTAGACTGTGCGTACCAGATGCTGAGGGACTGCGGCGTGAGATTCTTGAGGAGGCACATCGATCGGTGTACAGTGTTCATCCGGGTTCCACCAAGATGTACCATGATATGAGAGACGTTTACTGGTGGGATGGGATGAAGAGGGGCGTCACAGACTTCGTGTCAAGATGCCTGTCAGCAAGTCAAGGCCGAGCACCAGAGGCCCGCGGGAGAGCTACAGCCGTTACCCATTCCGGAGTGGAAATGGGTGTAGATTTCTATGGACTTCATTGTGGGTCTACCCAGGACTAGTCGAGGGTATGACTCCATTTGGGTGATCGTGGATCGATTGACGAAAGCGGCTCACTTCCTGCCGGTGAAGACTACTTTCGGATTTGCTCAATATGCCTAGATATACATCGACGAGATTGTACGACTGCGTGGAGTCCCGACATGTATCGTGTCCGACTGAGGCACCCAGTTTACCAGCCGACTATGGCAGAGGCTTAAGGAGGCTTTGGTCACCCGCTTGAGTTTCAGCACAGCATTTCATCCGCAGACCGACGGCCAGTCAGAGCGGACTATTCAGACTCTCGAGGACATGCTCCGAGCGTGCGTTTTAGACTTTGGTGGTAGCTGGGATCATCATTTACCCTTGGTGGAGTTCTCCTACAACAATAGTTTCCAGGATACTATTCAGATGGCACCTTTCGAGGCCTTGTATGGGAGGAGATGTAGATCGCATGTCTGTTGGACAGAGCTCAGTGAGAGTAGTATTTTGGGGCCGCAGATCATACAGGAGACGACCGAGAAGATATAGTTGATTCAAGATAGGATGAGGACAGCTCAGAGCAGGCATAAATCGTATGCTGACAGATGCCGCCGCATATTAGAGTTCGTAGTTGGCGATCACGTTTTTCTGAGGGTTTCTCCGATGAAGGGCGTAATGAGATTTGGATGGAAGGGGAAGCTTAGCCCCAGATTTATAGGTCCCTTCGAGATCCTCGAGCGTCTGGGTGCAGAGGCATATCGTTGGCTCTTCCACCCGACTTCCCAGATGTTCACCCCGTATTCCACGTGTCGATGCTTCGCAGATACCTGCATGACCCTTCTCACATGATTCAGCATCAGACCGTTCAGCTCGAACGCGATATTTCGTTCACCGAGCAGCCAGTCGTGATATTGGACCGGCAGGTGAAGAAACTTCGATCTAAGGTCTTGCCATCTGTGAAGGTGCTTTGGCGCAGCCCAAATGGTGAAGAGATCACTTGGGAGGCCGAGGGCGAGATGCGGAAGAAATTCCCTCATCTCTTTGAAGGTACGCGTAGCTATATTTTTAAATTCGGGGACGAATTTCTTTAAGGGGGAAGATTGTAACACCTTAGAATGTGATTAGTGGCTAATTATACTAATGTGTGGTTTTTAGTAAAAAGTTTACCAAAACGATTTTCAAATATTTTATCAAAATTAATGGATATTTTATTAGAATTTATTTAGGCTTGCACACACATATGCATGTAAACTAGGGTTAAGTTTTGGGTTAAGCCATGTTTAAGCAACCATGGTGGACTAACCCATTTCTTTTAAGTTGATTTGAATTTATTAAGTGTTTTAGTTTTTCTCCTTAAAATAAAATGAATTGTAGTGTTTGGGAGTTGACTTGGAGAGAGAGAAAGAGTGAGCATGATGGGCTTGGCCATGCTTACAATTAATGAGGAGAGACAGAAGGGGGTTTGACTATCTTATTCTCTCATTTCTTTTTTTTCATTAACTCATTCTCACTTCTCTCACTCACACACACACACACACACACTTCAGCAGCTGCTGAAACAACAACAGCAGCAGCATCTTCAGCAGCAGCAGCAGCAGCCAGCAACAACAACAACAATAAAGCAGCAACAGAACCAAGCAGCAGCAGCAGTAGCAAGCAGCAGCAGCAGGCAGCAGCAGCAGCAAGCAGCAACAGCACCAAGCAGCAGCAACAGCAAGCACATCCTCTTCTCCTCATCCTTCTTCCTGCATCCTAGGATCAAGCGGGGTATAATCTCTTAAACTCAACTCCTTTTTGCTAAGCTTATGTGTTATTTAGCTTCGGTTAGTGTTTATTATGAGTTTTTAGTGCTAGAATTGTGATTTAGGTGGAGATTTGGCCAAGGAAGCATCTTTATGGTTAGTATAGCTTGACTAGGTGTTTTTAAGGCCATGTAAACCAAGTCTTGCCCTAGATTTCAGTAAAATACCATAGGGTTGCAATTTAGTGTAATTTAACGGTATTAATGTCAATTTTAGCCTTTCAGTGATCTGCTTTTGACCCGGTTGCTTCAGACAAAAACTGATATTACTGGGGCATGCACACTAGATCTAGACCACACACACGAAGCACGAGCCCCTATTTCCCAACCTGGGCCGCAATTTTAATCGTTCTGGCCGCAAATTGCGGCCAGAGGGGGGAGTTAGATCCTTGGGTTTGTTCTGGGGGAGTCTTCTGTATATTAAAGGGTTTTGGCATAAGCAACTTTTTACTTTTCCATTCAAGTCAAAATCTGGAGCAAAATACTATTTTTTCAATACTTTTAACTTGTGCGACACGTGTGATACGTGAGTGGGTTTAGTGTTTGCTGCGTGTCGCAGCGTGTCGGGATAGTTTCAGACTCGTATACACAGGTTTCAGCGTATCAGTTACACACACGTTTAGTTCGCGACGCGAGTTTCTCGTTTGGTTTCGATATCGCGTTTTTGCAGGATTTTGCTATGTGTATTCTTTGTGTAAATTCTAGGTTCGCAGGTGGGTACGTCGGACGCCGCAAAGAAGGGAAAACAAGTGGTCGGCTACACTTAGCACGAGCCCATGTGAATAGATTTAACATCTACGGGGAAATCGCCCGTATGGTGTTAAGCGTTAGGGCGTGATAGGATATTGTAGTCGTATATATGTATATATATATATATATATATATATATATATATATATATATATATATTTATTTATATGTATATTGCTCGTGCATATGTACTATTGTAGCATACCCATCTTTTGTTGCATATAGAAATGGTAGTTATATAACACCGCACTGTCACTAATGGTTCAAGCTGCACGGGCACTATTTGTATGTTACACTCACACCGTTAGTGATTGCCATGACACTCGCACTATAGGATTGCTATGAACCATACATCATTTTGATTACCGCATCATTGATGATTAGACATGTTTCTGCCATATATTGCGCACATACACATTGTATATCCTTATTAGTGCACGCATACCTTGATATATCTATACTTGCGCACATACACATTGTATACCCATATTGGTGCACGCTTACATTAGTACACTCATACTTGCATATATATCCACATGCACATCCATACCTACAGACATACATATTTCACATACATGGATGATACTGGCTTTGATTTCTAGAAAGTGGGGACCGCATGAGATATTTTCAAAACTGGATCTATTTAAAAGAGCGGTTTTCCCTTTTTACTCTTAGTGTCATACGACACATTGCATGGATTTACGCATTGAGTTTTGGATTCATGTGATTTCTGGATTTGAGAACCGTGGTATTATTTTAAGAAAATATGCACTGTTTTAAAAACCCGGTTTCTCTTGATATGATATTTCAGTGCGTCCACCTTGCGTTTTCTCGGTTTTGAGACGTGTGACATGTGAACCCGAATCGAGGAGCTGGATGAGACCGATTGCGGGTACTTGGTGGACCCGGTATGGTACTACGGGGCGAGAATGGATCTGTCGTGCAGTAGGCGATGAGCCTGGCAGAGGGACTACTACCTACCGGTGATTGGTTGGACCTGGCGGTTATCCGGAGGATACTGACCAGAGTCGAGAGATGGATGCGGGACGACCCGTACTGCCGGGGCCGAGGGCCGATTCCGCAGACGGAGCCCGTGGGCCGATCCGGACTGACGGATCCCGATACTTGAGGATTTGAGTGTCGATGCCGGACACGATGATTTCATGATATTTTCGAGTGCCGATACTGGGCACTCACGATTCCATGAGATTTACAGGATTTGAGGGCCGATTAGAGTGGCGGCGCCTGAGTTTTACTGGGATTTGGGTGCATTGATGGACACCGGGTATTTTTCCACGTGGATATTCCGTGTAGATGATATTTTATCCAATGCTTAGCATTCATTATTATGCATCTCATCCTGTAGTCGTAGTACCTGATAGAGTACTTTGGCCAGATTATTGCATACCCTGCTCATCATAAATATATGTTATTAGATTGCACTTGTTATGCATGATTATTGCGTATCCAGCTCATCATATAGATATTATCTGTTGGCATATGTTAGAGTACCGCAGTACGTACATACTCGCGATTACCTTTATATGTTATCTACTATTCATGAGTTGGCAACGCACCCCCGTTGTGCCATAGTGTTTGCAGGTTGCCCCTCAGAGTAGTTGCGGTAGAGCTACTTTCTTGTATCTTTTGCTACGGATACCACTGCTGTTGGCGTGTGAGCCCTTTTACTGGATTTTTGCGGTATCCGTTTATTTTCCAGTTGTTCACACTATTGTATCTAGTACTCTCCATCTACTATTCATGTATTGACTTAGAGACCAGTTGTGAGGACGATGTAAATTATTTTGTATTCTGGATGTCGAGCTCATGTGAGCCGGCTTTATTCATGCTGTTTCTCACTATTTTTGCTCATTCTTCGCTACGGCGTCGTATATTATTATAGTGGTGGTTGTTTCCGCCATTGGGCGTGATTTCTCCCGTTTGGGAATGCTTTATTCTTATTATATGTCACTTTACTTAAATCATGTCTTGTACCCGATTTCGGGGCTAGTTTTTACAAAGGAGGTGCTGCCAAAATTTTGAATAAAATAATTTAAACTTGAAGGATTTTTACTTGAGATTTTTAAATGTTTTAACAAATGTTTTCATCAAATGTTTTCAACACTCACTACTTTTAATGGTTTTGATTTCTGGGTTTCGGCTTACTTAGTCGCGTTACGCCTGTAGACGTTACGTGGTTAAGTGCCGGTCATGGGCCGAACTTTGGGTCGTGACACGCGTGGAAAACACGTGACTGCCCTAGGAGGCACTTCTTGTTCTTTTAAGCGCTCGCGTGGGAAACACGTGACTCGGTCTCAGCCATTCTTTTTTGTTCATCAGAGGTGCTCTCATGGGGAAACACGTGAGGTTTCGTTATAGTGTTGCACACTAATGAATCACCAGTCTTTCCTTCTTTGTGCATGAAGATTTTGATCTCATATTAATGATGCTGGGATATGAGTTTAGAGAATTTCAAGTCTCTTGTTTTATAAGAATTAAATTCTTTTTACAGGGTTAAACCCTAATTTTATCAGAGGAATTAAATTCCTATATATTTTTATAAGAATTAAATTCTTTGAACTTAGCTCTTTCCCCTAAGTTTTGAATCTGTATAACAGAATCTCCCCGATGAGAATTAAATTCTCAACTTGTGGGGAGATCTGCTTCTGCAGACCTCAACCAAAGGAAGAACTAAGTTCTTTTTTTGAAGGGTTAAACCTTTTGTTTGAGAAT
Organism: Agapanthus africanus; assembly: GCA_030015575.1. NCBI lineage: Eukaryota > Viridiplantae > Streptophyta > Magnoliopsida > Asparagales > Amaryllidaceae > Agapanthus > Agapanthus africanus. The sequence goes on along the minus strand of JASDDO010000285.1, from coordinate 875,933 downwards.
TAAATTCTCTTTTGTTTTTGTGGGAGCTTTTTGGAAAGATTATGGGGTGGTCTCCTACTTTTAGAGAATTAAATTCTCTCTGTATTTCTCTTCCCCCCCTCTCTGTGTGTCTCCTCCTCTCCTCGCTCCTATTTATACAAGAAGAACAAGAATCAATTTTTTAAGAGAATCCCTTATTGAGAGATCATGATTGATTCTATGATCTTTTAGATCAATCGGTGAATTTTATTCGCCGTTGGATTTTTAATCCAAAGGCTCTCTGTGTAACAGAAAAGATTTCTTGTTTGTTTAACTTGTTAGTTTTAATAAGATTAGAATTTTATTCTATCATATCTTTTTAGTTTAACAAGATCGGAAATATATTTTCTTAATATAGAATTTAATTCTATCATATGGATATCTCGTTAGTTTAATATAGAATTTTATTTTTATCATATGAATATCTTGTTAGTTTAACAAGATTAGGAAAATATTTTCCTATGATAGAATTTTATTCTACCAGATGATCACCATTGGATCTTTGATTCAAAGGTTCTCTGTTTAACAGAGAAGATCTTTCCAGTATGAGGAAGATCAGGAAAATATTTCCCAAATAAAATTTAATTCTATCAGATGTTTAATTGGTGATATTTTATCACCATCGGATTTTAAATCCAGTATTCTCTGTTAGAGAAAGATCTTTCCATATTAAAAAGATCAGGGAAAATATTTCTCAAATAGGATTTAATTTTATCACATAGAATTTAATGGGAACATTTTAAATTGGGGCGCTCACATGCTTTGCATGTGAGAGGCAAGAGAACTCACGTGTTTAACACGTGACTCTTGCTGTGGGTTTCAGCCTGTTTATGTTCAACGCTCATATGCTTTGCATATGAGCGCTCACGTATTTTACACGTGAGGCCTGTTTGGCCATAAGTTGTTTTATTTAGTTTATTTTCAACCCTCATATGCTTTATATATGAGCGCTCACGTGTTTAGCACGTGAGGCCTGTTTGGCCATTAGTTATTTATGTTCAGTGCTCATATGCTTTGCATATGAGTGCTCACGTGTTTAACACGTGAGGCATGTTTGGCCCTTAGTTGTTTATTTTCAGCGCTCATATGCTTTGCATATGAGCGCCCACGTGTTTAACATGTGGGGCCAAATTTTGATGACTCTCCCCCTTTTTTTATAAGGGAACAAGTAGCTTTTAGCCAAAAAAATTGGCGGGAACAAATGCCCCCACTACTTTGCACACGTAAGTATGTACGTGGGTGAAGTAGTGCAAAATTATACATGGCCATAGAATTGATATCTTAGGAGACAAGTTTAGGATCCTTGTAGCCTAAGGCTTTTTCATCTACCTGAGCCGTAAGGGTCTCAAGAAGGTTTTTCTCCCTACAAGTCGAGAAGATCTCATAGATGCATATTCTCCCTAGAAGTCGTGAGGATTTCTAAGTGTTCATCGTCTTCGTGCTCACTCAGGTATTTTTTCCTTACGAATCGTGAGGACCCGTAAGTAGCTTATTCATTTCATTGGCGAATGTGGCCCGTGGATAGTGTACAAGAGTCAGTTTGGTCCATCTTGTAGGGTAGCGATGGCTTAAAAAACAGGTTTGGATCTGCCGCCTAAGAATTTTTAACTTTATGAGCCGTGAGGGTTTCATAAAGACTTTTCTCCCTACGAGTCGAGAGGATACCGCAGGTGTTTTTTCTCCTTAGAAGTCGTGAGGATCTCGTAAGTACGTTTTCTCTTGAGAGTCGTAAGGATCTCACAACAGAATTTTCCCCCTTACAAGTCGAGAGGACTCGTAAGTGGGTCTTTTCCTCCTTGTCGATATTTGACTTTAGAGAATATGGCCCGTGGACAGTATACAAGAGTCAGTTTGGACATGCTTGTAGGGCTACAGTGCTTAGGAAACAGGTTGATATCCCCGTTGCTTAAGGCTTTTCACCTTCATGAGCCGTGGGGGTTTCATGAAGTTGTTTTTTCACAACGAGTCGAGACGAGTCGAGAAATTCTCACAAGAACATTGTTTCCCATACGAGTCAAGACGAGTCAAGAATTTCTCGTAGGAATATCCTAACGTTATAACCCCTGCTCTTTACACAGAAGTCCGCTAGGATTTGTGGTACTAGGGTTTTGTCCGTGGTACCGTCGCATTGGCTGATGCATTCCCCAATATGCAGTCTTGCTGTTCGAGTAACCCCGTGACTGTCGTGTCTTTGATCCCTTCGGGGGCTGGACAAGACGTCTTCAAGTAATCTCCCAGGTTATATTACCGTCGGAAGAGCAAGCGTTAGGGATTTTCCATGCCGCTTTTTACTTGAGGTTAGGCTAAGTTTGGGAGCCCCGATGAGTCATAACCACTCCGTGCTAGTGTGGGATGATCTCCGATAGTCTTTCAGGTTTTATTTGAGTTGCTGTCAAGACCCTGAAGCTAGGGATTTTCCTTTGCTTCGTTTGTTGACATTGTGTCTGCTGTAACGAGATGAATGTTGAGGTTGTCTCTAGGTTGTCTATGAACCGTCGAGGCTTGGAAATAGGGACTTTGCTATTGCTCTGAGGTAGTCTCTAGGTTGTTGGTTAACCATCGAGGCTTGGAACTAGGGACTTTTTCATGGCTCCGAGGTTTTAACCCTAGGGTCGGTTGTTGACGCTGCATCTGCATCTTGCTGAAGTTGAGAAGGAACGCTGGGTGACATCGCGTCTGCTGTATCGAGATGAACGTCGAGATGGTCTCTGGGTTGTTTGTGAACCATCGGGACCTGGAACTAGGGACTTTGCCATGGCTCCGAGATAGTCTCTAGATTGTTGGTGAACCATCGAGACTTGGAACTAGGGACTTTGCCATAGCTCCGAAGTAGTCTCTAGGTTGTTGGTGAACCATCGAGGCTTGGAATTAAGGACTTTGCCATGGCTCCATTGTTTTGACCCTAGGGTCTGTTGTTGACATCACGTCTGCATCCTGCTGGAGTGAGAAGGAACACCGTGTTGATCTTCTAGGCTGCAGATGTTTCCGTCGAGATCTGACTCTCCCTTTGGCAGAGCCTGGTGGGGAAATGTGGTTCCCTTTTCGTTTATGCCCATGGATTGTATACAGGGGTTGATGTGGACTCACCTGCACGGCAAAATTTTCATCATTGTTTTTATTTCTTTCCACAATGCTCTATCATTTCAGCTTTTTTTATCGTGAAAGTCGCGATTACCCAATCATTTCGGCTATTCTTTTCTTTTTACTCGTTGTTTTTTATTGCGAGTTGCCCAAACATTTCGGCTGTTTTTATATGCATATATTTTGCTCGCTGATTTTTATTGCGAGTTTCTCCATCATTTCGGCTATTTCATATGCATTTTTTTGCTCGTTGATTTTTGTTGCGAGTATGAAACTTGAGATCTGATACCAATCTTGGCATCAACACCGCTGCAACTGGAATATTTCCAGGAGCGAATCATCATTTACTGTGGAAGGACTTAAAAATTGACACCTGTTCAGGCATCAGCATCGCTTCCATTGGAATATTGCCAGGAACGAATCATCATTTGCCTTTGCTGATTTGAACAAAGGTGGCTTAGTAGACAGGGTTAGGATCCTTTCGACTAAGGCTTTTGACTTTATGAGCCGTAAGGGTCCCATAAAGGGTTTTCTCCCTACGAGTCGAGAGGATCCCGTAGGTGTAGTTTCTCCCTAGAAGTCATGAGGACTCCAAAGTGATATTTTCTCCTTGCAAGTCGAGAGGACCTACAAGTGTTGTTCACCAAATGAGGACATTTCTCGTCATTGGTGGAACTAGGTGAGGGAACGTTTATTTGTGCCCGTGGATTGTATACAAGGGTCAATATGGACCGCCTGTAGGGCAACTTGGGGAGTGTAATGGCTTAAGAACAGGTTCAGGTCCCTGTATCTTAAGGCTTTTGAATCCTATGAGCCATGAGGGTCTCATATGGGGGAATTCTCCTTACGAGTTGTGAGGATCTCGTAAGTGTAATTTCTCCTTAGAAATCACGTGGATCCCTAAGTGTGTTTCTCCCTTGTGAGTGATAAGGATCTCACGTAGGTGTTTTCTCCTCACAAGGTCGAGAGGACCTTGCAGGTGTTTTTATTTTAACGAGCTTGCGCCCTTTCGGGTTTTCAAACTTGCTGGTAGCCCTGCTGTTTTTACTCACGGAGCCCTTTCGGGTTTTCATCCGTGCCCATTTCGCTTGTGGACATACCCTTTTTCTTAAACGAGCCTTTTCGGGTTTTCACAAGCTCGCCGGTAGCCCTGCTGTTTTTCCTCACGGTGCCCTTTCAGTTTTTCATCCGTGCCAATTTCGCTTGTGGACTTACCATTTTTTTGGATGTGCAGTCTTCACCGTGGGAGCTATGATTGCAACACAGATCCCAGGAAAAAATATCGCCATGTTTGGGGCGGAGTACTAGTTTAGGGAAATTTCGGTCCATGATCACCATTTTGGAGGCGATGTTTTAGTTTACGGACATTACAGTCCGTTGTTAGTTTAGGGACATCTCGTTCTGCTGTTGGTTTAAGGACGTTTTGGTCCGTTGTTAGTTTAAGGACGTTTCGGTCCATTGTTTACGTGTTTGGGACGGAGATTCTGTTGGATACTACTTTTAGAGTTTTGACTCAAGAAGATAGGGAGCGGACACAAGCATCGGCATCTATCATTGACCTGAATCGTGACTCTTTAGGCGTAGTACTTCTTAAGGAATCGGTCTTTAATTGGCCGGAAGAGTCTTTCGCCATGCATGTCCATGAGCAAGTACGCCTCACCTTGGTAGAGCTTGTCAATGATGTACATGCCCTCATAGTTCGGCTCGAATTTCCCCTGTTTGGCACGATTGGGGATCATAGGTCTTTTGACGAATTGCATGAGTTCGCCTTAGCGGAATGTTCTTAGCCTGGCTTTTCTCTTTTGAAAGACTTCATTTAGCAGCATGTCAATTGGGTTTTCTGACAGTTCCAGGGATTCTGGTGCCGGTCCAGCCCCCAGTTCCTCTACATTGCTTTCCGACGCCGAGGGAGTCTCTTTATTATTTAACGACGAATGAGAAAACATGTGGAAACTTGCTACATATTTTTTGGTTTCTCTCGATGAGCCATTTTCCTCATCATCGTCACTATCTTCGTTCTCAAGGATATGGTTGAGAAACTCTTCGAGGGTGACTGGGGTCTGCGCTTTCTGGTTGTACTCCTCCAGCGTGTCGATGTATTTTTGTAGATCTGTGCGCTTGTCGCTAGGCTGCATGGGCTTCTTGGTCTTCTTCTTTTCCTTCGAAGACTTCGAAGGCTTGGCCTGGAGGTCTTGCCCATCGTTACCAGTCTTCGGTGTTGGACGTGGTTTAAGCATCCCCTCTGTTAGTTATATGTATGCCCTAGAGGCCATTACTATACATAGGATGTATATTGTAGTGGATACTTGGACATATATAGGGAGGACTTTCTTGCTCGACATGATAGTATGCTATCTGGTTGCTCTTTACCTTAACGTGTACACTGATTGTCTCTCTGTTACATGTTGGTAAAGCCCTTAGGATGTGTACTTGACTACCTAGACTATGATGCAGATCATACTAGTGGGGACATGGTAGTCCATAAGTACATCCTTCAAGGTCCCTAGTCGTGGGTGTATCGATACGGGGCATCGATATACCAGAGTAGACTAGCGTATACCTTCTCGACCCATACAGATGGGCGATGGATGATCCCATATCCATTGGTGTTTGACATCAGAGATGATATACGGGTGCTCAGTAGAGACTGGGTACACTGGACGGACTCGCCGAGAACTCCCAGATGGTATTATACCTTACGTCAGATGGCAGTTCTCTGGTGACACTGGTACAGAGTAGTCTGTTGACCCGAGATCATCATAGAGTCTTGTGTGATGCCCACTGTGCTTTGATTTCCACCTTACCACGTCCAAGAGGGCGTGCAAAACGGTGGTTTTTGGGTACAGTCCCGAATCACATGGAGGCAATGAGCGATAGGAGGGGCGTCTCTCCCGGTATAAGGAGTTGATATTGCGCAGTGTTCGATTGGCTATAACCAGAAATCCCTGGCCAGGGTTGCTGAGATTTACTGGTAAGTGTTACCAGTAGTTTCTCGAACTGTTATAGACCTCATATCGACACGACTTATCGAGCTATTGGGGTCTGACGTTTACCATCCCTAGGCGAGATATGCGACATATCAGACGACGAGACCGGACTGTACGGTAAGTGTTACTGGTTGGATTCACAGGAGTGTGAGCGGGCTTGCTCGTCGATCTTCTGATCGCTCAATACTCGGGTGGCCGTTACGTTTAGCAGACCGCTTGCGGCTTATGGGTGTTTGATATGATCATCACCTGCTGCCGGCGTATTGACGAGTCTTTAGAGTCCTACACAGAGGTTTCCTGGCTCAAGCGAAACGAAATAGGAGCGCATATGAGATATGTGCGGGACCGAGAATGATACCAGTATGTGATACTGTATTTGATTCTCGCGATTTGTGACATTGATCGGTTATATGTGATATAGCCGGGTTATCGGATCAAGTGTTGATTCGATAAGTTGTTGCTATTGATATTAGTCGGTTATATGTGATATGACCGGATCGTTAAATCGAGTATTGATTTAATGATTTAATGTATAATTATATATTTGATATATTACTTTGCATTAACTAGTATTGGTTCACTTAAGATGGATTTTCTCACTTGATTGTGCACATTGTATATGTGATATATTTTTGTGCACAAGATTGTATCATGTTTGATGATACATGCAAACTTGGGTTAGTGTGTGATTTAAACCATGGTTAGTTAATGGTTAGGGTTTCATTTAATTTACTTATTCATTTATTTATTTTGTTTATTTATTTTGGCAAAGGAAAATGAAATGGTGGCTTGCTTTGTCTTTTCTTTGAAACTTCATGAAGGTTTGAAAGCTTGACCATTTTGTTTCTTTCCTTTAACCCTAACCATTCAACTAAACTCTAGTTAATTCTCTACACTAAACCATGGTTGTAAATATGATAAGTATCATTTTATTTTCTATTTTAAAGAATTGATATCATATTATCTTCTTCTTCTTCTCCTTCTTCAAGATGAAGAAAAGCTTGCTACCTTCAATGGTGACTTGATGAAAAGAGTGAGAAATCCAATTCTAAAGTGAACCCACTTCCTATTTCTTCATCCTCTACCACTTGCCAAGTAGTATAGGGTGTTTTCTTCACAAGTTTCTTGACTTGGTGAAGTTGGAGCTTGATCTTGTGTTGCCTCGACGTAGATCATCTTCGGCATCGAAGTCGACGACCTAGCCCGCCCATTTCTCCGATGAAGCCGACGCTAGAGCCCGGGATCCGATGATCGCAGCGAGGGGACATCATCACGGAGCTATGGAGGTGGAGGACCAGATCTACAAAGGTTGTATTTTCCGTTCACTTTTAGTTAAGTTGTTAACTAGTTATCGTTTTCGCCTAATCTCTAGTTAACGATCCGTATTAGGGTTTGTAGGCACCGGAAAAATTTGAAATTGGCATGGTTGATGCCTTGTGAGACCTCATTAGTGTGCCTAGGAACCCTACAGTGGTATCAGAGCCAGGCTAAAGCCTTAGGCGATGAGTAGACGAAGTTAGAAACCCGATCGAACCCGAAACCCTAATCCCAATTTGCTCTCTGTACATTTTTTTAAATCGGGGATTTTTGAGAATTAAAAATATGCAGAAAAATCAGCAGGAGTTTATAAGAATTACTGTGAAGTCGGTACTCATGATTCCATCAAAGCGCGGCGGAACCGCTGCATTAGCATACCTAATGCGGCGGTTCCGCGGCCACTTTGTCTTATCTTCAATTGGTTTTTGCACAGTAATTCCTATATTTTGGTGCTGTATTTTCTGGGAATTTTTAAATCTAACTCAAGAGTTGAGTTTTCTGGGTTGTATTGGGAGTTCGTAGATTCGATCGGATTATCAGACTTTGTCTATGTGTCTTTCCGGGTAATTTTTGAATATGTTAAAAAGTTCGACCAGATATAAATACCCACTTTTTCCCCTGTCGGGAAATTTCCAAGTGTTGGATCTTTCCGTGGTTTAATAACGTTCTAAGTAGTGCAAGTAACGCGATGGACCCTCTAGAAGACAACAAACCTTAACTTGATTATGTGACCGTCTTGAACTGCCCTTTGAACCTTCGGGTTTGGGACAGTACGGCGTGCCACATGTGAGGCGTTGGCTTGACCCTTCTACGGCTGGACCGTTGGTACTGAGGCACGAAATGAATGTTTTAAAACTTATTCCATGTGTTGAGCTATTTCGTAAAACTTGGGTGTTCGATTGTTCGATCGGAAAGTTTAACATTTTCTATTTATCCGGAATGTGATACAACAATTGGAATTCACAAGTAGTTATGAGATAACTGAATGAATATTATAACCATAGCAGTTTAGTCTCACTTGATCGGTTGCCACGGAATTTTGATGTGATCAAAAGTCCATCGCAATCACGTAGCGTACGCGGATACTCGCCGGGTAAACTTAATAGATAACCTCACTCCATAGCCCCGACCAAGTGACTGTAGGAGAACCCCGTCGCCGAAAGCATCCGTTCGGGTGCTCGCAGCAGCGTTGTTCCGCCTTGGTGCACTTCGTCGGAGGCATCGGGGGTGCAGCCGCCTACTAAAGTTTGCGACGAGTATTCGATCAGGATGTCGGGGATCTTGTTGAATTGCCCGACATGATATTGAAAAGTGTTTTCGATAATGAGACTAAAATGCGGGGTTTATAATTGTTAGGCATGCGATGTCTAAGTAATTCATTTGATTAGGCATGCGATGTCTATGCAAGTTGCGGATTCCAACTGTTGTAGTTTTACACTTTCTTTTCTGTGACCGTAAGTGTAATATGTGATATCGCCGGTTTCGTTGCTATATGTCAACGACAATTGGGATGCGCATATTTACTTACGTTGATGACATGTGATATTATGTGTTGCTGGATATGTTATATTGGATCGTCGTGTTTGAATAGCCGGGGTTTTTTTTATGTGAGATGAGTGTTTTTCATTTTCATTCATGTAAAAACTTGTATGTAATATTCTTTTATTGGGGCACTTCCAGGTTGCGGAAGATGTCACCCTTTGTATATTATTTTCTTTTCCGCACTAGGATAGACCTAAGGAGGAGGGCACAAGTAACCGGGTTCTGGAGTCTAGAGGGAGACCAACTCGAGGAGTCGAGTCCGGGTCTCCTAACTCTAGAATTGGTAGGGTTCCTTGCCGCTCTCGTAGGGGTCTAGGGGTGTGGGTTTTGGCTATTCATCGCGACCGTGGAATCCGTGTTTTATACTGGCTCGTATTGAAAACACGGACGTCCTAGTATATCTAATATTTCATATGATTCTTCTGCTGTGATATCTGTGATGTGATCATGTGATATGTTCTGTGATGGATACTTTATATAGTATATATGATATATTATATAGACGTTGCTTATGTTTACACCCGCGCTAGCCCTGCCCCGCTCTGCCGTTAGTTACCTAACCTAACGATGCACGAGGGGACATCGAGGCGAATGCGAATGGCATAAGTGTACGTCGTATTTATCTGTGATGTTTAGGTACTTAATTGATGGGCCTTCATTAATATGATTAATGAAATAAAAGAAACCTAAAGATGTTGTAGAATCGAATTTCAAAAATAAAACAGGTAGCTACAGTTCTTGCTTTGCACAGAGGTATATGTGATATATCCTGGACCTTATTCGATAAGGAAAGGACCGAGATTCCTTCACCGGGAGTGACTCCTTTAGCAATAACTGGCAGATGCTACACACTCGGTTTGTCTTTTGATTGCTTCTATAGTTTCTGCTTTGCACAGTGATATATATGATATATCCCGCACCTCATTCGACGAAGAAAGGACCGACGATCCCCTCACCGGGAGTGACTCCTTTAGCAAAACTAGAAAAGCATCAAAAGCACTCCATTTTAAAATCATTTGATTCTACAACGATATCAAGTTCATTACGCAATAGGTTTTCAGAAAAAACCTGTCGTAGCCCTCCGTCATTTCAGATAAGTACTAGTTAGTATTCATGCTGCGGTTGTTTGGCATGCGTCAAGGCGTAGTGTACAGTAGCTAACTAGTGCTTATCTGCTAGCATACGATGCGATTAGATCAGGGTATTCGTACGGCGTTGTTCGGAATGCGTCAAGGGTCGTGCGGGTGGGTTTAATTCAATCAAGAAATGTACGGGTTGAACTTGACTAGCGGACTATGGGTTGTTTGGCATGCGTCAAGGTCATAGCACGCTAGGGGAAAAATATTATCGGGAATTTCAAGTGTTGAAATTTGCAATGAGATTGCATACCTTCTATGAGATAGTTGGATCCCGATACCCGCTGTGAGTAAGAGTTACTCCTGGGAGAGTTTTACACATTACAATTAGCCGATCAAGTAGGTGTCTAGAAAGGTGTTAACGAGGTTACGCCTATGGGAAAACGAGGTTTACATTAATTAGGTTCGTGCGAAAGCACGGGGGACCTCCCTCAAAGTACCGACACTGGCCTGGCTGAAAGATTGGCGAACTTGTAGTGTGTAATTAATCCCGGCTAGTCTTTCCTTTTAGGGTTTGAAGGAAGATTTGATAAAAACAGTGGGAGCCATCCTGATTAGATAAAATAATAACCAATCTGATCTTGCAAGAGCGCACGCTGAGTGTTTTCTTCTCTCTCTCTCCAGGTAGTGACCATATCACGCCTTAATCAAGATAATAATACGGATTATTGACCGAACCCGCTTGTTATACTGAGCTGGGGAACGTTGGTCCCGCTCCAACTTATAATTGTTATAAGACAGAGCAGGAAATTGGGAAATACCAGATTTCCCGTGCCGCCCAAACGAAGAAAGTGCATATGATGCATCTTCTTTGGGTGTGTTCATTACAAAGAACTGTTTCTCAATATCCTCTGCGTCCTGGGTATTTGATACCGGATCAGGATCCCAGATATGTAATCTGTTATATAGGGCTACAGATAGGTAGAGAACTGAGAACGGGTGATAAGTTTCATGAGGCAGAAAACAGGGCAAGTGTTGCAGCCAAGTCTGTTGGTCACTGTCACCCTGTATTACAAATACATTGATTCTGAACAAATGTTATTAGATACCGAACCTGATATACAAAATCATATCACTCTCTTTATTAGTAAAGAAATGATAAAATTTTGTATTGTTGGATAATGTTTTGAACATTTCCTATATCAAAAGTTGATCGGTTCAGGCACGTTATCTAAAAGCATTGATGTTCTAAATCAAACTACAGTTCTTCAGTATACGGAACACACACAAGAGGAAGAGTTTAGAAATGAATGAATCCTTCTTGAGGTATTGTAGACTAGGTCATATCAATGCGACCCGACTAGCTAAGTTGCACATAGATGCATATTTAAATCTGTTTGAATTTACATCTTGTAAAACTTGCCATTCATGTCACAGAGATAAGATGACCATAGCTCTGTTTACTGGAAACAGAGAAAGAGTTAGTGAACTCTTGGGACTGATACATGATGATGTATGTAAGGTCCCCTGTCTACACATGCCAGGACTAGTTCTTTATACTTCATTACATTCTCTGATGATCTTTCGAGATTCAGACCTATGTTCCTGTTGAAACACAAATCCGAACCTTTTGAGATATTCACAGAATATAAGTTAGAAGTAGAGAACCAAAATACGGGTATAAGTATTATGTCCTATGATGAGATCAGGGAGGAGAATACTTGTGCATGGAATTCCTGGACTATTCTAAAGGAGAATAAGATTCTCTCTCAGCATTACTCCTCCGAATACACCACAGCACAACGTTGTATCGGGGCAGAGCAATCATACCCTATATGATAAGGTGTGATCTATGATGAGTACTACTGAGTTACCTTTTTCCTATTGGGTGTTATGCACTTGAGAAGCTGCATACCTATTAAAAAGGGTTCCAATCGAATCAGTTGCCTACCGCTTCATATGTGATATGGTATGGGAAGAGCCTATCTCTTAAGTAAGTTAAGATTTAGGGTTGTCCGGCCTATGTCTAAAAGCAAAATCTGGACAAGCTCGAGGCAAGGTCAGTTATGTAGAACTGGAAAGGTTCCAGCTATACAAACTACAGCAGATAATTTGATAAAACCAAAGGATTCAATAGTTACCAACGAACCTCAGCCTCTCCGCCGATCTAGTAGGGTTCCTCACCCACCTGAGAGATACTTCTATTTCTCTATGACAGTGGGAGCGAGGATTGCATCATGAGATGATGACCCAACTAGTTTCGAGCTGGCCATTAGGAGTGGGACTCTGTAAGAATGGCTGGATGCTTAGCGATCTGAGATGGAATCCTTATACACCAACAAAGTATGGACTTTGGTTGCTATATCTGAAGGGTTAAATCCTCATCAGGAGCAAGTATATCTTGAGAAGATTACCTGGTGTAGATGGAAAAGTTGAGACTTTCAAAGCTAGACTTGTTAAAGGTTTTCGTCATCGACCAGGCGTGGATAATGATGAAACCTTTTCCAGTGGCTATGCTTAAGTCCATCCGGATCCTACTTGCCACAGCTACATACCATGACTACGATATCTGTCGGGACCCGGTTCTTGCTCACAGAGCAAAGTGCCACACGGAACAAAGTGCCATGCCAAGTGTCGTGTTAAGTGGGCGGGGGCCACCTCTTGAATCCGTGGGGGCCACCTCTTGAGTCCGTGGGACCCACTGTAGAACAATGGGGACTCTTCGGAATACATTCCGAAAGGGGACAGATCTGTACTATAAATAGAATGATACCACTCTTCAATACAGAGGTGCCTTTTAAGTGAACCGGAACTACAGGAGCTTGAGAACTCCATAGTTAAGCGTGCTCGGGCCAGGGAAGTCTTGGGATAGGTGACCTCCTGGGAAGTGGCCCCTGGTCGGGTCCGGTTCGCTCTGAAGGGAAAAACCGTGCGGTTTCGGCCAAAGAGGACAATACTCTCTGTATTGGAGGTGGGGCGTGACAATATCTGGCGGTTGGGTGTCATGACTGCTTTTCTAAAATGATGTTTTAGAAGAGAGCGTCTGTAAGTACACAGCCAGAGGGCTTCGTAGACAGTGGGAGCAGCGGAAACGTGTACAAGATGCTTTATAGGATAAAGCAGGCATCGCCGAGTTGGAACATCTATTTTGATGAAGTAGTCAAAGAGTTTGACATCATCAAAATGGTAGATAAACTTTGTATAAACAAAAAGGTAGTAGGGAGTATGGTGGTGATCCTCGTAGAGTACGTGGATGACATACTCTTGATAAGAAAGGAGTTTCCTATGCTACGCTCGGTCAATCTCCATTTATCACAATGATTCTCTAAAGGATCAAAGTGATACCTCCTAAATCCTGAGTTTTGATCTATGAGATAGATCTAAATGGATGTTAGGATTCTCATTAGTTGTAGTGAGATGGTATCAATCGATCCTGGGGAGAATCACTGGAAAAGTTCCAGAGTGATAAGGACGACTGAATGTCAGTCACAGGCATTGTCTTTACCCTCAGTGAAGGGACGGTATGTTGGAAGAGTTCCAAGCTAGATACCGTGGCATACTAGACGATAAAGGCAAGATACATCGCTTCTTATGATGCTACCAAAGAGGCTATCTGGGTGTATATTAGTTCATGAGATGAACTTAGTTCCTTCCATTGTGTGACAATGGAGTTGTGGTTTATGCCAGGGAACGCCCGTCCCATCAGTGATCCAGACATATTCTAAGGCAGTGTCACCTGATCGTGGAGATGGTTGATCTCCAAGGAGATCGAGGTTAGGAGAGTAGACTCAGAGGACAACACGGCGGATCCACTCACAAAGGCCTTTTCCCAGAGAGAGACATTTAAGGGATGGTTGAGTATGAGATACTACAACCACTGCTATCAGATGGCCCTAGTGGAAGTGGGAGATTGTTAGTTATATGTATGCCCTAGAGGCCATTACTATACATAGGATGTATATTGTAGTGGATGCTTGGACATATATAGGGAGGACTTTCTTGCTCGACATGATAGTATGCTATCTGGTTGCTCTTTACCTTAACGTGTACATTGATTGTCTCTCTGTTACATGTTGGTAAAGCCCTTAGGATGTGTACTTGACTACCTGGACTATGATGCGGATCATACTAGTGGGGACATGGTATTCCATAAGTACATCCTTCAAGGTCCCTAGTCGTGGGTGTATCGAGACGGGGCATCGATATACCAGAGTAGACTAGCGTATACCTTCTCGACCCATACAGATGGGCGATGGATGATCCCATATTCATTGGTGTTTGACATCAGAGATGATATACGGGTGCTCAGTAGAGACTGGGTACACTGGACGGACTCACCGAGAACTCTCAGATGGTATTATACCTTACGTCAGATGGCAGTTCTCTGGTGACACTGGTACAGAGTAGTCTGTTGACCCGAGATCGTCATAGAGTCTTTTGTGATTCCCACTGTGCTTTGATTTCCACCTTACCACGTCCAAGAGGGCGTGCAAAATGGTGGTTTTTGGGTACAGTCCCGAATCACATGGAGGCAATGAGCGATAGGAGGGGATTCGTCTCTCCCGGTATAGGGAGTTGATGTTGCGCAGTGTTCGATTGGCTATAACCGGAAATCCCTGGCCAGGGTTGCTGAGATTTATTGGTAAGTGTTACCAGTAGTTTCTCGAACTGTTATAGACCTCATATCGACACGACTTATCGAGCTATTGGGGTCTGACGTTTACCACCCCTAGGCGAGATATGCGACATATCAGACGACGAGACCGGACTGTACGGTAAGTGTTACTGGTTGGATTCACAGGAGTGTGAGCGGGCGTGCTCGTCGATCTTCTGATCGCTCAATACCCGGGTGGCCGTTACATTTAGCAGACCGCTTGCGGCTTGTGGGTGTTTGATATGATCATCACCTGCTGTCGGCGTATTGATGAGTCTTTAGAGTCCTACACAGAGGTTTCCTGGCTCAAGTGAAACGAAATAGGAGCACATATGAGATATGTGCGGGACCGAAAATGATATCAGTATGTGATACTGTATTCGATTCTCGCGATTTGTGACATTGATCGGTTATATGTGATATAGCCGGGTTATCGGATCAAGTGTTGATTCGATAAGTTGTTAATATTGATATTAGTCGGTTATATGTGATATGACCGGATCGTTAAATCAAGTATTGATTTAATGATTTAATGTATAATTATATATTTGATATATTACTTTGCATTAACTAGTATTGGTTCACTTAAGATGGATTTTCTCACTTGATTGTGCACATTGTATATGTGATATATTTTTGTGCACAAGATTGTATCATGTTTGATGATACATGCAAACTTGGGTTAGTGTGTGATTTAAACCATGGTTAGTTAATGGTTAGGGTTTCATTTGATTTACTTATTCATTTATTTATTTTGTTTATTTATTTTGGCAAAGGAAAATGAAATGGTGGCTTGCTTTGTCTTTTCTTTGAAACTTCATGAAGGTTTGAAAGCTTGACCATTTTGTTTCTTTCCTTTAACCCAAACCATTCAACTAAACTCTAGTTAATTCTCTACACTAAACCATGGTTGCAAATATGATAAGTATCATTTTATTTTCTATTTTAAAGAATTGATATCATATTATCTTCTTCTTCTTCTCCTTCTTCAAGATGAAGAAAAGCCTGCTACCTTCAATGGTGACTTAATGAAAAGAGTGAGAAATCCAATTCTAAAGTGAACCCACTTCCTATTTCTTCATCCTCTACCACTTGCCAAGTAGTATAGGGTGTTTTCTTCACAAGTTTCTTGACTTGGTGAAGTTGGAGCTTGATCTTGTGTTGCCTCGACGTAGATCATCTTCGGCATCGAAGTCGACGACCTAGCCCGCCCATTTCTCCGATGAAGCCGACGCTAGAGCCCGGGATCCGATGATCGCAGCGAGGGGACATCATCACGGAGCTATGGAGGTAGAGGACCGGATCTACAAAGGTTGTATTTTCCGTTCACTTTTAGTTAAGTTGTTAACTAGTTATCGTTTTCGCCTAATCTCTAGTTAACGATCCGTATTAGGGTTTGTAGGCACCGGAAAAATTTGAAATTGGTATGGTTGATGCCTTGTGAGACCTCATTAGTGTGCCTAGGAAACCTACACCCTCAATGATCTCGGGCTCTAGCGGGCTTTTTCATTTGATCGTTGGACATGCTTGAAGATACTTTAGCATTCTTTTAGTTTTAGCTGAAAGGACCACTTCCTAAGGAGCTTCTTCCACAAATGAACATGATGCCCCCGGCGTATCCACCTTTTTTGGAGCGTTCCTCTGTGGCGGCTTCACCCTCCAGTTTTCTGACAGCGCGAATTTCCCTTGACGGTACTGGTCCTCGACCCAGTTCTTAAAGATGTAGCAATCCTCAATGGGGGTGGCTCACCATTCGGTGATAGGAGCAGTAGTTGGGGTTGTCGACGTCACCGGGCTACAGTAGATGTCTTGGATCTGCCAGTGTGATAAGTTTGTTGTGCACTGCCAGTTCGGAACAATCTTCTCGTTTTATCACGGGGGAATGAGTAAGCACGTCCTAGCTTCTCTTCGAGGGATTGGCACAGGCGCGTGTGTCTTTGGCGAGCAGCCGGTTTCTGGTCGCTCGGCTGTTGTTGAGTGTTGGCAACAATGGCCGCTTTCCCTTTGCCCTTTACATTCCGAGAGTCCATTTTTGAAGAGGACGGCCTATGGCCCATCTGGTCCATTTGGGCCAGCTTGTCGATCAAGGCCTGGAAGGTGGTCGGCTTGAAGAACATCATAAACTGGGATACAATCGCCTGAGGATCAAGGGTCCCTATGAACATGCCCATGGCCGGAGCTTCTTCAAAGCGTTGTTTGCATTTTAACCATAGGTTCCGCTACCGAATCGCGTATTGAACCCAGGTCTCTCCCGGCTTCATCCTGGCATTGATTAATGTCGTGATTGGGGTGCGCTCGCTTGCACTTGTGAACCGCTGTATGAATAGAAGCTCCATTTCCGTGAATATTTTGACACGGTCGTTTGGGAGCTCCGAGTACCATTCAAATGCCATCTCCGACAAGCTGACGACGAACTGGCGAAGCATCAATTTGTCATCGCCTCCAGTATTGTCGCACAAAGCTCTGAACTGAGCGACGTGTTGATGCGGGTTGCCTGTCCCCTTGTATACGTGGAACTTGGGGATCGTATATCCCGGCGGGTGCTTGATTTGATTGTACCATCCTAGGTAAGGTCCCTCGGTTCTGACGACTTGGACAGCCGCTTCGTTTGCCTGATGAGCTCGTATTTGCTGAGCCGTTATCGAGGGTAACTTTAGAGATCGTTTCCTCCCTGGCTGCTGATAAAGCCAGAAGAGGGTTCGATGTTTCCCCTCTATCGTCCCCGATGATTATCGGTGGATCTTCAGCTGGAGCTTCTGGTTGGATCATCATTCCAACCATGTCTTGGAACAGGAGCGCATCTGTTTTATATTAGCCGCTTGTTCCGCGGTCTCCTTATCCTTTCTTTCCAGCACCCTTCGCAGGAACTCTGTATCGGTCTCCTGCTCCTGGTGCTGTTTACTTGCTGATTCCGGACTCTCTTTTTGCTCGGTGAGTGCTGCCATTTTTGTCAGCATCTCCTGGAGCTTTTGTTGTTGCTCCCGAGCCTTTGTCAACGACCGAGTTTGCGGCCGATGACCCATGGAAGCTCGGCTTTCCTCTTTTCCGAAAGCCATATAAACCATGTGCATGATCATGCCCCCAGACTTGGGGCGTTTGGATCCATTGCCCTTGGGATTTGCCGCCGGCGGTGGGAGATTCTCCGGCCTTCTCTTTTTGTGAGAAGTTGAAGTCGAAGGAGCTATTGTAACAGGCGCCTGAGAAGTCCCTCGCTGCATGCTAGAGGGATGATTGTCCTCTTGTCGAACCTTCATTTTCTCGAGTCGACGAGAGTAGTTCTTATTGATCACAGAATCTTGGACTTTCTGCCAGACTCTGTGAATTCGGGAGGACAGTCACTGAGGGGGCTGCTCCGTCTTCGTCTGTATCATGTTTTCAACAGGTGGGGGAGATATCTTCAGCACTACGGTCGGAGAGTTCTTGCGCACCCTCCTTAGAAGTTCAAAGATGTTCCCCGTTAGAACAACAGCGTCAACTTCCACCGTTGGAGCTGGTGGAGTGAGTCCAGAGGGGGAATTGCCCCCAGCTTTTCTCACTCGGCGCTAATGGCGACGTCGAGCATGCCTTGCAGATAGGAACACCTCAGTTATGGGAGTGGCTTCGTCATGCTCCCTGCTCTGATGAAGGGCTACTACTGGTGCCATCCTGTTGAAGACTGATGTCCGTTGAGAGGGGACGGTCAATCTTTCGAAGGTCGGCCTTCTGGTAGGGGAAGCACTTTTGATGACTTCATCTGCCGAAGTTAGAACGACTATTCGTTTCAGGATAACACCTTCAGGTATTGTGAGCCTCTTTGCGGGCCTACTTGAGCTTTGGCTCAGCCTGTTGAAGACTAAGGTGGTAGGCTTGGACGACCCGTTGAGAGGGGTCGTAGTGGTTGCAAGTCGATCAAAGACCGACTTCTTTAGAGCTTCCTGTGACGGCACTGAGGCGCTGATGCTTGCTGGCGGGAGCATGGTCCCGAAGAACAATCCAGTGGTGGCCTGAGACACCTGCTCCACTGGCATTGAAAAGTTGCAGGCCGCATTTTCCCCGTATGTCACTCCTCCAGCGGGGACGGAGCGGGGGTTGCTGTTGCAGGTACACTTGGAAGCCATTGATCTTCTTTTCTCTAGACAGGAGCAAGACACCAAATTTTAGTACCTCGAATCCAGGGGCAACCATAGTAAACCACGATTTATTCGCAAACACGACACACGAAGTGTGGAGTGGAAAGAGAAAAAGGTCCCACTGGGCGTGCCAGGATCTGTTTACCACCGAAAATAGAGACGAACCGGGATGGATCGTCTTGCATGAATTTAGGGGCAGATGCTATTTGGTTTCATCCATCCACCTCTCCGAAGATTCCAAGTTTATTTAGGGAACCGTGTATCGGAGGTTTGGACGGATGCGGCCATTGTAGCAGACTTCGTCAGATTCCCCCTCGTTTGCAAGGGCTTTTTGATTGTGTGGACGCTATTTCCTGCAGGCGCAATACCCTGCAGTTAATTATGTTACCGCATTGCGATAGCCATTTTCTCTTGCTCTAGAGGTTCACTTCATGTCGTGTGTGTTTGTTCTATTTTTTGTTGCCCATGGATTGTATACGGAGACTAATTTATGTTGTCTTCCATAGGGCGTGGATTAGTCAAAATCCGTATATCTTAGATTTGGATTTGGGTTGATTTAAGGATCGTTAATCTCGTTTGAGATTAAGAGCAACTTAAATTTTAGTTAAGGATACGTTAGTCCAATTTGAGACTAAGATCTACTTAATGGGGTTTTAGGATCATTCAGATCCAACAAAAGAGCATTTGGGCTCCATTGTTTTAGTTTAAGGATGTTACGGTCCGTAGATCACCATTTTTGAGGTGTGGGTTTAGTTTAAGGACGTTTCGGTCCATAGTAGTTTGAGGACGTTACGGTCCGTAGTAGTTTGAGGACTTTACGGTCCGTAGAGTTTAGTATAAGGACGTTACGGTCCTTAGCGTTTAGTTTAAGGACGTTACAGTCCGTAGCTAGTTTAAGGACGTTGCGGTCCATTGTAGTTTAAGGACGTTGCGGTCCTTATTGAGATGAGCCCATCGGTTTGGGAGTGTACCAAAGAGTTGTAGGTTGTCGGGACCCGCCGCCTCTCTGAAGACGTTGAAGAATTACAATAAAATGTATCAGAGGTGTGGAGAGATGTACCCTTGAACCAATTTCCAGATTGAGGGAAGATGTGGGATGAATATCCGTCGGAAGATCATTAGTCGTGTTTGGGACTAGGATCAGTTTAGGAACATATGAGCACGGGGAGCTCGATTGATTGGAGATCAAAGAGGTTTTGGCCTCAGGAAACTTAGCTAATTTGGGCTAGGTCTGGGTTTCCATACTCACCTCCCCGTGCTAAGCACTGGTATATGCATCACTCACATGTATCGCAGGTGAGGTGCTAGATCGGTGTTAAACACTGAACTTTGGAGGCGCTCACGTGTGAACACGTGAGGCGCTCCAAAGTGGGAGCTGTTTTCTGGGTTTTATTCCCTCTTTCATATAAGTGCTAAACACTTGGTTCCTATGGTGCTTACGTACGAACACGTGAGGCGCCCTCAAAATGTGAGCGCTGTTTTTGGTTATATTCCTTTTTTCATATAAGTGCTAAGCACTTGATTGGGGGTCGCGTGGAAAACACATGACTGCCCTAGGAGGCACTTCTTGTTCTTCTTTTAGGCGCTCGTGTGGGAAACACATGACTATCCTAGGAGGCACTTCTTGTTCTTTTTAAATGCTCGCGTGTAAAATACGTGACTCGGTCTCAGCCATTCTTTTTTGTTCATCAGAGGTGCTCTCGTGGGGAAACACGTGAGGTTTGGTTATAGTGTTGAACACTAATGAATCACCAGTCTGTCCTTCTATGTGCATGAAGATTTTGATCTCTGTCATGCCCCGCTTCGCAGTATACGGGCAGAGGACGCGACGAGACCGCTACGTATTTACTCTTAAGTAAATACGCTAAGCATATCTAAGAAATATAAGTAAAATGCACAAGAGAGAGTGACAATAGATATAATTGAACAGTAAATTTATTTGTTAACATTCTTTTTACAATACATCTGAAAAGTAAATACATGGAATGGAAAGCGATGCCTAAACAGTGGCATAACAGAAATGGAAAATGCAGAATGTAAATGTGTACAAAGAATCTAAAGCTCTGGGTCGAAAGCTAGCTGGTCCGAATCCTCACTGGTGGACTCGATCTCCAGTGAGTCCGAATCACCTGACGACATTCTAAAGAAGAAGAAAGAGAATGTCATCAGCGAACAAATCGCTCGGTAAGTCCCGTAAATAGACAAGAATGGAATAGACAGAATAAAGAGTATATTCTTATAATATTGTATTTTATGTTAACGCTCTTGTTTGTAGCTTGGTACAGAAGAATGCCAGTGTATACGAGAGAAGACCCACTATTCCGGAGACTAAGGTATACGGAGCACAAGGAACCGTTCAGCCACGGTACAATGGCAATTGAATTCAGGTTAAGTGTATTATGGTTACAGTCTCGTGCCACTTCTAACACCTTCCATACTAGTCTACCCCTTATAAACCCTGCGATATCTTGATTGTATTATTTGTATTGTATTGTCTTTATTTATATAGATGGATGACTTGCCGGAACCATGATATCAGTAAATGGATGTAACTGGAGAATCATGTAGATGGATGTATATCTATGGTTCGGTTCAGTCAATATAGATTGAATAGATTGAACAAATTGAATATATAGATTTATGGATTCATATTGAATTGTAGTTTGATACTTGAACCATATTAAAGTCAAATTGATTATATTGAGACTCGGTCTGAGTCAGACAATTAGAAAAGAAATTGAAGTCCTGAATTATGTTTTGGTGCTATCGGTAACTACTGCACATGGACGGCAGGATTTGTGTCTTTTTCAAAGACAATTACCGTATTGATAACACCATTTGTTAAGTTGTCTACCTTAAATAGGCAAGCACCCATATCTCCGGCTCCCTAAGGCTCAAGAGACCGGTCCCGCTTAAACCTATGTTTAGTAGTGTCCTTATTGTAATTTAGTATAACTCGTGGGGGTTTTATGTAAAATAGTTTTATTATATTTTCAAAATACATCTCAAGTATTTTATTATCGTTTTTAGAGTTTTCATGGATGTATATTTTATCAATGTGACATTTCTAGTGAATAAAACCTAATTTCATAATATATGGTATTTATTTGTAATATTGGAATTGTATGGTATTTTCTTGTAAATAGAATGTTTTTCTTGAATTTTGGAAATCTGGAATATTATAAATATTAAAAATAGATATTTTGATATTAATTACATATATATATATTTATTAAAAATATAATTTTTATTTATAATAGAAATCATATTTTCTATAGAAAATTGTATTAAAATCTTTCGAGATCGTATGCTCCTTGCGGAGGTCTGCATCTCACTCTACTAAGCCCGAGGATATGCGATAATCCGCACCATACCGAACGGAATCCCCGAAATGGGTTGTAGAGGCGCAATTGCAAAGATTTGTTAAAATACATTTCTTATAGAAAAAGGTTTTAATAGTTGAAGGTAGTTATATGTAAAGTCGTATTTTCCGAATCTATATTCCCAAATTCTATCGTGCTATGTTAGATATGTGTGTTGTGAGGAGGTAGGTCATTACCTCATGAGTTTTCTAAAGGTAATACGGTTTAAAAAGTTCAAGCATGTTGAAATGAAACATAGGGGTATTTTAATGTAAAAGTGGAATAAAACTTGCTACGGTTATTATTTTGATGCCAAACTTATTCTATTATCTTCTTTAATGTTTAATAGTCATGACATAAGAGTTTGGTATTATCGTGTTTAAGTAAAATAGAACTTTTTAAGGAAAAACTGAATCGGAAGTCGGATTAACTCCGCTTCCGTCGGGTTTTAGTTTTGAATGTTTTTAGAATAGAGAAAAGAAGGAGAAATAGAGACATACATGTTATTAGACTAGAAGAGAGAAGGAGGAAGAGGTGGGAGGTGTCGGTGCATCGTTTCATCCTCGGAATCTCCTCGGGTTGCAGTCGGAAGTTAGTCAGAGCTTCGCCCTTTTGCTAACTCCACTTGCACACAAAAGACTTGGGAATTTTCTTGAGAGTTTGGGTAGGGATTTGAGAGTGAGGAGGGGTGATTTGAGGGTGGTATTTATATAAAAAATTAGGGTTTTAGGGTAGTGAAAGAGTGTATTAAAATGGATTAAATGGGGGTATTTTAATTCTCTGGTTAATTGCAGAGAATTTAAACGGTGTAGGGGGAGTGGGGTAGTCCAAAGGGTGCAGGGGGTTAAAGAAAATTAGGTGTCGGACCAAGTTGGACCGGTGGCGCCGGCCGAGTCAACCGTTTCGCTGGCCCGAGTCAGGCGAGTCGGGGCTCGTCTTGGTGCCACGTGTCCCTGACGCTTGGTTTAGCCTCGTGGACGTGTTTGTTTATTCTGTAACTTACCCTATTACGTGTAGTGCACGTGTAGACTCTTGGGCTTCTAAAATATTAAAAGAATTTAATTAAAAAAATGTGTGGTTGATGGGATATGAACTCTGGTGCTTTGGTTCAGCAGTACAAGATATTACCAATGAGCTACATGTGCTTTCTTGCTGTTCAAAAGCAAAATAAATTCTTATAGTACTCACAGGAATTGTAAATACCCCAATTGTACATTAATTTTAAATGAATTTTATGTACACTAAAATTGGAGTTGTTATAGTCTACCATTCTTACAAAAATTTCGTCCTCGAAATTTACAATTTATTTTAAGGACTAGTTTACAAATAAGTGAGGATATCTTGCACGCATATCGTCTTCCCTTTCCCATGTCGATTCTCCTGGAGTGTATTTTCTCCACATAACTCGAACCAAGTTGACTTTCTTGTTCCGAAGTGACTTCACTTTCCTGTCTAGAATCTCAACAGGTTGCTGCTCATAAGATAAGTCGGGCTGTACAGTGAGCTCGGAATGATCGAGAATATGGCTGGGGTCATTCACATACCTTCTGAGTTGGGATATGTGGAACACGTCGTGCACTCCTTCCAATAAGGGTGGAAGTGCCAAGCGGTATGCCACTTCACCGACTCATTCGAGTATGTCGAACGGTCCAATATATCTCGTACTTAGCTTACCCCGTCTTCCAAATCGAATCACTGCACGGTTTGAAGATATCTTCAAGAATAAATGTTCTCCCGGATGGAACTCCAAATGACAGTGCTTTGCATCAGCACAGTGCTTCCGTCGATCTTGGGCTATGCGCATTCTTTCCCTGATAGTACGAACTACGTCAACTGTTGCTACTATCATCTCAGTTCCAAGGAGTTCCCTATCACCGATGGCGTCCTAACTTAATGGCGATCAACATTTCCTTCCATAAAGTGCTGCAAATGGTGCCATTCCTATGCTTGCTTGGTAGTTGTTGTTGTATGAAAACTCCACAAGATGTAGGTGATCTTCCCACGATCCTCCGAAGTCTAACATACACGCTCTGAGCATATCTTCCAAGATCTGAATAGTTGCTCATACTGACTATCTGTTTGGGGATGATAAGCTGTGCTGAAGTTTAGACTTGTTCCCAAGCTCGCTTGCAGACTTTACCAAAATTGTGATCGGAACCTGGTGTCACGATCGGAAACAATGCAGACCGGTACTCCATGAAGTCTCATAATTTCCTGTATGAGTTCATGGGTATCAGAGATTGTACATTTTTAAGAGTTTAAATCTTACTTAGATTCTTACCTCCATATACTTCTTTGCTAATGTCTCAGTTGATTGGCCAACTCGAAATGGGATGAAGTGAGCCGACTTTGTGAGTCGATCCACAATAACCCATACCGCCCTTTGGGCTGCGAGGGAGTGCAGTCACAAAATCCATTGTGATGTGTTGCCACTTCCATTCTGGGATAGGTAACAGTTGAAGTAATCCAGTTGTCCTGTAATGTTCAGCCTTTACTTGCTGACACACCAAGCATTTAGCGACGCTTCTGGCTACTTCACGCTTCATTCCTTGCCACCATTAATTTTGACGCAGATCTTTATACAACTTTGTACATCCAGGGTGTACTGAATAGGGAGAGATGTGAGCTTCTTTCATTAACTCTTTCCGAACAGAACCTTTTGGTACACATAATCTGCTGCCGTATCTCAAAGATCCGTCTTCATGGATGATGAAGTCTGTTCTGAATCCATTGTCTACTTGTTCTCTGATCTTTTGCAAACTAGCATCACTTGCTTGAGCTGCTTTGATCTGATTGACAATTGTTGATTGAACTTGTAAATTCATCAAGCTTGAAACGTTAGCTGGCAAGACTACTTCAATCTCCATCTGATGCAAATCCTGTTGAAGCTTCCATATGGCGGTGAGATTAAATGCTAAAGGTTGGCGACTAAGGGCATCAGGTACCATGTTCACCTTTCCCGGGTGATATTACAGGTTAATGTCAAAGTCCGCCATCAATTCTAACCATCTTCTCTGCCGCATATTAAGCTCCTTCTGAGTAAACACATATTTCAGACTCTTGTGATCTGTGTATATGTTCACTCGTTCACCAAGAAGATAATGGCGCCAAATCTTAAGAGCAAAGATAACGGCTGCCAACTCCAAATCATGCATCGGGTAATTGCGCTCATGAATCTTCAGCTGTCTTGAAGCATAAGCCACAACTTTACCGTGCTGAGGTAGAACACATCCTAACCCCTTACCGCATGCATCACAATGCACTTCGAAACCTCCAGATTGGTCCGGTATAACGAGAATAGGCGCTGATGTCAACCTTAACTTGAGTTCTACGAAAGCTTGTTCGCATGCTTCTACCACACAAAGTCTTCATCTTTACGTGTGAGCTTGGTCAGGGGTATTGCTATCTTCGAAAAGCCTTCAATGAACCTTCTGTAATATCCAGCTAAAACCAAAAAACTCCAAATGTCCTTCACTGACTTTGGTGTCGGCCATTCGCTTACTGTTGAAACTTTCGTTGGATCCACAGAGATTCCTTCGCCCGATACAATATGTCCGAGAAAACCAACTTGATTTAGCCAAAACTCACACTTGCTGTACTTGGCATATAATTGATGTTGTCGTAAAGTTTCCAAGACAATTCGTAGGTGCTCGGCATGTTCTTTCCGACTCTTAGAATACACCAGGATGTCGTCGATAAAGATGACAACAAACCTGTCTATGTACTCCCGGAAAACTTGATTCATCAGGTTCATGAATATTGCTGGTGCGTTGGTCACATCAAATGGCATCACAAGAAATTCATAATGTCCATAACGAGTTTTGAATGCCATTTTGTGGATATCAGATTCCTTGACCTTCACCTGATGATAACCTAAACGAAGATCTAATTTGGAGAAAACACAAGATCTACTTAGCCGATCAAACAGATCGTCGATGAGTGGATACTTGTTCTTTATCGTTACTTCGTTCAAGGCTCTATAATCGATGCACATTCTGTATGAACCTTCCTTCTTCTTCACAAGCAGTACTGGTAATCCCCAACTTGAAGTGCTAGGATGAATCCATCCTTTCGCCAATAATTCGTCCAACTGAGTTCGGACTTCCTTCAAACCTTCCGGACTTAATCGATAATGTGCTTTGATCACCGGTTGTGCTCCTGGTACCAAATCAATGCTGAATTTAAGAGCTCGATCGGGAGGCAAACCTGATATATCGTCAGGAAACATATCGTCGAACTCTCGAACCATTTCTGGCTTTGATCCTTCCTCCGCTTGAATTGCCGCAATCACTGCCTTTTTTGGTTTCGCCTTGTAAGTACTTGGTTCTAGGGTACGGTCTCCACTTTTGACATAGAAAACCGGATGCTCTGGAATCTCGAATACTACCCTCTTTTGACGATAGTCAATGGTAGCATAAAATGTTCCGAGCCAATTCATACCTAGAACCACATCGAAGTTCGGTATGTCCAGCACCTTGAAGTCAGCATAAAATTCTCTGCTGCAGACAACTACTGGACACAAGCTGTATCCCATTGTTTCCTTTAGAACGCCGTTCCCTGAACTGACATTCCAACTGGATACGAGCGGTGTGACTGGAATCGCATGTGTTCGGACGAACCGTTGCGACATAAAGCAATGAGATGCTCCAGTATCGAATAGTGCTAGTGCAGGAAGTGATGCTACTAAGATTGTACATAAGGTATGTGGGATATGTTTTAGGTATAGAGAAAAATATGTAGGTGGGTGTTAAGACTGAAAGAAAAGCTTGAGAAGAAAGGGTTACCAGTGATGACTTGGCCAGTGGCCTCAGCTTCTTCTACGGTCATCATGAAAGCTTGTTGCCGTGGTACATTCCTCTTGGCCGGAGGAGCATTCCTCTGAACGTTCCTTTGAGCTTGATAGAACTGACGAGGAGGAGGTGCAGTCGGTGGTCCTCTATGTGGTGGAGCAGGGAGAGCTAGTCTTGGAGCAGGTACCTGAAGGGCTGGTCTCTGCTAGTAAGTGATTGCTGGCCTGGGTGCAGCAATTGGGTTGTGTCTTCGGGGACAAGACCCAATGTCATGAGTAGCTGAGCCGCAGACTAAGCAAAGACGGTTGGCTCGCCGACAGTCTTTCGCCAAGTGTCTATCTCTCTTGCAGTAGGTGCAAAAGGCTGGGCTGGGCTTGTTGTTTGGTACTCCCAGTCTCCTTGGAAAAAATGGTGGCTTTGAAGAGGCTCCTCCTGCCATCTGGTTGGCAGGGTGCTTAACTCCAGCAGATTGAGATCTGCCCCTTATCTTTATCACTGCCTCATAACGGCGGGCAGCTTTCAGAGCCGATTCATAGGTCGGAAAATCTCCTGTGGCTAATGCAGCCTGGATCTCCGAATCTAACCCTTTTTGAAATCGACGGGCTCTGATCTCATCCGTCGGTATCAGGTGTGCCGCAAATCGACTGAGCATGGTGAACTCAGCATCATATTCATCCACTAATTTGGTCCACATCGAACCCTGTTGTAAGTGGATGAACTGCTGTTCCATGTCGAACCTGGCAGTCTCAGGGAAGTACTTTGCGTCGAACATATCACGAAAAGTTCTTCATTCAATGGGTTGATCAAGACGGCTTTCTTCCGCCTTCCACCAAACCCGTGCATTGTCCGTGAGCTGCAGCTTCGCAACACGAACC
This sequence comes from Agapanthus africanus, assembly GCA_030015575.1. Taxonomy (NCBI): domain Eukaryota; kingdom Viridiplantae; phylum Streptophyta; class Magnoliopsida; order Asparagales; family Amaryllidaceae; genus Agapanthus; species Agapanthus africanus. The sequence continues at coordinate 848,122 of JASDDO010000285.1, read as the reverse complement.
CAAGCTATCTCTAGCACTTGTGCCGCTGCCAGATCAACTTTAATTCTTTGAGCCCATTCCTCAGCTTCTAGAAGGCTCTCTTTTCCTGCGAACTGCTTGGGGTGCAAGGCCTTAAATTGCTTCACCCCTGGTGCTTCTGCCTCTGGTCGGTTCATCAGGATAGCAGTCTGCTGTTGCTGTCCCTCCAGGAGGCTGTGGATTGCCTCAAGCAGAACCGTCTGCTCGTTAATTGGAGCAGCGACGGCAGTGTGAGTGGTAGTGGTGGGGGAGTGTTGTTGACATTCGTGCTGGTGTTGTTTGGGGAATCTATAACCTTGAAAGAAAAAGTTGGGTTAGGGCAGATTCAAATTATATGAAATTGGAAGATTCAAGGAATATGAATTGTAAAGAATGTTTTTAGTTGCTGGCTCTTGTATTATATTGCTTAGGTTGTCCACACAGAACGAAACTGCATGGTAGGGTTCCATACAGCTCGACCTGCATGGGTCACCAACAAAACCTGTCACGCCCCTCTTCGCAGTATACGAGCAGAGGACGCGACGAGGCCGCTACGTGTTTACTCTGAAATAAACACGCTAAGCGTATCTAAGCAATATAAGTAAAATGCACAAGAGACAGTGAAAATAGATATAATTGAATAGCAAATTTATTTATTAACATTCTTTTTACAATACATCTGAAAAGTAAATACATGGAATGGAAAGCAATGCCTAAACAGTGGCATAACAAAAATGGAAAATACAGAATGTCAATGTGTACAAGGAATCTAAAGCTCTAAGTCGAAAGCTAGCTGGTCAAATCCTTGCTGGTGGGCTCGATCTCCAGTGAGTCCGAATCACCTGACGACATTCCAAAGAAGAAGAAAGAGAATGTCATCAGCGAACAAATCGCTCGTTAAGTCCCGTAAATAGACAATAATAGAATAGACAGATTAGAGAGTATATTCTTATAATGTTGTATTTTATGTCAACGCTGTTATTTGTAGTTTGGTACAGAAGAATGCCAGTGTATACGAGAGGAGACCCACTATTCCGGAGACTAAGGTATATGGAGCACAAGGAACCGTTCAGCCACGGTACAACGGCAATTGAATTCAGGTTAGGTGTATTATGGTTACAGTCTCGTGCCACTTATAACACCTTCCGTACTAGTCTACCCCTTATAAACTCCGCGATGTCTTGATTGTATTATTTGTATTGTATTATCTTTATTTATATAGATGGATGACTTGCCGGAACCATGATATCAGTAAATGGATGTAACTGGAGAATCATGTAGATGGATGTATATCCATGGTTCGGTTCAGTCAATGTAGATTGAATAGATTGAACAGATTGAATATATAGATTCATGAATTTATGTTGAATTGTAGTTTGATACTTGAATTATATTCAAGTCAGATTGATTATATTGAGACTCGGTCTGAGTTAGACAATTAGAAAAGAAATTGAAGTCCTGAATTATGTTTTGTGCTATCGGTAACTGCTGCACATGGACGACAGGATTTGTGTCTTTTTCAAAGACAATTACCGTGTTGATAACACCGTTTGTTAAGTTGTCTACCTTAAATAGGCAAGCACCCATATCTCCGGCTCCCTAAGGCTCAAGAGACTGGTACCGTTTAAACCTATGTTTAGTAGTGTCCTTATTGTAATTTAGTATAACTCGAGGGGGCTTTATGTAAAATAGTTTTATTATATTTTCAAAATACACCTCAAGTATTTTATTATCGTCTTTAGAGTTTTCATGGATGTATATTTTATCAATGTGACAAATCTAGTGATAAAACCTAATTTCATAATATATGGTATTTATTTGTAATATTGGAATTGTATGGTATTTTCTTGTAAATGGAATGTTTTTCTTGAATTTTGGAAATGTGGAATATTATAAATATTAAAAATAGGTATTTTGATGTTAATTACACATACACACACACACACACACACACACACACACATATATATATATATTAAAAATATAAGTTTTATTTATAATAGAAATCACATTTTCTAAAGAAAATTGTATTAAAATCTTTCGAGATCGTATGCTCCTTGCGGAGGTCTGCATCTCACTCTACTAAGCTCGAGGATGTATGATAATACACACCATACCGAACGAGTTCCCCAAAATGGGTTGTAGAGGCCCAATTGCAAAGATTTGTTAAAATACATTTCTTGTAGAAAAATGTTTTAATAGTTGAAGGTAGTTATATGTAAAGTCGTATTTTCCGAATCTATGTTCCCAAATTCTATCGTGCTATGTTAGATATGTGTGTTGTGAGGAGGTAGGCCATTACCTCGTGAGTTTTCTAAAGCTAATACGGTTTAAAAAGTTCAAGCATGTCGAAATGAAACATAAGGGTATTTTAATGTAAAAGTGGAATAAAACTTGCTACGACTGTTATTTTGATGCCAAACTTGTTCTATTATCTTCGTTAATATTTAATGGTCATGACATAAGTGTTTTGTATTATTGTGTTTAAGTAAAGTAGAACTTTTCGAGGAAAAACCGAATCAGAAATCGGATTAACTCCGCTTCCGTCGGGTTTTAGTTTTGAATGTTTTTAGAATAGAGAAAAGAAGAAGTAGGGAATTACAGGTTATTAGACTAGAAGAGAGAAGGAGGAAGAGGTGGGAGGTGCCGATGCGTTGTTTCGTCCTCGGAATCTTCTCGGGTTGCAGTCGGAAGTTCGTCGGAACTTCGCCATTTTGCTAATTCCACTTGCACACAAAAGGCTTGGGAATTTTCTTGGGAATTTGGGTAGAGATTTGGGAGTGAGGAGGGGTGATTTGAGGGTGGTATTTATAGGAAAAATTAAGTTTTTAGGTAGTGAAAGGGTGTATTAAAAATTTGTATTAAAATGGATTAAATGGGGGTATTTTAATTCTCTGGTTAATTTCAGAGAATTTAAACAGTGTAGGGGGAGTTGGGTAGTCCAAAGGGTGCAGGGGGTTAAAGAAAATCAGAGATCGGACCGAATTGGACCGGCGAAGCTGGCCGAGTCAATCGTTTCGCCGGCCCGAGTCGGGCGAGTCGGGGCTCGTCTTGGTGCCATGTGTCCCTGACGCTTGGTCTAGACTCGTGGACACGTTTGTTTATTCTATAACTTACCCTATTACGTGTAGTGCGCGTGTAGACTCTTGGGCTTCTAAAAGATTAAAAGAATTTAATTAAAAAAATATGTGGTTGATGCGATTTGAACTCTGGTGCTTTGGTTCAGCAGTGCAAAGTATTACCAATGAGCTACGAGTGCTTTCTTGCTGTTCAAAAGCAAAACAAATTCTTATAATACTCACAGGAATTGTAAATACCCCAATTGTATATTAACTTTAAATGAATTTTATGTACACTAAAATTGGAGTTGTTACAGTCTCATATTAACGATGCTGGGATCTGAGTTTAGAGAATTTCAAGTCTCTTTTTTTATAAGAATTAAATTCTTTTTACAGGGTTAAACCCTTGTTTTATAAGAGGAATTAAATTTCTATATACTTTTGAAAGAATTAAATTTTTTGAACTTAGTTCTTTCCCCTAAGTTTTGAATCTGAATAACAAAATCTCCCCGGTGAGAATTAAATTCTCAACTTGTGGGGAGATCTACTTTTGCAGATCTCAACCAGAGGAAGAACTAAGTTCTTTTTTTGAAGGGTTAAACCCTTTGTTTGATAATTAAATTCTCTTTTGTTCGTGGGGGAGCTTTTTTGAAAGCTTATGGGATGGTCTCTTCCTTTTAGAATTAAATTCTCTCTGTATTTCTCTTCCCCCTCTCTCTGTGTGTCTCCTACTCTCCTCGCTCCTATTTATACGAGAAGAACAAAAATTAATTTGTTAAGAGAATCCCTTATTGAGAGATCATGATTGATTTCATGATCTTTTAGATCAATCGGTGAATTTTATTCACCGTTGGATTTTTAATCCAAATGCTCTCTGTGTAACAGAGAAGATTTCTTGTTTGTTTAACAAGATTATGAATATCTTGTTAGTTTTAACAAGATTAGAATTTTATTCTATCATATCTTTTTAGTTTAACAAGATCAGAAATATATTTTCTTAATATAGAATTTAATTCTATCATATGGATATCTCGTTAGTTTAACATAAAATTTTATTCTTATCATATGAATATCTTGTTAGTTTAACAAAATTAGGAAAATATTTTCCTATGATAGAATTTTATCTACCAAATAACCACCGTTGGATCTTTGATCCAAAGGTCCTCTGTTTAACAGAGAAGATATTTCTAGTTTGAGGAAGATCAGGAAAATATTTCCCAAATAGAATTTAATTCTATCAGATGATTTAATTAGTGATATTTTATCACCATCGGATTTTAAATCCAAGATTCTCTGTTAGAGAAAGATCATTCCATATTAGAAAGATCAGGGAAAATATTTCCCAAATAGGATTTAATTTTATCACATAGAATTTAATGGGAACATTTTAATTTGGGGTGCTTACATGCTTTGCATGTGAGAGGTAAGAGAACTCACGTGTTTAATACGTGACCCTTGCTGTGGGTTTTAGCCTTTTTATGTTCAGCGCTCATATGCTTTGTATATGAGCGCTCACATGTTTTACACGTGAGGCCTATTTGGCCATTAGTTGTTTTATTTAGTTTATTTTCAGCGCTCATATGTTTTACATATGAGCGCTCACGTGTTTAGCATGTGAGGCCTGTTTGGCCATTAGTTATTTATGTTCAGCGCTCATATGCAAAGCATGTGAGCGCTCACGTGTTTAACACGTGAGGCCTGTTTAGCCCTTAGTTGTTTATTTTCAGCGCACATATACTTTTCATATGAGCGCCCACGTGTTTAACACGTGAGGCCAAATTTTGAGGACTCTCCCTCCTTTTTTATTAGGGAACAAGTAGCTTTTAGCCAAAAAATTTGGCAGGAACAATGTTCCTAATTCCGGGTTTCCTGGTTAGTGTATTGGGTTCAATACCCAACTATAAAAGAACCAAACCCAACTAACCCTAATTCCTATGGCTCCGATACCAAACAAATCCTTTCACGCCCCACTTCCCAAGATACGTAAACTCGGCACGTGACAGAGCCAACCATGCTACCTGTGGCTATGAATCATCCCTCCACAGTCACATTACGGCTGTCTATCGGATATCAAGAACAGTAAAATATATAATCTAGCAAACACATGTCCATCTGCCTTAATAAATAAAATCAAGAAAATGCATAAAGCGGAAACGAATCAAGATCCAATAAACAATAATATCTGAATCACGTCACGCCCCGCTTCCCGGTGTACGGCGAAGGGGACGCGATTGGCCGCTACGTATTTACTCTGAAGTAAACACGCTGAGCGTATCTAACCAATATAAGTAAAATACACAAGAGACAATGACAATAGATATAATTGAACATCAACTTTATTTATTCACATTCTTTTTACAATACATCTGAAAAGTAAATACATGGAATGAAAAGCAACGCCTAAACAGTGGCATAACAAAAATGGAAAGTACTGAAATGAAATGTACAAGTATCTAGAGCTCCGGGTTGTAGCCTGGCTGATCCAAGTCCTCGCTGGTGAGCTCGATCTCCTGAAGGTCCGAATCACCTAACAATATTTCAAAGAAGAAAGAGAGGGACTGTCGTCAGCGAACAATCACTCGGTAATTCTCAAAGATAACGGAGGAGTAGAATAGACAGAGAGAGTGTGTGTGTAACTTTTAAAGTTGTATTATATTGTTATAATATTGTATTTAGTGTTAACGCTGTTATTTGTAGCTTGGTACAGAAGAGGCCAGTGTATACGAGAGGAGTCTCGTTAGACCAGAGACTATGGTGAACGAAATACAAAGAACCATTTATGCCACGGTACAACAACAATTGAATTAAGGTTAGGTGTCTTAATGGTTGTTGTCTCGTGCCACTTCTAACACCTTCCGTACCAATCTACCCCTTAAACCCCGCGATATCTTAAATGTATTGTTTGTATTGTATTGCAAAGTGTATTGTCTTGTATTATAGATTGTATAGATGGATGACTTGCCGAAACCATGATACCAGTAAATGGATGTAACTGGAGAATCATGTAGATTGATGTATATCCATGGTTCGGTTCAGTCAATATAGATTGATTAGATTGAACATATTGAATATATGGATTCATATTGAATTGTTATATATATATATATATATACTTGAATCTCATTCAAGTCAGAATGATTATATTGAGACTCAGTCTGAGTCAGACAATTAGAAAAGAAATTGAATCCTGAATTAGGTTTTGATGTTATCGGTAACCGCTGCACATGGACAGCAGGATTTGTGTCATTTTCAAAAACGATTACCGTGCTGATAACACCGTTTGTTAAGTTGTCTATCTTAAATAGGCAAGCACCCATATCTCCGGCTCCCTGAGGCTCAAGAGACGGGTCCCGCTTAAACCAATGTTTACTAGGGTTCTTAGGGTAATTTATAGAACTTGAAGGGGTTTTATGTAAAAATAATTTTGTATAATTTTCAAAATACACCTCAAATATTTTATTATCGTCTTTAAAGTTTTCATTAATGTATATTTTATCATTGTGACATTTCTAGTGAAAAAACCTATTTTTCATAATATATGGTATTTATTTATAATATTGGAATTTGTATGGTATTTTCTTGTAAATAAGATGTTTTTCTTGAATTTTGGAAATGTGGAATATTCTAAATATTAAAAATAGATATTTTGATATTAATTACATATATATTTATTTATTAAAAATATAAGTTTTATTTATAATGTAAAATCACATTTTCTAAAGAAATTGTATTTTAAATCTTTCGAGACCGAATGCTCCTTGCGGAGGTCTGCATCTCGCACTACTAAGCCCAAGGATGTGCGATAATCCGTACCATCCCAAATGGGTTCTCCGAAATGGGTTATAGCAGCACATTGTAAAGATTTATTAAAAATACATATCTTGTAGAAAAAGGTTTTTATAAGTTTGAGGTAGTTTTGTGTAAAATCGTATTTTTCTAAAACTATATTCCTAAAGATCATCTTGCTATGTTACATATGAGTGTTGTGAGGAGTTAGGTCATTACCTCGTGAACTATCTAAAGATATAGCAAGGGGTAATGATGTTTTTATGTCGAAACTAAATTATAAGGTATTTTTCTGAAAAAGTACGATAAAAGTTAGAATATGAATTCTTTTGCTATGAAACTTGTTCAATATGTTTTGTTACTGTTTAATGGTCATGATGTGCAAGTTTGGTATTGTTGTATTTAAGAAAATTGGAACTTTTTAAAGAAAACCGAATCAGAAGTCGGATTAACTCCGCTTCCGTCGGGTTTTAGAAATACAAGTTTTTAGAGTAGACAAGATAACGGGAGGAAGAACTTACTGGATTTTAGATTAGAGAAGAGGAAGAGGGAGGGGTAGGAGGTGCCGGTGAGTCGTTTTGTCGCCGGGAGCTCCTAGGGTCATCGTCGGAAGTTCGTCGGAGCTTCGCCCTTCGCTAACTCCACTTGTACACAAAAGTTCTTGGGATTGTTCTTGAGAGTTTGGACAGATTTTGTGAGTGAGGGTGTGTGTGAAATGGAGTGGTATTTATAGGAAAAGATTAGGGGTAGGGTTTGATAGAAAATGCATGAAAAATTATGCATTAAAATAGTTTTAATTGGATTTTTAAGTCTCTAGGATAATGCAGGGAAATTAAATAGTGTAGGAGTTTTGGGTAGACCAAGAGGCACAGAATAAAAGAAGAAAAATAGGGTTTTGAGCCGAGTCGGCTGGCGGCGCCGGCCGATCCACACGAGTCGCCGGCCGATTCAGGCCGAGTCAGGCCGGGTCTCGTCGCCTCGTGTCCCCCGTCGCTTGGTCTACCTCCTGGACTCGTTTGTTTTTAGTGTGACCTTTGGGTTTACGGGTTTAGCACGTGTAGACTCTTGGGCTTCTAAAAAGATTAAAAGAAATCAATATAAAAAATAATGTGGCTGATGGGATTTGAACTCTGATGCTTTGGTTCAGCAGTGCAAGGTTTTACCAGTGAGCTACAAGCTCCTTCTTGCTATTAAAAAGCAAAACAAATACTTATAGTACTCACAGAAAATGTTAATACTCTAAGTATACATTAATTTTAAATGAATTTTATGTACACTAAAATTGGATTTGTTACAGTCTACCCTCCTTACAAAAATTTCGTCCTCGAAATTTACAATTTTTTTAAGGACTAGTTTACAAATAGGTGAGGGTATCTTGCACGCATCTCATCTTCCCTTTCCCATGTCGATTCTCCTGGAGTATCTTTTCTCCACATCACTCGCACCAAATTGACTTCCTTGTTCCGAAGTGACTTTACTTTCCTGTCCAGGATCTCAACAGGTTGTTGCTCACAAGATAAGTCGGGCTGTACAGTGAGCTCAGAATGATCGAGAAGGTGGCTGGGGTCACTCACATACCTTCTGAGTTGGGATATGTGGAACACATTATGCACTCCTTCCAATGAAGATGGAAGTGCCAAGTGGTATACCACTTCACCGACTCGTTCGAGTATGTCGAACGGTCCAATGTATCTCGGACTGAGCTTACCCCGTCTTCCAAATCGAATCACTCTGCGGTTTGGAGCTATCTTCAGAAATATATGATCTCCTGGCTGGAACTCCAAATGACGACGCTTTGCATCAGCCCAGTGCTTCTGTTGATCTGGGCTATGCGCATTCTTTCCCTGATAGTACGAACCACATCAACAGTTGCTACTATCATCTCAGGTCCAAGGAGTTCTCTATCTCCGATGGTGTCCCAACTTAATGGCCATCGACACTTCCTTCTATACAGCGCTGCAAAAGGTGCCATTTCTATGCTTGCTTGGTAGCTGTTGTTGTATGAAAACTCCACAAGATTTTGGTGATCTTCCCACTATCCTCCGAAGTCTAACATACACGCTCTGAGCATATCTTCCAAGATCTGAATAGTTCGCTCAGACTGACCATCAGTTTGTGGATGATAAGCCGTGCTGAAGTTCAGACTTGTTCCCAAGCTCGCTTGCAGACTCTGCCAAAATTGCGATCGGAACCCGGTGTCACGATTTGAGACAATGCAGACCGGTAATCCATGAAGTCTCACAATTTCCTGTATGAGTTCATGGATATCAGAGATAGTACATATTTGAAGATTTAAAATCTTACATAGATTTTTACCTCCATGTACTTCTTTGCTAATGTCTCAATTGATTGGCCAACTCGAAATGGGATGAAATGAGCCGACTTTATGAGTCGATCCACAATAACCCATATCGCATCGTTACCCTTTGTGCTGCGAGAGAGAGCAGTCACAAAATCCATCGTGATGTGTTGCCACTTCCATTCTGGGATAGGTAACGGTTGAAGTAATCCAGTTGTCCTGTGATGTTCAGCCTTTAGTTGCTGACACACCAAGCATTTAGCGACGCTTCTGGCTACTTCACACTTCATTCCATACCACCAGTAATTTTGACGTAGATCTTTGTACATCTTTGTACCTCCAGGGTATACTGAGTAGAGAGAGCTGTGAGCTTCTTTCATTAACTCTTCCCGAACAGAACCTTTTGGTACACACAATCTGCTGTCGTGTCCCAAAGATCCGTCTTCATGGATGATGAAGTCTGTTCTGAGTCCATTCTCTACTTGTTCTCTGATCTTTTACAATTTAGCATCACTTGCTTGAGCTGCTTTGATCTGATTGACAATGGTAGATTGAACTTGTAAATTCATCAAACTTGAAGCGTTACTTGGCATGACCACTTCTATTTCCATCTGATGCAAGTCTTGTTGAAGCTTCCACTGGGCGGTGAAATTCATCGATAATGGTTGGAGACTAAGGGCATCAGGTACCATATTCACCTTCCCTGGGTGATATTGCAGGTTGATGTCAAAGTCCGCCATGAGTTCTAACCATCGTCTCTGCCGCATATTCAACTCCTTCTGAGTAAACACATATTTCAGACTCTTGTGATCTGTGTATATGTTCACTCGTTCACCAAGAAGAAAATGGAACCAAATCTTAAGAGCAATGATAACGGCTGCCAATTCCAAATCATGCGTCAGATAATTGCGCTCATGAATTTTCAGCTGTCTTGAAGCATAAGCCACAATCTTACCGTGCTAATGTAGAACACATCCTAATCCCTTACCGGATGCATCGCAATGCACTTCGAAACCTCCAGATTGGTCCGGTATAACACGAATAGGCGCTGATGTCAACCTTGACTTGAGTTCTACGAAAGCTTGTTCGCATGCTTCTGACCACACAAATTCTGCATCTTTACGTGTGAGCTTGGTCAGGGGTGTCACTATCTTCGAAAAGCCTTCAATGAACCTTTTGTAATATCCAGCTAGACCCAAGAAATTTCGAATGTCCTTCATTGACTTTGGTGTCGGCTCTTACTGCTGCTATTTTAGCTGGATCTATAGAGATTTCATCGCCTGATACAATATGTCCGAGAAAACCAACTTGATCTAGCCAAAACTCGTACTTGTTGTGCTTGGTGTAGAGTTGATGTTGTCGTAGAGTTTCTAGGACAATTTGTAGGTGCTCGGCATGCTCTTTCCGACTCTTAGAATACACCAGGATGTCGTCTATGAAGATGACAACGAACCTGTCTAAGTAGTCCCGGAAAACTTGATTCATTAGGTTCATGAATATTGCTGGTGCGTTGGTCACTCCAAATGGCATCACAAGAAATTCGTAATGTCCATAACGAGTTCTGAATGCTGTTTTATGGATATCAGATTCCTTGACCTACACCTGATGATAACCCGAACAAAGATCTAATTTGGAGAAAACACAAGATCCACTTAGCTGATCGAATAAATCATTGATGCGCGGAAGTGGATACTTATTCTTTATTGTTACTTCGTTCAAGGCTCTATAATCGATGCACATTCTGTATGAACCTTCCTTCTTCTTCACAAGCAGTACTGGTGATCCCCAACTTGAAGTGCTGGGACGAATCCATCTTTTCGCCAATAATTCGTCCAACTGAGTTCGGACTTCCTTCAAACCTTCCGGACTTAATCAATAAGGTGTTTTGATTACCGGTTGTGCTCCTGGTACTAAATCAATGCTGAATTCAAGAGCTCGATTGGGAGGCAAACCTGATATATCGTCAGGAAACACATCGTCGAACTTTCGAACCGCTTCTGGCTTTGATTCTTCCTCCGCTTGAGTTGCTGCAATTACTGCTTTCTTTGGTTTTGCCTTGTAAGTACTTGGCTCCAGGGTACGGTCTCCACTTTTGAAATAGAAGACCGGATGGTCTGGAATCTCGAATTCTACCCTCCTTTGACGACAATCAATAGTAGCATAAAATGTTTCGAGCCAATCCATACCTAGAACCACATCGAAGTTCAGTATGTCCAGCACCTTGAAGTCAGCATAGAATTCTCTGCTGCAGACGACTACTGAACACAAGCTGTATCCCATTGTTGCTTTTAGAACGCCATTTCCTGAACTGACATTCCAATTGGATACAAGCGGTGTGACTAGAATCACGTGAGTTCGGACGAACCGTTGCGACATAAAGCAATGAGATGCTCCAGTATCGAAGAGTGCTAGTGCAGGAAGTGAGGCTACTAAGATTGTACCTAAGGTATGTGGGATATGTTTTAGGTATAGGGAAAAGTATGTAGATAGGTAGTAAGACTGAAATAAAAGCTTGAGAAGAAAAGGTTACCAGTGATAACTTAGCCAGTGGCCTCAGCTTCTTCCACGGTCATCGTGAAAGCCTATCGCAGTGGTACATTCCTCCTGGCCGGAGGAGCATTCCTCGGAACGTTCCGTTGAGCTTGATGGAATTGGTGAGGAGGAGGTGCAGTCGGTGGTCCTCTAGTTGGTGGAGCAGGGAGAGCGAGTCTTGGAGCAGGTGCCTGAAGGGCTGGTCTCTGCTGATAATTGATTGCTGGCCGGGGTGCAGCAATTGGGTTGTGTCTTCTGGGACAAGACCCAATATCATGAGTAGCTGAGACGCAGACTAAGTAAAGACGGTTGGATCGCCGGCAGTCTTTCCTCAGATGCCTACTCTCTTGCAGTAGTTACAAAATGCTGGGCTGGGCCGGTTGATTGGTACTCCCGGTCTCCTTGGCACAAATGGTGGCCTTGACGAGGCACCTCCTGCCATTTGGTTGGTAGGGCGCTTAACTCCTATAGATTGAGGTCTGCCCCTCATCTTTACCACTGTCTCATAATGGCGGGCAACTTTCAGAGCCGATTCGTGGGTCGGAAAATCTCCCGTGGCTAACGCAACCTGGATCTTCGGGTCTAACCCTTGTTGAAATCGATGGCTCTGATCTCATCCGTCGGTAATAGGTGTGCCGCAAATCTGTTAAAGTATTGTGTTAGCTGTTTAGTATGTGATATATTGAAAAATCGAATTATTGAGACATATCTTACCGACTGAGTATGGTGAACTCAGCGTCATATTCATCTACCGACTTGGTCCACATTGAACCTTTTTGCAGATGGATGAACTGCTATTCCATATCAAAGCGGGTAGTCTCGGGGAAGTACTTTGCATCGAACATGTCGCGGAAATTCTTCCATTCAATCAGTTGGGTGAGACGGCTTTCTTCCGCCATCCACCAAACCAATGCATTGTCCATGAGTTGCAGTTTCGCAACACGAACCCAAGCTACCTTTGGCACTTGTGCTGCTGCCAGATCATCTTCGATGCTCTGAGCCCATTCCTCAGCTTCTAGAGGGCTCTCTTTTCCTGAGAATTGTTTAGGGTGCAAAGCTCTGAATTGCTTCACCCCAGGTGCTTCTGCCTCGGGTCGGTTCATCAGGATAGCAGTCTGCTGCTGCTGTCCTTCCAGGAGGCTGCGGATCGCCTCAAGTAGAACCGTCTGCTCGTTGATGGGAGCAGAGATGGCAGGTGTGAGCGGTAGTGATGGAGGTGTGTTGTTGACATTGGTGCTGGTGTTGTTCGGTGAATCCATAACCTTGAAAGAAAAATTTTGGGTTAGGACAGATTCAAAATATATGAAATGATAAGATTCAAGAAGTATGAATTGTAAAGAATGTTTTAGTTGATGTTTCTTGTATTATATTGCTTAGGTTGTCCACGCAGAACAGAACTGCATGGTATGGTTCCATACAGCTCGGACCTGCATGGGCCACCAACAAAACCTGTCACGCCCCGCTTCCCGGTGTATGGCGAAGGGGACGCGATTGGCCGCTACGTATTTACTCTGAAGTAAACACGTTGAGCGTATCTAAGCAATATAAGTAAAATGCACAGGAGACAATGACAATAGATATAATTGAACAACAACTTTATTTATTCACATTATTTTTACAATACATCTGAAAAGTAAATATATGGAATGAAAAGCAATGCCTAAACAGCGGCATAACAGAAATAAAAAGTACTGAAATGAAATGTACAAGTATTTAGAGCTCCGGGTCGTAGTCTAGCTGATCCAAGTTCTCGCTAGTGGGCTCGATCTCCTGAAGGTCCGAATTACCTGACAACATTCCAAAGAAGAAAGAGAAGGAATGTCGTCAGCGAACAATCGCTCGGTAATTCCCAAAGATAAGGGAGGAGTAGAATAGATAGAGAGAGAGAGAGAGAGTGTGTGTAACTTTTAAAGTTATATTATATTGTTATAATGTTTTATTTAGATTGATGTATATCCATGGTTCGGTTCGGTCAATATAGATTGATTAGATTGAATATATGGATTCATATTGAATTGTTATATATATATATACTTGAATCTCATTCAAGTCAGATTGATTATATTGAGACTCGGTCTGAGTAAAACAATTAGAAAAGAAATTGAATCCTGAATTAGGTTTTGATGTTATCGGTAACCGCTGCACATGGACGGCAGGATTTGTGTCTTTTTCAAAGACGATTATCGTGTTGATAACATCATTTGTAAGTTGTCTACCTTAAATAGGCAAGCACCCATATCTCTGGCTCCCTGAGGCTCAATAGACTGGTCCCTCTTAAACCTATGTTTACTAGGGTCCTTAAGGTGATTTATAGAACTTGAGGGGGTTTTATGTAAAAATAATTTTGTATAATTTTCAAAATACACCTCAAATATTTTATTATCGTCTTTAAAGTTTTCATTGATGTATATTTTATCATTGTGACATTTCTAGTGAATAAAACCTATTTTTCATAATATATGGTATTTATTTGTAATATTGGAATTGTATGGTATTTTCTTGTAAATGAGATGTTTTTCTTGAATTTTGGAAATGTGGAATATTATAAATATTAAAAATAGATATTTTGATATTAATTACATATATATTTATTTATTAAAATTATAAGTTTTATTTATAATAGAAATCATATTTTCTAAAAAATTGTATTTTAAATCTTTCGAGACCGAATGCTCCTTGCGGAGGTCTGCATCTCGCACTACTAACCCTGAGGATGTGCGATAATCCGCACCATCCCGAACGGGTTTTTCGAAATGGGTTGTAGCGGCGCATTGCAAAGATTTATTAAAAATGCATATCTTGTAGAAAAAGGTTTTTATAAGTTTGAGTTAGTTTTGTTTAAAATCGTATTTTCCCAAAACTATATTCCTAAAGATCATCGTTCTATGTTACATATGAGTATTTTGAGAAGGTATGTCATTATCTCGTGAACTATCTAAAGGTATAGTAAGGGGTAATGAAGTTTTTATGTCGAAACTAAACTATAAGGCATTTTTCTGAAAAAATGCGATAAAAGTTACAATATGAATTCTTTTGCTATGAAAGTTGTTCAATATGTTTTGTTACTGTTTAATAGTTATGATGTGCAAGTTTGGTATTGTTTTATTTAAGAAAATTGGAACTTTTTAAAGAAAACCGAATCGGAAGTTGGATTAACTCCGTTTCCGTCGGGTTTTAGAAATACAAGTTTTTAGAGTGTACAAGAGAAGGGGTGGAGAGACTTACTGGATTTTAGATTAGAGAAGAGGAACAAGGAGGGGTAAGAGGTGTCGGTGTGCCGTTTCGTCTCCGGGAGCTCCTAGAGTCGTCGTCGGAAGTTCGTCGGAGTTTCGCCCTTCGCTAACTCTACTTGTACACAAAAGTTCTTAGGATTTTTCTTGAGAGTTTGGACAGAGTTTGTGAGTGGGGGTGTTAAATGGAGTGTTATTTATAGGAAAAGGTTATGGTTAGGGTTTGATAGAAAATGCATTAAAAATTATGCATTAAAATAGTTTTAATTGGATTTTTAAGTCTCTGAAATAATGCAGGGAAATTAAACAGTGTAGGAGTTATGGGTAGACCAAGAGGCACAGAAGAAAAGAAGAAAAATCGGGTTTGGAGCCTAGTCGTCGGCCGATTCAGGCCGGGTCTCGTCGCCTCGTGTCCCCCGTCGCTTGGTCTACCTTCTGGACTCGTTTGCTTTTAGTGTGACCTTTGGGTTTACGGGTTAAGCACGTATAGACTCTTGGGCTTCTAAAAAGATTAAAAGAAATCAATATAAAAATAAAGTGGCTGATGGGATTTGAACTCTGATGCTTTGGTTCAGCAATGCTAGGTCTTACCAGTAAGCTACAAGCTCTTTCTTGCTATTAAAAAGCAAAACAAATACTTATAGTACTCACAGGAAACGTAAATACTCCAAGTATACATTAATTTTAAATGAATTTTATGTACACTAAAATTGGAGTTGTTACAACGTCCCAATATGGGCTCACATGAATAGAAATAAAATTGCTGAAATAAATAAACTATGAGTCTCTAAACTAAATAGCTAGCTCCTCATGGTTTGGCTTGATTATTAAAGTACTGCTGATCTGCCTGCGATAAAGATAGAGAAACTGGGCCATGCAAAACCCCGACGTCAGTGCGTCAAAGTATCAAAATAATAGTAATAACCAGGATATGATGATATACTTAAACATGAATATAAATAATAAACACAGAGGTAAAATAATGAGATATGTGTATGTGATGTGTATCCTAGAGTCTGTGCTTCTAGATTATCTATTGTACAAGTCTTTGAAATCAATTAATGTAATTCTCATCGTAACTCAATAGCATATATCCCATTCAAACCCCCACGGGACCACGACACAATGATTTATTCTGTAACGCCCGGAATCACGGCAAATAATGATTTATTCCGTAACGCCCGAAATCACGGCAAACACTGATTTATTCCGTAAAGCTCGGAATCACGGCAAACGATAATAATGATTATTTCGTAACGCCCGGAATTACGGCAAACAATAATATCCTCTTGAGTTATGTTTTGGTTACATTCTTGATTTCCCCAGGTTTGTGTTCAAGTCAGGTATTGCCGATATAAATATAATCCCAACACAGGATAAAGCATGTACAGGTTTTGTCTATGCAGACAATAAATCACGTCCATCAGGACAACAATCAAGATTGTTGGCATTAGTATTAAGATCCAAGTAACAAGTCTGGTAATGTGTCGTGAACATGTCATGTATTGTAGATTAACCAAAACAGATACCAATGTAAAACTTTAATCAATATCGAAACACGACTAATACCAGGATGCATATGTATCTATCTGTAATAACCGTTATACGTCCATTACTATATATGATGCAATCTAGATAAAATATTGAACTGTTATAGTAATATGATAATATCGCGATGTTCTGGCATGCAACTAGATAAACTATTATTAGTACGAATACAGAAGGATATTGAAAACGGTAAATCGGTAATTTATGCTGAATTGTAAACACATGCACTATCATTTATTAAATAAATATTGATATAATAACATAGCCTGTTGCAAGTTTAGAACTTTCCTGATCGGATATCACGTCCCGATGTCGGAATAACATCATGATGCAAACATACGTGCATAGAACTGGACCTGGCTGAAAATCTGCATGACGTGGTAACTGGGGTAGATGACGACGGTGACTAGGTCGTCTGGATCATCGGCGACGTGCGCAAATCTGGCGAGACGGCCGAGCAAGAAAGAAAGAAAAGAAGAAGAAGAAGAAGAAGAGAGGAGAGGAAGTTGCGGTAGGGTTTCTGGGGTAGGTGGTGACAGCAGAGGTGGCGACGGCGAGGCGACGGGGACGAGGGGATGCTGTCGGTGAGGTCGTCTGGCGAGGGTTTGGTGATCGGAGAAGTTGCAGAGGGGGTCGTTGGTGGTGGTGTTGGGTGTTCTTGGATGCTGGGGAGGCAAGGACATGAAGAGGAGGTCGGTGGTGACGGTGGTGATGGGTTTTCCTGTAACAACCCTAAATTTTATGTACAATTTTTTCAAAAAATACAGAAAAGGGTATTTTTGCCTGAGCACAAGTTATGAGTTTGTTTTACATTTTAATAGCACAAAGGAGCTTGTAGCTCATTGGTAAGACATTGCACTGCTGAACCAAGCCACCAGAGTTCAAATCCCATCCCCCATATTATTATTAATATTGTTTTATTTTGAAGTTTTGGAAGTCCGAGGGTCTACACGTGCATAACTCGTAAAAACCCCACTACACCCTAAAATCAAACTGAACCAGGAGATAGACCAACCGACGGCCGACCCAGGGGACCCCCGACCCGGCCTGACCCGGCCGGATCGGGCCGGCGGCCGAGTCGGCTCCAATGCTGAATCGGCCAACATGAAAGTTGTGCCTCTTCACCTCCCCATCACTCCTGCACACTTTATTTCTTTGGATCGGTTCCCGAGCCCTCTTGAATGCCATTAAACTCTATTTTTAATACATTTTAATACAATTTTCAATTCACCATTTCACCTAACCCTAACCCTAGCTTTACCCTATAAATACCACCCCTAGACACACACCCCTCACTCACAATTCTGTCCAAACTCTCAAGAAATCTCTCTAGAATCTTTGTGTACAAGTGGAGTTAGCCAAGGGCGAAAATTCGGCGATCTTCCGACGACGACCCTAGGAGCTCCCGGCGACGAAATGATGCACCGGCGCCTCCTACCGTCTCCTCTCCCTCTTCTCTATACTACAAACCTGTAAGTCCCACCTCCCTCTTCTCTATTCTTTTCTAAAAACGTGTATTCTAAAACCCGACGGAATCGGAGTTAATCCGATGTCCGATTCGGTTCTTCCTAAAAATCTCACTTTTTCTTAAATAAAATCATACTAAACCTTTACATGTTGACTATTAAACATTAACAAGTCATATTGAAAAAGTTCCATATCAAAAGGATTTCTATTTCAATTTTTATCGTACCTTTTCACTAAAATACCATGTAGTTTAATTTTGACATTAAAACATCACAATCTTGCTATACCTTTAAGTAGATCACGAGATAATGACCTACCTCCTCACACACTCATATGCAATATAGCACAATACCTTTCGAGAATATAGAATGCTTGAAAACAACATTTTACATATAAATACCTTTCACTATTAAAATCATTTTCTACAAGATACGTATTTATTACAAATCTTTGCAAAGTGCCGCTACAACCTATTTTGGGGAACCCGTTCGGGATGGTGCGGATTATCGCACATCGTCGGGCTTAGTAGTGCGAGATTCAGACCTCCGCCATTCGGTCTTAAAGATTTAAAATACGAATATCTTAAGAAAATATGATTTCTAGAATATAATAAATTAAAATTATATATATATATATATTATCAAAATACCTATTTTTGATATGATATAAATATTCCAACCTTTCTAATTCACAAGAATCACTTCACATTAAAATACCATGAAATCTATACAAGTTCAATATTACAATTAAATATCATGTATTATGAAAAATAAGTTCATTCACTAGAAATGTCACAAATATAAAATCTACAACTATGAAAACTGTAAAGACGATAAATAAATACTTGGGGTGTATTTTGAAAAGTATACAAATTATTTTTACATAAAACCTCCTCAAGTTTTATAAATTACCATAAGGACCCTAGTAAATATAGGTCTAAGTGCGACCAGTCTCTTGAGCGTCAGGGAGCCAGAGATATGGGTGCTTGTCTATTATAAGGTAGAAAACTTAACAAACGGTGTTATCAACACGGTAATCGTCTTTGAAAAAGACACAAATCCTGCGGCCTATGTGCAGCGGTTACCGATAACATAAAAAAAACTTAATTCAGGATTTCAATTTCTCTTTCTAATTGTTCTGACTCAGACTGAGTCTTATTATAAATAATCTGACTTGAATATGATTCAAATAAAATCTGCAATACTACAATTCAATATGAATATATGAATCCATATAATCAATCTGTTCAACTATTCAAGCTATATTGACTGAACCGAACTATAGATATACTTCCATTTATAAGATTCTCCAGTTACATCCATGATTCTCCAGTTACATCCATTTACTGATATCATGGTTTTGGCAAGTCATCCAATTATACAATCTATATTACAAGACAATACAAGTCTTCCATTTACATTTACAAAACAGTACAAACAACACATTTACAATGCAAACAATACAATCATTACTTCGCGGGATTTAAGGGGTAGATTGGTAAGGAAGGTGTTAGAAGTGGCACGAGACTGCAACCATAAGACACCTAATCTATATTCCATTGCTGATGTACCGTGGCATAAACGGTTCCTTGAGTTCCTGATACCTTAGTCTCCGGGGCAAGTGAGACTCCTCTCGTATACACTGGCATCTTTCTGTACCAAGCTACAAACAACAGCGTTAATACTAATTACAACTTTATAACAATATAATATAACTTTAAAATTACATTCTCTCTCTCTATATATATATTCTATTTCTCCCTTATCTTTGGGACTTACCGAGCGATTGTTCGCTGACGACATTCCTTCTCTTTCTTCTTTGGAATGTTGTCAGGTGATCTGGACACTCAGGAGATCGAGCCTACTAGTGAGGGCTTGGATCAGCTTGCCTACGACCCAGAGCTCTAACTTCATTGTATACATTTTTATTTCAGTACTTTTCATTTCTGTTATGCCATTGTTTAGGCACTACCTTCATTCAGATGTATTTACTTTTCCATGCATTGTACAAAAGAATGTTAATAAATAAAGTTGCTGTTCAATTATATCTTTTGTCTCTTGTGCATTTTCATTTATATTGCTTAGATACGCTTTGCGTATTTTCTTCAGAGTAAATACATAGTGGCCTCGTCGCGTCCCCTTCACCGTACACCTAGAAGCGGGGCATGACATTTCCTGACGATGATGAGGTTGCAGGCGATGGGGAAATGGGTTGGCGTCGGGACAAGTTGGGTGCAGGACGTCAGGAAAAGGAGGAGGCAAGGTTGAGAGGGGGAGGTGATGGTGAGGACGAGGTCGAGAGGGTGAACGGCGGCGATGAGGGAGCAGGCTAGGGTTCTGGGTTCATGCTCGCGACATGAGGAAGAAAGAAACGAGGGAGTTGAAAGAGAGGTAAGGTGAGGTTTTTAATAATAAGTTTTATAATATATTTATATATGTATATAGATATTGAGTGAGGGAGAGAGAGGTTAGAGAGAGAGAGACAGACGAGAGACCGAGAGAGAGAGAGATGCGAGATTTTTGGTTAATTAATATATATAATGTATTATATTTAAGAGATGTATAGGTTTTAGTTATATAGAATATTATATATATATATAGGGATTTTACAGCTAATACTAGATTACTCCGAATATTACCCGTGTTACTTCTAAAAATCTAGTTTTTCAATATGAAGAATATACGTAAAAGTTTAAACCATAATGCGATATCCAGTCAATAAAAATGTATACCCCCAAGTACGGATCTACGTAATTATATGTAGCGATAAAAAACGAGTCTTTTTTAATAATTAGGACATGAACGTGATATATGGGTGCAGCCACCTGATATGGGGTGATGACATGCAAAGTTAGATACCAAAATATGTTATTTGGTTTTTATTTTGTATTATTAAAAGAAATGCGGATACTAAAATAAATTATATATGTGTATAATATCTAGATTTGCACGGATACTCTGTACTAGCAAATAATTGATGTAATCTTAAACCATGCGGGTCGGGTCGGATAATAACCCTAACTGCTAATTGCACTATCTGCAACCCAAAGACAACAATAATAAAGAAATTTTTCGCAAGATTTGAAATACCCCAAATAAATAGTATAACAGTGCTAGGGTGTTACAATAGTCATCCAAGGTTTCAATCAAAACTGCCAGCAAGTTCTAGGGTCCATAGCTCTACCAATTAAATATGGGAATCTGCAAACTGAAACTAAAATATACGTGATCGATACCGACACGTCTTATAAGATTCTCCTGGGATGGCCGTGGCTCCACGATTATGGTATTGTTCCATCAACTCTCCATCAATATATGAAATATACTAAAAATGGCGAAGAAAGACGCATTGACAGAGACATCCAGCCATTTGGTGTACATGAAGTCCAATATGAAGATTATCGGTACTTTGTGAACCCCCAAAATGCTGAACCACAACTGTCCAAGGACAGAACGATCTCGAAACTCAAAAGAAAATCCGAGCCGACTGTCACCTTCAAAAGCAAAAACTCCAAAATGCATCCTCATTTCGGCAGTGACACTGATGAGTCCGATGATGGAAGTCCGTCCTTCCGTGAAAACCACCCTCATCTAGTAACAATACGGACGATTCTGATATCGAAAGCCCACCCGACAGCAAAATTCACCCCCTTTTAGGCAGTGACACTGAAAAATCAGAGAAAGAGGTCCCGTCAACAGTTGTGCAAATTGGGCTCTCATGCAAAAAGTGAAGCTAAGAGAAATATTCGAAGTTACAGAAGGGTCCTTAGCCATCACAGGGGTGCCGGATCATATGTGTAAAAATCTCGATGCGTTGTCAGTCTCTACCATGGACCAGCTAAAAACCTTCTACGTTCCTGAAAGAAAGAGTGGATAAAAGGGCATCCTGTTTATAGGTCAAATCATGTCGTTCATCCGAACGATTTGTCCATAATATGCTTTCCTTACGAAAAAGGCATAAGACCCGTCCTCTATCCTAAATATTATGTGCTCGAGATGCGGGAATATTTTATAAAATGCGGATGTCGGTTATATTAAACGGAATTCGAAGTGAAATTTTATGAGGGACTGTGGCATCCGCCTCAGGTCTGAGCACTCATCGATGGACGAATCCCAGACAGACGGGGCATAGGTTTCATTCAACCTGATGTCAAGGCATGCTACATGATCCATGTTGGTGAATCCAGCGGAAGGTCAAATGACGACGATGAGCTATCCGAGCCAGAAGAAGCCCCACGAGAGCTCGAAGATAGAGGACAAACAACCTTCGATGAGCTAATCGAGATTGATTTGAGAACGCCCGATAATGCAAGGCCGACCTACATCAGCTCACTCTTGTCAGAGCGAATGAAAGAGCGGATAATCGCCCTGCCGCATGAGTTCATCGACTATTTCGTGTGGACGTACAAAGAAATGCCTGGCATCTCTCCTGAAGTAGCCGTATATAAGCTGGTTATATCTCCTGATGCCAAGCCAGTCAAACAAGCTCCTCGAAGAATGAGAAGGAAGCTAGAAGAAAAGGTCATCGAGGAAACTAAAAAACTTATCGTTGCTGGCTTCATTAGAGAAGAGAAATACGCAGACTTGATCGCGTGCATCGTCCCAATGAAAAAGAAGAATGGGTAAATCCGAGTTTGTGCCAATTTCAGAGACCTCAATAAGACATGCCCTAAAGATGATTTCCCGCTTTCGGTCATGAAAATGATGGTCGACGATACCTCAAATTACCAGCTGTTCACCTTCATGGATGGCTCGTCTGGATATAATCAGATCAAGATGTCGCCCGAAGATGAGAAACACACAGCATTTCGAACCCCGATCGGCATATACTGTTACAAGGAGATGCCGTTTGGATTGAAGAATGTAGACGCCGCATATCAAAAGGCACGAAGATTTTTGATGACTTAATCTATAAAGACGTCGAATGTTATGTTGATAATTTGGTCATCAAGACTAAAACCAAGCCTGATCACATCTAAGATCTCAGGACCTTTTCACCAGACTAAGGGAACACGATCTGAAGATGAATCCTCTAAAGTGCGCTTTTGGTGTGTCGTCGGGAAATTTTTTGGGCTTCATAACCCGACATCGGAGGATCGAAGTTGACCCATCAAAGATAAAGGCCACCATGGAGATGGCCCCTCCAAAGAATCTGACGCAGATAAGATCCTTTCAAGACAAGCTTGCTTACATATGAAGGTTCATCATGAACTTATCGGGGATATGTCGGCCTTTCTCGAAGCTCATGAAGAAAGGAGCTCACTTGGTCTGGGACGCCGAATGTCAAGTAGCATTCCAAAGTATCAAGCAGTACCTGTTGCACCCTACAGTGCTTGCTGCCCCCATTCCAAATAAATTGCTGATTCTCTGTACCGCCGCGCTAGATGAATCACTCGGCACACAACAAGGAGGGAAAAGAAAATTTTGTCCACTAACTCAGTCGAACATTGGTCGGGACGGAACATAACTATTCCCCGATCGAAAAGCAATGCCTGGCCCTGATATTCACCGTGAAGAAGTTATGGCACTATCTGCTCACTCATCGGATTATGTTGATCTCTAAGGTCGACCCGCTCAAACACTTAATGAACAAAGCAAGCTTAGCCGGTAGAATGGTAAGATGGGCTGTCATGTTGTTTGAATTTGACATAATCCACACTCCTCAAAATGCAGTAAAAAGGAAAGTCCTCGCCGACTTCCTCGCTGCTCATCCCATACTGGATGGGTCGCCGCTAAATTGCGAGTTACCAGACGAACAAGTGCTGCACCTCGAGAATAGCGAACTATGTTGGGAGCTCTACTTTGATGGAGCCTCATCAATAAGGACCTCCAGCAAATCAAGCATCCCAGATATAAAAGTAGGGACAGGGTTGGTGTTCGTCACGCCATCGGGAGGAACCCTGCGACGTTTCTTCGCTCTTACCGAGCCTCGCACAAACAACGAGGCTGAGTATGAAGTTCTGATAGCTAGTTTGGAGCTCGCCATGGAAATGGATGTTCCTCGGCTAAGGGTTTACGGTGACTCCCATCTTGTCGTCAATCAAGTGAATAGCGACTACAAGATATATAAACCCGCGTTAGACCGATGTAGAAGCCGGATGGTGGAACTCAGGAAACAGTTCACCCAAATTGAACTAATGAGAGTTTCTAGGGTATTAGCGGAAAAGCTGACATACACGCTCGTCTAACCAAAGAGCTGGCTGATCCCGACATGGATGAAATTCTGATCACGGTCAGATGCCGGCAGATTCCACTTCCAGTCTCTTTACGAGAAAAGGAAAACATAGAACAATAGAACAATCCTGCCGAAGAACCTATGATCATTCAAGATGGGCCCGATTGGAGAGAACTCTTCATAGAACATCTCCGATACGAAAAAATTATAAGTCGATGTCGCACACTCCACAGGGTTTGTAGAGAGGTGGAATTAAAAAATAATAATTTTATAGCAAGCAAAATCGACTAAACTTTCAATATCGACCATAAGCCCTAACAAGCTAAACTAACAAAAGTTCTAATCTACTATGAAGTGATTTAGACGTTTGTGTTCAAGTCCTTCGGGTCTTCTTATCCTCTTCTTAAGCTCCTCGTTTGTATGGATCGAGCTTGGTCGTCGGCTTCCTCGTGTCGTAGAAAATCCACCCGAGAGTCTATGATTCAAGCTCTAACATCTAAATTGAGGTAACCAAATTACCTAGTTTGCTAATCTAAGTAGCTTAGATGATGTAGAGAGTTAATTGGACAAATTTATCTCAATCACCCTAGGATTCTCAACACATGAGAGTGTTTAGGGTTTGAGGAAGAAGAAGAGAGCAAAAGAGGAAAGAGAGTGTTAAGTGAAGAATGAGAATGAAGAATGGCTAAGTGTTGATAACTATGAAGTATATATTTTCAATAATAACAATAATACAACCATGCTTCAATATTCATCCAAAGTGAATGAGTCATCCAAAGTAGCCATACTTCAACCATGCTCTAATAACACCTCATTTCTCCACCTTATTATCCATTTGAATAAATGGATTAATCACAAATGAGGTGTCTTCTTCTAGAAGCACTGTTGTGAAAATACAAGAATACCCCTCACTGTATATATATACCTGTATTCATACCACGAATACTAAGAGATGAAAATAATCTAATATTATAATACTAGAATGCGACTTAATCCTAAGTCCGCTAGTATTATCCGTCCGATCAAAAATACGTGTAGCTAGTACACGTATATGATCGAAACCCTGCACGTAAAACCATATGGCCTCTATATCGTTTCACCTAAATTAGGGAAACCCTCTGTGTAGGACTCTAAAGACTCGACAATACACTGGCAGTGTGTTTAACCACAAGCACGTCAGTGGCACTAGTTGTACGTAATGGCTATCCAGGTATCTGTCGAAAAGAAGGCCGACTAGCAAACTCATCCGAACTCCTACTGAGCATGTCCGTGACAATTTCCATACAGTCTGGTTCGTTCGTCTGAGAGTATCTCATTCCGGGTCCAGGGGGTGGAAAACGTTAGACCCCTAATAACCTAACAAGTCGTGTCGATGTGGTTCAAGACCATCCAAGAATCTACTGATCTAACTATCAGTAATTCTCAATTTGCCATGGCCAGGAATTTATGGTGTTGTCCAACCAAACACAGCGCGACATCGACTCCATATACCGGGAGAGACGAATCCCCAACAATCGCTCACTGCTTCTATGTGGCTCGAGACTGTATCTAACTAAAATCTGTTTGCACGACTCAGTAGAGTTGTGGTAGGGTAGTAATCAAAGTACAGTGAGAACTCACACAAGACAAATGACGACCTCAGTTCGACAGACTATCTGTACTCATGTCGTCTGAAAACTGCTATTTGACGATAGATATAATACCATCTAGCCAGTTCTCGGCCAGTCAGTCCAGTGTACTCATCCCCAGTGAGCACCTGTATACAATCTTAGGTGCATCATACCAATGGCTGCGGGACCAACCATCGCCCCTCATCAGGGTCTAGAAATGTATACATTAGTCTACTCTGAAGTATCGATGCCCAGTCTCGATACTCCTACGACTAGAGACATTTAAGGATGTGCTTATCGACTACCCATCTCCCACAAGTATGATAGTGAATGGATCTGCCGTGTTGTCCTTTGGATCTACTCTCCGCACCTCGAACTCCCGGCGATGCACGATCTCCCTGATCAGGTGATACCGCCTCAAGATATGTCTGGATTTTTTATGGGACCGTGGTTCCTTTGCCAAAGCCATGGCTCCATTGTTATCGCAATACAAAGGTATTGGATCAGCAATGGATGAAACCACCTGAAGTTCAGAAACAAACTTCGTTATCCAGACTGCCTCTTTTGTGGCATCGTTAGCGGCGATGTACTCTGCCTCCATCGTCGAGTCTGCTACGGTGTCCTGTTTGGAGCGCTTCCAACAGACTGCCCCTCCGTTGAGCGTAAACACATAGCCCGAGATGGATTTAGAGTCATCCTTATCACTTTGGAAGCGAGAGTCGGTAAAAGCCTCGATTTGGAGGTCCTCATTACCGCATACCAAGAACATCTCCTTAGTCCTTCTCAGGTACTTAAGAATGTTCTTTACTTCTATCCAATGTTCTCACCTGGGTTGGACTAATACCTGCTTACGACGCTGAGTGCGTAAGCTACATCTGGTCTGGTATGCAATATCGCATACATTATCGACCCCACCGCCGAAGCATAGGGTACAATACTCCTACGAGCCCTCTCCTCATCAGCCTTAGGAGACATCTCTTTGGAGAGGGTGATTCCGTAACAAGCGGGTAAATTACCGCGCTTGGAATCATCCATACTAAACCTCTTCAGTATGGTGTCTATGTACCTCAACTGTGAAAGTCCCAATATTCTTTTAGATCTGTAACGATGGATCTTAATCCCCAGAATGTACGAGGCATCACCCAGGTCTTTCATAGAGAACTTCTGTGACAAGAACAGCTTGGCCGATTGTAGCATAAGAATATCATTTCTTATCAAGAGAATGTCATCTACGTATAAAACGAGGAATACTACAGTTCTCCTTACAATCTTCTTAGAAATACAAGGTTCATCTGCATATTTGATAAAGTCGAATTCCTTGACCGTCTCATCAAAATAGATTTTCCAACTCCGTGATGCCTGCTTTAATCCATAAATGGATTTAAGCAACTTGCACACCTTTCTGCTGCTCCTACTGTCCACGAAACCCTTTGGTTGATCCATATAAACACACACTTCCAAACTTCCATTTAGAAAAGCAGTTTTAACATCCATCTGCCAGATGTCATAATCATGGAAGGCAGTTATGGCAAGTAGGAAATCGCGAGACTTCATAGGGTGCCAGTCTGCATTGTCTCCGATCGTGACACTAGATTCTGATCACAATTTTGGCAGAGTCTGCAAGCGAGATTGGGAACAAGTCTGAACTTCAGCACAACTTATCATCCACAAACAGATGGTCAGTCTGAGCGAACTATTCAGATCTTGAAAGATATGCTCAGAGCGTGTATGCTAGACTTTGGAGGATCGTGGGAAGATCACCTACATCTTGTGGAGTTTTCATACAACAACAGCTACCAAGCAAGTATAGGAATGACACCTTTTGCAGCACTTTATGGAAGGAAGTGTCGATCGCCATTAAGTTTGGACGACATCGGAGATAGGGAAATTCTTGGACCTGAGATGATAGTAGCAACTGTTGACGTAGTTCGTACTATCAGGGAAAGAATGCGCATAGCCAAAGATCGACAGAAGCACTGGGTTGATGCAAAGCGTCGTCATTTGGAGTTCCAGCCGGGAGATCACGTATTTCTGAAGATATCTCTAAACCGCGGAGTGATTCGTTTTTGAAGAAGAGGTAAGCTAAGTCCAAGGTATATTGGACCGTTCGACATACTCGAACGAGTCGGTGAAGTGGCTTATCGCTTGGCACTTCCACCTTTATTGGAAGGAGTGCACAATGTGTTCCACATATCCCAACTCAGAAGGTATGTGAGTGACCCTAGCTATATTCTTGATCATTCCGAGCTCACCGTACAGCCAGACTTATCCTGTGAGCAACAACCTTTTGAGATCCTGGACAAAAAAGTGAAGTCACTTCGGAACAAGGAAGTCAACTTGGTATGAGTGATGTGGAGAAAAGACACACAAGGATAATCAACATGGGAAAGGTAAGATGAGATGCGTGCAAGATATCCTCATTTATTTGTAAACTAGTTCTTAAAATAAATTGTAAATTTCGAGGACGAAATTTTTGTAAGGAGGGTAGACTGTAACAACTCCAATTTCACTGTACATAAAATTGTTTAAAAGTTAATGTACAATCGGGATATTTGAAATCCTGTGAATGCTATAAGAATTTGTTTTGCTTTAGAACAGCAAAAAAACACTTGTAGCTCATTGGTAAAGCCTTGCACTGTTGAGACATAGCACCCGAGTTCGAATCCCATCAGCCACATTATATTTTTGCTTTATTTTCTTTTAATCTTTTTAGAAGCCCAAGGTTCTACACCTGCACAACACGTAAACTAAAGAGTTACAAATAATTTAAAAATGTGCACTGAAGAAACCAAAGCAACAAGATACGTGGCACCAAACCCTAGCCCCCTCTGTCGGTGAAAAACCGGCGAAATGCCCAAATTGGCCGGTACCACCGGGCCAACCGTGGGTAAAGCCCCCCATCTCTTCATTTCTTCAACCTTTCATCTACCCCACTCCTTTCACACTGCTTGTTTTCTCTGCATTCATACAGAGAACATTAAATCACCCATTTAACCCAATTTTAATGCAAATTTTAAATGCATTTCTTTCACACACCAAACCCTAATGTTTCCCTATAAATACCACTCCATTTTACACCCCTCTCACCTAGAATTCTAGTACAAAAACTATACAAAATTTTCAAGTTTTTAGTGTACAGGTGGAGTTAACGACGGGCGAAGCTCCGACGAACTTCCGAGGAGATTCCGGCGACGAAACGACGTTCCGACGCTTCCCAATCCTTATCCTGCCTCTCCCCTCTCTTTTAAGATTGTAAGTCCCCTCTTCCTCTCTTTTTCTTTATTCTAAAAATCTTAAATACTAAAACCCGACGGAAGCGGAGTTAATCCGACTTCCGATTTGGTTTTTCTTCAAAACTCAATTTTTCTTAATCCAGAATATACCATACTCTCACGTATTGTTTAACGAACATTAATAAATTTATTAAAACAAGTTTCACCTTAAAAGAATCATTTTTGTAACTTTTATCACACTTTTTCAGAAAAATACCATATACTTTAGTTTTGACATAATAACTTATTTCCTTACTGTACCTTTAGATAGTTCACGAGGTAATGACCTACCTCATCACAACATACATCTCTATAATAGCACGATGAATTTTGGGACAGTAGAATACGGGAAAATATGACTTTACAAATAAATACTCTAAACTTACAAAAAACCGTTTTTTATAAAAAGATGTATTAAACATTTCCATGCAATTACGCTTCTAAAACCCATTTTGTGGACCCCGTTCGGGATGGTGCAGGTTATCGCACATACTCGGGCTTAGTAGAGCGAGATGCAGACCTCCGCAAGGAGCATTCGATCTCGATGGAACTTTTACACATTTTTCTTTAGAAAATGAGATTTCTACAAGAAAATAAATAAATTATTTTCATTAAATATATATATCTATTATCAAAATATCTATTTTAATTATATAAATATTCTAAGTTTTCTAAATCAAACGAATCACTATTACATGAAAATACCATCCAAATGCAATACAAGTACAATATTTCAAGCAAATACCATATACTATGAAAACTAAGTTCTATTTACTAGAAATTGCACAATTGTAAAATACACATCTATGAAAACTCTAAAGACGATAATTAAATACTTGAGGTGTATTTTGAAACTATACCAAAACTATTTTTACATAAAACCCTCTCAAGTTATACTAAATTACAATAAGGATCTTAGTAAACATAAATTTAAGCGGGACCAGTCTCTTGAGCCTCAGGGAGCCGGAGATATGGGTGATTTCCTATCTAAGGTAGACAACCTAACAAACGGTGTTATCAATACGGTAATTATCTTGGAAAAGACACAAATCCTGCCGTCCATGTGCAGCAGTTACCGATAACATCAAAACCTCATTCAGGACTTCAATTTCTTTTCTAATTGTCTGACTCGGACCGAGTATAAATATAATCAATCTGACTTAAATGTGATTCAAGTATAAAACCACAATTCAATATGAATCCATCTATTCAATCTATCTTGACCGAATCGAACCATAGATATACTCCATTTACACGTCCATCCATTATATCCGTTCCATTACTGATATCATAGTTTCGGCAAGTCATCCATATACAATTTACAATACAATACAATCAATACATCGCGGGGTTTATAAGGGGTAGATTGGTACGGAAAGTGTTAAAAGTGGCACGGGACT
Organism: Agapanthus africanus; assembly: GCA_030015575.1. Classification (NCBI taxonomy): domain Eukaryota; kingdom Viridiplantae; phylum Streptophyta; class Magnoliopsida; order Asparagales; family Amaryllidaceae; genus Agapanthus; species Agapanthus africanus. Next base: position 817,748 of record JASDDO010000285.1, on the reverse strand, counting down.
GTAACCATAATACACCTAACATGAATCTCCATTGCCGTTGTACCATGGCTGAACTGTTTCTTGTGCTCCGTATACCTTAGTCTCCGAAATAGCGGGACTTCTCTCGTATACACTGGTATTTTCTGTACCAAGCTACAAACAACAGCGTTAACAATATAATACAACTTTAAAAATTACATTCTTCTTCTGTCTATTCTGTCTATACTTATTCTTTGGGACTTACCGAGCGATTGTTCGCTCACGACATTCCTTTTCTTCTTTCTTTGGAATGTTGTCAGGTGGATCGGACCTTCTGGAGACAGATCCCACCAGCGAGAACTTGAATCAGCTAGCATTTGACCCGGAGCTCTAGTTTACTTGTACATTTCATTTTCATTTCTGTTTTGCCATTGTTTAGGAATTGCTTTCATTCCATGTATTTTCATTTCAGTTGTATTATAAAAAGAATGTTTAATAAATAAAGTTGTTGTTCATTACATCTTGTCTCTTATGTACATTTTATTTTATATTTCTTAGATACGCTTAGCGTGTTTACTTCTGAGTAAATACGTCACGTGATCCGTCGCGTCATCTGCCCGTACACTGGGAAGCGGGGTGTGACAACGGGCATGATGAGAAACAAATACCTTTTGTTCCTCGGCGTAATAGAAATAATACCCCCTAGAGTTCTTGGGGTATTCCACAAACTTACACAATACTGAACGTGCCTCGAGCTTGTCCGAATGAACCTTTTTTACAAAAGCAGGACAACCCCATATCTTAAGATACAGAAGACATGATTTCTTCCCACTCCACATTTCATATGGAGTGGTAGGCACAGAACTAGTTAGAACCTTATTCAATAGGTATGTAGCAGATTCTAGTGCATAACCCCAGAAGAACGGCAGCAACTCAGCATTACTCATCATGGAACGCACCATATCAAGCAGGGTGCGATTCCGTCTTTCTGATATACTGTTGTGTTGTGGTGTGTATGGAGTAGTAAAATGAGAGAGATTTCCATTCTCTTTTAGATATTTCAGGAACTCGACACTAAGTATTCACCACTCCGATAAGATCGGAGCATCTTGATACTTTTGCCGGTTTGCTTTTCCGCTTCATTCTTATACTCCTGGAATTTCTCAAAAGCCTCGAATTTATGCTTCATCAAGAATACATGTCCATACCTTGAGAAATCATCGGTAAAAGTAATGAAGTAGGAATAGACACTTCTTGCATGCGTAGACATTGGCCCACACACGTCACTGTGTATGAGTCCCAGAAGCTCAGTGGCTCTTTCTCCATGTCAAGTGAACGAAGTTTTGGTCATCTTTCCTCTGATACATGATTGACAGGTTGCATATGATTGATATTTAAACGGATCTAAATATCCATATTTATGTAACTTAGTTAATCGTGTTTCATTGATATGACCAAGTCTACAATGTCATAAAAAAGTTTGATTTGATTCTGGAGCCTTTCTTTCTAGCATGTTTTAGACGTTGAAAACTTGATGTTGATTGAGAACGTATATTCCGTTATTCAGGGTACCCAACCCAATCATTTCATGATTTAGGTGAATGTTTATGACATTGCTTTCAAGTGCAAAATTATATCTTTCATTAGATAACAAAGATACAGATATAATATTACACATCATACTGGGTACACAAAAGCAGTTATGCAATAACAAAATATGTCCACTCACCAATCCTAAGTGATATTCTCCCACTGCAACAGCATCTACACTGGTTCCGTTGCCAATCCCGAGGGTCATATCACATTTTCTCAAAGCTCTACGGTTTCTCAGCGCCTGTAAAGAATTACAGAAGTGAGATCCTGATCTGGTATCCAATACCCAAGAAGTAGATTTAATAGAGAAACGGTTTTCAATCACGAACACACCTGAAACCGAAACCACAACTTGCTTCGTGTCCTGATTCTTGGCTTTTAAAGGCCGGCAATCCTTCTTCTAATGTCCCTTCTTATGATAGTAGAAGCACTCTTCCTTTGTGGCTGCTCCCCAATCTATTCCTTTCCCTTGCCCTGCACCTTCTGCATACCTCCTCTTGGTTTGGTGGGGGCCTTCTTCTTCTCCCTCTTGGCCTTAGCCTTGGATTTAGCGAAAGAAGATTCCCGGACAAACAGAGCGGGTGTTTCCTTGGATTTCTTCAAGGTGCCCTCTGCCACCCTCAAAATGTTGAGGAGCTCAGGAAGTGTGACTTTTAGCTTTTGCATATTGAAATTCAATACGAATTGGGCATAGGTGGAGGGAAGGGACTGTAGAATTAAGTCGGAATACAACTTATTCTCCAACGTAGTTTCCAGGTCCGCGAGCTCTTCAATGAGAGTAATCATCTTTAGGATATGGTCCCAAACAGATGACCCGATAAAAAATCTCGCTTGATATAATTTCTTCGAGGACTCGTATCTTACGATACGAGATTGCTCTCCATATAAATCTTTGGTATGGAGGAAGATGGAATTAAGGTTCATCTTCTCGTGCTGCTTTTGATGTTCATTATCCATGGAGGCCAGCACGAGACACTTGGCTTTCGCGTAATCCAGATCCCAAGTCTTACGGACCTCAATGTCCGCAACCGAGGATGTCGGACCTGGAACAGCGGGGCTTTAGCTGTAACGACTCTAAAATCACTGTACAGAAATGTCTTGTATTTCACAGTAAAAGGGTGTTTCAGCTTGTGTAACAGTTAAAAGTTATTTTTGTTAAATTAAAGCAAGAAGCAATTTGTAGCTCACTGGTAAAGCTTCTACACTGCTGTAACATAGCCTGTGCGTTCGAATCCCATCAGACACAATTATTTTTTAGGATTTTTCTTTTTAACTTTTCGGAAGCCCAAGAGTTGCACGTCCAATTCACAAAAAACGAAAAGTTTCAGAAAAATCAAACAGGCTCAATGAGGTGTACACACCCAACTTGACACGTGGCACGAATCTCGGGGTAATGCCCCAAGATCCGACCGCCCATTTTCACCATATGGCCGCAACCGACGGTCATGATGAAGCCAAATCTCTCTGTGCTTTGCCCACACACCCCTTCGACTCCCCTTAACTCCCCTGCACTGTTTGATTTACCTGCAATCAAACAGAGACCTTTCAATGCACCATTTAACATCTTTTTAATGCATTTTAATCCAAAATTTTAATTTCCAAACCCTAATTCTTCACTATAAATACCACCCCATGCCCTAGCTCTCCCCCATTCTGAAATTTCTAGCAAAAATTCTCTCAAACACTTTAAGTGCCAAGTGGAGTTAAGCCCCCCAAGTGGAGTAGCAAGCAAAACTTGACGACCGGAGAATTTCCGACGACGCCATGACCCCCGATGGATTCTTCGTTCTCTTACTAACCACCTAAAACCATAAGTCTCTCTTCTTTCTTCTTCTTTCAACTCAAATCATCTTCTAAAAAATATATCGGTAAAGTGGAGTTAACTCCGATACATGTTATTTTAACATTTGTACTTCACTCATTAAAAAAAAAGGTCAAACTAACTTTTTCACACTACTCGCAACTTTATTTACAATCAATTAGTTTTTAGTTTAACCAAAATTTTCATATGAAACAATCATACAACGAACTTTTCATTAAAATACCATGAACTTTTGTATCACCCTCTTATCGATAATTAGTTTAAATATCTTTAGAAAAACCTCACAGGGTAACGACCTACCCTACACGCACACTATGGTTCCATTGCACGGTATTTTAGATCTATAGTTAATTTAAAAAATAACTTTTTCATTAAAATACCACTTCTTTATAAAACGGGTTCCCTTTAATCGGTATTTTGAAATCCTTGGCAATTACGCCTCTACAACCCTCATCAGGAGACCCGTTAATGGATGGTATGGATTATCTCACATCCTTGGGACAGTAAAGCGAGATGCAGAACTTCTTACGGAGTATTCGGTCTCGAAAAGAATAAAATATGGTTTTTAGGAAATACGACTTTTCTAAATAAAAACTAAATTTTGGAAAATTATATAACACTATAAATTCGTATTTTCAATAAAAACATATTGTGAAACTATACTTTTAAAAAGAAGGATTAAAATTGTTAATAAAATAGTAACAAGTTTCCAAAAGTAATAGTTTTCATAAAATTATCAAAAACTTTCAAAAAGCTAGGTTTTTATCACCAAAACACCACAATAATTAAAATACATATTCATGAAAACCCTAAATATTATAAATCACCCTTGAGATTTATTTTTAAACTCTATTAAAGTATTTTTCATAAAACCCCCTTGAGATATGCAAACAATATTTTAATGACTCTAGATTAATATAGGTTTAAGCGGGATCAATTCTCTTGATCCTCAGGGAGCCGGAGAAAGTGAGTTCTTTTCTATTTAGGTTAGACAACTTAATAGAGTTATCAAATGGCAATTGTCTTGGAAAAAAACACAAATCCTGTCATCCATGTGCAGCAGTTGCCGATTTCTCCCGAACATAAGATTTTTTAATAATTTACATTAATTCATATGAAAAGACCAAAACTCGAATCTAAACTCGAACATAAACTTGAACTCGAACTCGAATACCAATTCGAACACTAACCTAACTCAAATCTAAATCTGAACATGAACTCGAATCCAATCAACTCGAACCAACTTGACTCGAACTAAGGTTGCAATTGTCATGACTCGCATATTACTTGACCCACTCGACTACATTCTATACCTTTTGCAATCCATGGTTTCGATCAAGACATATTAATCAATCAATCGAATCAATTAAGTATATTAACCAGTTATAATATATTATACTCGGGGTGCTTGGGATAGTTTCTTGTATGAATCCATCGGAGCTTCAGGAGTCCCGTATTAATCTCTTTTTATTTTACTCGAATATCAGTCGGGTTGACTCATCCACAGCCTAGAGCCCCGATGCTAACACATGAAATGGGCCCGTGTTTCCTTGGTCCTGGGGCCCCACTCTTGAGCTGGTAAATATTTCTACGGCTACGTTGATATTCACACTAGGAACTTAACGTTAACACAGTGACCATATTGAGACCTATAGCATATTTTACCCATGATCATATACTCTTACTTGTCATATATGTTCTACACTTGTCTTTTTCTTTACTCTTACCAATATTTAGGACTTACCGAGTGTTAGTTCACTGATGGGCATTCCACCCATTTTTCTTCTTTTGGAATGTTCGTCAGATACGGTCGAGACGGAGGAGGTTGAAGCCACAGAGGAGGATTACAACCAAGTCGCTACTCAGGGCTAGCTCAGCTTCATTTTTCCCTTCAATTTATATATGCCACTTGTTTAGGCATTTTCCTTATTGTATTTAATTTCCTGCATAAACTCATGTATTTGTAAATATTGGAAGTTGAATGTAAATATAGATATTTGTTGAAAAATTTTACAGTCTCAATTTATTCTTGCATTGTGTATTATTGTTTTCAATACGCTTAGTATATTTATTTGGGGAATGAGCTTCTCTGGATAAATATGTCGCGGGCTTACCACGTCACCGTTTCTGTCTACTGGGAAGCAAGGCATGACAGGTTTTTGTTGGTGTCCCATGCAGATCAGTTCTACATGAAGTCGTAAAAAATATGCCACAAGAATTAATAAATTCAACAAACATTTACATTCCTTGCATTTCATATTCCTTGAATCTAACCTGATCTATCTTTTACATCAAAGTGATAGACTCTCCGAACAACACCAGTACTAACGTCAACAGCAATACTCCACCGCCTACTCTACCACCACCACCTACCATTGCAGCTCCTATCCATGTGCAAACGGTACCGCTTGAGACTATTAAGAGCATATTAGAGGGTCAGCAGTAGCAGACTGCTATCCTAATGAACCGCCTTGAAGACGAGACACCCGGAGTTAAGCAGTTTTGGGCACTGCACCCAAAGAATGTCTCGGGTAAAGAGAGTCCGCTTGAAACTGAAGAATGGGCTCAAGCGATCGAGGATGATCTGGCTGCAGATCAAGTGCCGGATATTGCCTGGGTGAGAGTTGCTAAGTTGCAAATGATCGATAACGCCAGGGTATGGTAGAAAGCTGAGGAGAGTCGTCTCGCAAAAACGATAGAATAGAAAACATTCCGAGACCTCTTCAACGCCAAGTACTTCCCAGAGACTGCCCGCTTTGACATGGAGCAGCAGTTCATCCATTTACAGCAGGGCTCGATGTAGGTCAAGTCGGTGGATGAATATGATGCTGAGTTTACCATGCTCAATAGGTAAGATATTATCTCAAATTCAATTTTCTGATATCACTTACTACACTAATAATACAAGGTCATAACAGGTTGCTGCACACCTTATTCCCGCTGCTGATATCCGGGCATGACAATTTCAGCAAGGGTTGGATCCTGAAATCCAAGCCGCATTCGCTACAGGGGAATTTCCCAACCCATGAGCTTTCTTTGAAGGCTTCCCGACGCTATGAGGCGGTTGTGAAGAAGAAGGGCAGGCCGCGTACTGCCGGTGTGAAACACTCGGTGCACCAGATCACCGGAGGGGCCTCTTCCAGGCTAATTTTTAACGGACCATCTCGGAGGCCAGTAAGTTCGTTCGCCAACAACAGGCCAGACTTTTGCATCTACTGCAAGAGAACATGGCATCTTGTGAAGAACTGTCATAGGGCGAACAACTTATGCCTGATATGTGGGTCTTCTACTCATGCCATTGGAGCATACCCCCAGAACCGAGGACCCAACAACCCTCCAACTAGACTGGCGATCCAAGATCCTCCTACCCGGTTAGCACTACCAGCTCCAGCTCCCTGCACCCAGACCAATCAACCCCAACGCCGAGTGTTTAACCAGGCATAGAGGAAAGTGCCGCTACACCAAGCATTCACCATGTCGGTCGAAGAGGCCGAAACTATGGGTCAGGTTATCACTGGTAAATCTCTTCCTTATCCTCTTTCAAGTTCTTTCAATTCATAGTCATCTTATATCTATTATACCTAAACCTATTCCACGCGACTTAGGTACAATCTTAGTAGCCACCCTACCTGCACTCGTGCTCTTCGACACTGGGGCATCATATTGCTTTATATCGCAACGGTTCGTCCGAACTCATGCGATCCCAGTTAAACCGCTCGTATCCATCTGGAATGTCAGTTCAGGGAACGACATTCTAGAATCAACTTTGGGATACGATCTGTGTCCAGTGTGAATGAGTTTCTACAGCACCACTATAAGGGTTTAGTAGCATCATACATGCCATTCTGTTATTTTTAGGGTGCTAGAGAAACTAACCTAAGGATCATACTAGAAAAGCTAGGGTAACAAAACTTTAAACACTTTCACTAGAAGTAAAAGCTAGGTTTAGGGAATACAACCTTTGAAGCTCCCTACGCTAGACTCCTTGGCCACTTAGGGTTCGAAAGAAGCTTGCTTGAGGTCCTCTATATCCACGACGATCCACCCGGAGTCCTCTTTGTCCAAGCTAGAAGCTTCACTAGATCAAGAGAAATAGTTGAAGCCAACACTCTAAACTAGTTAGCTAGAGTAGTATAGAATGTTGATGTCACATCCCGAAAGTACGGAACATGACCGGCACTTAAACTACGAAACGTCTCGAGGCGTACGTAATCTAAGTAAACCGAAAACCCAGAAATCCAAACCAAGAAAAGTAGTAGAGTGAAGGAAAACCAATTTAAATCAAGTAGTTTTAATAGCATAGCCGAATTATGCGTTTTTTAAAAAAAACATCAAATATTTCCTGAAAATTTCGGCAGAGTCTCCTTTGTAAATACTGGCCCCCAAACGGGATACAACATGAATAGTATACGAAATCAATAAAAAGGCATCCCCAAGCGGGAGCTAGCTCTTCGTCAATCGACGGTCACAACCACATAAGCAATATAATATACAACGCCAAGGGCGAGGATCAAAACTCAAAAGGAAACTCAAACAACAAGAATTCCACAGAAATAAAACGCGCGACTCTAAGGTCGAAAGAATAATATCTCTGGTCTCTATCTCAATAAATACATGTTTGGTTGATGGAACTTCTAGATACAATTGAATAATAATATACAATTTATAATGATGGGTACGATACAAATAAACCCACCTACTAGCAAGTCACCCGAAAAAAGCAGTGCCAGCAAAGCCGTAAAGAAACCTGTATGGCAAAACCTGCAAGAAACTGTGGCACAACGGGGGTGAGTTGCCAACTCGTGAGTAGAAAAACATCTACGAACAGAAATCGCATGAACAACGCAATCCTAGGTCAACGATCATAATATATCCTCAAATATATAACCAGCAGCCGATAACAATGGTTAGGGTAAATATCTAACCCAAGTGCAATCCCATGTGCCCGTGTCAGTGCCTCAGGTAGCAATGTATCACATGGATGATGTATGAATGCACGAAACAGAATGCATGTACTGAAGAAAACTACTTTCATAAATTAGTGAGATTTTCTGTATTTTTAAAACGAGGTATCATAATGAAATCAGCATAAACAGTGTCTAGCATCGACACAAAACGTAAATCCCAATGTCTTAAAATCTCAGGCTCCGGCTATCCGGACTGGCCTGTATCATCAAATCTCTGTACCTCAATATCTCAGAATCTCTGTATCAATCTCACTATCTAGGGCGCCGTCAGTCCAGACCGGCCCCTACCATCAATCTCAAGACCATGACGGTATCCTCCGGATATCTGACGCGTCGGGTAAAATCACCGGTAGGTAGTGCTCCCCTGCCAGGCTCAACGTCAGCAACACGACCTTCTTGCCCCGGGGTACCTTACCGGGTCCACCATGTACCCGAAACGGTTCATCCAACTCCTCGAATCGGGTCTCGAAATCCATCAGCAAACTCACGGTGGACGACTCATACATCATGGGAAAACCGCACTTTTTCTATAAAAAAAAAGAGAAAGAAGTTTATAAGTGTTCTTGCGGTTTTCCCCCGAATCCAGGAAATCTCATGAAAATCCGAATCCAAATCCTCAATAGCAAGTAAACAGTGAATATGGACATAAAAATCCATGAATGCGGCATATCAATAAATAATAACATGCATGAAATAGCAAGTAATAACTACAATGTCTAAACTAGCATATAAGGCAAGTACACTAATATCATATAGGGTTACTAGGCACACTCAAGAGGTTCCATAAGGCATCAACCATGCCAAACAAAAATTTTCTGGTGCCGAGAAACCCTAATATAGATCGTTAACTAGAAGTAAAGGCGAAAGAACATGCAAGTTAACAACTTAACTATTAGTGAAAGGGATTACAACCTTTGTAGATCCGGTCCACCACTTCTTTAGCTCCGAGATGATGTCCTTCCGCTGCGATCATCGGGATCCCGGACTCTAGCAATGGTTTCGTCGGAGAAATGATCGGGCTAGGTCATTGACTTCGAGGCCGAAGATGATCTACGTCGGGGAGACTCAAACTCAAGCTATTCCTTCACTTGGTCAAAAACTTTGTGAATAGAACACCCTATACTACATGGCAAGTGGTAGAGGATGAAGAAATAGGAAGTGGGTTCACTTTAGAATTGGATTTCTCACTCTTTTTCTCATGGCACCATTGGAGCTAGCAAGCTTTTGTGAGCTTGATGAAGATGAAGAAGAAGAAAAGAATTCTATCAATTAAAAGAATAATATGAATACTTATCCTTTTAATCATGGCACCATGGTTGAGTTAAGCCCTCATGCTTAACTCATGTAGAGAATTAACCAAGGCTTTAGGTTAAAGGTTAGGTTAAGGAATATCAAAAGAAATGACAAAAGAGTGGACTTTGTCAAAGCTTCTCCAAGCTTCTTCAAGCTTGATAACTTTGACTAAGTTAAACCCTTTGTTAAATCTTAAGATGAAACAATAACCCTAATCTTTACCCTAATCTTGGTATGGGTCTCATACACACATCTTGTATGTATCATCAAACATGATACAAACATATGTACACAAATATATATCACATATAAACAATGTGCACATTCAAGTGAGAAAATCAATCTTAAGTGAACCAATACTAGTTAATGTAAAGTAATATATCAAATATATAATTATACATTAAATCATTAAATCAACACTTGATTTAACGATCTGGTCATATCGCATATAACCGACTAATACCAATAGTAACAACTTATCGAATCAACACTTGATCCGATAACCCGGCTATATCGCATACAACCGATCAATGTCATAAATCGCGAGAATAGAATACAGTATCACATACTGTTATTATTCTCGGTCCCGCACATATCTCATATGCGCTCCTATTTTGTTTCGCTTGAGCCAGGAAACCCCTGTGTAGGACTCTAAAGACTCGTCAATACGCCGGCAGTAGGTGATGATCATATCAAACACCCACAAGCCGCAAGCGGTCTGCTAAACGTAACGGCCACCCGGGTATTGAGCGATCAGAAGATCAACGAGCAAGCCCACTCACACTCCTGTGAATCCAACGAGTAACACTACCGTACAGTCCGGTCTGTTCGTCTGATATGTCGCATATCTCGTCTAGGGGTGGTAAACGTCAGACCCCAATAACTCGATAAGTCGTGTCGATATGAGGCTCATAACGGGTCGAGAAACTACTGGTAACACTTACCAGTAAATCCCTAAAGCAGCCTTGTCCAAGGACTTCCTGTTATATCCAATCGAGCACTGGGCAACATCAACTCCCTATACCGGGAGAGACGAAACCCCTCCTATCGCTCATTGCCTCCATGTGATTCGGGACTGTACGCAAAAGCCACCTTTTTGCACGCCCTCTTGGACGTGGTATGATGGAAATCAAAGCACAGTGGGAATCACACAAGACTCTATGACGATCTCGGGTCTACAAACTAACCTGTACCAGTGTCACCAGAGAACTGCCATCTGACGTAAGGTATAATACCATCTGGGAGTTCTCGGCGAGTCCGTCCAGTGTACCCAGTCTCTACTGAGCACCCGTATATCATCTCTGATGTCAAACACCAATGGATATGGGATCATCCATCGTCCATCTGTATGGGTCGAGAAGGTATACGCTAGTCTACTCTGGTATATCGATGCCCTGTCTCGATACACCCACGACTAGGGACCTTGAAGGATGTACTTATGGACTACCATGTCCCCACTAGTATGATCCGCATCATAGTCCAGGTAGTCAAGTACACATCCTAAGGGCTTTACCAACATGTAACAGAGAGACAATAAGTGTACACGTTAAGGTAAAGAGTAACCAGATAGCATACTATCATATCGAGCAAGAAAGTCATCCCTATATATGTCCAAGCATCCACTACAATATACATCCTATGTATAGTAATGGCCTCTAGGGCATACATATAACTAACAATCTCCCACTTGCACTAGGGCTATCTGATAGCAGTGATTGTAGTATCTCATACTCAACCATCCCATAATAGTCTCTCTCTGGGAATAGGCCTTTGTGAGTGGATCCGCCGTGTTGTCCTCTGAGTCTACTCTCCTAACCTCGATCCCCTGGAGATCAACCATCTCCATGATCAGGTGACACTGCCCAAGAATATGTCTGGATCACTGATGGGACGGGCGTTCCTAGGCATAAGCCACAACTCCATTGTCACACAATGGGAAGAACGAAGTTCATCTCATGAACTAATATACACCCAGACTTCCTCTTTGGTAGCATCTTTTGTAGCGATGTATCCAGCCTTTATCGTCTAGTATGCCACGGTATCTAGCTTGGAACTCTTCCAACATACCGTCCCTTTACTGAGGGTAAAGACAATGCCTGCGACTGACATTCAGTCGTTCTTATCACTCTGGAACCTTTCCAGTGATTCTCCCCAGGATCAATTGATACCAACTCACTACAACTAGTGAGTATCCTAACATCCAGTTAGATCTATCTCATAGATCCAAAACCCAGGATTTAGTAGGTATCACTTTGATCCTATATGGAAAATCCTTATGATAAGCGGAGATTGACCGAGCGTAGCATAGGAAACTCCTTCCCTATCATGAGGCCAGGTAAACGCGCACGGGCGAAGGAGATTTGTTATCCACGTACTCTACGAGGATCACCAGCATACTCCCTACTACCTTTTTGTATATACAAGGTTCATCTACCATTTTGATGATGTCAAACTCTTTGACTAACTCATCAAAACAGATGTTCCAACTCCGCGATGCCTACTTTATCATATAAAATATCTTGCGCACGTTTCCGCTGCTCCCACTGTCTATGAAGCCCTTTGACTGTGTACTTATAGACTCTGTCTTATAAATCATTATTTAGAATAGCAGTCATGACACCCAACCGCCAGATATCGTTGTCATGGTATGTAGCCGTGGCAAGTAGGATCTGGATGGACTTAAGCATAGGCCCCAGAAAAGGTTTCATCATTAGCCACAACTGGTCTATGATGCAAACCTTTAACGAGTCTAGATTTGAAAGTCTCAACTTTTCCATGCACACCAAGTAATCTTCTCAAGATATACTTGCTCCTGATGGGAATTTAACCCTTCAGATAAGGCAACCAAAGTCCATACTTTGTTGGTGTATAAGGATTCCATCTCAGATCAATAAGCATCCAGCCATTCTTACAGAGTCCTACTCCTGATGGCCAGCCCGAAACTAGTTGGGTCATCATCTCATGATGCAATCCTTGCTCCCACTGTCATAGAGAAACCGAAGTATCTCTCAGGTGGGTGAGGAACCCTACTAGATCGGCGGAGAGGCTGAGGTTCGTTGGTTGCTATTGAATCCTTTGGTTCTACCAAATCATCAGCTGCAGTTTGTATAGCTGGAACTATTTCCAGTTCTACCTCATAACCAATAATTTCTTCACAAGAAATTCCCTTCCACAAAGGTGGCATGCTGAGAAACAAAACATTTTTGTTCCTCGGTTAGGCAGAAGATATTCCCTTGTGTATGCTTGGGATATCCAACAAACTTCCACAGATCTGACTTTGCCTCTAGCTTGTCCGGATTTTGCTTTTAGACATAGGCCGGACAACCCCAAATCTTAACTGACTTAAGAGATGGGCTCTTCCCTTTCCATATCTCATATGAAATGGTAGGCAACTGATTTGATCGGAACCCTATTCAATAGGTATGCAACTTCATAAGTGCACAACTCCCTAAAAGGAAATAGGAAACTTAGTAGTACTCATCATAGAGCACACCATATCACATAGGGTGTTATTGCTCCGCCCCGATATACCATCGTGCTATGGTGTATACGGAGGAGTAATGCTGAGAGAGAATCTCATTCTCCTTTAGAATAATCCAGGAATTCCGTGCTCAAGTATTCTCCTCCTTGATCACATCAAAGGACATAATACTTTTACCCGTATTTTGGTTCTCTACTTCTAACTTATATTCTGTGAATATCTCAAAAGGTTCGGACTTGTGTTTCAACAGGAACATATGTCTGAATCTTGAGAGATTATCAGAGAATGTAATGAAGTACAAAGATCCGGTCTTGGTATGTGTAGACAGGGGACCTTCATACATCAGCATGTATCAATCCCAAGAGTTCACTAACTCTTTCTCTGTTTCCAATAAACAGAGCTATGGTCATCTTATCTCTGTGACATGACTGACAAGTTTCACAAGATGTAAATTCAAACTAATTTAAATATGCATCTTAATGTAACTTCAGCTAGTCGGGTCGCATTGATATGACCTAGTCTACAATACCTCAAGAAGGATTCGTTCATATCTGAACTCTTCCTCTTGTGTGTGTTCTGTATATTAGGAACTGTAGTTTGATTTAGAACGTTAATGCTTTTAGATAACGTGCCTGAACCGATCAACTCTTGATTTAGGAAATGTTCAAAACATTATCCAACAATACAAAATTATATCCTTCTTTATCTAAATAAAGAGACTGATATGATTTTGTATATCAGGTTCGGTATCTAATAACATTTGTTCAGAATCAATGTATTCTGGTAATACAGGGTGACAGTGACCAACAGACTTGGCTGCAACACTTGCACCGTTTTCTGCCTCATGAAACTTATCACCCGTTCTCAGTTCTCTACCTTTCTGTAGCCCATGTAACAAATTACATATGCGGGATCCTGATCTGGTATCACATACCCAGGACGTAAAGGATACTGAGAAACAGTTCTGTGTAATGAACACACCCGAAGATGATGCATCATATGCACTTTCTTTATTTGGGCGGCACAGGAATTCTGGTAATCCCCAATTTCCTGCTCTGTCTTATAACTATTATAAGTTGGAGCGGGACCAACGTTCCCCAGCTCTGTATAACAAGCGGGTTCGGTCAATATATCCGTTTTATTATCTTGATTAAGGCATGACATGGTCGCTACCTGGAGAGAGAGAGAAGAAAACACTCTGCGTGCGCTCTTGCAAAATCAGATTGGTTATTATTTTATCTAATCAGGATGGCTCCCACTGTTTTTATCAAATCTTCCTTCAAACCCTAAAAGGAAAGACTAGCCGGGATTAATTACACGCTACAAGCTCGCCAATCTTTCAGCCAGGCCAGTGTCGGTACTTTGAGGGAGGTTCCCCGTGCTTTCGCACGGACCTAATTACAGTAAACCTCGTTTTCCCAGAGGCGTAACCCCGTTGACACCTTTCTAGACACCTACTTGATCGGCTAATTGTAAAGTGCAAAACTCTCCCAGGAGTAACAATTACTCGCAGTGGATATCGGGATCCAACTATCATATAGAAGGTATGCAATCTCATTGCAAATTTCAACACTTGAAACTCCCGATAATGGTTTTTACCCCTAGCACTTATGACCTTGGCTAAGGTCAACAAATTATAAGCACTAGTCAAGTTCTACCCGTCATTTCATGATTAATTAGACCCACCCACATGACCCTTGGCTAAGGTCAACAAAGCCACATGACTATCCTAACTAATCGCATCATATGTGGTATAGGAAGACATCACTTAGCTACCGTACACTACGCCTCGGCTATAGTCGACAAACGTAGCACGAATACTAAGTACTCTACTTTCTAAAATGACGGAGGGTTGCGGATGGTTTTTAAGAAAACCTTTAACGCTTTGAACTTGATCTCGTTGCGGAATCAAATGTTTTTAAATGGAGTGTTTTTGAGGCTTTTCTAGTTTTGCTAATGGGGTCACTCCCGGTGAAGGGATCGTCGGCCCTTTCCTCATCGAATAAGGTGCAGGATATATCATATATACCGCTGTGCAAAGCAGAAACTATAGAAGCAATCAAAAGACAAACCGAGGGTTGTAGTATCTGCCAGTTATTGCTAAAGGAGTCACTCCCGGTGAAGGGATCTCGGTCCTTTCCTTATCGAATAAGGTGCAGAATGTTCTACAAGGAACACCGCGATGCAAAGCAAGAACTGTAGCTACCTGTTTTATTTTGAAATTCGATTCCACAACATCTTTTAGGTTTATTTTCTTTCATTAATCTCATTAATGAATGTCCCATCAATTAAATCACCTAAACATCACAGATAAATACGACGTACACTTATACCATCCGCATTCGCCTCGATGTCCCCTCGTGCACCGTTAGGTTAGGTAACTAACGACAGAGCGGGGCAGGGCTAGCGCGAGTGCAAAACATAAGTAACGTCTATATAATATATCATATATATCATATACAGTATCTATCATCACATATCAAATGATCGCATCACAGATATCGCAGCAGAAGAATCATATGAAATATTGGATATACTAGGACGTCCGTGTTTTCAATACGAGACTGTATAAAACACGGATTTCACGGTCGCGATGAATAGCCAAACCCACACCCCTAGACCCCTACGAGAGCGGCAAGCAACCCTACCAATTCTAGGGTTAGGAGACCCGGACTCGACTCCTCGAGATGGTCTCCCACTGGACCCTAGAACCCGGTTACTTATGCTTCCCTCCTTGGGTCTATCCTAGTGCGGAAAAGTAAATAATATACAACAACGGTGACATCTTCCGCAACCTGGAAGTGCCCCAATAAAAGAATATTACATACAAGTTTTTACATGAATGAAAATGAAAACTCTCATCTCACAAAAAAACCCCGGCTATTCAAAACGCGACGATCCAATATAACATATCCAGCAACACATAACATCACATGTCATCAACGTAAGTAAATGTGCGCATCCCAATTGTCGTTGACATATAGAAACGAAACCGGCGATATCACATATTACACTTACGGTCACAGAAAAGAAAGTGTAAAACTACAACAGTTGGAATCTGCAACCTCCTTAGACATCGCATGCCTAACCATCTGAATTGCTTAGACATCACATGCCTAAAAATTTTAAACCCCGCATTTTAGTCTCTATATCGAAAACACTTTTCAATATCTAATCGGGCAATTCAACAAGATTCCCGAAAAACTGATCGAATGCTCGTCGCAAACTTTAGTAGGCAGCCGCACCCCCGATGCCGTCGACGAAGTGCACTAAGGCGGAACACCGCTGCCGCGAGCACCCGGACGGATGCTTTCGGCGACGGGGTTCTCCTACAGTCACTTGGTCGGGGCTATGGGACATGGCTGCCTATTAAGTTTACCCGGCGAGTATCCGCGTACGCTACGTGATTGCGACGGACTTTTGATCACATCAAAATTCCGTGGCAACCGATCAAGTGAGACTAAAGTGCTATGTTTATAACATCCAAATCAGTTATCTCATAACTACTTGTGGATTCCAAATATTGTATCACATTCCAGATAAATAGAAAATGTTAAACTTTCCGATCGAACAATCAAACACCCAAGTTTTCCCGAAACAGCTCAACTCGTGAAATAAGTTCAAAAATCTCCACTTCATGCCACAGTACCAACGGTCCAGCCGTAAAAGGGTCAAGCCAACGCCTCATATGTGGCACGCCGTACTGTCCCAAACCCGAAGGTTCAAAGGGCAGTTCAAGACGATCACATAATCGAGTTAAGGTTTGTTGTCTTCTAGAGGGACTATCGCGTTACTTGCACTACTTAGAACGTTCTCAAACTACGGAAAAATCCAACACTTGGAAATTTCCCGGCAGGGGAAAAATTGGGTATTTTTATCCGGTCGAACTTTTTAACATATTCTAAAATTACCCGGAAAAAACACATAGACAAAGTTTGAGAATCCGATCGAATCTACGAACTCCCAATACAACCCAGAATACTCAACTCTTGAGTAAAAATTAAAATTACCCAGAAAACACAGGGGTCAAATATAAACATTACTGTGCAAAGTTTGGTCAAAGAATCAACAATATGGCCGCGGAACCGCCGCTCCACGTGGGGTACTGCCGCAGTTCCGCGGCAGTTTGACGGAGTTAGGACCCCATTTTGCACAGTAATTCATATAAAACACTGCTTATTTTTCTGCATATTTTTAATTTGGAAAAATCCACATTTTCAAAAAATGTATAGAGAAGGGTTTGAGTTAGGGTTTTAGGGTTCGATTGGATTTCTAACATCGTCTACACTTCGCCTAAAGCTCTAGCTAGGCTCTGATACCACTGTAGGGTTCCTAAGCACACTCAAGAGGTTCCATAAGGTATCAACCATGCCAAACAAAAATTTTCCGGTGCCGAGAAAACCTAATATAGATCGTTAACTAGAGATTAGGCGAAAAGAAAAGCTAGCAAACAACTTTGCTACTAAGTGAAAGGGATTACAACCTTTGTAGATCCGGTCCACCACTTCTTTAGCTCCGAGATGACGTCCCTCCGCTGCAATCATCGGGATCCCGGACTCTAGCAATGGTTTCGTCGGAGAAATGATCGGGCTAGGTCATTGACTTCGAGGCCGAAGATGATCTACGTCGGGGAGACTCAAACTCAAGCTATTCCTTCACTTGGTCAAAAACTTTGTGAAGAGAACACCCTATACTACATGGCAAGTGGTAGAGGATGAAGAAATAGGAAGTGGGTTCAATTTAGAATTGGATTTCTTACTCTTTTTCTCATGGCACCATTGGAGCTAGCAAGTTTTTGTGAGCTTGATGAAGATGAAGAAGAAGAAAAGAATTCTATCAATTAAAAGAATAATATGAATACTTATCCTTTTAATCATGGCACCATGGTTGAGTTAAGCCCTCATGCTTAACTCATGTAGAGAATTAACCAAGGCTTTAGGTTAAAGGTTAGGTTAAGGAATATCAAAAGAAATGACAAAAGAGTGGACTTTGTCAAAGCTTCTCCAAGCTTCTTCAAGCTTGATAACTTTGACTAAGTTAAACCCTTTGTTAAATCTTAAGATGAAACAATAACCCTAATCTTTACCCTAATCTTGGTATGGGTCACATACACACATCTTGTATGTATCATCAAACATGATACAAACATATGTACACAAATATATATCACATATAAACAATGTGCACATTCAAGTGAGAAAATCAATCTTAAGTGAACCAATACTAGTTAATGTAAAGTAATATATCAAATATATAATTATACATTAAATCATTAAATCAACACTTGATTTAACGATCCGGTCATATCGCATATAACCGACTAATATCAATAGTAACAACTTATCGAATCAACACTTGATCCGATAACCCGGCTATATCGCATACAACCGATCAATGTCACAAATCGCGAGAATAGAATACAGTATCACATACTGGTATTATTCTCGGTCCCGCACATATCTCATATGCGCTCCTATTTTGTTTCGCTTGAGCCAGGAAACCCCTGTGTAGGACTCTAAAGACTCGTCAATACGCCGGCAGTAGGTGATGATCATATCAAACACCCACAAGCCGCAAGCGGTCTGCTAAACGTAACGGCCACCCGGGTATTGAGCGATCAGAAGATCAACGAGCAAGCCCACTCACACTCCTGTGAATCCAACGAGTAACACTACCGTACAGTCCGGTCTGTTCGTCTGATATGTCGCATATCTCGTCTAGGGGTGGTAAACGTCAGATCCCAATAACTCGATAAGTCGTGTCGATATGAGGCTCATTATGGGTCGAGAAACTACTGGTAACACTTACCAGTAAATCCCTAAAGCAGCCTTGTCCAAGGACTTCCTGTTATAGCCAATCGAGAACTGCGCAACATCAACTCCCTATACCGGGAGAGACGAAACCCCTCCTATCGCTCATTGCCTCCATGTGATTCGGGACTGTACCCAAAAGCCACCTTTTTGCATGCCCTCTTGGACGTGGTATGATGGAAATAAAAGCACAGTAGGAATCACACAAGACTCTATGACGATCTCGGGTCTACAGACTAACCTGTACCAGTGTCACCAGAGAACTGCCATCTGACGTAAGGTATAATACCATCTGGGAGTTCTCGGCGAGTCCGTCCAGTGTACCCAGTCTCTACTGAGCACCCGTATATCATCTCTGATGTCAAACACCAATGGATATGGGATCATCCATCGCCCATCTGTATGGGTCGAGAAGGTATACGCTAGTCTACTCTGGTATATCGATGCCCTGTCTCGATACACCCATGACTAGGGACCTTGAAGGATGTACTTATGGACTACCATATCCCCACTAGTATGATCCGCATCATAGTCCAGGTAGTCAAGTACACATCCTAAGGGCTTTACCAACATGTAACAGAGAGACAATCAGTGCACACGTTAAGGTAAAGAGTAACCAGATAGCATACTATCATATCGAGCAAGAAAGTCATCCCTATATATGTCCAAGCATCCACTACAATATACCTCCTATGTATAGTAATGGCCTCTAGGGCATACATATAACTAACATATCATGTCTAAACTATTAGCTAACAACCTATGTCAAATGAAATAGTATTTCCTAAAGTGTTCGTGACATGGCAATTACCGATGAAGATGTGTGTGAGCCGGCAAGTAAGTGTACGTGGTACATACGCATCATCGGTAATGGTGATGGTGTCCTAACAACATGATATCAATAATGAAATATGAATTACAATAAGTATGCGATGAAAAGCAACAGCAATAATATGCGGGAGCGGAATACTAGACACAACGATAACTAAACTGCATTGCCCTAATATAAGTCCTACAATAGTGCCTTTGAAATAACACGAATCGCGGTGTTTTGAAAATAAGGGCTACGGTGTTTTTAAGAAAAGATACGTCTTTTGAAATATCCGTAGAATCCCTTGACCTGTCTTTTAAAATACCCACGATTCGTTAGTTTTGAAATAGGTAGGAGTCTAATCTAGTCTAACAACTACACTAAACTATACGGCTGAACTAACAAGCTGAACTACAGGTAAGGAAACCGCCTAACATCTGAGTCGATACGTATACATACATGTATATATATTAGTCGGTGATCCCGCCTCAATAATATCATATCCGATACCATATCTATAATCAGACATCCCAAGTCAAGAGTGCGGATCAATCATCAATATATAGCTCGTACGTAAATCCGTCGTACGGCATTCCCAAATCTGGGTACGGGTCAATATCATACTCATCACACTGTTCATCTGGTATCCTCTTTATCAAGATCATCATCTGGGGTACTGACCTACGTCTAGTACACTACTAATATCACTATTCACATGGCATTGTCATCCAAAGATCTGCTATAACATCAGGACGTATCTCAAGTACGAATCCTGCTATATCACCGATCTCACGGCCTCAACTCAAATCTCATCAACTCATCTCAATCCCAAGTATCATCCGCAAATCCAGTATGTGAACACCTAGTCCCATACCCAGGTGAACACATAACCACATCTCCCCATATACGCACCGGTAATAACATAGATGTATGCATGTGTGTGCGTGCGTGTGTAGGTGTAACAACTACTCTAGGGTTTCGCAACTAACACTAAACTAATCCATGAACACCTAGAATCCACCTTTATCATCAAGTCTCATATCAACATAATATATATAATCAAAATATATGTATGTATACGTATTCGTATACATCACCACGAACTGCGGGGGTGCTATACGCCATCCACCCGACTTCTCCCCGTAGATATAAATCTACTCACCTGGTCCTTGCCCGTCGGTGCCGACGTCGCCACGCGCTTGTTTGTTGTCTCGAAGTCCACATGAGGTACCTATATATCATAACGCACCGTATCGCATTAAAACCAAATTCGAAATCGAAACGGCATACGAAAATCAAATCGGCACGCGTATCACGCATAGGTCAAAACCTATCGCCTACGCATGCAAGAATAACCAAACCAACCCTCGATGTCGATGTATAAACGTCAAACCATCGAGAAAAACCCAAACACTCTCATTTGCGCATTCACGAACACTAATTATAATATAAAATAGGTTAAAATTCACAAAAACCCCAAATTCACCTTAAAAGTCATTTTTCCGAAAATCTAGCAAGCAAAAATTACCCGTTTTAGTACAAAACTCGACGTTTAAACAAATCTAGTGGTCATAATACTTATTAAATATCTTAAATAAGTCATAAAAACAATTTTCATAATTTAATCCCAATAAATTTCATTAATCCCAAAATTCTAGTTTACAATATATCCAAATTTTAACAATTTATAGCAAAAATGCACAAACAACAATTTAGCTTGGATTTTCATGAACTAAAAGCTTTAAACCACTCAATATAATATTTATAATGACATGCAACCTTAATTAGAATTTTATCTCGCCAAAATATAATTATTTTAAAAACATAGTTTACAATTTATATAATTATCACAATTTAAATCAATAAATATGCAAACAATTATCACAATTTAAATCAATAAATATGCAAACTAGCAACTTAATTTGATTTATCATAACCTAATATGTTAAATACATCACACAACCATAATCTCACAACCCAAAACCCCAATTTGAATTCAAACCCCTCTCTTGAATTTCAAATCATGCACTTAGAACTAATTAAAAACCTATTTAAACATATAATTAAGCTAACCTAAGGCAATTAACAACAATTTAAGAGAAATGTTAGAATTATACCTCATGATCAAGAGATCAAACATGAATCTAGCACCAAAATCTTGGCCTCCAAAATGAAAACTTTTCACTAAGAATCATACTATAGTAGCCAAGAAATAATGGGTAAGGTTTGGATTTTGAATTAGCTTTGAAATTGTATGGATTTTGAAGCATTTTTGTGGATTTTTGAAGCAAAATGGAGTGGGATTTGGGGGAGGGGCTGCTGCTGTTGGGGGCTCAAATTTTGGCCAGAAATTTGAGGGGAGTGAGGAGAGAGAGGGAGGGGTTGAAAATGATGGGAAAAGACAAAGCCCATACCTCTATGTTATAACATATTCAATTCCCTTTTTATTTCTTGTTTTCTTTTTCCTTCATTGACTTTTCAAGTGGGGAAAGTGAGGGGAGGGCTGCTGATTTCAGCAGAAAAGAGGAAGAGAAATGGGGGTGTGTGGGTGTGTGGGGTGAGGGAAAATGATAAATACTATATCCCAAACAACCATTTACACTAAATTCACTAAAAAAAGCCTTTTTTCTTCAATAATTTCTAAACCGTTTTGGCAAACGATTTTGTTTCAGAAACAATATTTTACATGTCAGTTTAGTGTGTCAAGAATTATAAAATTTGTATCAACCCATTCCAATATGTAATTTTCCCTATTAAATGTATTAGTGACGGCTTAAAATAATATTAAAATAATTTTTTTTCAGAAAATTTGAAATTTCACCAGTGGCTCAATAAACACCAAATACTAGCAATTACATAGCTAGAATATGTATATTTAATTTTATAATAAAGATATTTATATTTTGACTTTTTACAGAAAACCCCCTTATTTTACCGATTTTCCGAAATTTCACCGAAACGATTTTCAAAACGTTACAGTTGATGTGGTTTCTTTTCTCACTTAAAGACCCTAACTTGAACACTCTTTCACTCACTAATGGAAGCTAGAGAGGAAGAAGAAGATGAAGGCAATATGAGAGCTCAAGTTAATGATAAGCTTAGGTTTAAAAATGAGAAAAGAAAAAATATATATTTTCTTCTTCTCACCTTTAACCCTAGTTATAAAATATCTAGATATTTTCTTTTGGTATGGCCATAGAAAATAAATCATGGTTAATGCAAAGGGTTAGTGTATGAATAATAAATTAAACCATGATAGAATTTCCAAATTTTCATTTTCTTTTATCCAAAAATAAATATCCATATATTTATATAAAGTGTGAGTCTTATATTGCCACCATCTCATGTATCAACAACCATGATAGAATAAGTGTATGCATGTATGTGTGTATGCACATCCATATGTGCAACAAAAAGAACATGTGCAACATGCATGCATACTACAAAAGACAAAAGGGTCTAAAGTGAAAAGCTAATGGTTAATGTTAAATCAACACTTGATTTAGCAAACCCGTCATATCTCATACGACCTGACCAATATTAAACCGCCCGATTAATATACGGTATCACATAAGCGTATTTAATCGGGTCCCCGCGCATATCTCATATGCACACCACATCGTTTCGCCTGGAATAGGTAACTCCATTGTGGGACTCTAAGACTCGTCAATACGCCGGCAGTGGGTGATGATCATATCAAGCACCCCCAAGCCACAAGAGGTCAGCTAAACGTAACGGCCACCCGGGTTATGAGCGATTAGAAGAAAACAAGAGAACCTGTCACAACTCATGTCGAGCCAACCGGCAACACTACCGTACAGTCCGGTCTCTTCATCAGATATGCTGCATATCGAGTCTAGGGATGGTAACGTCGACCCCAATAACTCAATAAGTCGTGCCGATGAATGGTCTATAACAGACCGAGAAACTACTGATAACACTTATCAGTAAATCTCAACAGCCCTGGCCAGGGACTTACTGATATAGCCAATCGAGCACAGCACAGCATCAACCCCCAATACTGGGAGAGACGAAACCCCTCCTATCGCTCATTGCCTTCGTGTGTCTCGGGACTGTACCCAACAGCCACCTGTTTGTACGACTCAGTAGAGCCATGGTAGGGTGGTAATCAAAGTACAGTGGGAGAACACACAAGACTCTATGAAAATCTCGGGTCTACAGACTAACCTGTACCAGTGTCACCTGAGAACTGCTATCCGACGATAGATATAATTCCATATAGGATTTCTCGGCGAGTCCGTCCAGTGTACCCAGTCACCACTGAGCACCCATATACTATCTCGATGTCAAACATCGATGAATGTGGGAACATCCATCGCCTATCATATGGGTCTAGTATCATATACGCTAGTCTACTCTGGTATATCGATGCCCCATCTCGATACACCTATGACTAGGGACATTTCAGGATATGCTTATAAACTACAGATGTCCCACTAGTATGATCTCCATCATAATCACAGTAGTCAAGCTAATATCCTCAGGGCTTTATCAACATGTGTAAATGAATAAAAGCATGATCAAGTCAACATGTCAGATAAAGAAGAACCAGATAGTATACTATCATGTCGAGCAAGAATGTACACTGAATATATATATAATTATATATATATATATATGTATAAATACATCCACTATCATATAATGGCCTCTAGGGCATACATATATCCAACAATCTTCCACTTGCACTAAGGCCAGTTATTGGCGTATCTCATACCCAACATCTCAAAAAGTCGCTCATGCTGCGGCTGAGAGAAGCCCTTGGTGAGTGGATCCGCGGTGTTATTCTTTGTGTCTACTCTCCTAATCTCGATCTCGCGGCGATCTACAATCTCCCGGATCAAATGAAAACGCCTCAGATGTGTCAGGACCGCTGATGGGACCTGGGCTCCTTAGCTAACGCCATAGCCCCATTATTATCACAATACAATAGTATTGGATCAATAATGGTTGGAACTACTCCTAGCTCCGAGATGAACTTCCTCATCCAGACGGCTTCCTTGGCGGCATCATTCGCAGCAATGTACTCAGCCTCCATCGTAGAGTCTGCAACGGTATCCTGTTTGGAACTCTTCCAACTTACCGCCCCTCCATTGAGGGTAAATACAAACCCAGAGATAGATTTGCTATCGTCCTTATCACTCTGGAAGCTCGAATCGGTAAAGGCCTCCATTTGGAGATCACCATTACCATACAACAAGAACAATTCTTTAGTCCTTCTCAAGTACTTAAGAATGCTCTTCACGGCTATCCAGTGATTCTCCCCTGGGTTGGATTGATACCTGCTTACTACACTAAGTGCATAAGCTATATCTGGGCGTGTACATAACATCGCATACATTATAGATCCTACTGCCCAAGCATAGGGTATAATGCTTATGCGAGCTCTCTCTTCATCGGTCTTTGGGCAAGAGTCTTTAGAGAGAGTGACCCCATGGCAAGCGGGTAAGGCACCCCGCTTGGAGTCTTCCATACTAAACCTTTTTAGGATGGTGTTGATGTACCTGGTTTGGGAAAATCCCAATAACCTTTTAGATCTATCCCTATAGATCCGAATGCCTAGAATGTATGTGGCATCACCCAGGTCCTTCATGGAGAACCTTAGTGATAAGAAAGATTTGACCGACTGTAGCATAGGAATATCATTTCCTATCAGAAGAATGTCATCCACGTACAATACGAGGAATGTGACAGCTCTTCCTATAGCCTTCTTATAAACACAAGGTTCATCTAGATTTTTGATGAAATCAAACTCTTTGATAAAATCATCGAAACAGATGTTCCAACTCCGTGATGCCTGCTTTAATCCATAAATGGATTTAAGCAATCTACATGCTTTCCCGCTGCTCCCACTGTCAATGAAGCCCTCTGGCTGATCCATATAAACGCATTCTTCTGAATCTCCATTTAGAAATGCTGTTTTAACGTCCATCTGCCAGATTTCATAGTCGTAGCGAGCAGCAATAGCAAGTAGGATCCGAATGGATTTAAGCATGGCTACGGGAGAAAAAGTTTTGTCATAGTCCAAACCTGGTCTTTGACGAAAACCCTTCGCCACTAGTCTTGCCTTATAGGTCTCTACCTGTCCATCTACACCAATCTTTCTCTTAAAGATCCATTTGCACCCCACAGGTTTTACCCCAGGGGGTATAATGTCCAAAGTCCATACTTTGTTGGTGTACATAGACTCCATTTCGGATCTCATGGCATCCAGCCACTTCACAGAGTCTCCACTCGTGACAGCTTGCTGAAAGCTGGTAGGATCATCATCTTCCATGATGCAGTCTTCTCTATCACCATCAATGAGGAAACCGTAGTACCTCTCCGGTGGATGAGAAGTCCTACCAGACCTACGGAGTGGCCGAGGTTCCTCAGTTTCTGTTGCAACAGTCGGTTCAACCAAATCGTCATTTGTAGTTTGTGTTTCTAGAATCTTTTCTAGGTCTACCACTCTGCCATCAGAATCATTTGTAAAAAATTCTTTTTCTAAAAATGTGGCATGCTGAGAAACAAACACCTTTTGTTCTTCCTTGTGGTAGAAAAGATATCCATAAGAATTCTTTGGATATCCCACAAAATTACACATGACTGGCCGTGTCTCGAGTTTGTCCGGATTCAGTTTTTTAACATAGGCCGGGCAACCCCATATCTTAATTCTCTTAAGAGATGGTCTCTTCCCATGCCATATCTCATATGGCGTGGTAGACATGGTTTTGGTTGGGACCCTGTTCAATAGAAACGCTGTAGTCTCCAATGCATGCCTCTAAAATGAGACGGGTAACTCAGCATCACTCATCATGGAATGGACCATATCTAATAGGGTCCGATTCCGTCGTTCTGATACACCATTGTGCTGTGGTGTGTAAGGAGGAGTAAGCTGAGAGAGAATCCCATTCTCTTTTAGAAAGTTTGCAAACTCTGTACTGAGATACTCTTCACCTCGATCTGATCGAAGCATTTTGATGCTCAAGCCTGTTTGTTTTTCTACTTCGAGTTTATATTCAGTGAATTTCTCAAAAGTTTCGGATTTGTGCTTCAATAAAAATACATGACCGAATCTTGAGAAATCATCAGTGAATGTAATGAAGTATGAAAAACCGCCTCTAGCCTGTGTAGACATTGGCCCGCATACATCACTATGTATGAGGCCTAAGAGCTCAGTAGCTCTTTCTCCGTGTCCTGTAAACGGAGTTTTGGTCATTTTACTCTTGATACAAGACTGGCAAGTCGCATAAGATTTATATTCAAAAGGTTTTAAATATCCATCTTTATGTAGTTTGTTCAGTCTTGTTTCGTTAATATGACCAAGTCTACAGTGCCATAGAAAAGCTTCATTTATTTCTGAAAGTTTTCTTTTATTTGTGTGCTGTATGCTGAAAACTGTGTGTTGATTTAGGACATATATCCCGTTATTAAGTGTACCATATCCAACCAACATTTGATTCAGATGAATGTTCATAAAATTGTTCTGCAATACAAAATTATATCCTTCATTGTCTAACAAAGAAACGGATATTATATTACAAAGCATACTAGGTACATAATAACATGGGTTCAAAACCAATATACACCCAGATGGCAACCCCAAGTGATACTCTCCCACTGCGACTTTATGTACAATGGAACCATTTCCAACGCGGAGAGTATGGTCACCTGTCTTCAAAATCTTGCTATTTCTCAGCCCCTACATAGAATTGCAAATGTGAGAACCTGAACCGGTATCTAATACCCAGGAAGCAAAGTTTATTGAAAAACAGTTTTCTGTCACAAACACACCTGAAGCGGAAGCATCACCATGCTTCTTCTTAAGATCCAAGTACTCCGTACAGTTGCACTTCCAGTGTCCTATTTTGTGGCAATGATAACATTCCCCTTTTCCCAATTCCCCAGTTTTGGACTTGTCTTTCCCCTAACCTTTTTAACTCCACCCTTTGGTTTGGTGGATTTCTTCTTTATCTTTCCCTTGGCCTTAGCCTTTGGGCGAGAAGAGGAAGATTGCCCAACACTCAAAATGGGAGTTTTTACTGATTTCGGTGTGCTCTCTGCGCTCCTTAACATATTAAGGAGTTCAGGTAGTTTCTTCTCCGTGTTGTGCATGTTGAAGTTATTTATAAATTGAGCAAAGGTGGAGGGGAGAGACTGCAGAATAATATCCGTATATTGTTCATTGTCCATCGTCCATCCAAGGTCCTCAAGCTCTTCTATGAAGGCTATCATCTTCAGAACATGGTCTCCTACTGGTGTGCCAGGGGCCATTCGCATCTGAAACAATTTTCTTGATGCTTCGTATCGTAATACGCGGGATTGCTCTCCATACAACTCTTTTGTATGGAGGAATATGGCGTGAATGTCCATATTCTCGTGCTGCTTTTGATGTGTGTTATCCATCGATGCAAGCGCGAGGCATTTGGCTATGGCACAGTCAGCGTCCCATATCTTGGGGACTTCAATATCCACAACTGAGGATTTAGGACCCGGGACGGGCGGGGCTGGAGCCGTGAGGACATATGATACCTTATCATAAGTCAAGGCAATGTTAAGGTTCCTCAGCCAGTCTTTATAATTGGTCCCATTCAGTTTATTTTTATCTAGTAGAAGCTTGAGTCCTGTCATTGGTATCTGCCATTAAGAGAGAGAAAAGAATACACTCAGCGAAAGCTCTTGCAAAGATCAGATTGGTTATTATCTTATCTAATCGATGTCTCCCACTGCTTTAATCAAGTTTTTCTTTCAAACCTTAAAAAGAAAACTAGCCAGGATTAATTACAGTCTACAACTTCGCTAACCGTTCAGCCAGGGCAGTGTCGGTACTTGAGGGAGGTTCCCCGTGCTTTCGCACGGACCTAATTAATATAAATCTCGTCTTCCCAGAGGCGTAGCCCCGTTTAACACCTTTCTAGACACCTAATGAGTCAGCTAATTGTAAACTGTAAAACTCTCCTGGGAGCAACTATTGCCCGCAGTGGGATTGGGATCCAACCATCATATGGAAGGTATGCAATCTCATTGCAAATTTCAACTCTTGAAACTCCCGATGTGGTTTTTACCCCTAGCACTCATGACCTTGGCTATGGTCAACAAATCACAAGCACTAGTCAAGTTCAACCCGTCATTTCTTGATTAATTAGACCCGTTCACATGACCCTTGGCTAAGGTCAAAAAAGTCACATGCCCGTCCCAATTAATTTGCATCATATGCATTGTAGGAAGACATCACTTAGCTACCGTACACTACGCCTTGGCTAAGATCAACAAACGTAGCACGAATACTAAGTACTCTACTTTCTAAAATGATGGAGGGTTGCGGATGATTTTTAAGAAAATCTTTAACGCTTTGAACTTGATATCGTCGTAGAATCAAAATGGTTTTCAAAAGGAGTGGCTTAAGCTCCGCAGTTTTGAAATGTAGCATTTTCGTAAAAAGCCGAGTGGTTTTCAAATCCGATTCTACAACATCTTTTTAGGTTTATTTTATTTACATTAATCATATTAATGTAGCCGCATCATTTAAGTCCTTAAGCCAATCACAGAAGAAAAAAAACGAAAATACAACGTACGCTTATGTCATCCGCATTCGTCGCAATGTTCCGTTATGCACCGTTAGGCTACTTAACTAACGGCATACCGGGACGGGACTAGCGCGGGTGTAAAACATAAGCAACGTCTATTATATATCTCATATATAATATAGCATTCGTCTCAGATATATTAAGCGATCACATCACAGAATATAGGCAGCAGAAACACAGATATGATAACATAGGATATACTAGGACGTCCGTATTTAGTATTTTAGCCAACAATAGAAAATACGGATTCCACGGTCGTGATGAATAGCCAATCCCACACCCTAGACCCCTACGAGAGCGGCAAGTGACCCTGCCAATTCTGGAGTTAGGAAACCCGGTCTCGACGTCTCGAGATGGTCTCCTACTGGACTCCAGAACCCGGTCACTTGTGCTCTCCTACTTAGGTCTATCCTAATGCGGAAAAGTAAATAATATACAACAATGGTGACATCATCCTCAACCCGGAAGTGCCCCGAATGAAAGAATATTACATTACAAATGAATTTTACATGAATGAAAAATTAAACTCTCATCTCACATAAAAAAAACCCCGGCTATTCGATCACGACAATCCAATACATCACAACACAGCAACACATAACATCACATGTCATCTATGTAAGCAAGTATGCGCACCCCAATTGCCATTGACATATAGCAACGAAACCGGCGATACACATACTACGCTTACGGTCGCAGAAACAAGTATCAAATACTACTAGGCGATGTTAAACCCTTCGATCGAATTAACGAACACCCACATTCCCTAGCAAGCTCAACACTTGAGCGCCGCTAAACAATACCCAAAGTCTATGCCACAGTATTTAATGGACCAACCGTAGAAGGGCAGACCCAAGCCTCATTTGTGGCGCCACTAACCACGACAAACCCTAAGGTTTAGTCGTAGTTTGGTGGTCACATCTCGAGTTAGGGTCACTTTCTTCTAGAGGGTCCATAGGAATACCTACATTAGTTATCGAGTATGTTCAACCTAGAAAACACGAGTGTTTGATAATTCGTTCGACCTGCTTAACGTCGCCAAAGTTACCAATACGATGCTATAAAATACGAATACGAACTATTCCGCAAAGAGCCCAATACCAAACTTACATCACATGCAATTATGGACTACTTAAACAAAACCAGAAACCCCAGAACACAATATACAGAACACTGGAGCAAAACAAGAAGGAGAGGAGCACAGTAGGTCGGCGACGCAGGAAAGATTGGCTCTGTCGCCGGCCCATTCCGAGCCCCCCCATTTGTACTTCACCAGTGTTCTTGTGTCGTTCTAAATATCACTCTGCAGTTGTTTAAATAATTTTCAGGTCACTTTTAAAAAAATTTACAGAGAGCATTTTTCAAGGGTCTATAATTTCGTATTTTGCGGAAGTTTTCATTTTCGTATTCTTGTAACATCGTCTAGGTTTCTAGTTCGGCTCTGATACCATGAAGGAGTTTCTACAGCACCACTACAAGGGTTTAGTGCCATCATACATGCCATTCTTTAATTTTTAGGGTGCTAGAGAAACTAACATAAGGATCATACTAGAAAAGCTAGGGTAACAAAACTTTAAACACCTTCACTAGAAGTAAAAGCTAGGTTTAGAGAATACAACCTTTTAAACTCCCTACACTAGACTCCTTGGCCACTTGGGGTTCGAAAGAAGGTTGCTTGAGGTCCTCTATGTCCACGACGATCCACCTGGAGTCCTCTTTGTCCAAACTAGAAGCTTTACTAGATCAAGAGAAATAGTTGAAGCCAACACTCTAAACTAGTTGGCTAGAGTAGTATAGAATGTTGATGTGGTTTCTTTTCTCACTAAAAGACCCTAACTTGAACTCTCTTTCACTCACTAATGGAATCTAGAGAGCAAAAGAGAGAAAGAAGAAGATGAAGGCAATATGAGAGCTCAAGATAATGATAAGCTTAGGTTTAAAAATGAGAAAAGAAAAAATATATATATTTTCTTCTTCTCACCTTTAACCCTAGTTATAAAATATCTAGATATTTTCTTTTGCATCAAAAATGGCCACAGAAAATAAATCATGGTTAATGCAAAAGGTTAGTGTATGAATAATAAATTAAACCATGATAGAGTTTCCAATTTTCATTTTCTTTTATCCAAAAATAAATATCCATATATTTATATAAAGTGTGAGTCTTATATTGCCACCATCTCATGTTTCAACAACCATGATAGAATAAGTGTATGCATGTATGTGTGTATGCACATCCATATGTGCAACAAAAAGAACATGTGCAACATGCATGCATACTACAAAAGACAAAAGGGTCAAAAGTGAAAAGCTAATGGTCAATGTTAAATCAACACTTGATTTAGCAAACCGGTCATATCTCATACGACCTGACCAATAGTAAACCGCCCGATTAATATACGGTATCACATACGCGCATTTAATCGGGTCCCTGCGCATATCTCATATGCACACCACGTCGTTTCGCCTGGACTAGGTAACTCCATTGTGGGACTCTAAGACTCGTCAATACGCCGGCAGTGGGTGATGATCATATCAAGCACCCCCAAGCCGCAAGAGGTCAGCTAAACGTAACGGCCACCCGGATATTGAGCGATCATAAGAAAACAAGCGAACATGTCACAACTCCCGTCGAGCCAACCGGCAACACTACCGTACAGTCCGGTCTCTTCGTCAGATATGCTGCATATCGAGTCTAGGGATGGTAATGTCGACTCCAATAACTCAATAAGTCGTGCCGATGAATGGTCTATAACAGACCGAGAAACTACTGATAACACTTATCAGTAAATCTCAACAGCCCTGGCCAGGGACGTACTGATATAGCCAATCGAGCACAGCACAGCATCAACCCCCAATACCGAGAAAGACGAAACCCCTCCTATCGCTCATTGCTTTCGTGTGTCTCGGGACTATACCCAATAGCCACCTGTTTGCACGACTCAGTAGAGCCGTGGTAGGGTGGTAATCAAAGTACAGTGGGAGAACACACAAGACTCTATGACGATCTCGTGTCTACAGACTAACCTGTACCAGTGCCACCTGAGAACTTCTATCTGACGATAAATATAATTCCATATAGGAGTTCTCGGTGAGTCCGTCCAGTGTACCCAGTCACCACTGAGCACCCGTATACGATCTCAATGTCAAACATCGATGAATGTGGGAACATCCATCACCCATCATATGGGTCTAGTATCATATACGCTAGTCTACTCTGGTATATCGATTCCCCATCTCGATACACCTATGACTAGGGACATTCAGGATATGCTTATAAACTACAGATGTCCCACTAGTATGATCTCCATCATAATCACAGTAGTCAAGCTAATATCCTCAGGGCATTATCAACATATGTAAATGAATAAAAGCATGATCAAGTCAACATGTCAGATAAAGAAGAACCAGATAGCATACTATCATGTCGAGCAAGAATGTACACTGAATATATATATATATATATATATATATACATGTATAAATACATCCACTATCATATAATGGCCTCTAGGACATACATATATCCAACACAGTGGTCATCTGCAGTCGAGAATTCTATGCGGACTTCAAGGTGCTGGACATACCAAACTTCGACGTAGTCTTAGGAATGGACCGGCTGGGGAATTTCTTCGCTACCATCGACTGTCGCCAAAGGAGGGTAGTGTTCGAAATACCAGATCATCCAGTGTTCTATTTCAAGAGTGGAGACCGAACTTAAGAACCTAGCATCTACAGAGCAAAACCAAAGAAGGCAAAGGTTGCAGCATTGCAAGTGGAAGAATCGAAGCCAAAGGTAGTTCGAGAGTTCGAGGATGTATTCCCGGAAGATATATCAAGTTTGCCTCCCGATCGAGTTCTTGAATTCAGCATCGATTTACAACCCGACACACAACCAGTAATAAAAGCTCTGTACCGATTAAGTCCAGAGGGATTGAAGGAGATCCGCATTCATTTGGATGAACTCCTGAAGAAAGGTTGGATTCGTCCCAGTACTTCAAGCTAGGGATCTCCGGTTGTCACGCCCCGCTTCCCAGTGTACGGTGAAGTGAACGCGACGAGGCCCGCTACGTATATACTCAGAAGTACATACGCTAAGCGTAACTAAGCAATATAAAGTAAATCACAAGATACGAATGATATAGAAATAACAGCAACTTTTATTAATAACACTCTTTTTACAATGCATGAAAAGAAAGTACAACTGAAATGAAAAGCGATGCCTAAACAGTGGCATAACAGAAAATGAAAATACTGGAAAGAACAAGGTACAATATTTAGAGCTCGGGATCTTCGTGGAACTGCTCCAAATCTTCACCGGTGGGCTCGATCTCAGCTTGATCCAACGCACCTGACGACATTTAAAGAAGAAAGAAATAGAATGTCGTCAGCGAACAGGTCGCTCGGTAAGTCCCAAAGATAAGGAAGAAATAGACAGAGAGTAAGAGAGAGAGAGAGTAGCTTTCAATGTTGTATTGTATTGTCATATTATAGTAGTATGGTGTTAACGCTGTTGTTGTAGCTTGGTACTGAAAGATACCAGTGTATACGAGAGGGGTCTCAGTATGCTAGAGACCAGGGCAAATGGAAGTACAAGGCTCCGTTATACAACCCGGAACAACGGCAATTGGATTCAGGTTAGGTATCTTAATCTTACCGTCTCGTGCCACCTTTAACACCTTCCGTACCAATCTACCCCTTAAACCCCGCGATGTCTTGTTTATATTGTTATCTTGTAAACTTATATTGATTGCATAATTGACTGACTGACTGACCGAAACCATGATATCAGGAAACATTTATAACCGTAGAGTCATGTAAATGGAATACTGGAAAACATGTAAAAGGAATATCCATGGTTCGGTTCAGTCAAGTTATATAAAATGTTAACTGGAATCTGGGATTCCTGTGTTCTTATTGAGTTGGAATATTAAAGAATATAGATTGACTTGAATCATATTCAAGTCAGAAATAGTCAGACTCTAACCCGAGTCAGACTAAAAGAAAGGTAATTTGAAGTTCTATATTTGTTAGGGTCCTTATTGTAATTTATAAAACTTAAGGGGGTTTTATGTAAAAAGTATTATTGTATAGTTTTCAAAATACACCTAAAGTATTTATTATTCGTTTTTATAGTTATAATAAGTATGAATTTTATTTGTGTTATTCTAATGAATATATCCTAATAAAAGTATTAATTGTTTTATTTGTAATTCATGGTATTTTAATGTAACTTTTAATCTTGTAATTTTTTAGAAAAAAGTGGAAACTTTATCTTATGATAAAATAGGTGTTTAAATGATAATTATATATATATTAACACATGAATAATTTTAAATAAATATTTTATTTTCCCAAAATCTCATTTTTCTTAAATGCCGTATTTAAACCTTTCGAGACCGAATGCTCCTTGCGGAGGTCTGAATCTCGCACTACTAGCCTGCGGGTGCATGATGAACCGTACTATCCCTAACGGGTTCCCCAAAAGTGGGTTGTAGTGGCACTTTGCTTAGGTTTAACAAATACTATTCATTTAGAAAAACGGTTTTATAAATAAAAGGTATTTATTTGTAAAAATATAGTTTTCCGTATTTTAGTTTCTAGGGTTTTCCTAAGCCAACTATCATATTTCTAAGGTCTAAACGATAAGTCATTAGAAGCCTCAAATCGCCTCTTCACCGCCAATTGTGGCCAGGTAAGTACAAGTGAGGAGGGAGGGATCCGCTCACGAATCGTGAGACGGGCCTTTTAAAGTTACCCAAGCTCACTTGTCTAGCCTAGACACCACAAAGTCAGTTTAGATAAACGATCAATGTCCATGACATATCGTATTTTCCTAATAAAAGATATTGTTTTAAAATTGTAAACAACTTAGAACTTTTAGAAAATGTTTATAAAGAAAAGGGTATTTTAGTGAAAAGTCTTGTATTTTCGTATTCTATGTTTTGACGTTTATTAATTAAGGTTATATTTGTGTGTGTGTAGAGGTAGGTCATTACCTCGTGACTTATTTTAAGGGTTAGATAAGTTTTAGAGGTTAAATATGATGTATTAAACTTGAAGGTATTAAAGCGCAAGAATACGGTATTTGAAAACGTTATCATTTCATGTGTGAAAATTCATTCAAATTGATTTCTACAAGTTTATTTATCAAGATAAACATATTTAGAAGTGAGGGATTTAATTAGAACAAGAAAAATAAACTTTGTGGTATTTTTTATGAAAAGAATACGGTTTTACAAGAAAGCTATCATTTCATGTGAGAAACTTTATTTAAATTGGTTTCTAGGTGATTAATAGTCATCATGAATATAGGTAGGTATTATGGATAAGGTGACAAGTGGAATTTTGTAGAAAAACCGAATCGGAAATCGGTTTGTTCCGATTTCTGTCGGGTTCCATAAATCCGTATTTTTTTTTAAGAAATAGAAAGGTGAGAAGGATGGGACTTACGGGTTTAAATACTTTTAAAGAGTAAAGAGAACTAGGGAGGAAGACCGAGGGGTGGTTTCATCGCCGGTTGCTTCAAGGCACGTCGCCGGAATCCGTCAGGGCTTCGCCGGGAACTCGATTTCAAAGCACACTTCTTGTGGAAACTTTCAAGAGAGTTTTTCTATGGTTTTGGAATGAGAAGGAAGGGGGTAGGGGTCTATTTATAGGGTAGCTAGGTAGGGTAGGTGAAGGGTCTTCTTTTATTAAAAAAAATTTGTAAAAATTAAAGAAAAACATTAAAATTTTGCATTAAAATGGTTGTATTTAAAATTCAGAAACTGATCAAATAAATTGGAGTAAACCATGAGTTTCAGAAGGCCAAACGACGCAACTTTGGTGTTGGGACCCCGGCCGTC
The DNA here is from genome assembly GCA_030015575.1 of Agapanthus africanus. Taxonomy (NCBI): domain Eukaryota; kingdom Viridiplantae; phylum Streptophyta; class Magnoliopsida; order Asparagales; family Amaryllidaceae; genus Agapanthus; species Agapanthus africanus. The sequence goes on along the minus strand of JASDDO010000285.1, from coordinate 781,575 downwards.
GGCGCAACTCCGGCCGGCGGCGCCGGCCGCCCGCCGGCCGAGTTGGCCGATTCCGGCCGGGTTCGGTCGGCGTTGGGTCCGGGGTCTCCTGACTAGTCTTTTGGCATGGTTCATTTTTGGGGTTCAGTTCACTATTTGGGAGTTATGGCCTGTGGACTTTTGGGCTTCCAAGAATTTTAAAGAAAAATAAACTAAAAATAATGTGGGGCATGGGATTCGAACTCTGGTGGCTTGGTTCAGCAGTGCAAGGTATTACCAATGAGCTACAAGCTCCTTCTTGTAATTATTGTGTTATTTAATTACTTAAAATGATAGCAGCAAGAGTAAATACTCCAAGTATACATTAAATTTTAAAGTGATTTCTTGTACACTAAAAATGGAGTTATTTCATTCTTGTAGCTTGTAATTAAAAACAAAAATAATTACCTAAATCTTGTGCTCAGACTAAAATACCCCTTTATGGATTTTTGAAAAAATATTTGAAAAAAATTTTGTATAGGAAAAAGTGTAAAAAAATTATGGTTATTACATTCTACCCTCCTTATAAAAATTTCGTCCTCGAAATTTTTAAAAGGAAAGTGTAACAGTGCAAAGAAGTTTGGTGGCTGTAGTATAGATAGTGTATAAAAATAACAAAGAGATACAAGGGTGAAAGAGGCTTTCCGGTGTTACCTTGACCTACAGTCTCGGCTTCTACGGCTTCCAATGTGAAGGTCTGTCGCCGTGGTATATTCCTTCTGGCTGGAGGCACATTCTGCCTTTGAGGCCTGTTTCTCTGCCCTCTAGGCATGTCCCTCATTGCCTGTTGGAATTGGCGAGCAGGCTGTGCAGGTGGTGGAGCAGGTAGTGCAGGACGAGTTACAGGAGCCTGGATGGTCGGCCGCTGCGGGTGGTTGATGTGTGTGTGAGATGAGTTTCTATTGTAAGGACAATTACCAATTCCGTGGTTGGATGCGCCACAAATTAGACACAGGCCTTTTGCGTGCCTACAGTCCTTCCAAAAATGTCCCTTTCTATGGCAGTAATGGCAAATTTCTTCAGTCCTCCTGGGTTCAAACGATGGCCTGGAAGAGGCTCCACCTGCCATCTGGTTGGCAGGGCGCTTAACTGCTGCAGACTGAGGTCTGCCCCTCTCTTTTATCACTGCCTCATAACTGCGGGCAACTTCTAGGGCTTCCTCATGAGTCAAAAACTTTCCTGTGGCTAGAGCAGCCTTAATCTCTGTGTCCAAGCCTTGTTGAAAGCGACGGGCTCTGATCTCGTCCGTCGGTATCAAGTGTGCCGCAAATCGGCTTAACATGGTGAACTCAGCGTCGTATTCATCTACTGATTTATCCCATATTGATCCTTGCTGTAGATGAATAAACTGCTGCTCCATAGCGAACCTGGCAGTCACAGGGAAATATTTCGCGTCGAACTTCTCGCGAAATGTCTTCCATTCAATCGGCTGTACCAGACGGGTTTCTTCCGCCTTCCACCAATTGCGAGCATTATCCGTGAGCTGTAGTTTTGCTACACGGACCCAAGCGTTGTCTGGCACTTGAGCTGCTGCCAGATCGTCTTCGATGCTTTGTGTCCATTCTTCCGCTTCAAGAGGGCTTCCTTTACCAGAGAATTGCTTTGGGTGTAAAGCTCTGAATTGCTTTACTCCCGGTGCATCGGTCTCAGGACGGTTCAAAAGTTGTTGTTGTCCCTCGAGAAGGCTGCGGATCGCCTCAAATAGCATCGTTTGCTCAGTGGGTGGTGCAGGAACAGCTGGTGTGAGAGATAGTGCTGGAGGGGTGTTGTTGACGTTGGTGCTGGTGTTGTTTGGGGAGTCCATGACCTTGAAGAAAATTTGAGTTAGGACAGATTCAAATACATGAAATGATAAGATTCAAGGAGTAGAGATTTGCAAGATTCAAGGAACATGAATTGTAACGAATGTTTTAGTTGCTTGTTCTTGTGTTATATTGCTTAGGTTGTTCACGCAGACCAAAACTGCATGACAGGGATTCATACAGCTCTGACCTGCATGGGCCACCAACAAAACCTGTCACGCCCCGCTTCCCAGAGTACGGCGAAGTAGACGCGACGAGGCCCGCTACGTATATACTCAGAAGTACATACGCTAAGCGTAACTAAGCAATATAAAGTAAATCACAAGAGACGAATGATATAGAAATAACAGCAACTTTTATTAATAACACTCTTTTTACAATGCATGAAAAGAAAGTACAACTGAAATGAAAAGCGATGCCTAAACAGTGGCATAACAGAAAATGAAAATACTGGAAAGAACAAGGTACAATATTTAGAGCTCGGGATCTTCATAGAACTGCTCCAAATTTTCACCGGTGGGCTCGATCTCAGCTTGATCCAACGCACCTGACGACATTCAAAGAAGAAAGAAATAGAATGTCGTCAGCGAACAGGTCGCTTGGTAAGTCCCAAAGATAAGGAAGAAATAGACAGAGAGTAAGAGAGAGAGAGAGAGAGTAGCTTTTAATGTTGTATTGTATTGTCATATTATAGTAGTATGGTGTTAACGCTGTTGTTGTAGCCTGGTACTGAAAGATGCCAGTGTATACGAGAGGGATCTCAGTATGCTAGAGACCAGGGCAAATGGAAGTACAAGGCTCCGTTATACAAGCCGGAACAACGGCAATTGGATTCAGGTTAGGTGTCTTAATCTTACCGTCTCGTGCCACCTTTAACACCTTCCGTACCAATCTACCCCTTAAACCCCGTGATGTCTTGTTTATATTGTTATCTTGTAAACTTGTATTGATTGCATGATTGACTGACTGACTGACCGAAACCATGATATCAGGAAACGGTTATAACCGTAGAGTCATGTAAATGGAATACTGGGAAACATGTAAAAGGAATATCCATGGTTCGGTTCAGTCAAGTTATATAAAATGTTAACTGGATTCTGGGATTCCTGTGTTCTTATTGAGTTGGAATATTAAAGAATATAGATTGACTTGAATCATATTCAAGTCAGAAATAGTCAGACTCTAACCCGAGTCAGACTAAAAGAAAGATAATTTGAAGTTCTATATTTGTTAGGGTCCTTATTGTAATTTATAAAACTTGAGGGGGTTTTATGTAAAAAGTATTATTGTATAGTTTTCAAAATACACCTCAAGTATTTATTATTCGTTTTTATAGTTATAATAAGTATGAATTTTATTTGTGTTATTCTAATGAATATATCCTAATAAAAGTATTAATTGTTTTATTTGTAATTCATGGTATTTTAATGTAACTTTTAATCTTGTATTCTTTTAGAAAAAAGTGGAAACTTTATCTTATGATAAAATAGGTGTTTAAATGATAATTATATATATATTAACACATGAATAATTTTAAATAAATATTTTATTTTCCCAAAATCTCATTTTTCTTAAATGCCGTATTTTAAACCTTTCGAGACCGAATGCTCCTTACGGAGGTCTGAATCTCGCACTACTAGCCCGCGGGTGCACGATGAACCGTACTATCCCTAACGGGTTCCCCAAAACTGGGTTGTAGTGGCACTTTGCTTAGGTTTAACAAATACTATTCATTTAGAAAAACGGTTTTATAAATAAAAGGTATTTATTTATAAAAATATAGTTTTCCGTATTTTAGTTCCTAGGGTTTTCCTAAGCCAACTAGCCTATTTCTAAGGTCTAAACGATAAGTCATTAGAATCCTCAAATCGCCTCTTCACCGCCAATTGTGGCCAGGTAAGTACAAGTGAGGAGGGAGGGATCCGCTCACGAATCGTGAGACGGGCCTTTTAAAGTTACCCAAGCTCACTTGTCTAGCCTAGACACCACAAAGTCAGTTTAGATAAACGATCGATGTCCATGACATATCGTATTTTCCTAATAAAAGATATTGTTTTAAAATTGTAAACAACTTAGAACTTTTAGAAAATGTTTATAAAGAAAAAGGTATTTTAGTGAAAAGTCTTGTATTTTCGTATTCTATATTTTGACGTTTATTAATTAAGGTTATATTTGTGTGTGTATAGAGGTAGGTCATTACCTCGTGACTTATTTTAAGGGTTAGATAAGTTTTAGAGGTTAAATATGATGTATTAAACTTGAAGGTATTAAAGCGCAAGAATACGGTATTTGAAAACGTTATCATTTCATGTGTGAAAATTCATTCAAATTGATTTCTACAAGTTTATTTATCAAGATAAACATATTTAGAAGTGAGGGATTTAATTAGAACAAGAAAAATAAACTTTGTGGTATTTTTTATGAAAAGAATACGGTTTTACAAGAAAGCTATCATTTCATGTGAGAAACTTTATTTAAATTGGTTTCTAGGTGATTAATAGTCATCATGAATATAGGTAGGTATTATGGATTAGGTGACAAGTTGAATTTTGTAGAAAAACCGAATCGGAAATCGGTTTGTTCCGATTTCCGTCGGGTTCCATAAATCCGTATTTTTTTTAAGAAATAGAAAGGTGAGAAGGATGGGACTTATGGGTTTAAACTCTTTTAAAGAGTAAAGAGAACTAGGGAGGAAGACCGAGGGGTCGTTTCGTCGCCGGTTGCTTCAAGGCACGTCGCCGGAATCCGTCAGGGCTTCGCCGGGAACTCGATTTCAAAGCACACTTCTTGTGGAAACTTTCAAGAGAGTTTTTCTATGGTTTTGGAATGAGAAGGCAGGGGGTAGGGGTCTATTTATAGGGTATCTAGGTAGGGTAGGTGAAGGGTCTTCTTTTATTAAAAAAAATTTGTAAAAATTAAAGAAAAACATTAAAATTTTGCATTAAAAGGGTTGTATTTAAAATTCAGAAACTGATCAAATAAATTGGAGTAAACCATGAGTTTCAGAAGGCCAAACGACGCAACTTTGGTGTTGGGACCCCGGCCGTCGGCGCAACTCCGACCGGCGGCGCCGGCCGCCCGCCGGCCGAGTTGGCCGATTCCGGCCGGTTTCGGTCGGCGTTGGGTCCGGGGTCTCCTGACTAGTCTTTTAGCATGGTTCATTTTTGGGGTTCAGTTCACTATTTGGGAGTTATGGCCTGTGGACTTTTGGGCTTCCAAGGATTTTAAAGAAAAATAAACTAAAAATAATGTGGGGCATGGGATTCGAACTCTGGTGGCTTGGTTCAGCAGTGCAAGGTATTACCAATGAGCTACAAGCTCCTTCTTGTAATTATTGTGTTATTTAATTACTTAAAATGATAGCAGCAAGAGTAAATACTCCAAGTATACATTAAATTTTAAAGTGATTTCTTATACACTAAAAATGGAGTTATTTCATTCTTGTAGCTTGTAATTAAAAACAAAAATAATTACCTAAATCTTGTGCTCAGGCTAAAATACCCCTTTGTGGATTTTTGAAAAAATATTTGAAAAAAATTTTGTATAGGAAAAAGTGTATAAAAAAATTAGGGTTGTTACACCGGTGCTACTTGTGAAGAAAAAGGAAGGTTCCTACAAGATGTGTGTGGATTATCGAACGTTGAACGAAGTGACAATTAAGAACAAGAATCCACTACAGCGCATCAATAACCTTTACGATTCGTTAAGTGGATCTTGTGTCTTTTCAAAACTAGATCTTCGTTCGGGTTAACATCAGGTGAAGGTCAAGGAGTCCGATATTCCGAAGAGGGTATTTAGGACTCGTTATGGCCATTATGAATACCTCGTAATGCCATTTGGAGTGACCAATACACCTGCCATCTTTATAAACCTGATGAACCAAGTTTTTCGAGAGTACCTAGACAGGTTTGTTGTCATCTATATCGATGACATCCTGGTGTATTCAAAAAATCCAAAAGAGCACGCCGATCGCTTATGGATTGTCCTGGAGACATTGCGACAACATCAGCTCTAGTCCAAGTATAGCAAGTGTGAATATTGGATAGATCGAGTCGGATTTCTCGGACATATCTTTTCAGGTGAAGGAATCTCTGTAGATCCAACTAAGATGTAAACTATCAGTGAGTGGCCAACACCAAAGACGATGAAAGATATACGAAGTTTCTTGGGATTAGCAGGATACTACCGACGATTTATTGAAAGCTTTTCAAAGATCGCCGCACCCCTAACCAAGCTCACACGTAAAAACGAAGCATTCGTGTGATCAGAAGCATATGAAAAGGCTTTTGTAGAACTCAAATAGAGGTTAACTTCTGCACCTATTCTTGTAATACCGAATCAATCTAGCGGATTCGTTGTGCATTGTGATGCGTCCGGTAAAAGATTAGGATGTGTTCTACACCAGCATGGAAAGGTTATGGTTTTTGCATCAAGACAACTAAAGGTTCATGAGCGCAACTATCCAACACATGATCTGGAATTGGCAGCTGTCATCTTCACACTCAAGATTTGGTGCCACTATCTTTTGGAAGAACGAGTGGATATATACACTGACCACAAAAGTCTGAAGTATGTATTTACTCAGAAGGAACTCAACATGCGGTAGAGAAGATGGCTAGAACTCATGGCGGACTTCGACATTAACATATAATATCATCCTGGGAAGGTGAACGTAGTTCCTAATACCCTTAGTCGCCAACCATTAGCAATGAACCTCACCGCTCAGTGGAGACTACAACAAGAACTGCATGGATTGGAGATTGAATTAGTTGTACCAGGTAACGCTTCATTTTTGATGAACTTACAAGTCCATTCCACTCTTGTCAATCAGATCAAAGCAGCTCAAGCAAATGATGCCAAGCTACAAAAGATCCGAGAACAAGTAGAAATTGGACTATGAACTGACTTCATTATGCACGAAGATGGATCCTTACGGTATGAGAGACGTTTATGTGTACCAGTCGGCTCTGTTCGAGAAAAATTGATGAAAGAAGATCACAGCTCTCTGTATGGTGTTTTTCGTCACCCCATTGAGATGGGAATACGCGCGCGCTTGTCAGGCGTACTACAGATTCCCCCCACCTAGGGTAGGCCGGGGTTTATTGATTGTGGGGATCCGAATCTACGGCAGCCGTGGACTAAGCTGCCGTTAATTACCCTTCGCTTTTGGAGCAAGGGAACCTCCGATTGACGGGTTAAACTGGTCATGCGAACTCAATGTGCAGTGTATGTGTGTTTTGTTTTGGAAGGGGCTTGGATATATCGGAAGCCATGCAGAGTTTTCACGGGGGTCCCGCTATCCGGATAGCGGGCTGGGGGTCAAGAGGGCTAGCATCCCCCTTGCGAGATGCGGAGCAGCGCCCCGACCCAAAATTTTTTTAAAGGACGGTGTCGTGGAGTGTGTAAGTATCTATATATATACATGTATACATATATATAAAAAAGGGAAAAGCGCCAAAAGGACGCGTGGGGCCAGCGCCTCGCGTGCCTAGCGCGCAAGCGCTGTGCGCTTAAGTGCTAGCGCACCACGTATCCGACACGTGGGCGCTGGGCACTTGAGCGTTGTGCGCTCAAGCGCGAGCGCACCACGTGTCCGACACGTGGGCGCTGGGCGCTTGAGCGCTAGACGCCTGAGCGCAAGCGCTTAAGCGCCAGAGCACCACGTGTCCGACACGTGGGCGCTGGGTGCTTGAGCGCTAGACGCTTGAGCGCAAGCGCACCACGTGTCCAGCACGTGGGCGCTGGGCGCTTGAGCGCTTGGGGCGCTAGGCGCTTGGGTGCCGGGGAGGAAAAGGGGATTTTAGCCTCAGAAATAGGATTTAAAATCCCAAAAGAGAATTTAGGGTGGAGTTTAACTCCTAAGATGTTTTGGAGTTGATGAAAGGGGTTCTTCTTTGGAGCCCTGGGTCTTCCCAAAATTAGGGTTTTCGGAGATGGGCCTCCTTCTTCCTCCTCTGTTGACAGGATCTTGAAGATCAAGAGATGTGAGATTTTAAAAATCTCTTTTTTTTGAGATCTGATGGGAGATCTAAGCTCCCCTTTATGGGTTTTGTGGTGAAAAACTCTTTAGTTTTGGAAAAGGAAGAGTAAAACTCTTGATTTAATTTCAAAAGAAAGAAGAAGGTTTAGAACCTTCAGAAAGGGGAAAGAAGCTCAAACCCTAGATTTTTGAGGAGAATGGAAAAAGTATATTAGATATTTTCATCATGTTGCCTTGTATAGGCTTACATGTTTACATATAGCCCCTTGGGCTTTACAAAATGGCATTTTGCCCATCCCATAGCTCATGTGCCATTTCTTTTTGCACATAAACCATGGGATTTACAAAAATTTGGCTTTATGCCCATTTTGCATACATTCATGCATAAAAAATTACATAAAAATTATTTATTACATGATCTATATTTTGGCATGGGGGGCTGGCCGCGGGTTCGACTTAGGCATGGGACTGCTTGACCTGGGCTTGGGCCCACTTAACTTGGGGTTGACCTTGACATTGACTCGGTCAACCGGGGGGTGCAAATTTTGACCCCAACAAAGTGCCCCCCATCAATAAATGCATACTACATATGTGAGTCGTGTGCATGAAATTGATGGTCTTCTTTCATGTGGAGGCGGCTTGCCATGGTTCCCACTTTTTGGTATGCACTGCCCTTTTTAAGACATGGACGGTCGATGCTTGACGCGTCTCCGAGACGGAGTGTCCATGGTAGACTTTTCCCTGGCCCGGAGTGATCTGTTTCCTGCTTTGTAGAAAGCCTGCACTGCCCTTTTTACGACATGGACGGTCGACGCTTGATGTGTCTCTGAGACGGAGTGTCCATGGTAGACGTTTCCCTGGCCCGGAGCGATCTGGTTCCTGCTTTGTAGGAAGCCTGCACTGCCATTTTTGCGACATGGACGGTCGACGCTCTGATCCGGAGCGATTTGGTTTCCGATTTGTAGGAAGCCTGCATTGCCCTTTTTACGACATGGACGGTCGACGCTCTGATCCGGAGCGATTTAGTTCCCGCTTTGTGGGAAGCCTGCACTGCCCTTTTTGCGACATGGATGGTCGACGCTTGACTCGTCTCCGAGACGGAGTGTCCATGGTAGATTTTTCCCTGGCCCGGAGTGATCTGGTTCCTGCTTTGTTGGAAGCCTGCACTGCTCTTTTTACGACATGGACGGTCGACGCTCTAATCCGGAGCGATTTGGTTCCCGACTTTTCCCTGGCCCGGAATGATCTGGTTCCTGCTTTGTAGGAAGCCTGCACTGCCCTTTTTGCGACATGGACGGTCGACGCTCTGATCCGGAGCGATTTGGTTCCCGATTTGTGGGAAGCCTGCACTGCCCTTTTTGCGACATGGACGGTCGACGCTCTGATCCGGAGCGATTTGGTTCCCGATTTGTGGGAAGCCTGCACTGCCCTTTTTATGACATGGACGGTTGACGCTCTGATCCGGAGAGATTTGGTTCCCGCTTTGTGGGAAGCCTGCACTGCCATTTTTGCGATATGGACGGTCGACGCTCTGATCCGGAGCGATTTGGTTCCCGCTTTGTAGGGAGCCTGCACTGCCATTTTTGCGACATGGACGGTCGACACTCTAATCCAGAGCGACTTGGTTCCCAGTTTTTGGGAAGTCTGCACTGCCCTTTTTGCGACATGGACGGTCGACGCTCTGGTCCGAAGCAATTTGGTTCCCGATTTGTGGGAAGCCTGCACTGCCCTTTTTATGACATGGACGGTCGACGCTCTGTTTGACTTGCTCTGCTTCCTGCAGTGTCAGGGGTGAACTTGACTTGCTCCGCTTCTTGCGGTGTCGAAATTAGATTCTGATTTGCTCCGCTTTCTGTGGTGTCAGAGTTGAAGTTGACTTGTTGATTGTGATTTGGGTTGACATCAGCATTGCTATAATGGAATATGGTACCAGGAGCGAATCATCATCTGTCTTTGAGAGGATTTTGGGATTGGTTTTTTTGTCGGCATCTGCATTGCTGCACTGGAATAATGCCAGGAGCAACTCATCATTTGCCCCAGGAGGATTTGGGAATTGGTTTTTTTTTTGTCGGCATCTGCATTGCTGCACTGGAATAATGCCAGGAGCAACTCATCATTTGCCCCGGGAGGATTTGGGAATTGGTGGCTTAGGAGACAGGTTTAGATCCCTCCAATTTTATGGGCCGTAAGGGTCCCATAAAAGCGTTTTCTCCCTACGAGTCGAAAGGATCTCGTAGGTGTATTTCTCCTTAAGAGTCGTGGGGACTCCTAAGTGTGTTGCTCCTTTGTGAGTCGTAAGGATCTCACGCGGGAATTTTCTCCTCACAAAGTCGAGAGGACTTTGTGAGTGCATTTCATCTCTTTTTCACGAGTTTGCGCCCTTTTGGGTTTTCACAAACTCGCCGACAGTCCTGCTTTTTTTTACTCACGGAGCCCTTTCGGGTTTTCATCCGTGCCCATTTTGCTTGTGGACATACCCTTTTTTTTTGAATCTTCACTTCCGGTGGGACTTTGAATGTGGTCTCACCGGCAGGACTTGGGAGGGATTGGGATCGTTTTACGCCCGTAGATTGTCTACGGTTTTGCAGGATGTATGATCCAGACCGTAGGGCCGGAAAAATTTCAGAACTTTGTTGGCGTCTGCATCGCTGCACTGGAATATGGTACTAGGAGCGACTCATCATTCACTGTTTGGGTATGGGAGTTAGAATTTGGTTGGCGTCTGCATCGCTGCACTAGAATATGGTACCAGGAGCGACTCATCATTCGCCCTTGGGGTATGGGAGTTGGAATTTGGTTGGCGTCTGCATCGCTGCACTAGAATATGGTACTAGGAGCGACTCGTCATTCGCCACTTGGGGTATGGGATTTGGAATTTGGTTGGCGTCTGCATCGCTGCACTGGAATATGGTACCAGGAGCGACTCATCATTCGCCATTAGGGTATGGGATTTGGAATTTGGCTGGCGTCTGCATCGCTGCACTGGAATATGGTACCAGGAGCGACTCATCATTCGCCACTTGGGGTATGGTAGTTGGAATTTGGTTGGCGTCTACATTAATGCACTGGAATATGGTACCAGGAGCGACTGATCATTCGCCATTAGGATTTGAATTTGGAATTTGGTTGGCGTCTGCATCGCTGCACTGGAATATGGTACCAGGAGAGACTCATCATTCGCCATTGGGAATTTGAGTTTTTGACGGCGTTCGCATCGCTGCACTGGAATATGGTACCAGGAGCGACTCATCATTCGCCGTTGTCTATTGGGAAGCGATGGCTTAGGAGACAGGTTTAGATCCCTATCACCTATGGCTTTTCAATTTTATAGACCTTAAGGGTCCCATAAAAGCATTATCTCCCTGCGAGTCGTAAGGATCTCGTAGGTGTACTTTCTCCTTAGGAGTCGTGGGGACTCCTAAGTGTGTTTTTCCTTCGTGAGTCGTAAGGATCCCACGAAGGTTTTTTCTCCTCATGCATCGTGAGGACACATGAGTGGGTCTTCCCAATGGAGCATAATTCTAAGGGCGGAGACCAGCCGCGTAACTGGTGATTACGGTGGGGCATGGGTATGATGAGAATTATTTGAGCCCGTGGATTGTATACGGTTCGTCAACTTTGGGAACAACCGTAGGGCTGGAAATTTTTTTGGGAAATTGGATTTTGGTTTGGCGTTTGCATCGCTGCACTGGAATATGGTACCAGGAGCGACTAATCATTCGCCTATTTTTTGTTTTGTTTTTGTTTTTGTTTTTTGTTGTTTTTTTTTGTTTTACCGCGATTGCTCTATCATTTCAACTTTTCTTATCGCGAAGGTCGCGATTGCCCTATAATTTCGGCTTTTATTCGCGGTTGCCCTATCATTTCGGCTTTATTTTTCATCTTTATTTTACTCGCTGATTTTTATTGCGAGTTGCCCCATAATTTCGGCTTTTCTTTTTTTTCTTTTTATTTACACATTTTTTTATTTACACATTTTTTTACATTCCCAGTTTAACGACTTAGAGGTCGATTATTCCCCGTTTAATGACGTAGTGGTCGACTGTTTCTAGTTTAACGACGTGGTGGTCACCTTTGCTTATCCCAGCTCCTTGGATTTTGAACTTGGCGGAGCTGTGTTGATGACTGTAGCTCTGTGGCTTGCCCATACATCCGAGGACTGTGAGGTTTTTCCAAGCTTGTATTGGTCCTCTGCCCAATCTTTAAAAACACAGCAGTCTTCAATGGCATGACTCACTACCCTATGGTATGGGCAGTATACGGGATTTCCGGTCATATTTATTTCATGTGGCCTCTTCGGAATAGGCAATTGCAGACCATTGTTCAAGGCTTCCTCGAATATATTGCGGACATCCTCCCTCCTGAAGGAGTACACCTTCTTCTTTCTCTCCATTAGAGTAGGTGCCCTTACTGATGCTGGTCCTTGAGGCCGATCAGTCTTTGGTTTGCCCTTTTCAGATTATGGCACATGTCTAGGAGGATTAGGTTCCCGAAAGGCTTCGGTCTCCATTTGTATGAAATCGGCGGTAGCAGCTTGACTGTTTGCTAGTACGCCTTTAGACAGTTCTATCTCTCCCGTCTTGTATTGCCTTTCGACCCAATCTTTGAAGATGAAGCAGTCCTCAATGGCATGACCTATAACCCTATGTTAGGGGCAATATTTTGGGTCGTCGGTCATATTCGCTTCTTGCGGTCTCTTTGATTCTGGTAGTTGTAGACCGTTTCTTAGGGCATCCCTGAATATCTTATGGACTTTTTCCCTTTTGAAGGAATAGATTTTTTCCAGTTTCTCTTTCAGAGGCGATTCCCCTCCGGCGTATGTATCGGAGGGACTGGAGGCTGATCGCGGCCGTTTTTCGCGAAGACGCTCCGCTCTTAGGTTGAAGGGGTATCGGTTGGCTGCCTCCGGGTATCAATCCCTGGCTCATGAACCAAAATTTGATTCTGTTGTAATTGCAATCGGGCGACCTGGGTCGCGAGATCTGCCACGACGTTTGCCAATTCGTCGACCTTGGACTGTACCTTAGCTAACTTCTCATCCATGTCCTGAAGCTGCCTCTGTAGCCATCGGAATAATGCTCGTTCTGTAGTTCCGGATATAACAACCGGTTCATCCGTATTGCCTGAGCTCAATTCCTCAGGAACCCCGGGCTCCTTTGGCTTATCGGCCTGAGCGAGCTCCTCATCATTTAGACCGAGCCGATGCTGATTAGCGTCCACCGTATCATCACCCTTGATGTAAAGCATAGGAGGGTTCATTTCTTCATGTCCGACCATGTAGACAGTGTGGACCACATACCCAGCCATCTCTTTATCTTTGGCGGCTGATTTCGCGGAGCGGTCCGGGCTTTGGAAATTCATAAATTTTAACATGGACAGAGCCCTAGCCTTTTTGTTGGCTCTGTATCTGAGCCGCTTCTGCCTCAGCTTCTCTGCCTTGAGCGCTTGGCAGGCTTCTGCTCTTCGGGAAGCCGCCATAGGCTGAGTGATGGGGAGGCTTGAGAAGACACCCAATCGAGTAGTTGTCAGAGGCGCCGCTGGAGCTTTCCCGAGATGCCTTGTTGCTTTGCTGGTGTTGATGGCCTTACCCCCAGCTGGGGCCAAGGAAAGTCGTTCAAACACCGACTCGCGTTTGAGTTGGGGCATCTTTGAGACCACCACATTTGGCCTCTTGCCTTTCGAGACCGGCTTGTCTGTCACCGGGCCTTGAGGTGCAGGGATGGCATTAGCCGAGACAAATAGAATAGACCCAAATTGTACCAGCGGTTCTACCCACTGTCGTCCGAGATTTGCCGGGAGGACTGTCCTGGAGTCCATCTTCATCGTGTATGAGATGGGAGTTGAGTTCATCTTTGGAGACATTGTTGAGAAGTGATTGCTTGAAAACCTGCATGAAAGAGTATTATTTCAGTATAAATATAGTATGTATATTGACTGAGTTCGCATGAATGTTTAACCCGAAATATGGGAGGAAAGATTAGTCCCACTGAGCATGCCAGAATCTGTAGGGTGTTTTTCGTCACCCCATTGAGATGGGAATACGCGCGCGCATGTCAGGCGTACTACAGATTCCCCCCGCCTAGGGTAGGACGAGGTTTATTGATTGTGGGGATCCAAATCTCCGGCAGCCGCGGACTAAGCTGTCGTTAATTACCCCTCGCCTTTGGAGCGAGGGAACCTCCGATTGACGGGTTAAACTGGTCATGCGAACTCAATGTGCAGTGTATGTATGTTTTGTTTTGGAGGGGGCTTGGATATATCGGGAGCCACGCAGAGATTTTACGGGGGTCCCGCTACCCGGATAGCGGTCTGGGGGTCAAGGGGGCTAGCAGCCCCCTTGCGGGGTGCAGGGCAGCGCCCCGGCCCAAATTTTTTTTAAAGGAAGGTGTCGTGGAGTGTGTGAGTATCTATATATATACATATATACATATATATAAAAAAGGGGAAAAGCACCAAAAGGACGCGTGGGGCCAGCGCCTCGCGTGCCTAGCGCGCGAGCGCTGTGCGGTTAAGTGCTAGCGCACCACGTGTCCGACACGTGGGCGCTAGGCGCTTGAGCGATATGCGCTTAGTCGCTGTGTGCTCAAGCGCGAGCGCACCACGTGTTCGACACGTGGGCGCTGAGCGCTTGAGCGCTAGGCGCCTGAGCGCTGTGCGCTTAAGCGCTAGCGCACCACGTGTCCAACACGTGGGCGTTGGGCACTTGAGCGCTAGGCGCTTGAGCATTGGGCGCTCGAGCGCCAGCGCACCACGTGTCCGGCACGTGGACGCTGGGCGCTTGAGCGCTTGGGACGCTGGGCGCTCGGACGCTTGGGCGCCGGCGAGGAAAAGGGGATTTTAGCCCCAGAAATAGGATTTAAAATCCCAAAAGAGGATTTAGGGTGGAGTTAAACTCCTAAGATGTTTTGGAGTTGATGAAAGGGGTTCTTCTTTGGAGCCCTGGGTCTTCCCAAAAATGGGGTTTTCGGAGATGGGCCTCCTTCTTCCTCCTCTGTTGGCAGGATCTTGAAGATCAAGAGATGTGAGATTTTAAAAATCTCTTCTTTTTGAGATCTGATGGGAGATCTAAGCTTCCCTTTGTGGGTTTTGTGGTGAAAAACTCTTTAGTTTTGGAAAAGAAAGAGTAAAACTCTTGATTTAATTTCAAAAGAAAGAAGAAGGTTTAGAACCTTCAGAAAGGGGAAAGAAGCACAAACTCTAGATTTTTGAGGGGAATGGAAAAAGTATATTAGATATTTTCATCATGTTGCCTTATATAGGCTTACATGTTTACATATAGCCCCTTGGGCTTTACAAAATGGCATTTTGCCCATCCCATGGCTCATGTGCTATTTCTTTTTGCACATAAGCCATGGGCTTTACAAAAATTTGGCTTTATGCCCATTTTGCATACATTCATGCATAAAAAATTACATAAATATTATTTATTACATGATCTATATTTTGGCATGGGGGGAGGCTGGCCGCGGGCTCGACTTGGGCATGGGCCCGCTTGACCTGGGCTTAGGCCCACCTGGCTTGGGGTTGACCTTGACTTTGACTCGGTCAACCGGCGGGTGCAAATTTTGACCCCAACACTCTCCTTATTCTGTACACCCCAGCGGTAAAAATATGTACAAGGATCTACGACAATACTAATGGTGGCATGGAATGAAGCGCGAAGTAGCAAAGAGCGTAGCAAAGTGTCTAGTATGTCAGCAAGTGAAGGCTGAACATCACAGAACTGCTCTCCCTCGCTGCTCGAAGGGTAATGACGCAATTTGAGTTATTGTGGATCGAATCACCAAGTCGGCTCACTTTATTCTATTTCGAGTTGGCCAGTCAACCAAGTCGGCTGAACATCACAGAACTGACTTCATCATGCAAGGAAGTACATGGAGGTAAGTATAAATCTCAAGTATGATTTATACCTTCAAGATGTACCATACTTGATACCCATAAACTCATACAGGAGATCGTGAGATCACATAGAGTACCTGTTTGCATCGTCTCCGATCGTGATACAAGATTCCGATCACATTTTTGGCATAGTCTGCAAGCTAGACTGGGGATGAGTATGAATTTCAGCACGGTATATCATCCACAAACAGAAGGACAGTCCGAGCGAACAATTCAGATTTTCGAAGACATGTTGAGAGCCTGTATGTTAGACTTCTGAGGTTCGTGGGAAGATCACCTACACCTTGTGGAGTTTTCATACAACAGCTATCAGGCAAGTATTGGAATGGCACCTTTTGCAGCACTCTATGGACGGAAATGTCGTTCCTTATTGAGTTGGGACGACGTTGGAGATCGTGAACTCCTTGGGCCAGATATGATCATGGCAACTGTAGATGTAGTTCGCACGATCAGGGAAAGGATGCGCATAGCCCAAGACCGACAGAAAAATTGGGCAGATGCAAAGCATCGACATCTGGAGTTTCAACCCAGAGAACATGTATTCTTGAAGATCTCTCCAAACAGAGGAGTGATACGTTTTGGCAAAAGGGGTAAATTAAGTCCAAGATATATAGGACCATTCGACATACTCGAACGAGTTGGAGAAGTAGCATACCGTTTAGCACTACCACTCTCATTGGAAGGAGTGCACAACGTGTTCCACATATCCCAGCTACGATGATATGTAAGTGAACCTAGCCACATACTTGATCACTCAGAGATCACAGTACAAACTGACCTAACATGTGAGCAACAACCAGTTGAGATCCTGGACCGAAAGGTGAAAACATTACGGAACAAGGAGATAAACTTGGTCCGGATGATGTGGAGAAAAGACTCGCCAAGAGAATCGATATTGGAGCGAGAAGAATATATGCGTACACGATACCCTAACCTTTTTAAAAATTAGTCTCTATGTAAATGTAAATTTCGAGGACGAAATTTTTAAAAGGAGGGTAGAATGTAACGACTCTGATATCTCTGTAAAAATTTTTATTATATTTCAAAATAAAAGGGTATTTCAGCCTGTATAAGAATTAAAAGTTATTTCTGTTAAATAAAAACAAGAAGTAACTTGTAGCTCACTGGTAAAGCCTCTACACTGCTGTGACATAGCCTGTGCGTTCGAATCCCATCAGACACAATTATTTTTTAGGATTTTCTTTTTAATTTTTCGGAAGTCCAAGAGTTGCATGTGCAATTCACAAAAAAACGAAAAGTTTCAGAAAAATAAAACAGGCGCAATGAGGTGTACACACCCAACTTGACACGTGGCACGAATCTCGAGGCAATGCCCCAAGATCCGACCGCCCGTTTTCACCATATGGCTGCTGCCGATGGTCATGATTAAGCCAAATCCCTCCGTGCTTTGCACACACACCCCTACGACTCCCCTTAACTCCCTGCACTGTTTGATTTTCCTGCAATCAAACAGAGACCCTTCAATGCACAATTTAACACCTTTTTAATGCATTTTAATCCAAAATTTTAATTCCTAAACCCTAATTCTTCCCTATAAATAACACCTCATACCCTAGCTCTCCCCCATTCTGAAATTTCTAGAAAAAATTCTCTCAAACTCTCTAAGTGTGAAGTGGAGTTAAGCCCCCCAAGTGGAGTAGCAAGCAAAACTCGATGACCGGAGCATTTCCAATGACACCACTACCCCCGAGGGCTTCTTTATTCTCTTACTACCCACCTAAAACCGTAAGTCCCTCCTCTCTCTTCTTTTTTCATCTCAAATCATCTTCTAAAAAATATATCGGTAAAATGAAGTTAACTCCAATACATGTTATTTTAATATTTGTACTTCACTCATTAAAACAAAGTAAGTCAAACTAACTTTCTCATACTACTCGCAACTTTATTTATAATCAATTAGTTTTTAGTTTAACCAAAATTTTCATGTGAAACAATCACATAACGAACTTTTCATTAAATTACCATAAACTTTTGTATCACCCTCTTATCGATAATTAGTTTAAATACTTTAGAAAAACCTCACGAGGTAACGACCTACCCCACATGCATACTATGCTTCCATAGCACGGTATTCTAGATGTATAGTTAATTTTAAAAAATAACTTTTTCATTAAAATACCACAACTTTATAAAACGAATTTCTTTTAATCGGTATTTTGAAATCCATGGCAATTACGCCTCTACAACTCTCGTTAGGGGACCCGCTAATGGATGGTAAGGATTATCGCACATCCTTGGGACAGTAGAGCGAGATGCAGAACTCCTCATGGAGTAATCGGTCTCGAAAGGAATAAAAATACGATTTTTAAAAAATACGACTTTTCTAAATAAAACTAAATTTTGGAAAATTATATAACACTATGAATTCTTATTTTCACTAGAAACATATTTTGAAATTATACTTTTAAAAAGAAAGATTAAAATTGTTAATAAAATACCAACAAGTTTCCAAAAGTAGTAGTTTTCATAAAAATACCACAAACTTTCAAAAAGCTAGGTTTTATCACCAAAACACCACAACAATTAAAAAACATGTTCATGAAAACTCTAAATATTATAAATCACCCTCGAGGTTTATTTTTAAACTGTATTAAAGTATTTTTCATAAAACCCCCTCGAGATATGCAAACAATATTTTAAGGACTATAGATTAATATAGTTTTAAGCGGGATCAATTCTCTTGAGCCTCATGGAGACAGAATAAGTGAGTGCTTGCCTATTCAGATTAGACAATTTAATGGAGTTATCAAATGGCAATTGTCTTGGAAAAAGACATAAATCCTGCCATCCATGTGCAGCAGTTGCCGATTTCTCCTGAACATAAGATTTTTTTAACAATTTACATCAATTCACATGAAAAGACCTAAACTCGAATTTAACTCGAACATAAACTTGAACTTGAACTCGATACCAATTCGGACTCTAACCCAACTTGAATCTAAACCTGAACATGAACTCGAATCCAATCTACTCGAACCAACTTGACTCGAACCAAAATTGCAATTGTCATGACTTGCATATTACTCGACTCACTCGAATACATTCTACACCTTTTGCAATATATGGTTTCGATCAAGACATATTAATCATTCCATCGAATCAATTAGTATATTAACCAGTTATAATATATTATACTCATAGTGCTTGGGATAGTTTCTTGTGTGAATCCAACGGAGCTTCAGGAGTCCCGTATTAACCTCTTTTTTATTTTACTCGAATATCGGTCGGATTGACTCATCCACGGCCTAAAGTTCCGATGTTAACACATGAAATGGGCTCGTGTTTTCTTGCTCCTAGGGCCTCTCTCTTGAACTTGTGAATACTTCTACGGCTGCGTTGAAATTAAAACTTAGAACTTAACGTTAATATAGTGACCATATAGAGACCTACAGAATATTTTACCCATGATCATATACTCTTACTCGTCATATATATTCAGATCAATTAGGGTCCTACCTCACATCAGGAACGAAATGATAAAGATATGGTAGGACTTGTCATTTTCTTTACTCTTACCTATTTTAGGGACTTACCGAGCGCTAGTTCGCTGACGGGCATTCCACCCACTTTTCTTCTCTTGAAATGTTCGTCAAATACGGTCGAGACGGAGGAGGTTGAAGCCACAGAGGAGGACTACAACCAGGTAGCTACTCAGGGCTAGCTCAGCTTCATTTTTTCCTTCATTTTATGTATGTCACTTGTTTAGGCATTTTCCTTATTGTATTTACTTTCCAGCATAAACTCATTGTTCAGTCAAAAATATTGCACTTTTGATATAAGATTTTCCTTACTTTTTTTAAATATTTAAAGGTGTTTATTATAAATATAGAACATATGTGGTTTTATCTACAAAATACTCTTTACTATATGTTTATAATTATACTTAACATTATGAAGGAAAATATATACATATAATATTTATAAGATATTTTGATAATTAAAATATGCATATCATATCAAATAATCATCATCAAATTTCTTAAAGATTTATTACCATATAAAATGATTAAGATTATATCTCTAATATAACAAATATTATTAACATTATTCATGGAGATATTGTGCAGATTTAGCTCAGGTCGGGAAATCGAGATTTTCAAGATGTCAAGATCAAAAATCTGCCAATAAAATCGTAGAATCAATACTGGCAGACACTCAGGAAATATTTCCAAAATCCAGATATCCAAAAGATCTCCACGTGTTAACATGAGGCCACAGCAGAAAACCTAAACCCTAAGTCCACCAAAGTGCGGCGCTTTCGCGGCCAAAGTGCCTTAAATGCGGCAGATCCATGATTCTTTTGTGGCTGTTGGATCTAAGATTTTTGGTGGGTGATCGTGATTGTATATCTTAACCTATAAGATCTAGGGTTTCTGATTTGAGGGCTATATAAAGGACCGAGGGCTAAAATTAGAAATCTATCACCTTTAACACAAAGCAAATCAACGTCAAAGAATAAGAGATCCACAACAAGTCTTCGATTCGACGTGATAAAGCGACGTGAATATCGATGGAGCAAATACTTCCTATGAGGCAGAGATCGAGAGCAACTTCTTCCTCTTGTAATCTAAATTCGAAGGATTTATACTTTTAACGTTGATTAATAAAGGTAGATCATTTGTTTAATTATATCGCATTTACTTTCCGCATTTAAATTTCTGCATTATGATTTCCTTCTCTATCCCTTCTTCTTCTTCTCCAAACACGCGTGAGTAATTCTCCGCTTGAGAGGGTTCGTAGGATTAGGCTAGATCAATGGATGATAAAATCACTTAACTTCTTTTATATATTATAAAGTTTATAAATTTTATCAAAAGAATCATTAACATCCTTATCGGGCGCGCTAACAATTTATTGATAGTCTCGACCGCGATTTGAGATCAGATTAACAATTATTTTGGTAGAGGCTAGACATGAATAGAGGTCAATAAAAAGATAAGGGTTAAGAGCGGGAATCTTATTCCCTCCAAAAAAACATAATTTTCATTCATCACTATCGATCTAGTTTTAAATCTATTAAAAGATAAAAGGAGTCATCTTTATTTAATCATCCATTACTACTAAATTCTAACGAACCCTACAAACCCTCTTCTTATATATTCTACATCCGTGTTCAACATAGATCTAGAATCACTCTTCTCTATTTCTAATCAACTCGTCTAAAGTAAGATTAAATGTTTCACGCATCCCTGCGGACGATCCGTACTCATCTCGGCTAGCTACACACGACACCGTTATTGATTGCGGTTAATTTTATTTACTTATGACACACATCTTTTACAAATTTAGAATCAATCAAATGCATTTGATTGGTGTGAAAAAGTGTTTGTAGTAACCGTAATCAATAACGGTGTGACCCCCAAGGGAAGGTAGACCCGAGAGCACCCTTTTGGGGTGCTCTCGGATCACCACCCCCAAGGCCGCCTTATGGTGGTCTTGGGAAGTGGGATTGGCTTTTGGTCCCCTTGGGGTATCTCCAGGGTGCCCATGCTTCATTCCGCGGCTTCTCGGTTCAAACCGTGAGCCCACGAGGTGTGCAAATATCTCAAAATTCTAATTTTAGGGACTGTTTTTGTCGACAGTTCGTGCGTGACAAAACGACGAATTTCAAACGTCACTGCGAGCTATCTATGGCTTATGGAATGTCTCTGATAACATGTAAGTCGGTGTCGCATACTCCACAGGGTTTTTATAGAGGCGGAAGTAACAAAAAATAATTTTATAGCAAGCAGTATCGACTAAACTTCCAAGAGTGACCATAAGCCCTAACTAGCAAAACTAATAAAGGTTCTAATCTTCCATGAAGTGATTTATACCTATGTGTTCAATTCCTTCAGGTCTTCTTATCCTTTTCTTAAGCTCTTCGTTTGTATGGATCGAGCTTGGCCAAGAGTCGGGGAAGACGGTGCTGTCCTTACAGGACATATTTAAAGATGGGGTCTCTGTCTTGAAGGCTCGGAAGATTCTTCATCTGTACTCCATCCGGCCGGGCTTTCTTGTATTCAAGATGAATGACTCGGCTTTATTCATGAGGTATAACCCGCATCGCTTCGCCCAGCAATTAGGTTACAATCAGGGCGTCCCACTTGAGGCTTTTTTGGTCGAACCTGCTGCTTCCGAAGAGGGAATGCGGAGTGCACTGCATCATTTCATGCGCTTAAACACAGGGTCCAACTTCTTTATCAGCGAGCCGAGCTGCATCCCAACGGCCCTTAATGCATACGTGGCGTGGTATCAGCATTCAATGGGCGCCGTCATCAGGGAGGAGAAACGATTATTGCTCGATCGCAAGGGTGCAGTGCCGGCTGGTGATCGAAATGTTTCTCTGAAGCGACGGAACATTGTTCATCCTCCCTTGAGAGAGTTCACTGTAGTTGAGCCTCGACACGTGCTAAGCCCTACGCGCGGGTTTCCCCCATCCAGCATGACCGAAAAAGAAGTGGCTGCCGCGTCCCCCGAGTCGGACGTAGGAAAAGAAATTGGGACTCGTCGTCCAAAGGCGTCTACAAAACGCAAACTAGTGTCATTGGCTCCCGGCGCCCATCCTCAGAAGAAGAAGAAGCAAGTACTTTCTTTGAACACCATATTATGCTCGACGCCCCCTGCTCCATTTAGCGAAGGCTTGAGCGAATATGGGAGAAATGAGGGTTTATTCGGGATGCTTGATGATACCGATTTGGAGGTTGCCATTGAAGCTTCCAAACAATCGGTCGCCCTCGAAAAGGAATTGGCCGCCCTTGCGCAGTCAGGTATACTTTATCCTTATCTCTCAGCTGTTTATTTCACTCTTTTTTTATCATACTTTGACTGACGCCTCCTGTTTTAACAGGTGCCTCTACAGAAGAAGCCATTGCTGCTTCACTTAAAACCTTTGAAGAGGAGGAAAGGCTTCGCGCCTCATTGCCAACAGAGGCTTCGCTTGAACGACCGATGATGGATACCGAAATGGTTCCAGATGTAAAACCAAGACTAGTGATAATATCTCCTTGGCGAAGGTCTTGAAGAAGCCTCATCTCCTTGTCAAAACCGAGAAGCAGCCCAAAAAACATACGGCCAGGGGAAAGAAGCGATCTTCTGCAATCACTAGCTCTAGACCAAAGCGGGGGAAGAAGACCGTTACTAGTCCACCAGAAGACGGTCTTCTTTTTCCTGGTTCATCTGCCGAGAAAGCCGCACAATTGGCTGAGGCTATAAGACGCTCACAAGACGAATCCGAGAATGTAAGGATCCCGAAAAGGCCTTACCCTGCCGTCATCTTTTATGAAGACCCTCCGTGGATACGGCGACTATTCATAGGCCCTATGGAAGAATAGGGCGAAAGGGCTCTTAAGCAGGCCGTCTCAGCCGATGCCGAGGATGCACTTTCATTGTGGACCGGTGGCCACGAGTCTACTCTCAAACCTCGGCGAGCGTACCTCCTCAGGAAGGAGCGTCGGCTTGAACAAGCCAAACTAGAAGCTCCCTTATGCATTGGTATGTTCCTGTATCTCTTTGTGACATTTTGTATTGCTTGTATACATATACATACATACATACATACATACACACACACACACACATATATATATATATATATATATATATATATATCCTTATCCTCGTACAAACTTTGCAGGGACTTCGGCGATGGCAGAGTGGCTGGGTCCAAGTTGCGCCCTGACTATGGACTTCGCAGATAACCCCGATGAGGCACTAATCTGTGTGGAGGAGGTTGACGCCATTGTTGTTCCTACGACGGAGCTTCCCTTCGTGATTCCTGCTCTCCAGGTGATTGCTCCTCCGGAAGAGGAATCTTCATTGGCTGCGGATCCGATGGATCTTTCCGGGGACGGCCCGGCGACTGTGGGACAGATGGTCGAAGCCACTGTCGTTCCATTGGAGCGTGTAGCGATGGTCACTGCTTCTCCACCATACGTTATTATACCAGCCGACATCCCTGATGATGCGTTCGGGAACACGGAGGAGGGTGAGGCAGTCGCTGCACCCAGTGATGCTCTTGTCGTGGTCTCGACCAGTGACTTACCAGGTAAATTTCAGGTTATTGCTTTCTATTCTATTCTGCAATCCCTTTTCTACCTTTTCTGACAGTACTTTTGTTTTTCATGCAGCTACGGTGGGCGTTGAGGTTGTGCCACCCAAGGAAGCGCCACCAATTACCGCTTTGACGGTGACCGCCCCTCCATCTTCTCTTATATCTTCTGAAATGCTGGAAGGTATGGGTTTATGATAAATTTAAATCGGGGACAGCATCTCTCGTGTACTAACCATGTATCATCATGATCTCGCAGGAGTTCTTCTTGATCACTTGTATCAGGTGCTGAACCCACACTTCTCTTTCCTGTCGGAGATTGCTTCATCTAGTGGCGCTGGTGAGTACAGCATTCAGTTAATGTTCCTTCTTTTACCGGCAGTCAAATCATTTCTGATTCTTCTTTGTTTTGATTGCAGTACTACAGATTGAAGGAGGAGATGAGAGAACAGTTACGCCACTGGAACTCCCGGCCTTGCCCCCTGTTGCAGCCGGTATAGTAGACTCTATTTTTCGTGTATTCTCTTTATTTCTTGAGCTGTCATCTGATTGTGATTTGTTTTGCAGCGGTCACATCGACTCCAGTCCCGTTCAAGTCTCACGTCATAATGTCGGCCGGACCCTTTTCCAGACGTCCATCCTCGAAAGGCGCCGCGAATAGTCTGCTCACGTTAAGCGACTATATTGAGGAGCTTGACGTGGAGGCTCCTACATCTGCTACGGATTTTGCTGCGGAGGTTAACCTAATGCTGGCGACGCTTATGAACTTCCATAATGAAGGCGTTGTCGAGTCTTGGGTTAACCACTGCCGGAAGTTTGAGGCCTGCCTGCATGAGCTTGAGCTAAGGCGTCCTGCCCCTGAGATTCAGGCTTTGAACTCCCAACGGGCCGCATGGGTCGAGTAGAGCGTGTCCTTCCTCCGCCATTTCGAGCAAGAAGCGACCTTGAGGTGGAAGGAACGCGAGGAGGCTTTCGCTGAGTCTGCCCAATTACGTGCCCAGGTCGAAGCGAACGCAGCACAATTGAGAGCCATCTTTGACGCCTTGCAGCAATGTATCTCGGACGGGCTCGTATTAAGACAGAAGATCGACTCTATCGAGTGGATTACGCGGAGTCGCGAAGCTACTCAACGGGAATCAATGAGAAGATTTCATCGTGCTTGCAGCAAAGGGCTCGAATTGAAGCGGAGCTGACCGCGGCGGCTGATCATGAGAATGCGCTAAAAGAAGTGCGAAGGAAGCTGGCGGACTTGTTAAAAACGCTTCCTTCTCAGTTGCAATTTTTTTGTACCATTTGTAATTTTGAATAAAATTTATTCATTCTTTATTCCTTCATATGATGTATTTTGTATCCGATTGAATCCATGAATAAAAGATACATTTCTTTCGTAATGTCTTGTGTCATTTCTCTGCCTTCTTCTTTCTTTTGTTATCAGCATGTCACCTTAGCAAATGTAGCCGGCAGATGATAGGGTGAGCATCTTGTTTTGGCTTCTTCGGGGGTAGCGATGGCTTAAGAAGCAGGTTCAGATCTGCTGCCTAAGACTTTTCAACTTCATGAGCCCTGAGGGTCTCATGAAGACTTTTCTCTCTACGAGTCGAGAGGATCTCGTAGGTGTATTTTCTCCTTAGGAATCGTGAGGATTCCTAAGTGCGTTTTCCCTTATAAGTCGTAAGGATCTTATAAGAGAATTTTCCCTCCTACAAGTCGAGAAGACCCGTAAGCGGTTATTTCCCTCCTTGTCGAGATTCGATTTTAAAGAGTGTGGCCCGTGAATAGTATACAAGAGTCCGTTTTAAACCGACTTGCAGGGCCCCAGTGCTTAGGAAACCGGTCCTTATCCCCATTGCCTAAGGCTTTTTCCCTACGAGTCGAGACGAATTGAGAAGTTCTCGCAAAGACGCTAATTTCCTCACGAGTCGAGACGAATCGAGCATTTCTCGCAAGGATATCCTAACGTCACAGTTAACCTCTGCTCTTTACGACAGAGGTCCGTTAGGGTTTGTGGTACTAGGGTTTTGTCCGTCGTACCGTCGCGTTGGCTGATGTATTTCTCGATAGGCAATCTTGTTGTTCAAGTAGCCTTGCGACTGTCGTGTCTCTGATCCCTTCGGGGGTTGGGCAAGACGTCTTCAAGCAATCCTCTTAGGCAGTTTGACCGTCGGAAGAGCAAGCGTTAAGAATTTTGCCATGCCACTTTTTACTTGAGGTTAGGCCCATTTTGGAGAGCCCCGATGAGTCATAACCACTCCGTGCTGGTGTGGGATGATCTCCGATAGTCTTTCAGGTTTTATATAAGTTACCGTCAAGACCCTGAAGCTAGGAATTTGGCCTTCGCTTCGTTTGCTGGTATTGCGTCTGCTGTATCGAGATGAATGTCGCGGTTGTCTCTAGGTTGCTGGTGAACCGTCGAGGTTTGGAACTATGGATTTTGCCATGGCTTCGTTGTTTGATTGTCACGTCTGAATCCTGCTGGAGGAAGAACGCTGTGGTGACATCTCGTCTGCTGTATCGAGACGAAAGTCGAGGTGGTGACCACTCCGCGCTGGTGTGAGATGATCTTCGATGGTCTTTCAGGTTTTATATGAGTTGCCGTCAAGACCCTGAAGCTAGGAATTTGGCCTTCGCTTCGTTTGCTGGCATTGCGTCTGCTGTATTGAGATGAATGTCACGGTTGTCTCTAGGTTGCTGGTGAACCGTCGAGGTTTGGAACTAGGGATTTTGCCGTGGCTCCGTTTTTTGATTGTCGCTTCTGAATCCTACAGGAGGAAGAACGCCGTGGTGACATCTCGTCTGCTGTATCGAGACGAACGTCGAGGTGGTGACCACTCCGCGCTGGTGTGAGATGATCTCCGATGGTCTTTCAGGTTTTATATGAGTTACCATCCAGACACTGAAGCTAGGAATTTGGCCTTCGCTTCGTTTGCTGGCATTGCGTCTGCTGTATTGAGACGAATGTCGCGGTTGTCTCTAGGTTGCTGGTGAACCGTCGAGGTCTGGAACTAGGAATTTTGCTGTGGCTCCGTTTGGTGATGTCGCTTCTGCTGTAACGAGACGAATGTCGAGGTGATCTCTAGGTTGTCTATGAACCATCGAGATTCGGAGTAGGGACTTTGCTGTCACTCCGCTTTGTTTCGACCGTGAGATTTTTTGTTGACGTTGGATCTGCATCCTGTTGGACTGCAAAGTAACGCCGTTGTTGACAATACGTCTGATGTAGTGAGACGAATGCTGCGGTGGAGCTGGGATTTTGCCATCACTCCGCTTTGTTTTGACGTGAGGTCTTTTGTCGATGTTGCGTATGCATCCTGCTGGACTGCGAAGGAACGCTGTTGTGGGTCTTCAGGCTGTAGATGTGGCCGTCGAGACTTGGAACTAGGGATTTTGCCGGGGCTCCAGGGTTGATTACAGCATCTGAATCCTGCTAGAATAGTGAGGAACGCTATTGATGATCTCTAGGCTATCCTTGAACCATCAAGATTTGGCTTTGTTTTCTGATGAAGCCTGATGGGATGATATGGTTCCCTCTTTGTTTGCGCCCCTCGATTGTATACAGGGATTGATGTGATATCACTTGTAGGGAAAAATTTCATTCTTTAAAAACTTTTTTTTTATTTCTTTCCGCGATGCTCTATCATTTTAGCTTTT
This sequence comes from Agapanthus africanus, assembly GCA_030015575.1. NCBI lineage: Eukaryota > Viridiplantae > Streptophyta > Magnoliopsida > Asparagales > Amaryllidaceae > Agapanthus > Agapanthus africanus. The sequence goes on along the minus strand of JASDDO010000285.1, from coordinate 754,178 downwards.
ATATCGTGAAGGTCACGATTGCCCAATCATTTCGGCTATTTTTCACGGTGCCCAATCATTTCGGCTATTTAATTTATTTTTACTCGCTGCTTTTTATTACGAGTTGCCCAATCATTTCGGCTATTTATTTTATTTTTACTCGCTGCTTTTTATTGCGAGTTGCCTAATCATTTTGGCTATTTTGCATGCATACATTTTTACTTGCTGATTTTGTTGTAAGTTGCCCCATCATTTCGGCAATTTCGTTTGCATGTGCGGCTCACTAGCTTCTTGCTGCAAGCTTGGAATTAGACACCGATTTCGGCATCAGCACTGCTGCAACTGGGATATTGCCAGGAGCGAATCATCATTTGCCTCTGTCGATGTCGAACAAAGGTGGCTTAGTAGACAGGGTTAGGATCCTGTTGACTAAGACTTTTGACTTTATGAGCCGTAAGGGTCTCATAAAGGTATTTCTCCCTGCGATTCGTAGGGATCTCATAGGTGCGTTTTCTCCTTAGGAATCGTAAGGATTCCTAAGTGCGTTTTCCCTTATAAGTCGTAAAGATCATACAAGAGTGCTTTCTCCTTATAAGTCGAAAGGACTTACAAGGGTTGTTCACCGTGTAGACATATCCCTAGTCACGGATGGCACTTTGTTAGGGAAATGTTTATTCGCGCCTGTGGATTGTATACAAGGGTCAATACTGAACCGCTTGTAAGGCAGTGTTGGAGGTTGTGGTGGCTGCTTAAGAACAAGTTCAGATCCCTGTAGCTTAAGACTTTTGAATCTTATGAGCCGTGAGGGTCTCATAAGAGGGTTCTCCTTACGAGTCGTGAGGATCTCATAAGTGTGTTTTCTCCTTAGGGATCGTGAGGATTCCTAAGTGCGTTGCTCCCTTGTGAGTCGTAAGGATCTCACGCAGGTGGTTTCTTCTCACAAGATCGAGAGACCTTGAAAGTGTCTTTTAACGAGATTGCGCCCTCTCGGGTTTTCATAAAACTCGCCGGTAGCCCTGCTGTTTTTACTCACGGAGCCCTTTCGGGTTTTCATCCGTGCCCATTTTGCTTATGGACATACCGTTTTTTTTACCACGTCAGCTTGAGGATGTCGCGGATTGGTAGTAGTTTAACGACATATCGGTCAAGTCACCGCACGATTACACAGCTAGATTTTGCCGCAAATCTCCGCATGTTTTGTGTCGGAGGCGGACTCCTTGAAGAGAGGGCTGAGGGCGATTTCTTTGTCAGAGTCGCTTCCAAAGGTGATAACTTGCGATCCTTTGGTGTCGGCTATGTGACAGTTGCCAGCAGCTCTTTCGCGCTCATCCGTCGTGCTTTTATGTCCCCGACAAGCCTTGCACTTCACTCGTTGAACGTGTCGTCGATGGTCAACATATCCCTGCCATCAGTTTTTAAAAGCTATGCACTCCTCGGTAGGGTGTGCAATCTTCTGATGGTATAGGCAAAAGGTAGGATGTATGTCCGCTTCATCAAGACGTATATTTCCTGGGAAATTTCTTTTGAAAGAGGGCAACTTCATTCCTATTGCCAGGGCCCTAGCGAATCGTTTCCTTACTTTAAGCTTGCTTTTGCTGGCGATAGGGATGCTTTGCTCCAGTTGGGGTGTCTCGACCTTTTCCTCCAGTCGTCGGCATTTAGCTTTTTCGAATATAGCCAGTTCACGCTCTCGATTGGCTTTGCTTTTCTGACGGGCTTCGTTCAGTAGCAAGTCGATCATCTCATCAGACGGTTCCAAGGGCTTTGGCTTTGATCCTGCCCCCAGCTCTTTTATGCCGTCTTCTATCGCCGAGTGCGTTTCTTCATTAGTCAAGGCCAAATGAGAGATCATGTGGCAACTTGCCACATAGTCCTCAGATTCTTCGGACGAGCCATCCCTGTCATTATTGTCGTTATCTCCATTCTCAAAGATATTGCTGAGAAATTCTTGGAGTGTGTCCGGGGTCCGCGCCTTCTGGTTATACTCTTCCAGCGCGTCAATCTGTTTTTGCAGGTCCGTGCGCTTGTCACCAGGCTTCACGGGCTTCTTCTTCTTTTTCGAAGACTTTGACGGTTGGGCGCGAATGCTTTAGCTATCACCACCAATTTTTGGAGTTGGGTGCGGTTTAAGCATTCCCTTGACGATCTCGGGTTCCAGTGGATTTTTCCACCTGATTGCCGAGCACGTTTGGAGATCCTTCAGCATTCTTTTAGTTTTGGCTGGAAGAGCGACCTCCTACGGAGTTTCTTTTATAAAAGAGCACGATGCCCCCGGCGTGTCCACCTTTATGGGGCCATGAGGTTGCGGCGGGTTCACCTTCCAGTTTTCCGATAATGCGAATTTGCCTTGTTGGTATTGGTCCTCAATTTTTGAAGACGTAGCAGTCTTCGATCGGATGGCCCAATACTCGGTGGTAGGGGCAGTAATTGAGATCGTTGACGTCGTTTGGCTGCAACAGACAATTTGGATCTGGTAGATTGATGAGTCTGTTGCGCACTGCCAGCTCGAACAGTCTCCTCGTTTTATCCTGGGGAAATGAGTAAGGACGTCCTAGTCTCTCCTCGAGGGATAGGCATGGACGCATATTGTTTTGGCGAACAACCGGCTTTAACTTGCTCGGCTGTTGTTGAGTATTGGCGACGAAAGTCGCTTTCCCCTTTTCATTCCGAGGATTCGTCTTTGAAGGAGATGGTCTATGACCCATCTGGTCTATTTGGGCCAACTTGTCAATCAAGGCCTGGAAAGTAATTGGCTTGAAGAACATCATGAATTGCGAGATGGTCGCTTGAGGGTCAAGAGTGCCCACGAACATGCCCACTGCCGGCGCTTCTTCGATGCGCTGTTCGCATTTCGACCACAGATTCCGCCATCGTATTGCGTATTGAACCTATGTTTCGCCTGGCCTTACCCTGGAGTTGATCAATACGGTGATCGAGGTGCGCTCGCTGGCGCTTGCAAATCTTTATGTAAACAGCATCTCCATCTTCGCAAATGTTTTGACAGAGTCGTTAGGCAGCTCCAAATTCCATTCGAAGGCCGTTTCTGCTAAGCTGCCGACGAATTGGCGAAGCAACAGTTTGTCGTCGCCTCCAGTGTTGCCGCATAAGGCCCTGAATTGAGCGACATGCTGATGTGGATTGCCTGTCCCCTTATACACATGAAATTTGGGGATCGTATATCCCGGCGGGTGATTTATTTGGTTATACCAGCCCGGATAGGGTCGTCCAGTCTTGACAACTTGGCCGGCCGCTTCGTTCGCTCGGTGGGCTCGTATTTGTTGAGCTATATAATCATCGAGCGTGGCTTTTGAGATGGTTTCCTCCTTGGCTGCTGGCAGAGCCGGCAGAGGATTTGACGTGTCCCCTCTGTCGTCTTCAATAATGATCGGAGGGTCTTCAGCTAGAGGATCCGGCGGTAACATCATCCCAACCATGTCTTGGAAGAGAAGCGCCATTCGTTTCATGCTGGCAGCTTGTTCTGCAGCTTCTCTGTCCTTCTTTTCGAGGACTCTGCGTAGGAAGTCAGCATCGGTTTCTTGTTCGTGACGCTGCTCTGATGACGACTTCGGGCTTTCTTTTGGCCCGGTGAGTGCAGCCATTTGCGTCGGCATTTCCTGAAGCTTCTGTTGTTGCTCTCGGGCTTTGGTTACGGATCGGGTGAGCAGCCGGTGACCCATCGAAGCACGGCTTTCCTCTTTTCCGGAAGCAATGTAAACAGTATAGACCGTTATGCCCCCAGACATGGGGCATTTAGGCTTAGCGTCTTTGCAATCTGCCGTAGTCACAGGGGCTTTCTCTGGCCTCCTTTTCGTTTGAACAGTTGACATTGAAGGGGCCGTTGCAGCGGGCACCCAGGTGGTTGTCGTCCTATGTGGCTTGCCAGGACGGTTCTCTCCTTGCTGAACCTTCTTCTTCTTCTGTCGACGGGGATAGTCTTGATCGATCACTGACTCCTGGACCCGTCGCCAGACTTTGTAAATTTTGGAGGACAACCGCTGAGGGGGCTGCTCCGGCTTTGTTTCTGTAACACTCTCTATGGATGGAGGAGATCTTTTCAGTACGGCGGTAGGAGAGTTCCTGCGCACCTTGTTCAGCAATTCGAAGCTGTTCCCGGTTGGAACAACAGCATTGACTTCCACCGTTAGGGCTGGTGGAGTTAGCCCAGAGAGGGAGTTGTCCCCAGCCTTTCTTACTCGGCGCCAGTAGCGACATCGAGCACGTCGAGCTGTTGGGATGGTGTCAGCTTGAGGGGTGACTTCGTCTTGCCCCCTGTTCAGGTGAGGCGCTGCCGGCACCAGCCTATTGAGGACCAACGTCCGTTGGGTAGCAGTATTCAATCTGTCAAAGATAGACTTTTGAGTAGGGACGGGAGCCGGATTGGGAGCCGGAACAGTCAGTCTTGTAAAGACCGACCCTTTGGCAGGAGAAGCCGCCTTGACGACTTCGGGAGCAGGGATAGTTATCCTCTTCGGAATAACTTTTTCTGGAACTGCAGGCTTCATCATGGGCCCACGTGAATTTTGGCCCAATCTGACGTAGACTGAGGCGCTGGAGGTGGACGACCCGTTGAGGGGGGCCGCTGTAGTTGCAAGCCAATCAAAGACCGACTTCTTGGGAGCTTCTTGCGATGGTACAGGGGTGCTGAAGCTCATCGGTGGGAGCATGGTCCCGAAAAACAATCCAGTGGTGGTCTGAGTCACCTGGTCCATCGGCATTGTGAACAGGGAGGCCGCTTGGAGCCCGTAAGCTATGCCTCCAGATGAGGCGGAGCGTGAGTTGCAATTGCAGTTAGAACACTTCGCGCAAGTAGACGCCATTGATGTTTCGTTTTCTGCGCCAAGCAAGAAACCAAATCTTAGTACCTCGAACCCAAGGGCAACCATATCAAACCGCGATTCGTTCGCAAACACGAAATGTGGAGTAGAAAGAGGAAAAGGTCCCACCGGGCATGCCAGAATCCGTTCCCCGCCGAAAGACGCGACAAAAACGCGGCAAACGTCTTGCCTGAAATTCGGGGTAGATGCTAATTGGTGCTATCCGTCCACCTCTCCGAAGATACCAAGTTGATTTATGGCACCATGCATCGAAGGTTTAAACAGATGCGGCCGATGTAGCAGACTTCGTCAGATTCCCCCTCGTTTGAGGGGTTTTGATTATGGGGACGCTCTTCCCTGCAGGCGCAAGCCCCTGCAGTTAATTATGCTACTGCATCGCGGTAACAACTTTCTCCTTCTCCAGATGGTCACTTTGTGTCGTGGGTGTTTGTTTTGTTTGTGGTTGCCCGTGGATTGTATACGGAGAATAATTTATGCTGTCGCCCGTAGGACGTGGATTAGTCCAAATCCGTATTTTCTTCGATTTGGGTTTTGGTTTGATTTTAAGGATACGTTAGTCTCATTTGAGACTAATATCAACTTAAACATATGTTAAGGATACGTTAGTCTAATTTTGAGACTAAGATCGACTCAACGTTTGTTAAGGATACGTTAGTCTAATTTTAGACTAAGATCAACTTAACAGGATCATTTAGATCCAACAGAAGAGCATTTGGACTCTATTGTTTAGTTTAAGAACATTGCGGTCGATTACCAATTTAAGGACATGGTGGTCCAAGGTTAAGGACATCATAGTCCATGGGTTTAAAGGGACCCCAGAGTCCGAGGTTAAGGACATCATAGTCCATGGGTTTTAAAGGGATCCTACAGTCCGAGGTTAAGGACATCATAGTCCATGGGCTTAAGGACCCCACAGTCCAGGTTAAGGACATCGTAGTCCATGGGCTTAAAGACCCCACAGTCCAGTTTAAAGACATCATAGTCTGTGAGTTTAAGGACCCCACAGTCCAGGTTAAGGACATCGTAGTCCATGGGTTTAAGGACCCCACAGTCCGAGGTTAAGGACATCGTAGTCCATGGGTTTAAGGACCCCACAGTCAAGGTTAAGGATATCGTAGTCCATGAGTTTAAGGACCCCACAGTCCAGGTTAAGGACATCGTAGTCCATGGGTTTAAGGACCCCACAGTCCAGTTTAAAGACGTCATAGTCTGTGGAATGTATGGCTGTCGGGACCCGTCACCTCTCTGAAGACGTTGAAGGATTACAACGACAAATATCAGAGGAGTTCAGAGATGTACCCTTGAACCAATTTTGGTTGGGAGATCTATAGTCCAATTTGGGACTAAAGTCTGTTAAAAGGTTTATGAGCATATGGGCTCAGTTGATATGAGTTGAGGACTTACGGCCAATCTTGGGCTAAATCCAATAAATGTTTAACATTTTATTGTTCTGGCTATTGAGCCTTTATTTAGGCTTGGCCCTTTTAATAATGCTGAGCATTAGATCCTGACATTTCTTTTTTTGTCTTGTATTGAATGCATAGCATTCATCAGAACAATGTGTGCTCTGTCAGCGCACCATGTGGCGCGCCAGGTGCTTTGCGCCAATTAAAGAGCGCATTGCGCTTCTGCCAAGTAGCGCACACGAAAATGACACGTGTCACGCTTAGCGCTAAGCGCCAGTTTATTAGCGCATTGCGCTTTCAATTTATGAGCTCTTTGCACTAATTTAAAGGCGCACCAGTGAGTGACACATGGCGCGCTTGGCGCTGAACGCCAGCCCATGAGCGCAATGCGCTGTTTCAGAAGCGTAAAGCACAAGCTGTGTCTATGGTTGACACGTGGCATGTTTTGGCGCTGAGCGCCGGTCCAAGAAGCGCAAGAGCGCAATTCATGAGTGCAAGGCACTTTCCAATAGCGCAAAGTGCATTTGATCAAATTAATGATCAGAGAACAAGTTTATGTTCCTTTAAAGGAGGCTTTGCCTCAAGATTCAAGGACAAAAGTTCTTATTTATAAAAAAAGGCTCTGCCTTTGTAGATCAATGATCTGTGAATGAAGTGAATACTTCTTTTTGTTTTTATAATAAGATCTTTGATCTCTTTTTTTATCAAAGACCTTGGTCTTTTGTAGATCTATGATCTTTTTTAGAAGATAGTTCTTCTTTTCATGAGATGATTTTATCTCTGTGTTCAAGAATCATGTTCTTTTATCTTGAAGAAATGATCTTCCTTTGCTAAAAGCTTTCTTTTCTTTCTTTGAGTTTTCTCAAAATTTGTAGAGGGGTTTCTCTATATAAGACTTTAAGTCTTGGGGCCTTTATATAGGGGAGGCTGATTTGTTGAATCAGTTAAAGAGATTTATCCTCTAATTGATTTGGGAATTTCCCCACCATCGGATCTTTGATCCAAGGGCTTCTGGTTTACAGAAGATAATCTTCTTGTTTTAACAAGATTGAGAAATCTTTCCCTCTTACAGAATTTGTTCTATATTTTAGTGATTTTTAATCACCATTGGATCATTGATCCAACGGTGTTCCAAATTCAGGGCACAATCTTTTCTGTTTGGAAAGATTCAACAGAATTTCATTCTTGTTAGTTGATGATTTAATCATATCCGTTGGATATTTGATCCAACAGTGAGGAACATTTAGTTCCAGCGCTAGTGCTTATGCGCTCTTCCCATGGTGCGGTACTTGGAGCGCAGCGCTCTTAGCGCTAGCGCACACGTGCTTTGCATGTGGTGCGCTCCTTGAAACGCAGCGTATCTAGCACTAGAGCCTATGCGTTTTGCATGGGGTGCGCTACTTGTAGCGCAGCGCTTTTATAAAAGCGCAGGTTTAATTTAATTTTTAATTTTGAATAGAGCTTTGCTCTAATTGGGGAAACACTCCTCCCTCAAGCTCATCCCATCATATGAGTTGTGAATCAATGAGCATTGATACAAATTAATCCATTACATATTCTCTACTTTTACTTAGTAGTCTCCCTTAGCAAGTTGGATCACTAAGTCGCCTCATTTGAGGTTGGAGCTTGACCATAGGCCCTCGGATGGATCTTTCTTCGACACCAAGGAGACCGGCAACCGAGTTTATTTGAAGCTTTGGAGGAGCCAAAGAAAGGAGATCAAGAAGAAGCTTGAACCAAGGAGCAAAGAACCATAAGAATATCCGAAGGACTTGACACGAAGGTATAACCATTCAACCGAGTAGTTAGAGCCTTCTTGATGTTTAGTTTAGCTAGTTAAGGTTTAATCAAGATCCTAAGTTGATAAAGTCTATGTTGCAAAGCAAACTTGATGTTTGAACAAAAGAAAAAATCGGTTTTCATGTATTTCTCCTCCCCGCGAACTCACGGGGTGTGCGACATGAACTTAAACTGGTATCAGAGCTAGGTTAAACCTAAACTGGCTTGTTAGCAAATAGTAAGAAGTTCGATCGAAAGAATTTAGCCCGAAATCAAAATTCCTTTACCTAGCTTGCTGTCGATTTTTAAACAAGTTCAAAAAATATTTTCAGAGGTCTTAAAAATACGTGCAAGCTATTGTAAGAACACAGATGAAATTTGAGCATGAGATCGGCCAAGATCGCCGCTGAACCGCCGCGTAACTCACCATTTCGCCGTGGATGCGCGGCCAAGTCGTGGCCGATTCGTGCCAATTTTCCTCTGTGGATCTATCTAAAGGGAATATGATTTCTGGAATATTTTGTTTTCTGCCCAGAGTTATTTGTGTTCTGGTTTGTTCATGGGGTAGATACAAATTTATTGTTCGATCAAAATTCTAAATTATTTAGCTAATTGGGTCTTCTGTGTTTGAACAAATGTGTTTCGAAACGTCCGCTAATTGCTATAAATCGATTAGCGGGGGTTGCACATTTCTGTGACTGTGATTGTTTGTGTATATGGATTGATTGGATCGTCGTGAATGAATAGCCGGGGGGATGTGAGAAGAGTGTTTTTCTTTTCTTTCATTCATGTACATTTTGTAAATTGATGTAATATTATTTTTGCGGGGCACATCCAGGTTGAGGTTGTAGCCACCGTTGTATTATTTCTTTTTACTGTTTTTGCTCCTAGGATAGACCCAAGGTGGGGTGCACAAACTACCGGGTTCTTTGAAGTGCCGAGTGGCCTACTCATTTTGTTGAGGGAGGTTGCTTCACTTCGGGAATTTTGCGGGTAGTTTGCCACACCCGTAGAGGTATAGGGTAGGGTTTAGCTATTCATCACGACCGTAGAATCAGTATTTCGTTATAGGCTCAAACGAAGCACGGAAATCCTAATATATCCAATATTTCCATCTGTGATTCTGTGATCTGGAATGCTTATTATTGCGTGAGACGAATGGCTATATATATATTTATTATATAAAATAAACGTTGCATATGTTTTGCACCCGCGCTAGTCCAGCCCCCGCTCTGTCGTTAGTTAAGTAACCTAACGGGTGATAACGGGGCCCCGTGGCGAATGCGGATGGCATAAGCGTACGTTATATTTTCGTTTCTTTTGCTGCAATGATAAGGTTAATTGATGGGACCGCATTAATTCTAATTAATGCAAGAAAATAAACCTAAAATCTGATGTCATTGGAACAATTACAAAACCACTCGGTTTTCTTCAAAAAGCATTTAAAAAAACCCGGAGCCTAAACCACTCCTTTCCAAAAGCTATCAGGTTCCTTCGACTATATCAAGTTCAATACGTTAACGGTTCTTTCGCCCGAAAACCAGCCATAGCTCTTCGTCATTTCAGATAGGTATCTACTAATATTCATGCTATGTGTTTTGACCTTTGCCAAGGCATAGTGTTTGGTAGCTAGTAGGTGCTTATCTGTGGCATAGATAGATACATTAATTTAGGACAGGCGTACAGCTGTTTTGGCCTTCGTCAAGGGCTTGTACGATTGGGTCTAGGTTAATCTGGATAATGACGGGTAGAACTTGACTTGCGACTTATGATGTTTTGGGCTTTGTCAAGGTTATAAGCGCACGGGGCAAAAATCACATTGGGAGTTTCAAACATAAAGGAAACTTGCTAGTGTTGCATACCTTCTTGAGTGTGGTGTTTTTGGTAGGCTTCCTTCAGATTCATCACACAATGATAGTTGGGTCCTGATCTTACTGTGAGTATCCGCTACTCTTCGGGGAAAAATTTCACTTAACAATCAATGCTATAAAGCGTTGGAAAACCTCCCTCGAAGTACCGGCACTAGCCTGGCTGAAAGGTTAAGCATGTATTGTGACATGCTATTAATCCTAACTAATTCTTCTTTTAGGGTTTGGAGAAGAATTCGAGAAAACAGTGGGAGCCGTCCTGTTTAGATAAACTAAAAACCAATCTAAACTTGCAAGAGCATATACCGAGTGTTTCTTTTCTCCTCTCTCAAATTGCAACGACCATGACAGGACTTAAGCTCATATTAGATAAAAATAAACTCGCTGGGCCAAACTATAAAGACTGGTGTAGGGTGTTTTTTCGTCACCCCATTGAGATGGAAATACGCGCGCGCTTGTCAGGCGCATTACAGATTCCCCCTGCCTAGGATAGGCTGGGGTTTATTGATTGTGGGATTCCGAATCTCCGGCAGCCGCGGACTAAGCTGCCGTTAATTACCCCTCGCCTTTGAAGCGAGAGAACCTCCGATTGACGGGTTAAACTGGTCATGCGAACTCAACGCGCAGTGTTGTGTTTTGAAGGGGTTTTGGATATATCGGGGGCCCGCAGAGTTTTTACGGGGGTCCCGCTACCCGGATAGCGGGCTGGAGGTCAAGGGGGCTAGCAGCCCCTTTACGGGGTGCGGGGCAACGCCCCGGCCCAAATTTTTATGAGAGGGACAGTGTTGTAGAGTATGTGTGTGTGTGTGTGTGTATGTATATATATATATATATGTATATATAAAGGGAAAGGGCATCCAAAGGATGCGTGGGGGCCAGCGCCTCGCGTGCATGGCACGCAGGCGCTGGGCGCTAGCGCACTAGGCACTGGGCACAAGCGCTCTGAGCGCTAGGCGCACCACGTGCTCGGCACGTGGGTGCTAGCGCACCGGGCGCAAAGCGCACCATGTGCTCGACATGTGGGCGCAGGGCGAACCACATGCTCGGCACGTGGGCGCAAGTGCACTGGGCGCTAGCGCACCACGTGCTCGGCACGTGGGCGCAAGCGCTCGGGGCGCTGGGCGCACCACGTGCTTGGCATGTGGGCGCAAGCGCTCGGGGCGCTGGGCGCACCATGTGCTCGGCACACAAGCGCTCGGGACGCTGGGCGCACCACGTGCTCGGCATATGGGCACAAGCGCACTGGGTGCTAGCGCACCACGTGCTCGGCACATGGGCGCAAGTGCTCAGGGCGCTGGGCGCACCACGTGCTCGGCACATGGGCGCAAGCACTCTGGGCGCACCACGTGCTCGGCACACGGGCGCAAGCGCTCTGGGCGCTGGACACCGGGCGTCAAACAGAAAGGGGACTTTGGTCCTGCACTGGGAGCTGTGCTCCCGATTTGTGGAGTTAAACTCCTAAAAAGTTCAGGAATGATCAAAGGGGTTGTTTTGTTTCTCCCTTTGTTTCTAGATCTTCCCAAGATGGGATTTTTGGAGATGGGTCTCCTCTTTCCTCCTCTGTTGGCTGGGTCTTGAAGAACAAGAAGTATGAGATTTTAAAAATCTCTTATTTTTAAGATCTGATGAGAGATCTAAGTTCCCCTTTGTGGGTTTTGTGGTGAAAAACTATTTAGTTTTGGAAGAGGAAGAGTAAAACTCTTGATTTAATTGAAAAAAGAAGAAGGTTTTAGAACCTTGAGGAAGGAGCAGGAGGCACCAAGAACCCTAGTTTTTGGGGGAATGAAAAAGTATATCTTTTATTCATCATCATGTTGCCTTATATAGGCTTACATATTTACATATAGCCCCTTGGGCTTTACAAAATGATATTTTGCCCATCCCATGGCTCATGTGCCATTTCTTTTTGCACATAAGCCATGGGCTTACAAAAATTTGGCTTTATGCCCATAAAAATTACATCAAAATTATTTTTTACATGATTTGCATGGGGAGGCCGTCCGCTTCATGTTCCGGTTCGACTCGGGCATGGGCCCACTTGATCTAGGCTTGGGCCCAGCTGGCTTGGGGTTGACCTTGACTTTGACTTGGTCAACCGGGGTGCAATTTTCGACCCCAACAACTGGCTTAGGAATGTCAATATGGCCCTTACATATGATAAAGTCGCATACGTCCTCACAGCGAATGCTCCCCCTATTCCCGGTCCAACATTCTCGGTCGCGGACATTGAGGTCTGTAAGACCTGGGATCTTGATTGCACGAAGGCCAAGTGCCTCGTGCTGGTCTCCATGGACAATGAACATCAGAGGCGGCACGAGAAGATGGACCTTGCTTCCATCTTCCTCCACACCAAAGAGTTATATGGAGAGCAATCTCGCATCGCAAGATACAAGACCTCGAAGAAGCTTTTTCAAGTGAGGTTGGCCATCGGATCATCTGTCGGGGACCACGTCCTGAAGATGATTTCTCTCATCGAAGAGCTCGCGGACCTGGGAACCACGTTGGAAAATGAGTTGTACATCAACTTGATCCTCCAGTCCCTTCCCTCCACCTATGCCCAGTTCATATTGAACTTCAATATGAACAGTATGGTAGTTACATTTCCTGAGCTCCTCAACATGTTGAAGATGGCAGAGGGCACCTTGCAAAAGGGCAAGGAAACACCCTATCTGATTGTTGGAGGATCTTCATCTTCTTGATCCAAGGCCAAGGGGAAGAAGAAGAAGGCCCCTACCAAACCGAAGGGAGGTATGCAGAAGGTGGCGGGAAAGGGAAAGGAAAAGATGGAAGGGGCAGGTACAAAGGATGAGTGCTTCTATTGTAAGAAGAAGGGTCATTGGAAGAAGGACTGCATGGCCCTAAAGGCCAAGAACCAGGACACAAAGCAGGTTGTGGCTTCAACTTCAGGTGTGTTCATGATTGAAAACTGCTTTTCTATAAACTCTACTTTTTGGGTATTGGATACCGGATCAGGATCTCACATCTGTAATTATTTGCAGGCGTTGAGAAGCCATAAGGTTTTGAGGAAAGGTGATATGACCCTCAGGGTTGGCAACGGAGCCAGTATGGACGCAGTTGCAGTAGGGGAATATCATCTTGGATTGGTGAGTGGACATATTTTGTTGTTACATAACTGTTTTTGTGTACCCAGTATGGTGTGTAATATTATATCAGTATCTTTATTATCAACTGAAGGATATAATTTTGCACTTGTAAGCAATGTTATCAACATTCACCTGAATCATGAAATGGTTGGGTCGGGTATACTAAGCAACGGAATATACATTCTCAATCAACATCAAGTATTCAACGTCCAAAACACACTAAAAAGAAAAGCTCCAAAATCGAACCAAGCTTTTCTATGGCTTTGTAGACTCGGTCATATCAATGAAACATGACTGACTAAGTTACATAAAGAATGATACTTGGATCCGTTTGAGTATCAATCATATGCAACTTGTCGATCATGTATCATAGGAAAGATGACAAAGACTCCGTTCACTGGACACGGAGAAAGAGCCACTGAGCTCCTAGGACTCATACACAGCGACGTGTGTGTGGCAATGTCTACGCATGAATGAAGTGGCTATTCCTACTTCATTACTTTCACAGATGATTTCTCTAAATATGAACATGTATTCTTAATGAAACATAAATCCGAAGCCTTTGAGAAATTTCAAGAGTATAAGAATGAAGCGGAAAAGCAAACCGGCAAAAGTATTAAGATGCTCTGTTCCGATAGGGGTTGTTCCCCTCCGAAAGACGCGACGAAGAAGCGGCAGACGTCTTGCCTGAATTTCGGGGAAAATGCTAATTGATGCTATCCTTCCACCTCTCCGAAGATACCAAGTTGATTTATAGCACCGTGTATCGAAGGTTTAAACGGATGCGGCCGATATAGCAGACTTCGTCAGATTCCCCCTCATTTGAGGGGTTTTTGATTGTGGGGACGCTCTTCCCTGCAGGCGCAAGCCCCTGCAGTTAATTACGCTACCGCATCGCGGTAACAACTTTCTCCTTCTCCAGATGGTCACTTCGTGTCGTGGGTGTTTGTTTTATGTTTGGTTGCTCGTGGATTGTATACGGAGACTAATTTATGTTGTCGCCCGTAGGACGTGGACTAGTCCAAATCCGTATCTTTCTTAGATTTGGGTTTGGGGGTTTGGGCTTAAGGATACGTTAGCCTTATTTGAGACTAAGATCAACTTAAATGTTTGTTAAGGATACGTTAGTCTAATTTTAGACTAAGATCAATTTAACGGGATCGTTTAGATCCGACAAGAGAGCAATTGGACTCTATTGTTTAGTTTAATGACATTGCAGTCGATAATTAGTTTAAGGACATTACGGTCCGTTGTTAGTTTAAGAACATCTCGGTCCATCGTTAGTTTAAGGACATCTCGGTCCAATATTAGTTTAAAGGCATCACGGTCAAGGTTAAGGACATCATAGTCCATGGGTTTAAGGACCCCACAGTCCAATGTTAGTTTAAAGACATCATGGTCGAGGTTAAGGACATCGTAGTCCGTGAGTTTAAAGACCTCACAGTCAAGGTTAATGACATCATAGTCCATGGGTTTAAGGACCCCATAGTCCAATGTTAGTTTAAAGACATTACGGTCAAGGTTAAGGACATCGTAGTCCATGGGTTTAAGGACCCCACAGTCCAATGTTAGTTTAAAGACATCACGGTCAAGGTTAAGGACATCATAGTCCATGGGTTTAAGGACCCCACAGTCCAATGTTAGTTTAAAGACATCACGGTCGAGGTTAAGGATATCATAGTCCATGGGTTTAAGGATCTCACAGTCCGATGTTAGTTTAAAGACATCACGGTCGAGGTTAAGGACATCATAGTCCATGAGTTTAAGGACCCCACAGTCCGTAGTTTAGAGACGTCATAGTCTGTGAAATGTGTGGTTGTCGGGACCCGTCACCTCTCTGAAGACGTTGAGGGATTACAACGACCAATATCAGAGGAGTGAAGAGATGTACGCTCGAACCAAAGTGGATTAAGTGATCTGTAGTCCAATTTGGAACTAAGATCAATTATTTATATTATGAACACATTGGCTCAGTTAAGTCTGAATTGAGGATTTATGGCCAACTTGGGCTAAGTCCAATTAAGTTTGAAATATTGGCCCTTTGGACCATTAGACATTTGTCTGGGTTCAGCCCCTCATCATTCAGCAATGCTCAAACAAGAGTTTGAGGGCTTTGGTAACATTTTTATCTTTGATTGAGCATTAATCATTATAGCTCTGAATTCTTCTCAATTTTGAGATTCAGTTGGAGGGGAAATTTGCCTCTGGAAAATTAGCCAATTTGGCTAAAAATAGTGTTAAACACTAGAGAACAACAGTGTTAAACACTGGAAATAAAACTCTCGAATTAGTGTTAAACACTAAAAGACAACAGTGTTAAACACTGAAAATACAATTCTCAATTTAGTGTTAAACACTAGAAAATGACAGTGTTAAACACTGGAAATGAAGTTGTCAAATTAGTGTTAAACAATAGAGAGGAAAGGGGTCACGTGGGAACACGTGAGGGTGCCCAAAGGTGGGGCCAGATCCCTTTTACTTTGTTCTGCAAATAAGTGTTAAACACTTTTTGACTTTCTGTCCATCACGTGGTGGCACGTGATGGAGATTTATGCGCTGATTGTTAAAGCGTTTATCAAGGGGTCACGTGGTAACACGTGAGAGCGCCCAAGTTAGAATCTGTCTTTGCTTTATTCTCTTTATTTTGGAGGTCACGTGGGAGCACGTGAGGCTTTGCCTCAAAGCTTTTTCCTCCTTATTTTTGGGGGATCTTTTCAGGGGTCACGTGGGGCCACGTGGCCTTAGTTCTTTGCATACATGGAGATCTTTCAAGTCTCTTTATTTTTAAGAATTAAATTCTCTGTAGGGTTAAACCCTAATTATGTTTTTAGAGGAATTAAATTCCCATGTATATGGAAGAATTAAATTCTTATGTAGGGTTAAACCCTAATTTCATTTTAGGAGGAATTAAATTCCTGTGAATTTTGAGAGAATTAAATTCTCAAATAGGGTTAAACCCTGGTTTATCTTGAAGGAATTAAATTCCTATAAATTTGGGAGAATTAAATTCTCATATAGGGTTAAACCCTAATTTTATCTTGGAGGAATTAAATTCCTATGAATTTGGGAGAATTAAATTCTCTAAACTCAATTCTCCCTCTAAGTTTTGGATCTGCATGGCAGAATCTCAACCCGATGAGAATTAAATTCTCAACCTATGGGGAGATTTGCTTCTGCAGATCTTCAACCAGAGGAAGAACTAAGTTCATTTTGCAGAAGAGTTAAACTCTTAGATTGAGAATTAAATTCTCTTTTTGCAGTTTTGATCCTTTTCCTCTTTCTCACCTAGGGTTTTCTTTCTTGAGAATTAAATTCTCCTTTCTTTTCTCTCTACTATTTGCTTTTAGAAAATTTCAAGATCCCAAAATTCTATATCTCTTTCTTTTCCTCTCCTTGGCTCCTATTTATAGGAAAAGGAAAAGAATCAATTTATTTAGTAAATCTTTTATTGAGAGATTTTGTTTGTTTTTCATAACTAATATGATCTTTTAGATCACTCAGTGAATTTTATTCACCATTGGATTTTTAATCCAAAAGATATTCTGTTTGTTATTTTTTGTGAAATTTAGGGAAATCTTTCCTTGTCTAAAATCTTTCCATAAATTGGTGATTTTTAATCACCCTTGGATTTTTAATCCAACGGTCCCCCATAATCCTTTTTTGTTTGGAAAAATTTGGAGAAATACTTTCCCAGTTAGGGTCTTTGATTTCCCGTAATTAGAATTTAATTCTATTATTTCAGAAGGCTTTTAAAAGTCTATCACGTTTTGGCACGTGGTCCATTTATCTGATTATTAAATAGAATTTAATTCTATCAATTAAAGAGTTTAGGAACTTGTCACGTGTTGGAACGTGACCCTCTTGATTAAACATTTTATTCAGAATTTAATTCTGCCTTTTAACAGAGCTAAAGAATCATCACGTGTTAGCACGTGGCCCTTGGTCACGTGTGAGCACGTGATGCCCCATTGGGGTTTTTCCTTAGTGTTTTATTATACCTTTAATTCTTTTCAGTGGGTTTAAAGACCCATCACGTGTTGGCACGTGACCCCACTAATTAATTATTTTCAATTATTTATTTTATTAGGTGCTTACAGGCTTTGCCTATAAATGGTCACGTGTCTGCACGTGATGCCCGGTCACGTGTGGGCATATAATGCCGGGTCACGTGTGGGCACGTGATGCCGGGTCACGTGTGAGCACGTAATGCCTCATAACTTTTGATCCCGGATGAATTATGATGCCCATAATATATCAAATCGAAGACTTTTTCGAGACGCTTTCGATATCATCAGAATTTAGCTATTTCTCATTTTGGAGTTTGTCAAAATGCAGCTCGGAAAATATTGGTTCGCATTTTCTTCCTTAGATTACACGTGCATAGCATATTTGCTCATAACTTTTGATTCCGGATGAATTATGAACCCCATAATATATCAAATCGAAGGATTTTTCAAAACTCTTTCGATACCATCAGAATTTAGTTATTTATCATTTGAGAGTTTGTCAAAATACAGCCCGGAAAATATTGGTTCACATTTTCTTAAACGTATCGCTGTCATTTGATACCTTGGGCTCTTTTGCGCAAATTTTTTTTGGCAGGAACAAATGCCCCCCACTATTTTGCCCACGTAAGTATATACATGGGTGAAGTAGTGCAGATTAATTCATAGCGTATGACCAGTTTTTGGTTGGTATATAATCTTCAGGATCTTTATCTGAGAAGATAACGAACGGACACAAGCGTCGTCATTTATCATTAACTCAAATCTCGACTCTTAAGGGATATAGTTCCAAACCCTCAGCTCCATGAGCCGTACCCTTCTGTTTCTTTATGTCTTACTCTGGCATGAAGTAATTTATATGCTTCATGAGTAACTTCTCCATTTCAGTGGCATGTAGTTTTGGCAAGTGTGGCCCATAGATGGTAAATAACAGTTCATCTTGAACTCTTTATAAGGTAGCGATGGTTTAGGAAACAGGGTTAGGATCTTTTGCCTAAGACTTTCCAACTTTATGAGCCGTGAGGGTCTCACAAAGGCTTTTCTCCCTACGAGTCGTAAGGATCTTGTAGGTGTCTTTTCTCCTTAGGAGTCGTGAGGACTCCTAAGTGCGTTTTCTCTTGAGAATCGTAAGGATCCCACAAGAGAATTTTCTTTATGCTTAGGGACACTAATTTCCCCGCAAGTTGAGACGAATCGAGAGATTCTCGCAGAGACACTGATTTCCTTGCGGGTCGAAATGAATCGAGAGGTTCTCGCCAAGGACGCTGATTTCCCTGAATCGAGATAAGAAGCGATGGCTTAGGAAACAGGTTCAGATCTGCTGCCTAACACTTTTCAACTTTATGAGCCGTGAGGGTTTCATAAAGATTTTTTCTCCCTACGACTCGAGAGGATCTCATAGGTGTATTTTCTTCTTAGGAATCATGAGGATTCCTAAGTGTGTTTTCTCTTGAGAGTCGTAAGGATCTCACAAGAGAATTTTCTTCCTTACAAGTCGAGAGGACTCGTAAGTGATTGACGAGTTGACCTACTCCCAAGTCAAAGTATTGCTTCAACAGGAAGGTCGAGGGTTGACTTTGGGTTGTCTGTGCACCGCCGAGTCATGGAACTGGAAACTTTGCCGCGGCTTCGCTTTACTGACGTTGTATATTCCTGCAGAGACACTGATTTCTCTGCGGGTCGGCGCGAATCGAAATGTTCTCGTCAAGGACGCTGATTTCCCTGAATCGAGGAGGTTGCCAAGGACACTGATTTCCTTGGGGTTGAGAAGAATCGAGGTATTCCTGCAAAGACACTAATTTCCTTGCGGGTTGACGCGAATCGAGATGCTTTTGTCAAGGACGCTGATTTCCCTGAATCGAGGTTTTGCCAAGGACACTGATTTCCCTGGAGGTCGAGACGAATCGAGGTATTCCTGCAAAGACACTGATTTCTCTGCGGGTCGACGCGAATCGAGGTGCTCTCATCAAGGACGCTGATTTCCCTGAATCGAGGTTTTTGCCAAGGACACTGATTTCCTCGAAGTTGAAACGAATCGAGGTATTCCTGCAAAGACGCTGATTTCTCTGCGGGTCGATGCGAATCGAGATGCTCTCGCCAAGGACGCTGATTTCCCTGAATCGAGGTTTTGCCAAGGACACTGATTTCCCTGGAGGTCGAGACGAATCGAGGTATTCCTGCAAAGACACTGATTTCTCTGCGGGTCGACGCGAATTGAGATGCTCTCGTCAAGGACGCTGATTTCCCTGAATCGAGGTTTTGCCAAGGACACTGATTTCCCTGGAGGTCAAGACGAATCGAGGTATTCCTCCAAAGACACTGATTTCCTTGCGGGTCGACGTGAATCGAGGTGCTCTCTTCAAGGACGCTGATTTCCCTGAATCGAGGTTTTTGCCAAGGACACTGATTTCCTCGGAGTTGAAACGAATCGAAGTATTCCTGCAAAGACGCTGATTTCTCTGCAGGTCGATGCGAATCGAGATGCTCTCGTCAAGGACGCTGATTTCCCTGAATCGAGGTTTTGCCAAGGACACTGATTTCCCTGGAGGTCGAGACGAATCGAGGTATTCCTGCAAAGACACTGATTTCTCTGCGGGTCGATGCGAATCGAGATGCTCTCGTCAAGTACGATGATTTCCCTGAATCGAGGTTTTTCCAAGGACACTGATTTCCTGGAGGTCGAGACGAATCGAGGTATTCCTGCAAAGACACTGATTTCTCTGCGGGTCGACGCGAATCGAGGTGCTCTCATCAAGGACGCTGATTTCCCTGAATCGAGGTTTTTGCCAAGGACACTGATTTCCTCGAAGTTGAAACGAATCGAGGTATTCCTGCAAAGACGCTGATTTCTCTGCGGGTCGATGCGAATCGAGATGCTCTCGCCAAGGACGCTGATTTCCCTGAATCGAGGTTTTTGCCAAGGAAACTGATTTCCTTGGAGTTGAAACGAATCGAGGTATTCCTTCAAAGACACTGATTTCTCTGCGGGTCGACGTGAATCGAGATGCTCTCGTCAAGGACGCTGATTTCCCTGAATCGAGGTTTTTGCCAAGGACGCTGATTTTTTCGGATTGAGACGAATCGAGGTATTCCTGCAAACGCTGATTTCTCTGCGGGTCGACGTGAATCGAGATGCTCTCGTCAAGGACGCTGATTTCCCTGAATTGAGGAGGTTGCCAAGGACAATGATTTCCTTAGGGTTGAGACGAATCGAGGTATTCCTGCAAAGACGCTGATTTCCTTGCGGGTCGCCTCGAATCGAGGTGCTCTCGTCAAGGACGCTGATTTCCCTGAATCGAGGATGTTGCCAAGGACACTGATTTCCCTGGGTTTGAGACGAATCGAGATATTCCTGCAAAGATGCTGATTTCTCTGCGGGTCGACACGAGTCGAGATGCTCACGTCAAGGACGATGATTTCCCTGAATCGAGGAGGTTGCCAAGGATACTGATTTCCCTGGGGTTGAGACGAATCGAGATATTCCTGCAAAGACGCTGATTTCTCTGCAGGTCAACGGGAATCGAGATGCTCTCGTTAAGGACGCTGATTTCCCTGAATCGAGGAGGTTGCCAAGGGCGCTAATTTCCTCGGAGTTGAAATGAATCGAGAGATTCCTGCAAAGACACTGATTTCCTTGCGGGTCGACGCGAATCGAGATGCTCTCGTCAAGGACACTGATTTCCCTGAATCGAGTTATTGCCAAGGACACTGATTTCCTCGGAGTTGGATGACTTGTTTCCGAGACGGAGCGTTGATTCGGCGGGGAAGTCATTGGTTGACTATAGGTTGTCTGTGAATCATAGAGTCTTGGAACTGGAGACTTTGCCGTGGCTCCGATTGATGGTGTAGCATCTGTGTCCTGCTGGAATGAGGAGGCACACCGTTGTTGGTCTTCGGGCCGTAGATGTGGCCATTGAGATTTGGAACTAGGGACTTTGCCATGGCTCCGCTTCATTGCGACTCTAAGGTCGGTTGTTGACGTCACGTCTGCATCTAGTTGAAGTGAGGAGAAACGCCGTTGGTGATCTCTAGGCTGTCTGTGAACCGTCGAGATTTGGAACTAGGAGACTTTTCCATGGTTCCGTTGTTTTGACTCTGAGGTCGTTTGTTGACATCGCATCTGCATCCTGCTGGAGGGAGGAAGAATGCCGGTGTTGATCTCTAAGTTGTCGATGTTGACGTTGAGACCCTGAAGCTAAGGATCTTCCTTCGCTTCGTTTATTGAAATTGTTTCTGCAATATTGCGATGAATGACTGGATTGTCTTTAGGTTTTCTATGAACCGTCGAGATTTGGCTTCGCTTCGACGAAGCCTGGTGGGACGATATGGTTCCCTTCTTGTTTGTGCCCATGGATTGTATACAGGAGTCAATGTGACCTCACCTGCAGGGCAAAAGTTTCATTCTTTCATAATTTTTTTTTAATTTCTTTCCGCGATGCTCTATCATTTCAGCTTTTTATATCGCGAAGATCGCGATTGCCCAATCATTTCGGCTATTTTTCACGGTGCCCAATCATTTCGGCTATTTGTTTTATTTACTCACTGCTTTTTATTGCGAGTTGCCCAATCATTTCGGCTGTTTGTGTATGCATACATTTTTACTTGCTGATTTTGTTGCAAGTTGCCCCATCATTTCGGCTATTTCATATGCATTTTTGGCTCGCTGATTTTTTTATCGCGAGTGTGGAACTTGGAATCTGGTGCCAATCTCAGCATCAGCATCGCTGCGACTGGAATATTGCCAGGAGCGAATCATCATTTGTCGTAAAAAGGCTTGGAATTTGATACCGATTTAGGCATCAGTATTGCTACAACTGGGATATTGCCAGGAGCGAATCATCATTTGCCTCTGTCGATGTCGAACAAAGGTGGCTTAGCAAACAGGGTTAGGATCCCGTCGACTAAGGCTTTTGACTTCATGAGCCGTAAGGGTCACATAAAGATGTTTCTCCCTACAAGTCGTGAGGATCTCGTAGGTGCATTTTTCTCCTTAGGAATCGTGAGGATTCCTAAGTGTGTGTTCTCTTATAAGTCATAAGGATCTTACAAGAGTGTTTTCTTCTTGCAAATCGAGAGGACCTACAAATGTTTGTTCACCGTGTGAGCATATCCCTAGTCGCTGGTGGGACTCTGTTAAGAAAATGTTTATTCGCGCCCGTGGATTGTATACAAGGGTCAGCATTGAGCCACTTGTAAGGCAAAATCGGTAGGTATGACTACTTAAGAACAGGTTCAGATCCCTGTAGCTTAAGGCTTTTGAATCCTATGAGCCGTGAGGGTCTCAAAGGAGAATTCTCCTTACGAGTCGTGAGGATTTCGTAAGTGTAATTTCTCCTTAGGAATCATGGGGATCCCTAAGTGTGTTATTCCCTTGTGAGTCGTAAGGATCTCACGCGGGTATTTTCTCCTCACAAGGCCGAGAGGACCTTGCAAGTGTCTTTTAACGAGATTGCGCCCTTTCAGGTTTTCACAAAACTCGCCGGTAGCCCTGCTGTTTTTACTCACGGAGCCCTTTCGGGTTTTCATCCGTGCCCATCTCGCATATGGACATACCGTTTTTTTTACGAGTCTGTGCCCTTTCATATTTTCACAAACATCGCTGGTAGTCCTTCTGTTTTTACTCATGGCGCCCTTTCGGGTTTTCATCCGTGCCCATTTTGCTTGTGGACATACCGTTTTTTTTAACCACGTCAGCCTGGGAACGCCGCGGGTTTGTATTAGTTTAACGACGTTTCGGTCAGCGGCGAGTTTTAGGACATTGCGGTCCATTGTTAGTTTAGGGACATTTCGGTCCTTTGTTCGTAGGTCCGAGATTTTCCGGGGCAACATACGATTACACAGCTAGATTTTCTCGCAAATCTTCGCATCTTTTGTGTCGGAGGTGGATTCCTTGAAGAGAGGGCTGAGGGCAATTTCTTTGTCAGAGTCGCTTCCAAAGGTGATAACTTGCGATCCCTTGGTGTCGACTATGTGACAGTTGCCAGCAGATCTTCTGCGCTCATCTGTCGTGCTTTTCTGTTTCCGACGAGCCTTGCGCTTCACTCATTGAACGTGTTGTCGGTAGGCGACATATCCCTGCCACCAGTTTTTAAACGCTATGCACTCCTCGGTAGGGTGTGCAATCCTCTGATGGTATAAGCAGAAATTATGATGTATGTCCGCTTCATCAAGATGTATACTGCCAGCAGAATTTCCTCTGAAAGAGGGCAACTTCATTCCTATTGACAGGGCCCTAGCGAATCATCTCCTTACTTTAAGCTTGCTTTTGCAGGCGATAAGGATGCTTCGATCCGGTTGGGGTGCCTCGACCTTTTCATTCAGTCGTCGGCGTTTGGTTTTTTCGAATATAGCCAGTTCGTGCTCTCGATTGGCTTTGCTTTTCTGACAGGCTTCGTTCAGTAGCAAGTCAATCATCTCGTCAGACGGTTCCAAGGGTTTTGGCTTCGATCCTGCCCCCGACTCTTTTATCCTGTCTTCTATCGCCGAGTGAGCTTCTTCGTTAGTTAACGCTGAATAAGAAATCATGTGGCAACTTGCCACATAGTTCTCAGATTCTTCTGACGAGTCATCCCCGTCGCTATTGTCGTTATCTCTTCTCTCAAGGATATTGTTGAGAAATTCTTGGAGTGTGACCGGGGTCCGCGTCTTCTGGTTATATTCCTCCAGCGCGTCAATATGTTTTTGCAGATCCGTACGCTTGTCATCAAACTGCGCGGGCTTTTTGATCTTCTTCTTTTTCTTCGAAGACTTTGACGGCTGGGTGTTGACGTTTTGACTATCACCGCCAATTTTTGGGGTTGGGCGCGGTTTCAGCATTCCCTCGACGATCTTGGGTTCCAGTGGATTTTTCCACCTGATTGCCGGGCATGTTTGGAGATCCTTCAGCATTCTTTTCGTTTTTGCCGAAAGAACAACTTCCTACAGGGCTTCCCTTATGAATGAGCATAATGCCCCCGGTGTGTCCACCCTTTTAGGAGTGTGCTGTTGTGGCGAATTCACCTTCCAGTTTTCAGATAGCGCGAACTTGCCCTGTTGGTATTGGTCTTCAACCCAGTTTTTGAAGACATAGAATTCTTCGATCGGATGGCCCAATACTCGGTGGTAGGGGCAGTAATTGGGATTGTTGACGTCATTTGGTTATGGTGGGTGTCTCGACTCCCGTAGAGTAATGAGCCCATTGCGCACTGCCAGTTCAAACAGTTTCCTTGTTTTATCCCGGGGAAACGAGTAAGGACGTCTCAACTTCTCATCGAAGGATTGCCGTTTGTTATTTTGGCGAACAACCGGTCTTGGGCCACTCGATTGTTGTTGAGCGTTGGCGACAAAGGTTAGTTTCCCTTTCCCCTTCTCATTCCGAGGATCCGTCTTTAAGGAGGATGGTCTATGGCCCATCTAGTCTATTTGGGCCAGCTTGTCGATCAAGGCCTGGAAGGTGGTCGGCTTGAAGAACATCAAGAATTAGGATATGGCCGCTTGCGGATCAAGGGTTCCCACAAACATGCCTACTGCAGGAGCTTCTTCTATACGCTGTTCGCACTTCGACCATAGGTTTCGCCACCGTATCGCATACTGAACCCATGTTTCGCCTGGTTTCACCCTGGCATTGATCAGTATTGTGATTGGGGTACGTTCACTAGCGCTCGCAAAACGTTGGGTGGACAGTAATTCCATCTCTGTAAAAGTTTTGACGGAGTCGTTGGGCAGCTCTGAATACCACTCAAACGCCGTCTCTGCCAAGCTGCCGATGAATTGGCGAAGCAGTAACTTATCATCCCCTCCGGTGTTGCCACACAAGGCTCTGAATTGAGCGACATGCTGATGCGGATTTCCCGTCCCCTTATATACGTGGAATTTGGGGATCGTGTATCCTGGCGGGTACTTTATTTGGTCATACCAACCCGGATACGGTCGTCCCGTTTTAATAATTTGCCCAGCCGCTTCATTCGCCTGATGAACTCGTATCTGCTGAGCGATGTAATCATCCAGGGCAGCTTTTGAGATGGTCTCCTCTTTGGCTGCTGAACAAGCCGGAAGGGGATTTGACGTCTCCGCTCGGTCATCTTCGAGGATAATCGGAGGATCTTCAGCTGGAGGGTCCGGCTGGATCATCATGCCCACCATATCTTGGAATAGAAGGGTTATTTGTTTTATATTGGCCGCTTGTTCCGCGGCCTCTTTGTCCTTCTTCTCAAGCATTCTCCGAAGGAATTCAGCATCAGTTTCCTGTTCACGGCGCTGCTCCGAGGATGTCTCCGGGCTTTCTTTCGGTCCTGTAAGTACGGCCATAGCTGTTAGCATCTCTTGGAGCTTTTGTTGTTGTTTCTCCTGAGCCTTAGTCACTGATCGCGTAAGCGGTCGATGACCTGTGGAGATTCGTCTATCCTCTTTTCCGGATGCCATATAGACGGTATGCACTACCATGCCCCCAGCCTTGGGGCGTTTGGGTTCAGTGGTCTTGCGACTCACTGCAGACTCAGGGATTTTCTCCGGCCTTCTCCTCTTATGGGTGGTCAAAGTTGAGGGGGCCATTGCAGTGGGCACCCAAGTAGTTGTCTCCTTCTGTGGCTTGACAGGGTGGTCGTCTTCTCCCTGAACTTTTATCTTTTTCTGTTGGCGAGAGTAATCTTGATCAATCACTGAATCTTGGACTCGACGCCAAACCTTGTAAATTTTAGAGGAAAGCTGCTGAGGGGGCTGCTCTAGCTTCGCTTTAGTAGCGTTCTCCATGGGTGGAGGAGATCACTTCAGCACGGCAGTCGGAGAGTTTTTGCGCACCCTCCTTAGCGGTTCAAAGCTGTTCCCAGTTGGAACAGCAGCATCTATTTCCACTGTTGGAGCCGGCGGAGTCAGTCCAGAAGGAGAGTTGCCCCCAGCCTTCCTTACTCGGCGCCAGTGACGACGTCGAGCGTGTCGAGCCGTTGGGATTATCTCATCTGTAGGAGTGACTTCCTCATGCCCCCTATCAAAGGCAGACTTCCGAGCAGGGGAAGCAGCCTTGACGATTTCGCCTGGAACAGTAGCTGAAATGGCCAGCCTTGCAAAGACTGACTTCTTGGCAGAAGAAGCCTCTCCGATGATTTCGTCTGCTTAAGCCGGGATGGCTATCCGTTTTGGGATGGCTGCTTCAGGTATTGTGGGCTTTTTCATGGGCCCACTTGAGCTTTGGCCCAGTCTATTGAAAACTGTGGCATTGGATTTGGGCGGCCCATTAAGAGGGGCCGCGGTAGTTGTAAGCCGATCAAAGATAGACTTCTTCGGAGCTTTTTGTGTCGGTACAGGAGCACTGAAGCTCGTTAGTGGGATCATGGTCCCGAAGAATAGCCCAGTGGTGGCCTGAGTCACCTGTTCCACCGATATAGCGAAAATGGAGGCCGCTTGGGGCCCGTAAGTCACTCCTCCGGACGGGACGGAGCGAGAATTGCAGTTGCAGTTAGCGCAGTTTGAAGCCATTGATCTTCTGTTTTCTGCACGGAGAAAGACACCAAATCATAGTACCTCAAATCCACAGGCAACCATAGCAAACCGCGATTCGTTCGCGAACACGACACACGAAGTGTGGAGTGGAAAGAGAAAAAGGTCCCACCGGACGTGCTAGAATATGTTCCCCTTCGAAAGACGCGACGAAGACGCGACGGGCGTCTTGCCTGAATTTCGGGGCAGATGCTAATTGGTGCTATCCGTCCACCTCTCCGAAGATGCCAAGTTGATTTATGTCACCGTGTATCGAAGGTTTAAACGGATGCGGCCGATGTAGCAGACTTCGTCAGATTCCCCCTCGTTTGAGGGGTTTTTGATTGTGGGGACGCTCTTCCCTGCAGGCGCAAGCCCCTGTAGTTAATTACGCTACCGCATCGCGGTAACAACTTTCTCCTTCTTTAGATGGTTATTTCGTGTCGTGGGTGTTTGTTTTATGTTTGGTTGCCCGTGGATTGTATACGGAGACTAATTTATGTTGTCGCCCGTAGGACGTGGACTAGTCCAAATCCGTATATTTCTTAGATTTGGGTTTGGGGGTTTGGGTTTAAGGATACGTTAGCCTTATTTGAGACTAAGATCAACTTAAACGTTTGTTAAGGATACGTTAGTCTAATTTTAGACTAAGATCAACTTAACGGGATCGTTTAGATCCGACAAGAGAGCAATTGGGCTCTATTATTTAGTTTAATGACATTGCGGTCATTTATTAGTTTAAGGACATTACGGTCCGTTGTTAGTTTAAGGACATCTCGGTCCGTCTTTAGTTTAAGGACATCTCGGTCCAATATTAGTTTAAAGACATCACGGTCAAGGTTAAGGACATCATAGTCCGTGGGTTTAAGGACCCCACAGTCCAATGTTAGTTTAAAGACATCACGGTCGAGGTTAAGGACATCGTAGTCCGTGAGTTTAAAGACCTCACAGTCAAGGTTAATGACATCATAGTCCATGGGTTTAAGGACCCCACAGTCCAATGTTAGTTTAAAGACATCACGGTCAAGGTTAAGGACATCGTAGTCCATGGGTTTAAGGACCCCACAGTCCAATGTTAGTTTAAAGACATCACGGTCAAGGTTAAGGACATCATAGTCCATGGGTTTAAGGACCCCACAGTCCAATGTTAGTTTAAATACATCACGGTCGAGGTTAAGGACATCATAGTCCATGGGTTTAAGGACCCCACAGTCCGATGTTAGTTTAAAGACATCACGGTCGAGGTTAAGGACATCATAGTCCATGAGTTTAAGGACCCCACAGTCCGTAGTTTAGAGACGTCATAGTCTGTAAAATGTGTGGTTGTCGGGACCCGTCACCTCTCTGAAGACGTTGAGGGATTACAACGACAAATATCAGAGGAGTGAAGAGATGTACCCTCGAACCAAAGTGGATTAACTGATCTGTAGTCCAATTTGGAACTAAGATCAATTAATTATATTATGAGCACATTGGCTCAGTTAAGTCTGAATTGAGGACTTATGGCCAAGTTGGGCTAAGTCCAATTAAGTTTGAAATATTGGCCCTTTGGACTATTAGACATTTGTCTGGGTTCAGCCCCTCATCATTCAGCAATGCTCAAACAAGAGTTTGAGGGCTTTGGTAACATTTTTATCTTTGATTGAGCATTAATCATTATAGCTCTGAATTCTTCTCAATTTTGAGATTCAGTTGGAGGGGAAATTTGCCTCTGGAAAATTAGCCAATTTGGCTAAAAATAGTGTTAAACACTAGAGAACAACAGTGTTAAACACTGGAAATAAAACTCTCGAATTAGTGTTAAACACTAAAAGACAACAGTGTTAAA
This sequence comes from Agapanthus africanus, assembly GCA_030015575.1. NCBI lineage: Eukaryota > Viridiplantae > Streptophyta > Magnoliopsida > Asparagales > Amaryllidaceae > Agapanthus > Agapanthus africanus. Next base: position 725,925 of record JASDDO010000285.1, on the reverse strand, counting down.
CACTGGAAATACAATTCTCAATTTAGTGTTAAACACTAGAAAATGACAGTGTTAAACACTGGAAATGAAGTTGTCAAATTAGTGTTAAACAATAGAGAGGAAAGGGGTCACGTGGGAACACGTGAGGGTGCCCAAAGGTGGGGCCAGATACTTTTTACTTTGTTCTGCAAATAAGTGTTAAACACTTTTTGACTTTCTGGCCATCACGTGGTGGCACGTGATGGAGATTTATGCGCTGATTGTTAAAGCGTTTATCAAGGGGCTACGTGGTAACACGTGAGAGCGCCCAAGTTAGAATCTGTCTTTGCTTTATTCTTTTTATTTTGGAGGTCACGTGTGAGCACGTGAGGCTTTGCCTCAAAGCTTTTTCCTTCTTATTTTTGGGGGATCTTTTCACGGGTCACGTGGGGCCACGTGACCTTAGTTCTTTGCATGCATGGAGATTTTTTAAGTCTCTTTATTTTTAAGAATTAAATTCTCTGTAGGGTTAAACCCTAATTATATTTTTAGAGGAATTAAATTCCCATGTATATGGAAGAATTAAATTCTTATGTATGGTTAAACCCTAATTTCATTTTAGGAGGAATTAAATTCCTGTGAATTTTGAGAGAATTAAATTCTCAAATAGGGTTAAACCCTTGTTTATCTTGAAGGAATTAAATTTCTATAAATTTGGGAGAATTAAATTCTCATATAGGGTTAAACCCTAATTTTATCTTGGAGGAATTACATTCCTATGAATTTAGGAGAATTAAATTCTCTAAACCCAATTCTGCCTCTAAGTTTTGGATCTGCATGGCAGAATCTCAATCCGATGAGAATTAAATTCTCAACCTATAGGGAGATTTGCTTCTGCAGATTTTCAACCAGAGGAAGAACTAAATTCTTTTTGCAGAAGAGTTAAACTCTTAGATTAAGAATTAAATTCTCTTTTTGCAGTTTTGATCATTTTCCCCTTTCTCACTTAGGGTTTTCTTTCTTGAGAATTAAATTCATCTTTCTTTTCTCTCTGCTATTTGCCTTTAGGAAATTTCAAGATCCCAAAATTCTATATCTCTTTCTTTCCCTCTCATTGGCTCCTATTTATAGGAGAAGGAAAAGAATCAATTTGTTTAGTAAATCTTTTATTGAGAGATTTTGTTTGTTTTTCATAACTAATATGATCTTTTAGATCACTCGGTGAATTTTATTCACCGTTGGATTTTTAATCCAAAAGATATTCTGTTTGTTATTTTTTGTGAAATTTAGGGAAACCTTTCCTTGTCTAAAATCTTTCTATAAATTGGTGATTTTTAATCACCCTTGGATTTTTAATCCAACGGTCCTCCATAATCCTTTTTTGTTTGGAAAGATTTGGAGAAATACATTTCCAGTTAGGGTCTTTGATTTCTCTTAATTAGAATTTAATTCTATTATTTCAGAAGGCTTTTAAAAGTCTATCACGTGTTGGCACGTGGTCCCTTTATCTGATTATTAAATAGAATTTAATTCTATCAATTAAAGAGTTTAGGAACTTGTCACGTGTTGGCATGTGACCCTCTTGATTAAAAATTTTATTCAGAATTTAATTCTGCCTTTTATCAGAGCTAAGGAATTATCATGTGTCAGCACGTGACCCTTGGTCACGTATGAGCACGTGATGCCCCATTGGGGATTTTTCTTAGTGTTTTATTATACCTTTAATTCTTTTCAGTGGGTTTAAAGGCCCATCACGTGTTGGCACATGACCCCACTGATTAATTATTTTTAATTATTTATTTTATTCAGTGCTTACAGGCTTTGCCTGTAAATGATCACGTGTCTGCACGTGATGCCCGGTCACGTGTGGGCACGTGATGCCCGGTCACGTGTGAGCACGTGATATCTCATAACTTTTGATCCCGGATGAATTATGAGGCCCATAATATATCATATCGAAGACTGTTTTGAGACGCTTTCGATATCATCAGAATTTAGCTATTTCTTATTTGGGAGTTTGTCAAATTGCAGCTCGAAAAATACCGGTTCGCATTTTCTTTCTTAGATTACACGTGAATAGCATATTTGCTCATAATTTTTGATCCCGGATGAATTATGAAGCCCATAATATATCAAATCGAAGGATTTTTTGATACACTTTCAATATCATCAGAATTTAGCTATTTCTCATTCGAGAGTTTGTCAAAATACAGCTTGGAAAATACTGGTTCACATTTTCTTAAACGTATCGCTGCCATTTGATACCTAGGGCTCTTTTGCGCAAAAAATTTTTTGGCGGGAACATGGGCGGAGAATACTTAAGTGCTGAGTTCCTAAAATACCTAAAAGAGAATGGAATTCTCTCTCAGCTTACTCCTCCATACAGACTACAACACAACGGTGTATCAGAAAGACGGAATCGCACCTTACTAGATATGGTGAGTTCCATGATGAGTAATGCTGAGTTGATGCCTTCCTTCTGGGGTTATGCACTGGAATCTGCTTATACATATTGAACAACGTTCCAACTAAGTCTGTGCCTACCACTCCATATGAAATTTGGAGTAGGGAAGAAACCCCGTCTTAAGTATTTAAAGATATGGGTATGTCCTGCCTTTGTCAAAAAGGTTCATCCGGACAAACTCAAGGCATGTTCAGTACTGTGTAAGTTTGTGGGATACCCCAAGAATTCTAGGGGGTATTATTTCTATCACACTGAGGAACAAAAGATCTTTGTTTCTCATCATGCCCGTTTCATGGAAACTCAATTTCTCAAAAAAGGGACAAATGGGAGCGCGATGGAGCTGGAAGAAATTCCAGAACCTCATACTATTACTGAAAACTTAGTAGAACCTGAGACTTCAATGGAACAGGACATACCCATGCCACTCCGCAGATCTAGTAGGCTATCTCATCCGCCCGAGAGATACTAAGGTTTTCTCATAGACGGGGATCGAGAAAATTGCATCATCGACGATGATGAGCCCACTAGTTTTCAGCAAGCCATCACGAGTAAAGACTCGGTGAAGTGGCTGGATGCTATGCAAACCGAGATGGAATCTATGTACACAAACAAAGTTTGGACTTTGGATTTTGCTCCTACTGGGGTAAAACCCGTAGGGTGAAATGGATCTTCAAAAGGAAGATTGGTGTAGATGGTCAGGTAGAAACCTACAAAGCTATACTTGTTACTAAAGGTTTTCGTCAAAGACCAGGATTGGATTATGATGAAACTTTTTTACCAGTAGCTATGCTTAAATCCATTCGGATCCTACTTGCCATTGTTGTCTTCCATGACTATGAGATCTAGCAGATGGATATTAAAACCGCCTTTCTAAATGGAAGTTTAGAAGAATGTGTTTTCATGGATCAACCAGAGAGCTTCATAGACAGCGGGAGCAGTGGAAAAGTGTTCAAGTTGCTTAAATCCATTTATGGATTAAAACACGCATCGCGGAGTTGGAACATCTGCTTTGATGAGACGGTCAGAGAATTTGACTTTATCAAAAATGTAGATGAACTTTGTATTTATAAGAAGATTGTAGGGAAAGCTGTGGTATTCCTCGTTTTATACGTTGATGACATTCTCCTGATAAGAAATGACATTCTTATGCTACAATCGGCTAAACTGTTCTTATCACATAAGTTCTCTATGAAAGACCTAGGAGATGCCTCGTACATTCTGAGGATTAAGATCTATCGTGACAGATCTAAAAGAATGTTGGGACTTTCACAGTCAAGGTACATAGACACCGTACTAAAGAGATTTAGTATGGAAAATTCTAAGCGCGACAATTTGCCCGCTTGTCACAAAATCACCCTCTCTAAAGACATGTCTCCCAAGACTGATGAGGAGAGGGCTCGCATGAGCATAGTATCCTACGCCTCGGCTGTAGGGTCAATAATGTATGTGATATTATGTACCAAACCAGATGTAGCTTACGCACTCAGCGTGGTAAGCAGGTATCAGTCTGACCCGGGTGAGAAACATTAGATAGCAGTTAAGAACATTCTTAAGTACCTGAGAAGGACTAAAGAGATGTTCCTGGTATACGGTAATGGGGACCTCCAGATCGAGGGTTTTACCGACTCTGGCTTTCAAAGTGACAAGGATGACTCTAAATCTGTCTCGAGTTATGTGTTCACTCTCAACAGAGGGGCGTTTTGTTGGAAGAGCTCCAAATAGGATACCATAGCAGACTCGACGATGGAGGCTGAGTATATCGCTGCGAGCGATGCCGCAAAAGAGGCAGTCTGGATCAGGAAGTTCATGGATCGCCAGGAGATCGAGGTACGGATAGTGGACACAAAAGACAACACAACATATCCATTCACCAAGGCCATCCCTCAAATTCAGTTCGAGAGACGGTTCGAGATGTTAGGCATGCGGTACGCCAGCTACTGGGTCTAATGCAGACAGTGGGTACTCATTGCGCCAATTACAGGCCTTAGTGCAAGTGGGAGATTTTTGGATATGTATGCCCTAGAGGACTTCATTGTATAGGATGCAAGGGATATATATATACAGGACAATCTTGCTTGATATGATAGTATACTATTTGGTTTGACTTTATCTTAACATATGATGTGTTTTACTTTGTATTTCTTATACATGTTGATAAAGCCCATAGGATATTTGCCTGACTACCTGTGTTGTGATAGCGATCATACTTGTGGGAGATGGGTAGTCAAAAGCCACATCCTAAAGCGTCCCTAGTTGTAGGAGTATCGAGACTGGGCATCGTTACTCCAGAGTAGACTAGTGTATACATATCTAGACCCTGACGAGGGGCGATGGATTGATCCCGCAACCATTGGTGAGGTGCACCTAAGATTGTATACATGTGCTCACTGGGTTGAGAAGAATCGAGGTATTCCTGCAAAGACACTAATTTCCTTGCGGGTTGACGCGAATCAAGATGCTTTTGTCAAGGACGCTGATTTCCCTGAATCGAGGTTTTGCCAAGGACACTGATTTCCCTGGAGGTCGAGACGAATCGAGGTATTCCTGCAAAGACACTGATTTCTCTGCGGGTCGACGCGAATTGAGATGCTCTCGTCAAGGATGCTGATTTCCCTGAATCGAGGTTTTGCCAAGGACACTGATTTCCCTGGAGGTCAAGACGAATCGAGGTATTCCTGCAAAGACACTGATTTCCTTGCGGGTCGACGTGAATCGAGGTGCTCTCGTCAAGGACGCTGATTTCCCTGAATCGAGGTTTTTGCCAAGGACACTGATTTCCTCGGAGTTGAAACGAATCGAGGTATTCCTGCAAAGACGCTGATTTCTCTGCAGGTCGATGCGAATCGAGATGCTCTCGTCAAGGACGCTGATTTCCCTGAATCGAGGTTTTGCCAAGGACACTGATTTCCCTGGAGGTCGAGACGAATCGAGGTATTCCTGGAAAGACACTGATTTCTCTGCGGGTCGATGCGAATTGAGATGCTCTCGTCAAGGACGATGATTTCCCTGAATCGAGGTTTTTCCAAGGACACTGATTTCCTGGAGGTCGAGACGAATCGAGGTATTCCTGCAAAGACACTGATTTCTCTGCGGGTCGACGCGAATCGAGGTGCTCTCATCAAGGACGCTGATTTCCCTGAATCGAGGTTTTTGCCAAGGACACTGATTTCCTCGAAGTTGAAACGAATCGAGGTATTCCTGCAAAGACGCTGATTTCTCTGCGGGTCGATGCGAATCGAGATGCTCTCGCCAAGGATGCTGATTTCCCTGAATCGAGGTTTTTGCCAAGGAAACTGATTTCCTTGGAGTTGAAACGAATCGAGGTATTCCTTCAAAGACACTGATTTCTCTGCGGGTCGACGCGAATCGAGATGCTCTCGTCAAGGACGCTGATTTCCCTGAATCGAGGTTTTTGCCAAGGACGCTGATTTTTTCGGATTGAGACGAATTGAGGTATTCCTGCAAACGCTGATTTCTCTGTGGGTCGACGTGAATCGAGATGCTCTCGTCAAGGACGCTGATTTCCCTGAATTGAGGAGGTTGCCAAGGACAATGATTTCCTTAGGGTTGAGACGAATCGAGGTATTCCTGCAAAGACGCTGATTTCCTTGCGGGTCGCCTCGAATCGAGGTGCTCTCGTCAAGGACGCTGATTTCCCTGAATCGAGGAGGTTGCCAAGGACACTGATTTCCCTGGGCTTGAGACGAATCGAGATATTCCTACAAAGATGCTGATTTCTCTGCGGGTCGACACGAGTCGAGATGCTCACGTCAAGGACGATGATTTCCCTGAATCGAGGAGGTTGCCAAGGATACTGATTTCCCTGGGGTTGAGACGAATCGAGATATTCCTGCAAAGACGCTGATTTCTCTGCAGGTCAACGGGAATCGAGATGCTCTCGTTAAGGACGCTGATTTCCCTGAATCGAGGAGGTTGCCAAGGGCGCTAATTTCCTCAGAGTTGAAACGAATCGAGAGATTCCTGCAAAGACACTGATTTCCTTGCGGGTCGACGCGAATCGAGATGCTCTCGTCAAGGACACTGATTTCCCTGAATCGAGTTATTGCCAAGGACACTGATTTCCTCGGAGTTGGTTGACTTGTTTCCGAGACGGAGCGTTGATTCGGCGGGGAAGTCATTGGTTGACTATAGGTTGTCTGTGAATCATAGAGTCTTGAAACTGGAGACTTTGCCGTGGCTCCGATTGATGGTGTAGCATCTGTGTCCTGCTGGAATGAGGAGGCACACCGTTGTTGGTCTTCGGGCCGTAGATGTGGCCATTAAGATTTGGAACTAGGGACTTTGCCATGGCTCCGCTTCATTGCGACTCTAAGGTCGGTTGTTGACATCACGTCTGCATCTGGTTGAAGTGAGGAGAAACGCCGTTGGTGATCTCTAGGCTGTCTGTGAACCGTCGAGATTTAGAACTAGGAGACTTTGCCATGGTTCCGTTGTTTTGACTCTGAGGTCGTTTGTTGACATCGCATCTGCATCCTGCTGGAGGGAGGAAGAATGCCGGTGTTGATCTCTAAGTTGTCGATGTTGACGTTGAGACCCTGAAGCTAAGGATCTTCCTTCGCTTCGTTTATTGACATTGTTTCTGCAATATTGCGATGAATGACTGGATTGTCTTTAGGTTGTCTATGAACCGTCGAGATTTGGCTTCGCTTCGACGAAGCCTGGTGGGACGATATGGTTCCCTTCTTGTTTGTGCCCATGGATTGTATACAGGAGTCAATGTGACCTCACCTGCAGGGCAAAAGTTTCATTCTTTCATAATTTTTTTTTAATTTCTTTCCGCGATGCTCTATCATTTCAGCTTTTTATATCGCGAAGATCGCGATTGCCCAATCATTTCGGCTATTTTTCGCGGTGCCCAATCATTTCGGCTATTTGTTTTATTTACTCACTGCTTTTTATTGCGAGTTGCCCAATCATTTCGGCTGTTTGTGTATGCATACATTTTTACTTGCTGATTTTGTTGCAAGTTGCCCCATCATTTCGGCTATTTCATATGCATTTTTGGCTCGCTGATTTTTTTATCGCGAGTGTGGAACTTGGAATCTGGTGCCAATCTCAACATCAGCATCGCTGCGACTGGAATATTTCCAGGAGCGAATCATCATTTGCCGTAAAAAGGCTTGGAATTTGATACCGATTTAAGCATCAGTATCGCTACAACTGGGATATTGCCAGGAGCGAATCATCATTTGCCTCTGTCGATGTTGAACAAAGGTGGCTTAGCAAACAGGGTTAGGATCCCGTCGACTAAGGCTTTTGACTTCATGAGCCGTAAGGGTCTCATAAAGATGTTTCTCCCTACGAGTCGTGAGGATCTCATAGGTGCATTTTTCTCCTTAGGAATCGTGAGGATTCCTAAGTGTGTGTTCTCTTATAAGTCGTAAGGATCTTACAAGAGTGTTTTCTTCTTGCAAATCGAGAGGACCTACAAATGTTTGTTCACCGTGTGAGCATATCCCTAGTCGCTGGTGGGACTCTGTTAAGGAAATGTTTATTCGCGCCCGTGGATTGTATACAAGGGTCAGCATTGAGCCGCTTGTAAGGCAAAATCGGTAGGTATGACTACTTAAGAACAGGTTCAGATCCCTGTAGCTTAAGGCTTTTGAATCCTATGAGCCGTGAGGGTCTCAAAGGGGAATTCTCCTTACGAGTCGTGAGGATTTCGTAAGTGTAATTTCTCCTTAGGAATCATGGGGATCCCTAAGTGTGTTATTCCCTTATGAGTCGTAAGGATCTCACGCAGGTATTTTCTCCTCACAAGGCCGAGAGGACCTTGCAAGTGTCTTTTAACGAGATTGCGCCCTTTCAGGTTTTCACAAAACTCGCCGGTAGCCCTGCTGTTTTTACTCACGGAGCCCTTTCGGGTTTTCATCCGTGCCCATCTCGCTTATGGACATACCGTTTTTTTTTACGAGTCTGCGCCCTTTCAGATTTTCACAAACATCGCCGGTAGTCCTTCTGTTTTTACTCATGGCGCCCTTTTGGGTTTTCATCCGTGCCCATTTTGTTTGTGGACATACCGTTTTTTTAACCACGTCAGCCTGGGAACGCCGCGGGTTTGTATTAGTTTAACGACGTTTCGGTCAGCGGCGAGTTTTAGGACATTGCGGTCCATTGTTAGTTTAGGGACATTTCGGTCCTTTGTTCGTAGGTCCGAGATTTTCCGGGGCAACATACGATTACACAGCTAGATTTTCTCGCAAATCTTCGCATCTTTTGTGTCGGAGGTGGATTCCTTGAAGAGAGGGCTGAGGGCGATTTCTTTGTCAGAGTCGCTTCCAAAGGTGATAACTTGCGATCCCTTGGTGTCGACTATGTGACAGTTGCCAGCAGCTCTTCTGCGCTCATCTGTCGTGCTTTTCTGTTTCCGACGAGCCTTGCGCTTCACTCATTGAACGTGTTGTCGGTAGGCGACATATCCCTGCCACCAGTTTTTAAACGCTATGTACTCCTCGGTAGGGTGTGCAATCCTCTGATGGTATAAGCAGAAATTATGATGTATGTCCGCTTCATCAAGATGTATACTGCCAGGAGAATTTCCTCTGAAAGAGGGCAACTTCATTCCTATTGACAGGGCCCTAGCGAATCATCTCCTTACTTTAAGCTTGCTTTTGCAGGCGATAAGGATGCTTCGATCCGGTTGGGGTGCCTCGACCTTTTCATTCAGTCGTCGGCGTTTGGTTTTTTCGAATATAGCCAGTTCGTGCTCTCGATTGGCTTTGCTTTTCTGACAGGCTTCGTTCAGTAGCAAGTCAATCATCTCGTCAGACGGTTCCAAGGGTTTTGGCTTCGATCCTGCCCCCGGCTCTTTTATCCTGTCTTCTATCGCCGAGTGAGCTTCTTCGTTAGTTAACGCTGAATAAGAAATCATGTGGCAACTTGCCACATAGTTCTCAGATTCTTCTGACGAGTCATCCCCGTCGCTATTGTCGTTATCTCTTCTCTCAAGGATATTGTTGAGAAATTCTTGGAGTGTGACCGGGGTCCGCGTCTTCTGGTTATATTCCTCCAGCGCGTCAATATGTTTTTGCAGATCCGTACGCTTGTCATCAAACTGCGCGAGCTTTTTGATCTTCTTCTTTTTCTTCGAAGACTTTGACGGCTGGGTGTTGACGTTTTGACTATCACCGCCAATTTTTGGGGTTGGGCGCGGTTTCAGCATTCCCTCGACGATCTTGGGTTCCAGTGGATTTTTCCACCTGATTGCCGGGCATGTTTGGAGATCCTTCAGCATTCTTTTCGTTTTTACCGAAAGAACAACTTCCTATGGGACTTCCCTTATGAATGAGCATAATGCCCCCGGTGTGTCCACCCTTTTAGGAGTGTGCTGTTGTGGCGAATTCACCTTCCAGTTTTCAGATAGCGCGAACTTGCCCTGTTGGTATTGGTCTTCAACCCAGTTTTTGAAGACATAGCAGTCTTCGATCGGATGGCCCAATACTCGGTGGTAGGGGAAGTAATTGGGATTGTTGACGTCATTTGGTTGTGGTGGGTGTCTCGACTCCCGTAGAGTAATGAGCCCATTGCGCACTGCCAGTTCAAACAGTTTCCTTGTTTTATCCCGGGGAAACGAGTAAGGACGTCTCAACTTCTCATCGAAGGATTGCCGTTTGTTATTTTGGCGAACAACCGGTCTTGGGCCACTCGATTGTTGTTGAGCGTTGGCGACGAAGGTTGTTTTCCCTTTCCCCTTCTAATTCCGAGGATCCGTCTTTAAGGAGGATGGTCTATGGCCCATCTAGTCTATTTGGGCCAGCTTGTCGATCAAGGCCTGGAAGGTGGTCGGCTTGAAGAACATCAAGAATTGGGATATGGCCGCTTGCGGATCAAGGGTTCCCACAAACATGCCTACTGCAGGAGCTTCTTCTATACGCTGTTCGCACTTCGACCATAGGTTTCGCCACCGTATCGCATACTGAACCCATGTTTCGCCTGGTTTCATCCTAGCATTGATCAGTGTTGTGATTGGGGTACGTTCACTAGCACTCGCAAAACGTTGGGTGGACAGTAATTCCATCTCTGTAAAAGTTTTGACGGAGTCGTTGGGCAGCTCTGAATACCACTCAAACGCCGTCTCTGCCAAGCTGCCGATGAATTGGCGAAGCAGTAACTTATCATCCCCTCCGGTGTTCCCGCACAAGGCTCTGAATTGAGCGACATGCTGATGCGGATTTCCCGTCCCCTTATATACGTGGAATTTGGTGATCGTGTATCCCGGCGGGTACTTTATTTGGTCATACCAACCCGGATAAGGTCGTCCCGTTTTAATAATTTGCCCAGCCGTTTCATTCGCCTGATGAACTCGTATCTGCTGAGCGATGTAATCATCCAGGGCAGCTTTTGAGATGGTCTCCTCTTTGGCTGCTGAACAAGCCGGAAGGGGATTTGACGTCTCCGCTCGGTCATCTTCGAGGATAATCGGAGGATCTTCAGCTGGAGGGTCCGGCTGGATCATCATGCCCACCATATCTTGGAATAGAAGGGTTATTTGTTTTATATTGGCCGCTTGTTCCGCGGCCTCTTTGTCCTTCTTCTCAAGCATTCTCCGAAGGAATTCAGCATCAGTTTCCTGTTCACGGCGCTGCTCCGAGGATGTCTCCGGGCTTGCTTTCGGTCCTGTAAGTACGGCCATAGCTGTTAGCATCTCTTGGAGCTTTTGTTGTTGTTTCTCCTGAGCCTTAGTCACTGATCGCGTAAGCGGTCGATGACCTGTGGAGATACGGCTATCCTCTTTTTCGGATGCCATATAGACGGTATGCACTACCATGCCCCCAGCCTTGGGGCGTTTGGGTTCAGTAGTCTTGCGACTCACTGCAGACTCAGGGATTTTCTCCGGCCTTCTCCTCTTATGGGTGGTCAAAGTTGAGGGGGCCATTGCAGTGGGCACCCAAGTAGTTGTCTCCTTCTGTGGCTTGACAGGGTGGTCGTCTTCTCCCTGAACTTTCATCTTTTTCTGTTGGCGAGAGTAATCTTGATCAATCACTGAATCTTGGACTCGACGCCAAACCTTGTAAATTTTAGAAGAAAGCTGCTGAGGGGGATGCTCTAGCTTCGCTTTAGTAGCGTTCTCCATGGGTGGAGGAGATCACTTCAGCACGGCAGTCGGAGAGTTTTTGCGCACCCTCCTTAGCGGTTCAAAGCTGTTCCCAGTTGGAACAGCAGCATCTATTTCCACCGTTGGAGCCGGCGGAGTCAGTCCAGAAGGAGAGTTGCCCCCAGCCTTCCTTACTCGGCGCCAGTGACGACGTCGAGCGTGTCGAGCCGTTGGGATTATCTCATCTGTAGGAGTGACTTCCTCATGCCCCCTATCAAAGGCAGACTTCCGAGCAGGGGAAGCAGCCTTGACGATTTCGCCTGGAACAGTAGCTGAAATGGCCAGCCTTGCAAAGACTGACTTCTTGGCAGAAGAAGCCTCTCCGATGATTTCGTCTGCTTAAGCCGGGATGGCTATCCGTTTTGGGATGGCTGCTTCAGGTATTGTGGGCTTTTTCATGGGCCCACTTGAGCTTTGGCCCAGTCTATTGAAAACTGTGGCATTGGATTTGGGCGGCCCGTTAAGAGGGGCCGCGGTAGTTGTAAGCCGATCAAAGACAGACTTCTTCGGAGCTTTTTGTGTCGGTACAGGAGCACTGAAGCTCGTTAGTGGGATCATGGTCCCGAAGAATAGCCCAGTGGTGGCCTGAGTCACCTGTTCCACCGATATAGCGAAAATGGAGGCCGCTTGGGGCCCGTAAGTCACTCCTCCGGACGGGACGGAGCGAGAATTGCAGTTGCAGTTAGCGCAGTTTGAAGCCATTGATCTTCTGTTTTCTGCACGGAGAAAGACACCAAATCATAGTACCTCAAATCCACAGGCAACCATAGCAAACCGCGATTCGTTCGCGAACACGACACACGAAGTGTGGAGTGGAAAGAGAAAAAGGTCCCACCGAACGTGCCAGAATATGTTCCCCTCCGAAAGACGCGACGAAGACGCGACGGACGTCTTGCCTGAATTTCGGGGCAGATGCTAATTGGTGCTATCCGTCCACCTCTCCGAAGATGCCAAGTTGATTTATGGCACCGTGTATCGAAGGTTTAAACGGATGCGGCCGATGTAGCAGACTTCATCAGATTCCCCCTCGTTTGAGGGGTTTTTGATTGTGGGGACGCTCTTCCCTGCAGGCGCAAGCCCCTGTAGTTAATTACGCTACCGCATCGCGGTAACAACTTTCTCCTTCTTTAGATGGTCACTTCGTGTCGTGGGTGTTTGTTTTATGTTTGGTTGCCCGTGGATTGTATACGGAGACTAATTTATGTTGTCGCCCGTAGGACGTGGACTAGTCCAAATCCGTATATTTCTTAGATTTGGGTTTAGGGGTTTGGGTTTAAGGATACGTTAGCCTTATTTGAGACTAAGATCAACTTAAACGTTTGTTAAGGATACGTTAGTCTAATTTTAGACTAAGATCAACTTAACGGGATCGTTTAGATCCGACAAGAGAGCAATTGGGCTCTATTATTTAGTTTAATGACATTGCGGTCATTTATTAGTTTAAGGACATTACGGTCCGTTGTTAGTTTAAGGACATCTCGGTCCATCGTTAGTTTAAGGACATCTCGGTCCAATATTCGTTTAAAGACATCACGGTCAAGGTTAAGGACATCATAGTCCGTGGGTTTAAGGACCCCACAGTCCAATGTTAGTTTAAAGACATCACGGTCGAGGTTAAGGACATCGTAGTCCGTGAGTTTAAAGACCTCACAGTCAAGGTTAATGACATCATAGTCCATGGGTTTAAGGACCCCACAGTCCAATGTTAGTTTAAAGACATCACGGTCAAGGTTAAGGACATCGTAGTCCATGGGTTTAAGGACCCCACAGTCCAATGTTAGTTTAAAGACATCACGGTCAAGGTTAAGGACATCATAGTCCATGGGCTTAAGGACCCCACAGTCCAATGTTAGTTTAAATACATCACGGTCGAGGTTAAGGACATCATAGTCCATGGGTTTAAGGACCCCACAGTCCGATGTTAGTTTAAAGACATCACGGTCGAGGTTAAGGACATCATAGTCCATGAGTTTAAGGACCCCACAGTCCGTAGTTTAGAGACGTCATAGTCTGTAAAATGTGTGGTTGTCGGGACCCGTCACCTCTCTGAAGACGTTGAGGGATTACAACGACAAATATCAGAGGAGTGAAGAGATGTACCCTCGAACCAAAATGGATTAAGTGATCTGTAGTCCAATTTGGAACTAAGATCAATTAATTATATTATGAGCACATTGGCTCAGTTAAGTCTGAATTGAGGACTTATGGCCAAGTTGGGCTAAGTCCAATTAAGTTTGAAATATTGGCCCTTTGGACTATTAGACATTTGTCTGGGTTCAGCCCCACATCATTCAGCAATGCTCAAACAAGAGTTTGAGGGCTTTGGTAACATTTTTATCTTTGATTGAGCATTAATCATTATAGCTCTGAATTCTTCTCAATTTTGAGATTCAGTTGGAGGGGAAATTTGCCTCTGGAAAATTAGCCAATTTGGCTAAAAATAGTGTTAAACACTAGAGAATAACAGTGTTAAACACTGGAAATAAAACTCTCGAATTAGTGTTAAACACTAAAAGACAACAGTGTTAAACACTGGAAATACAATTCTCAATTTAGTGTTAAACACTAGAAAATGACAGTGTTAAACACTGGAAATGAAGTTGTCAAATTAGTGTTAAACAATAGAGAGGAAAGGGGTCACGTGGGAACACGTGAGGGTGCCCAAAGGTGAGGGCCAGATACTTTTTACTTTGTTCTGCAAATAAGTGTTAAACACTTTTTGACTTTCTGGCCATCACGTGGTGGCATGTGATGGAGATTTATGCGCTGATTGTTAAAGCGTTTATCAAGGGGTTACGTGGTAACACGTGAGAGCGCCCAAGTTAGAATCTGTCTTTGCTTTATTCTTTTTATTTTGGAGGTCACGTGTGAGCACGTGAGGCTTTGCCTCAAAGCTTTTTCCTTCTTATTTTTGGGGGATCTTTTCACGGGTCACGTGGGGCCACGTGACCTTAGTTCTTTGCATGCATGGAGATTTTTTAAGTCTCTTTATTTTTAAGAATTAAATTCTCTGTAGGGTTAAACCCTAATTATATTTTTAGAGGAATTAAATTCCCATGTATATGGAAGAATTAAATTCTTATGTAGGGTTAAACCCTAATTTCATTTTAGGAGGAATTAAATTCCTGTGAATTTTGAGAGAATTAAATTCTCAAATAGGGTTAAACCCTTGTTTATCTTGAAGGAATTAAATTTCTATAAATTTGGGAGAATTAAATTCTCATATAAGGTTAAACCCTAATTTTATCTTGGAGGAATTACATTCCTATGAATTTAGGAGAATTAAATTCTCTAAACTCAATTCTGCCTCTAAGTTTTGGATCTGCATGGCAGAATCTCAATCCGATGAGAATTAAATTCTCAACCTATAGGGAGATTTGCTTCTGCAGATTTTCAACCAGAGGAAGAACTAAGTTCTTTTTGCAGAAGAGTTAAACTCTTAGATTAAGAATTAAATTCTCTTTTTGCAGTTTTGATCATTTTCCCCCTTCTCACCTAGGGTTTTCTTTCTTGAGAATTAAATTCACCTTTCTTTTCTCTCTGCTATTTGCCTTTAGGAAATTTCAAGATCCCAAAATTCTATATCTCTTTCTTTCCCTCTCATTGGCTCCTATTTATAGGAGAAGGAAAAGAATCAATTTGTTTAGTAAATCTTTTATTGAGAGATTTTGTTTGTTTTTCATAACTAATATGATCTTTTAGATCACTCGGTGAATTTTATTCACTGTTGGATTTTTAATCCAAAAGATATTCTGTTTGTTATTTTTTGTGAAATTTAGGGAAATCTTTCCTTGTCTAAAATCTTTCTATAAATTGGTGATTTTTAATCACCCTTGGATTTTTAATCCAACGGTCCTCCATAATCCTTTTTTGTTTGGAAAGATTTGGAGAAATACTTTTCCAGTTAGGGTCTTTGATTTCCCTTAATTAGAATTTAATTCTATTATTTCAGAAGGCTTTTAAAAGTCTATCACGTGTTGGCACGTGGTCCCTTTATCTGATTATTAAATAGAATTTAATTCTATCAATTAAAGAGTTTAGGAACTTGTCACGTGTTGGCACGTGACCCTCTTGATTAAAAATTTTATTCAGAATTTAATTCTGCCTTTTATCAGAGCTAAGGAATTATCATGTGTCAGCACGTGACCCTTGGTCACGTATGAGCACGTGATGCCCCATTGGGGATTTTTCTTAGTGTTTTATTATACCTTTAATTCTTTTCAGTGGGTTTAAAGGCCCATCACGTGTTAGCACATGACCCCACTGATTAATTATTTTTAATTATTTATTTTATTCAGTGCTTACAGGCTTTGCCTGTAAATGGTCACGTGTCTGCACGTGATGCCCGGTCACGTGTGGGCACGTGATGCCCGGTCACGTGTGAGCACGTGATATCTCATAACTTTTGATCCCGGATGAATTATGAGGCCCATAATATATCATATCGAAGACTGTTTTGAGACGCTTTCGATATCATCAGAATTTAGCTATTTCTTATTTGGGAGTTTGTCAAATTGCAGCTCGAAAAATACCGGTTCGCATTTTCTTTCTTAGATTACACGTGCATAGCATATTTGCTCATAATTTTTGATCCCGGATGAATTATGAAGCCCATTATATATCAAATCGAAGGATTTTTCGATACACTTTCAATATCATCAGAATTTAGCTATTTCTCATTCGAGAGTTTGTCAAAATACAGCCCGGAAAATACTGGTTCATATTTTCTTAAACGTATCGCTGCCATTTGATACCTTGGGCTCTTTTGCGCAAAAAATTTTTTGGCGGGAACAGGGGCGGAGAATACTTAAGTGCTGAGTTCCTAAAATACCTAAAAGTGAATAGAATTCTCTCTCAGCTTACTCCTCCATACAGACTACAACACAACGGTGTATCAGAAAGACGGAATCGCACCTTACTAGATATGGTGAGTTCCATGATGAGTAATACTGAGTTGATGCCTTCCTTCTGGGGTTATGCACTGGAATCTGCTCATACATATTGAACAACGTTCCAACTAAGTCTGTGCCTACCACTCCATATAAAATTTGGAGTAGGGAAGAAACCCCGTCTTAAGTATTTAAAGATATGGGTATGTCCTGCCTTTGTTAAAAAGGTTCATCCGGACAAACTCAAGGCATGTTCAGTACTGTGTAAGTTTGTGGGATACCCCAAGAATTCTAGGGGGTATTATTTCTATCACACTGAGGAACAAAAGATCTTTGTTTCTCATCATGCCCGTTTCATGGAAACTCAATTTCTTAAAAAAGGGACAAATGGGAGCGCGATGGAGCTGGAAGAAATTCCAGAACCTCATACTATTACTGAAAACTTAGTAGAACCTGAGACTTCAATGGAACAGGACATACCCATGCCACTCCGCAGATCTAGTAGGCTATCTCATCCACCCGAGAGATACTAAGGTTTTCTCGTAGACGGGGATCGAGAAAATTGCATCATCGACGATGATGAGCCCACTAGTTTTCAGCAAGCCATCACAAGTAAAGATTCGGTGAAGTGGCTGGATGCTATGCAAACCGAGATGGAATCTATGTACACAAACAAAGTTTGGACTTTGGATTTTGCTCCTACTGGGGTAAAACCCGTAGGGTGAAATGGATCTTCAAAAAGAAGATTGGTGTAGATGGTCAGGTAGAAACCTACAAAGCTATACTTGTTAGTAAAGGTTTTCGTCAAAGACCAGGATTGGATTATGATGAAACTTTTTTACCAGTAGCTATGCTTAAATCCATTCGGATCCTACCTGCCATTGTTGTCTTCCATGACTATGAGATCTAGCAGATGGATATTAAAACCGCCTTTCTAAATGGAAGTTTAGAAGAATGTGTTTTCATGGATCAACCAGAGAGCTTCATAGACAGCGGGAGCAGTGGAAAAGTGTTCAAGTTACTTAAATCCATTTATGGATTAAAGCACGCATCGCGGAGTTGGAACATCTGCTTTGATGAGACGGTCAGAGAATTTGACTTTATCAAAAACGTAGATGAACTTTGTATTTATAAGAAGATTGTAGGGAAAGCTGTGGTATTCCTCGTTTTATACGTTGATGACATTCTCCTGATAGGAAATGACATTCTTATGCTACAATCGGCTAAACTGTTCTTATCACATAAGTTCTCTATGAAAGACCTAGGAGATGCCTCGTACATTCTGAGGATTAAGATCTATCGTGACAGATCTAAAAGAATGTTGGGACTTTCACAGTCAAGGTACATAGACACCGTACTAAAGAGATTTAGTATGGAAAATTCTAAGCGCGACAATTT